>JAUPFV010000001.1:286838001-287438001 GCA_036936605.1 Limnanthes douglasii subsp. nivea
GAGAGAGAGAGAGAGAGAGAGAGAGAGAGAGAGAGAGAACAAACGCATGCAAAACACAAGAAAGAAGAATAAATAGTATATATAAACTCTAACCCTAGGTTAGAGAGTAAAAGAGACTCAGAGAAAATAATCTCAATATTAATTCATCAAATTCTGACGGCAAAATAGACTATAATATGCTTTATATAGCAACTACCTAAAACCTTAATCCCAAAATAGGAAAATTACATAAATGTTTTAAAAAAAAATTAGAATAAAATTTTATTTAAATAACGCGTAAGTATACAAATTGGTTTTTGAAGGTTTTATCAGTTGTATTTTGGTATCAAATTTAGTGTCGAGTCACATTTTCAAAAACTGACAGGTTTATCAAAATCTTCAATTTTAGTACATGTTTGACTCAATTCCAATACATGAGCGAGAAAGCGGTCTGTCTGTATTCTTCGTTACATCAATGAGCCACTAATAATTTCCTACCATTGGTGTTATTTTATTGTTTCCTTCTCGATCTTGGTGTTCCCCCATCTTTCTATTATGTGCATGTTCACCATAATTACATGATTTTTTATCCAAAATTCTTCATTAAGTATGATATATTTCACTTTTGACATCCATGTTCCAACTTGATTTGTAGATTTGATTAAGGTTGATTACTTTTTTCTACATGTTCTTCTTTTGATAATACTAGTTTTGTTTTGCATTCAAATTGACCATGTCCTAAGTGAAGACATTCATGATAGTAATTCGAGAAGGCTTCTTAAAGAATGTCAATCCAACATCCAAAAGTTTCACCAAAGTTTATCCAGGCTTTGTGACGGGGATCCTTTGATATGCTTTGTTCAATCTAAGCTCTACATCAATTATGTTTGCTCTGTTTTTCTCAAGTATCCATACTTGTAGACGTTCCTAAATATAATGAAATAGTTCTTATGATTTTTTTCGTTAAACATAAATTCAGTGATGTTTGGAAAAATGATCCAAACCGGGGTAACTGGAAATTCAGCCTTGGGGTTGAAATATGGGCACCACTTTAACAATCTCATTAAGTGCGCACCCACTGACCCACTGACCATGCGTTTCTTCTCTATAGTTTAAATAAATCTTATTTAAGATCAAACTCTAACATGACATGTATTGCATCCTAAGATGACACATTAACCTCGCCCATAAACTTGAATGCATATAATAATTTTCCGAATATGTGATAGTTGAGCTTTATCTTTGAAAAATTTGCCCGAGAAAGTAGATTTTAAAGAAACCAATAAGGTTTATTTGTCTTGAGAAGTGAACTGAAGAGACACATGGTCTCTTTTGTGTTAAATCTCAGTATTATCCAGGATAACATCATTCTTGGTAGGATTTGTAGAAAAGTCTATCATGTTGAGCATGTTGAGAGATCTTGTTTTGATTGTTTTTAGCAGGTGTTAAACTGTATATCGGATTATTCCATAAATCTGAATATTGATTGGTGATAAGATGTTGATTTCATATGTTTACTTTCTTACTTTCTATTTCTGTTTTAGCAAAAGAAACTCATCCTCGATATTGTTTCAGGATTTATCAATAGGTTGTGATCTTTGAATTGTTTCATTATTTTTTGGCATGGGTTAGGATGGTTTCTTAACTCGAATCGAGGAAGTTGAAGACTGGGTTGACGTGGTTAAATGTAGCCTTGATAGATCTGTCTCTTTTTTCTTGGTAGCCACCCACAATTCTAGCAAAAAGCCAGAATATGCTATAGAATAGTCATTGTGAAGGGATTTTAGGGAGCAAAACAACCATTTCATATTCAAATTATTATTTTTTGTCAATTAATCATGATTTTTTTTAATTAGATTTAATTTTTTAAAAAATCTTATAGACAAGATTAAACTGGACCTACCGACTTGCACCAAACCAGACCAGGTCGGACCGAAACCCGACTAAAATATATCGGACCGAAGGATAAAAAAATCGAACAAAAATCAGACCATCCGAATCGGACCAATTCTTACCGGTCAAAACTAAAAGCTTAATGATTTAGTTCGGTCCAAACGATAAATTTTATAGTCCAATTCGGTTTCGTGAAAACGTAGATTGATAAAACCCTCAGAAGCGATCATTAAATTAATAATCGATTTAACGAATATACACGTGGTTTATAGATAATTATATATGTGGTTTATACATAATTATGTGGTTTATACATAATTATATATGTTTAATTAATAATTGATTTAACAAATATACACGTGGTTTATAATATAATTATATTTTGGTTTTGGCTAAATCTGGTCCTATTATGATAAGCAGCCCCATTTTATGTACCTCATTACCAATTTTAACCATGTCCAAAATTATACCCAAAACACCCCCGACTTATTTACTAAGTCATAACCTTAAACTCTAACCATCCCTAAAACCAAAAAATAGCTACAACTCTAACCTATTGTTTTTTTCTCCTTCTTCAACTTCCAAAATCACAAAATCAAGATTTTTGGCTAACACAAATTGTTCTTCAACAACTCCTAAAGATTATAATCCAACAAAAAACAACAATGGATAAGGGGAAAGAGTAAGAATCTCTTTTAATTACTTGTTTTGGTTATATTTAGTTTTTATGTTTTTTGTAGCTTTATGCTAGTTAGGGCGTTAGAATAGGCAAATACATGTTTATTTAGGTGTTGGAAGTTCTATATTGATGTTAGAAGGCTTGATTTGTGGTTGAATTGATGTTTCGAGTTATTTTAAGGGTTTTTCTCGATTGTGATCTTGATCCCCGCTGGGTGAGAACATGTCCACCCGACGGGGTAGCCTAATTTTTTCTATGTAGATTATGAACCCCGCCGGTTGAGGCTGGATAGCCCCGACCTAGAGGCTGTTTTTCTATTTGCAGGTTAGTTATGGTATCCGCCTGGTAAACTCACCCTCACCTAGCGGGGACCTAGTCGATTTTTCTATTTGAGTTATATTTAATTTATTTTCGCAGGCACGAGGTACCTAGACCCGGGAAGGAGAGAGAAATAAACTAATAAGGAGTGAACGGGAAGAATTCCGTCCGCCCAAAAAACATGATGGTAGTGGTAGTCGGCTAAAGGGCGATTGGGCCAAACTTGGGGATCGCACGGTGCATACCAAACACTCGGTGAGGCATAAAAAATATGATGTCACAAGGGAGCGTGGATTACAGCCATCTCCTCTACGAGAGGTTCGTACCCAAGGCTATCCAACTGATCTGGAGCGATGGAGGGACCTTTTCTTATAGCAGAATAACATTATTATGTTCCCGAACTATATGCACCACGAGGCCTACTTCACATTCATTGTCGACGTAAGTTTTTGAATTTTGGACTTAATTATTTATGTTATTACTTGAACTATATTTTTTTACGGTAGATCCATGTTTGTTTCTCTGTTTCAGTCTCGATCTGGCATCACGATCCAATCGAAATACGGGCTACTCGGTCAATGAGACCTTAAAACAGTTAGGGGTAAATACTATATTGGAAGAGACTCTCTTCTAGCCACTTATGCGCCATATTCCGAAATTTAACTCGCACTCACTGTTGGACGAGGTGTTCATTGAGAGGTGGTACCAGCAGACCAACATCTTCTAATTCACATTCGGCGAGATGACCATCAGGTTGGACGACGTGTATGTGATTATCGGCCTCCCGGTCGAGGGGAGAATTATCGACACCTATAGGACCAAATCGATAAATCAGACATATGTACAATATGCCTCGTTGTTGGGAGTTTAGACGCAAGCCGTGTAAGAGTATATGGAGGCGCATGACGGGAGTGGGTTTTGCCTTCGATGGCTCAGAGAGATGTTTTTCGGGGCCGCATATTTGGATTCCAACATCGCGGTCACTACGGAGATGAAGAAACAAGCCACTTGAGCATACATCATGTTCTTCCTCGGATGTACGTTCATCACAAACAGTAGCCAAAAGAACATACAATGCGATTTCGCCTTCATCCCGAGCACTTGGAGAAACTTAATAAGTACGCATGGAGTACTTGCGCATTAGTATGGCTATACAAGAGCTTGGTAGGCATTTCAAGGAACTCCTTAAAGAGTTTAGTTTTCTTTTTGGCGTTGTTGGAGTGTTGGGCGTATGACCACTTTCCTGTTTTTCGAGCGGCGCTGAATTTCGGTTATAGCCCGACCGATCTGAAGATGCTGGCATGGTTGCCGAGAAAGCTTACCGGGGCACTTATTTGTAGGAAGTCGTACTACTGTGAGATCCTTACGGCGCAAACAGAGACTGATGTAAGTTTTCTTGTTTACCTCATTGATTAATATATGTATTTATTCATTACATATTTATATGTGTTTTTTTTTATTTGTAGGTTATTTTCCGACCTTACAAGGATATTCGTATAGTGTTCCCGGAGCAAGCAATAGGGTTGTATTACAACCCTATTCGCCTAATGCCATCAGCGAGGCATACCATCCGGAGAGAGTTATGCGGCAATTCAGTTTGGTCCTAGAGAACCCAAGGGCTCTTATTTCTCCTAGAACTAATCTCTCAAGAGGGGAAAATCTCCGTTATGCGCTTGAAAGTAAGCACTGGACAATCTGCAGGGACCATTTGTACGTGATCGAAAAGTACTCACGACGTTTGGAAAGGAGTAACTTTACAATATCCCTTCAGTACGAAGCTTACGCAAAGAAATACAGTTGTTATAACATCACGCCTTGTATCGTTAGCGAGCGCTCCGCGGTTGATGTGGTTAACACGATAAATCGTGTTCATCCGTTAGACGATACCTCTAAAGAACTCGTGTCCTTCGCAAGAAAAATGCTTCAACTGACAAGTTCGTGGTTTGTTATAATGTTAGGCTTGTTTATTATTTTTATGTTGTTTTAGTTTACAACCATATTTTTAGCTATCAGATTTACACTAATATGTTTTGGATATTGATTTATTTTACTAGTCTTTCATTTAAGTTTGCTTTTATTAATGTACTAAATTTGTTTTAAATATTGTGCGTTGGTCTATTGGGTATGTTTTAGATATTTTGTATTTTTCGTGGACTCCGTAAACAAATGGGTTTAACATCGGTTAGGTTTCATATATTTTTAAAATCCCTACCCCATCAGTTAAACAATTTTCCACCACCGATTGACAGCGAAAACATTATATTATTTTCGAAAATACGAACCTTTCAGCTGGAAAATTATCAAACTGATTCTAACGGTTAAATATTGTTCAACCTCCCGGATCATCCCCCGGTTTAAAGAACGCCATCAGCCCGCGCTCCCAACCGGGAGTAATATTGATTGGTTTATTGAAGAATTAATTTAATATTCACTCTCCATGTGCTGCGGTGGCGAGCATAGAATAGAGCGACTTCCTTGTTTGAGGAAATTTAGCAGCCTTTACTCTATATATGAAGCCTACTCTCATAGTTGTTGACACACATCTAACGTTTTCATTTGTTGAAAACTAAAGGATGTGGAATCTATGGCTCGTAAGCTTGTTGATTGTAAGCATAACCCATTGGTTATACAGACTAAGACATCCAAGATGCAAAGGAAAGTTACCTCCAGGTTCTATGGGATTGCCACTTATCGGGGAGACCTTCCATTTCTTTAAACGTGGCGCTTCTCTTGACATCTCTCCCTTCATCAAGGAGAGGGTTAAAAAGTAAGTTTATTACGAACTATCAACTAAATATTGGACGTCCATTAAAATTAGAAAAAATTGATGGTAAGTGTTTCATAAAAATGTTTCTAAATGATCTACCCAGATACGGGCCGATATTCAGTACTAGTTTCCTGGGCAAGTCATTCATTATATCAACAGATTCTGATCTCAATCATTATATATTCCAACAAGAGGGAGAATCTTTCCGGAGCTGGTATCCATCGACTTTTAAACAGATCATGGGAGATCAAAATATAGGCACCTTACATGGCACCATGCACAAGTTTGTTGCGAATATGGTCGTGAGTTTCTTCGGCCATGAAGGTCAAAAGAAGATGTTATCTGAAGTTGAACATGATATAAGGAAGACATTAGAGTCTTGGACGACCTATGATAGCATCGATGTTAATGAAGCAGCTGCCAATGTAATCACTTCCAAATTACAACCTTCGATTCTATTTTGGTTTCACTAATATATTATCTGTCAGCATATATTCAAGTTGTAACAAAATGTTATTTTTGTAGATGATATTTGATACGACTGCCAAGAAGCTGATGAGTTATGAACCAGAAAAATCAGCCGAAAGTTTAAGGAACAATTTCATAGCATTTGCCGAGGGATTAATTTCCTTTCCCATTAACATTCCTGGAACTAAATATCACGAGTGTCTACAGGTGGACCGCTTTGTCCTAAATACCTTTGTGGAATTCTTTAGGGTGTAAATACTAACACTTTTATTTTATTGCTTTGCCAGGGGAGGAAAAGGATAGTGAATATCTTAAAAACCATGCTAGAAGAACGACGAAGGAAGCCTTGCTTGGAAAAAAATGATTTCTATGATTATATCGTCGAGGAACTCCGAAAAGAAGACACCATTCTCACGGTCGAAATCGCAATTGATTTAATGTTTATACTACTTTTCGCCAGTTTTGAGACAACCACTCTAGCTATAACACTCGCAGTTAAATTTCTAAACGAACACCCTTTGGCGCTTAAGCATTTAACAGAAGAGCATGAGTGGATACTAAGGAACAAGAAAGACTCTGATTCTGGACTTACATGGGAGGAATACAAGTCCATGACTTTCACATTTCAGGTGCTCTAAGAGTTTTAGTTTGTTCCTAAATCACTACAGATCACAATTTTACTAACAAAAAATGAATAATTATGACTTGCAGTTCATCAATGAAACACTTCGGCTAGCAAATATAGCTCCAACGGTCTTTAGAGAAGCTCTAAAAGACGTTGAATTTAAAGGTAGGGCGACTAAGCTATTGATATTTCGATTTTAGTTTTGGAAGGTATATCATTTGAATTTACATGATATATATAATTAAGCTTGGTAATGACTAATGATGCAGGGTATGCCATTCCAGCAGGCTGGCCAGTAATGGTCTATGTTTCGGCGGTCCATTTGAACCCTGAAAAATATGCTGATCCACTTTCCTTCAATCCATGGAGATGGGAGGTGCGTTGTATTATATAATGTAAGAGAATTATAATGTACGTAATTAATTGTGCATCTTTCTTACTTGTGGATTATTTTTATGATATAGGGCGAGGATAAGAAATCTAAAAAATTCATGCCTTTTGGTGGCGGTATGAGACTATGCGTTGGAAAGGACTTTTCAAAAATGCAAATGGCTGTTTTTCTGCACTACTTGGTCACGCGTTATCGGTATGATCATTATTCTTCGATATTTTGTTTTTTTAGTAGGCCAAAATATTGGTTTATCTTACATTTGAACATTTTAGACTTGAGGTACTTAAAGGGGGAGAAACTATTCGAGCTCCTGGACTACAATTTCCGGATGGACTCCACGTTCAGCTTGTAACCAAGTAGCTGATTCTTTGGATCAGCTTAGGAGGTGGCCAGCCCCAAATAGATGATGCTTGTAAAATTGTGATAATCATTATCTTATTTTCAATGTTTTGTAATGTTTTTCTCTTCTGAAATTAGTGTTTGGGTGTGTGTTTTTTCCATTATTGATGATCTATTAAATAATAAGACGTCGTGTTTAACTTTCGGTTGTATCTGTTTTGAACATTTTTTTTTGTTTTTTTAATTCGTTTTATATCTCAATCGCAATCCTCGTCTACGAAATTTTTTAGATGATCTTCGTCTTTTTACTTTCATTTCTCCCTTATCTAATTATTTATTTATTACCCTCGACTAAAGTCTTTTAAATGAACCTCTGCTTCTTATTTTTATTTTTGTTTGTCTCTCGTCTAACTACATCTTCATGGTCTTCTACTAAATAATTTTTTATACCGATCCCAATCTAACTATTTAAACGCACTTCAACTAAATTCATTTGGATGAACATCGTCTACTTAATTCTGATTGTTCCTCAATTAATTGTTTCTTTACGTCCAACTGAATTCATTTGGATGAACATTGTCTATTTAATTTTGATTATTCCTCACTTAATTGCTTCTTTACGCCCCTCGTATATAAATTTTTTTCTTGAATTTTATCCATTTATTAATCCTTAATATGAACTTACCTCGTTAATATAAAGAATACATATTATCTAAAGAATATATCATTATCATATATTGTTGTTTCTTCTGCTTATATCTCTCTTAGTCCTACCAAGGAATATCTCTACGAGCAGAAGTCTAGAGATATTTGGCTCAAGCTTGGGGACCATAACACTAAATTCTCTCACAATATTATCAAAGCCTATATTTTAAGAACTCATATTGCCTCTATCTCTCATAGTAATGGGGACCTTGCCATTATCTCAAACGCGGTGACGGACGTCTTAGTGAACTATTTTTCTAACCTTCTTGGCACTGAGTATCTCTCGGTTTACCCATGACTCACTTGTATCTCGTCACTTATTTATGTTAAATTAAATATCCATAACCTTTCTTTGATGGTTCGTTTTGTTACTTGCGCATAAATTAAAAGTGCACTTCTTAGTGTTGATATCGATTGGCATGATGGTTTTAATTCGGGCTTTTTCAAGCACTCCTGGAACCACATCTATAAAGACATCTGCAATGAGATCTTAATGGTCTTTAATACGGTTCGTCTTTAGTATTCTTGGAATTCCACAACCGTTTCTCTAATCCCTAAGAAGGATTAGCCCTCTATCACTGATAGAAGATCATCCCTTATCCCCCTTCTTATTTGTCTTGGTCATGCAAGTTCTCTCTAGTATTCATAAAAATGAAAGTAGTGTGCAAACTTCAGTTTTCCACCTAGAGGTGTCATAAGCTTAAGATTGTCAACATCTGCTTCGTAGGCGACTTGGTGATTTTCTGTCATTGTGACATTGTTTCCATTAATCCTATCATGGATGGTCTTAAATATTTATTTGATCTCTTGGGCGTTAAAGTCAACCTTTAGAAAAACCACATCTTCATCTTTGGCATTGACCTCACTCTTAAAACAAAATTGTCATTGATTTTATTATAGGCTTCTTCCCTAAATAACGAGATGTGCCTTGTAAATTTAGTATTTTGTTCCAGATTATGGTATGAGCCGACTTTGTATAAAAATCACCCACAACCTTATATCCAAAAATATGGAAATAGAATAAACGGATTGAAATAGAATTTTATCAATTCTAAATACAATCACGTTTCATTTAGTAATTAAAATAAATCTTTATAGTTTTTTCAAAATAAATCTCAATACAATCACGTTTATAAAATAAATCTTTTTGCAATCTTGCAATATTTTATTTTCTAATTGTTTTCCTCAAACGGTTTTGGTGGAAAGCAATGTATAAATAGATTCCCCATCGAGTAGATTCACCTTTCATGGAGAGGTTTTTGATGGCCCTTCGTCATGCACTACAACAAGGTTTCGGCATCAAAAGTCAAGGATAAAGGTAAGAAGGATTTGTCCTCCGACAGGACCAATGTCTCATACGCTGAGGACGATAGTGGAGAGGAGGTCGAGTCACCTCCCAAAAGGCTTCGCTCAGAGGAAAAGAGAAAAATGGGTATGTCCTCCAACAGAACCATTGACTGATGCACTGTAAGTTTACTTACTTATGAATATTGCTTCTTGGAATGTAAGAGGTCTTAATGACCCCGTTAGACAAAAATATGATACTGATTTTATAATTAGAAATAACATCTCCCTTCTAGTCCTAGTCGAAACCAAAGCCCACCTTTCGAAAGTAGATTCTATTCTTAGATTTATGGCACCCTTCTGGCATGTTCTCACCAACCACTCCTCTCATCCCCTGGGAAGAATTTGGATTATTTGGAATCATAGTGCTATCTCAATCACTAGAATTCCTCAATCCCCACAATTCATCCATTGTTCTGCAAAATGCCTTAATTTCAATGCATCATTTAGATTCGCGGCTATCTACGCATTCAATGAGGCATCGGATCGTATCCCTATTTTGAATGATCTAATAACCATTTCCAAGTCCAACCAAGGCACTCTATGGGCTGTCTTGAGGGATTTCAATGCCATTCGTCACCCTGATGAGCAAATCGGTTCAACTGCAATTGGTCTGCGGCTATTGATGATTTCAATAATTGCTGCTATCATTCTGAGCTTAGTGATCTTAGATCGACAAGATTCAGTTTCACCTGGATCAATAAGCAACCGTCACACCCCATCCTCTCTAAAATCGATAGCGTCCTAGTCAATCCTGATTGGGAAAACTTTTTCCCTATATCTTTTGCCCACTTTGGTTTTCTCCGCTCTTACGACCACACCATTGTCACCCTTAATCTTGGCCTCCCTAGGCCTCAGAGGAAGAAACCTTTCAAAATTTTCAATATGTGGCAGTCTCATCCTCTTTTTAAAAGCATAGTTTCCCACAGCTGGAATCTACCTATTCATTCTTCCGGTATGAGTTGTGTCACTGACAAACTTAATCGTCTTCAACTTGAGATCGTCACTCTTAATCAAAAGGAGTATAGTGATATTTGCATTAGGGTTACTAATGCTCAAAATACTCTCTTCCTTTCCCAAGAAGCCCTTGCCAATGATCCCCCCAACCCTTCTCTGGTTTCCAACGAAGTTGAGGCTTCCTCAAACTTCATCTTCCTGAGTCGAGCCAAAAAGTCTTTCCTCAAGCAAAAATCTAGAGAAAACTGGATCAAGCTTGGGGACAAAAACACAAAATTCTTTCACAATAGTATTAAAACTCGACTCCTCCGAAATAAAATTGTTTCAATCAATAATGATCAAGGACTCTCTGTTTCTTCTCCCGTTAGTATCTCAAATTTCTTTGTCAGCTACTTCAAAAACTCTTTAGGGGTCCGTCATCCTGAGGATTACCCGGGGTTGGAAAAAGTAGCCTCTCTACTTACTACCAAAGTCAAAGATTGTGATAAGACCCATATGGTCCGCGAGATCTATTGTGAAGAGATCAAGTCTTCCATTTTTAGCATTGATAGCAACAATGCGTCTGACCCTGATGGTTTTAATTCTTTCTTCTTCAAAACCTCTTGGAATGTGGTTGTGGAGGATATCTGTAATGGTGTCCTAGAGTTTTTCCAAACTGGTACCATCAATTCTGCTTAGAACTCCACCTCCATTGCCCTTATTCCCAAAAAGGAATCCCCTTCGGAGGCAACTGATTTTAGGCCTATTTCTCTTTGTAATGTTGTCTATAAGATAATCTTCAAAATATTAGCCAACAAAATTAAAGACTCATTTCCCTATCTTATTGAAAATTCTCAATCGACCTTTATCTTGGGAAGAAACATCTCAGACAACATCCTTTTTTCCCAAGAACTCCTTAGAGGCTATCACTCTAATTCTTATTGTAGAAGGGTTGCTCTAAATATTGATCTTAAGAAGGCTTTTGATAGTGTGCGCTGGCATCTCATCCTAGACATTTTGGTGTCTATGAACTTTCCCGATAAGATGATCAATTGGATCATCAAATGCATCTCTTCTCCTTCCTACTCTATTATCATCAATGGAGACCCGCATGGTAACTTCAAAGGTAGAAAAGGTCTTCGCCAAGGGGACCCGCTCTCCCCCTTCCTCTTTGTCCTGGTCATGCAAGTTCTTTCATGTACTCTTAAGGAGAAGAGTTCCGATAAAAACTTTAAATTCCACTAGAAATGCCACAAACTTAAAATCACGAAACTCTGCTTTGCAGATGATCTCATGATTTTATGTCATGGGGATGTTAATTCTCTACTTCTTATCAAAGAGGACCTGATTGAATTTCATGCCCTATCTGGACTCAAAGTCAATCCCTCCAATAAACCGCATCTTTCTCTCGGGTATCAACCATCCTCTGAGAGACGATCTTCTTTCCATTATGGGTTTCTCTGAAGGATCTCTCACAGTCAAACACTTGGGAGTTCCCCTCCTTACAAGGCGCCTTACCCATACAGACTGTTGTCCCCCTCTTCACAAAATTACCGCTCGGAAGACTCTTGGACTTCCAAACATCTATCTTATGCGGGCAGACTCTAGCTTATCAAATATGTCCTCTTTGCCGGACAAGTTTATTGGTCCTTCATTTTCATTCTCCCCTCCAGGATCATAAAAGAGCTCTCTCAATATCTTTGTCGATTTCTCTGGTCGAGTTCTACCATGAAAACCCACAGGGCTAAAATAGCCTGGTCCAAAGTTACCTCTCCCACGATAGAGGGCTGCATTGGGATCCTAGACCTCAAAATCTTGAATCATGCGGTTGTCCTTAAACACCTTTGGTCTGTTATGAGTAATAATAATCACTCGATCTGGAGTGATTGGATTAAAATGGAAAAAATCAAAAATAAAAATTTCTGGGATCTTCCTCTCGGATCCTCCCCCTCTTGGATTTGGAGGAAAATTCTCCGGCTTCGACCTTTGGCGAGCAACTTGTACAAGATGGCTATCGGGAATGGCTCGACTACATCTTTCTGGTTCAATCCATGTCTTATCTCTAACTCCTTTGTAAATCACTATGAATCTGATATTATTGACGATTCCAGACTCGGGAAGAACCACAAAGTCTCCGAGATCATTCTCAATGGTAATTGGAATTGGCCATCTAACCTTCGATCCACTCGAGCTAGAAGCATCGCTAATCTCAAGGACATAAACAGGCTCCTCCTCTCTCTCCCCCCTCCTAACATCTCTGCTCAAGACGTCTATTATTGGAATACAAAAACTGGTTGCATCACATTCACCATCCAAGACACCTACAATGCCATTCGTAAGCCCAACCCAACAGTGGGGTGGGCCGGGTTAGTATGGAATCAATACAACATTCCTCGACATTCTTTCATCATTTGGCTTGCTGTCCAAAACAAACTATCCACTAGGGATAAGTTGCTCAGTTGGGGCTACAATACCCCGACTGACTGTGTACTTTGTAACTCTGCACTGGAAACCTCAGCTCATCTCCTCTTTGACTGTAGTTTCGCTCAGAGTATTTGGACTCAAGCCAGTTCAAAATTGGGTTTTCCTTTAACTCATTCTAACTGACAGTCTTGGATTAAAGAGGCGTCAAAATGGTCTCAATCTCGAAACCACCATCTCTGGCACTCTAGTTTTGGCGCGGTTATCTACCTTGTTCGGAAGTAGAGGAACTCAAGAATCTTCGGTTCCTCTCCTGCCATCGCCTCCCTGGTTTCTCACCGAATCTATTCTGATCTTCGGTTCAGATTCCATGGTTCCAAGATTTGCTGGCCTTCGTAACTGCTTACCCCTAACTATCTCCTTCTCTTATTGCAGGTATTCTCGATTGCCCAGACACTTTGTTTGGGACCTTACGGAGTCCTTACCTCTAGAGCTTTCATCAGGTCGTCGTGGAGTCTCTGGATGCTGAGTGATATTGTTCCCATCTCTGCTCTTTTATTTCTATCTAAGTAGTTATGTCGATGTTACTACTATTTATACCTCGGCCACCTAGTACTTTTGTATCAGTTTCACTTATCTTTTGTATCTCCTCGGGGTATGCCCCAGGTATTTGTGTGAACTCTCTATTTATTTAAATGTTTTTTTACCCACCAAAACAAAATAACAGATTTTATACGATAAATTGATAATCATAATAAAAAATACATTGAAATAAGTGGCTTTAAACCATTTATCTAAGAACATCCCAATAGTATAAGTGTAAGGATGTTTTCGTTTAATATATATTAAATTTTTATAATCTACATTCACAAGTTATATTTTTATTTTAACAGGTTTTTTGTTGTTATAGAAGAAATTACTACAAACATATTTACCATTTTAGGTAAATATATATGAATAGTTTTATATATCATCTGTAGTAGAAATAATTTATCCATAATTTATATATTTACAATAAATAGTGGAATTTGGGAATGAATATTTAAGAGATTTGTTTTTAAAAAATTATTATTTTTGTCTCAAAAGAAACAATTCTTTTTTCTTTCTTTTCAGTAGCCGCAACTTTTTTTGTGAATTCTTTCTCATGAGGAATCTGATCAACCTGATGTAAATTTGTCTACCAAGTCTCATTCATTTTGCATCAGGAATTTGAGCCAATCGAATTTGCATCAGAAATTCCAGCCAATCCAATTTGCATCAACTCCTACCTTTCTCGCTTTCTTCATGATAGATGATTTCTTCGCTTGTTGCATCAATCATTTTTCCACCACTGCAAGAAGTGTATCATTTATCTTTCAACAACCAACAATGACCCAATATCTCTTTCGATCTCCGACAAAATCCAATGTTTGATCAACATACCTCCACCAAAACAAATCAACCAAGTCAGACTCAAAGAAAAAGTTATGCGAAAACTGTCAAACCAACCATCAAGAATGTTATTCGTGAAGTAGTCGATATAAAAATCCAAGAAGACTATACATCTATCAATGTCAAGAAAAAAACAAAACTCTTATTGAATTCAAGCCAAGATTATCCTAATTGGCAAATTCTCAGGTGGCACACCCCAAATGTATGAAATTCAACAATTCTTTGACTCTCTAAGATTCAAATGACCAGTTAGTCTAGCCCTTTGGGATCCTAGACATGTGATGATTGAAGTATATTCAAAAAAAGATATTAATTGTATCCAGAAACATGGAGTCTGGTCAATAGGCAAATATTCTATGAGGGTTCTTAAATGGACCCCTGACTTTCACCCTCGTAGAGAATCTGCTATAGCTTCTGTCTGCATCACCCTTCACAATCTACCAACCCTTTTCTACAATCCAGACATAATATATCACCTAGCCAAAGTTGTTGGTAATACTATTGATACGTGGGTGCCCTCCAAAAACCATGCCATGTTCAACTATTGTAATGTCTGGGTGGAGATCGATCTATCTAAACCCCTTCAAGGGAAACTCTAGGTTACCTTTGATAACGAGGAAGGACTATGGATCAAGCTTTCTTATGGGGAGAGGCCCATTATTGCTCAGCTTGTCATCATTTGGGTCACAATTTGAAATCTTATAGAAAACTTTCTCAAGTTCTTCCTAAACCATCTGAAGACTCCTCTATTCTCATTAAACCTAAACAAATCTGGTTACCTAAACTCAATTCTATTCCAAGTAATCAGGATCTCTTTTACCCTAAAAATAAACCAATTGTCTTCCTTAACCATTCTTAAGATCGAATTGATCATCATCTCACTCAACCAGACTCACCCTTTAAACCTGAATCAACCTTTATACCACTTCCTAGCCCATCTTTAGAACCTCTCAACAGAGCCAACCCTCTTTTCTCATTTAATTCTAACCTTATTCATGTCCTACATGAAACTGAAACTAAATAAGCTTTGCATACCTTGGATCTGGGAGCCAAGTTGTGTGCTAATCTCCAACCAGTTAAAGTCATTGTCACCTCTAGCTCTACCATACTAAATTATATAAGAAACCTCCCATCTTCTCCAAAGGCAAATCTATCTATGAGCTACTCCGCTCATCCTGTTACAGAAGATGAACCAGTTAGTAACTCCTCACGGAAAGAAGAACATCAAGATATCAATGAACTGAATCTTTCTATAAAACCATCAACAAAATTTATTGTTAAAATCACGAAAGCAATAAAACCTAGAAGGTCTGCCAGACCTACAAATGGCTTCACCAAATGATTATATCAATACTTTGTTGGAATGTAAGGGGAGTAGGAAACACGCAAACACAAAGAAGACTTAAATCTATCATCTGATCATAGCATATCGATTTTTTAACCTTTCAAGAGCCTATGATAAATCAAGCTTATCTAATCAATATTTCTCAATATCTAGGTTTTTAACATGCAACTTATAACTGTTCTAACAAAATTTAGGTTTTTTTGGAACAAAAATTTCTCAGTTCAGACTATTCTAGATCATGAACAGATCATATACGTAAGTGTGAAGCATCCCTCCTTTGAGAAAGACTTCCTAATCTCTATAATCGATACTAAGAAAAAATTTGAGATTTCAAAACAAATTCTTTGGGACAAAATAAGAGATGTGGTTGACTCCAACAAAGAGTGGATACTTATGAGAGACTTCAACTCAATCACAGACCCTACTGAACAACTTTCTTGTTCTACTACTTGTTTACGTAGCTTAAATGATTTTTAATAACCTAATTACTGATTCCAACTTATATGATAGAGGTGACATTGGATCAAAATTTACATTGAGTAATTCCCACACGTGGAAGAGATTAGATCGAGTATTATACAATGCTCCTTGGTCTAATTTCTTCTCTTCAACTTCAGTCACAGACATGGCTAGGAATACATCAGATCATTCACCATTATATACCAAACTCTCTTTTAATATCTCTAAGATCAAATCAAGCTTCAAATTTCAGAATATGTGGCTTGATCATCCATATTGTTTCTCAACTCTTTAGACAAGTTGGAAAGAGGAAATACCAGGGTTTTTTATCAGAGATTTTGGTTCAAACTAAAGAGGCTAAAAGATACTCTCAGGGCATGGAAAATAGATATCTTTGGTAATATATTTAACTTAGTAGCTAACTCTAAAGTTTCTGTTAAAATTTAGCAAAATGTCTATCAATTATCTCCTACCGAGGACATCAGAATCAAATTGAACAAAGCAAATGCACTACACCTACAATACCTTGCCATAGAAGAAATGTATTGGTCCAAAAAATCTAGCATACAATGGACTAGACATAGAGACATGAATTATAAAGCTTTCATTCATATGTAAAAAAGTAAAGACAAAACAACAAAATCAATAGAATTCAAATCAACAAAGTTTGGACTCATGGCCCTCAAGAAATAGAGACATCTGCTATATCCTACTTCAAAGAGCTTTTAACAGCTAACAACGGCTCTACTAATCTCTCTACCATTCAATCTGTTATTCCTAGCATACAAACTAATGAATATAATTCTATCTTACTTAGTTTACCTACTAATCAAGACATACTAGACTCTATCAAATCCTTAAACTCTAACAACATTGGTGGTATCAATGGTTTAAATACCAACTGTTACCAGAAATGTTGGTCTATAATATCTACAAACCTCTGCTCTACTATTAGAGTTTTTTTCAATGAAGGTTATGTTCCTAATGGAGTATATGCTTCAATTATTTGTCTAATTCCTTAAAAATATGATCCTAAAACTTTAAATGACTATCGTCATATTAGTCTGTGCAATGTTTTCAATAGGATTATTTCCAGAATCCTAAGTGACTGAATATCTACCTTTCTTCCTAAGCTCATATTTGATGAGCAAAGTGGTTTTGTAAAAGGTCGTTGCATACAAGAAAGTATTATTCTTACAAAATAATTAGCTTTTAATATAAACAAAACAACATAGGATGAAATCTAATTATTAAACTAGACTTTTGAAAGGCTTTTGATAGAGTTTCTTTCTTATTTATTAATCATATTTTAACAATTTTTTGTTTCAATTATAGGTTAATTAGACTAATATTTAATTCTATTAATAATGTTAGATTCTTTATCATTATTAATGGAGAAGCTAAAGGATATTTCAAAGCTTCTACTGGACTTAGACAAGGATCATTTTCCCCATTGTATTTTTATTTTGGCTCAGGAATACCTAATAAGAGGACTCGAAAATCTATACCTAGTTCATCCTAGTTTGAGATACAAAATTTCTAATAAGAACATTATTTCATGCTTATCGTTTGCAGATGATACTATTATTTTTTCTAATGGTTCTAAGTCAAGTGTTTATCTTCTTAACAGATTTCTAACTGAATTTTAAGTTCTCACTGGTCAACTTATCATCAAGGAAAAATCTATATTTATCCTTCCTAACGCATCCCCAACTAGCAGAGCTACATTCATCAATAAAATTATGGGATACAAACAAAGCTACTTTCCAATGAAATACCTGGGTGCTACTATACACATCAGAAACATAGCACTTCACTATGAGGGAATAATTACTAAATTAAGACAGAGAGTACAAGACTGGAATCATGCCTCCTTTTCTTTTGGAGGAAGGCTCACACTAATATAAACAATTATGCTTGCAATTCCAAATTACCAGCTTCAACACTCTCTTCTACCTGGATCAATTATTAAAAGAATTGAAATTATTTGCAGTCGATTTCTTCAGGGATCCTCAGATATCCACAGAGCTATCTCCTGGGCCAAATGGATCAAACTTTGTTTTCCCTACAATGAAGGAAGACTTAATGTTAGAAGAATATAAGATACTTAACATATATACTCTTGCAAACTCTGGAAACAATTCAGAGAACACTCTAGTTTTTTGTCAAAAGTTCTGCATAACATATATTGTTCTAATGGTCATCTTATGTAGGTTCAACTAGCATTCAAAAGATCTCGGATATGGAAGAGAATGCATGATGTTAGATCTATTGCACAACCATTCATCTTATGGTATATTGGTCAAGGTTCGTATGAGTTTTGGATAGACCGGTGGAGTCACTCTAAACCTTTAATTGATCTTACTAGTACTATGGATACCTATTGGTATATTCAAACTAGTGTCAACTCATTTTGGCTAAACAACAATTGGGATCTGAACAGACTTGAGACATCTGTTTCACATACTAACGTAAATATAATTAAATGCCTATCAATCAAGCCTAACACTCCTGATAAGTTAATATGGACATCAAGTTACTCAGGAGAATTTAGCTTCAAAGATACTTAGAATGCCATCAGGTTAAAAAGATCTACCTCTCTAATATATTCAAGAATTTGGAACCAAGTTGTTCTTATCAAATACTCATTCTTTATGTGGAGAATTTTACATAATTGGGTTTTAATAGATAAGGTTCTACAGTCAAGAGGCATCACACTTGTGTCTAAGTGACAATTTTTTGGAAACACATAATCAATTCATCATTATTTTGCTCAATGTAATCTAGCTTGGTCTGTTTAGAAGCATTTTAGTTCTCTTTTCAATATTATGATTGGACATCATATGACTCTAGCTCACATTATCAGCCTATGGATCAGATCTTTTCCTCACAAAGTTCATATCAGTTATATGCAGAATTTATGACAATTCAAAAACAATAGAAAGTTTAATATGCTAGACTCCTCTCCTCTAATCGTCATCATATATATCAAACAAACTATCATACATCTAGACATGACAAATCTTATTCTGGAAAAAATGATTCAAATTTGTCTTACGAGTTTGAATGTTTTCAGCATTTAACTCATACAAGAAGATTTAAAGCTTTCCACTAGCATCCACCTACTGGTTCAACCCTAAAGCTGAATACAGACGCCTCATGCTTACAATCTGGTGAAGCATCAGGAAGTGTTATAATTCATGATTTTAAATGAGATCTTAAGGCTGTTATAGGAAGATCGTATGTCAAGCTTAGTCTTATCCTAGCTGAAACTCGTGCGATTTTAGATGGTCTAATCATTTGCAGCATGATGAAAATCTCTGATCTTGAGATCGAGACATACTCTCTCATTCTCCTAACTATGTTACTAACTAACAAAGGCCCGTATTTTTTACTTTCCTTACTTCATTGTTGCAGGTCACTTATCACTCCAATAATGAAAATATCACATATATATCGAGAGAAAAATTCTATACAGGTCTGGCTTGCTCGATGGACCAATAAGTACAAATACAAATTCGATTTCTCTCTTGAGGAAATCCTTAATTATTTATAAGTTATTCTACTGATTGATAGCATGAAAATGAATGTTATTTGAGAATTATTTGAGCTCTAATTCTACTGCAATGAAATGAAAATCAACTTTATAAAGGGAATTTAGTAAGCAAAAAGTAACTTACTAGAATATTTCGTTTTGCAGAATCAACGGAATCTCTTCACTGAAATCAACAACATTCCCATCATCAATTACTTCAATGAACTAAATTTCAAATTCTCAAGCTCCTCTCTTGAGCTTTCCAAGCAATAATCTTCCCCGAATTGATATGATTTAAAGAATGAAGCCCTGTTATCCAAAGTTTTAGGAAAGGTTGAGGTGGTTGCTGCTACTCAGGGTTTAGGTCTAGTTAAGGCTGGAGATATACATGATTTGAGCAAAGCTATCAAGGATGGTAGTTTTCAGAGTTTTGGAGCGACCAAATCTTGTGGGTTTTCTTGTTTTCGAGTAGACAATTGGCTACCATGGTATTCTGTCTGGAGGTCTCAAGGTTTGTGAATTGTGGCTGCTGATAGGTTTCAAGGTTTTGATATGAGTATTTTGGTAGAAATTAGAATCATCAAAATCTCTTCTCTAAACCAGCAACATTCCTTCATCAATTACTTGAAGGAACTAAATTTTAGCTTCTCAAGCTATTGTAAATCAGCTCGACTTTTGGTGTCATTAATCAGTTTCCTCAATTTCTCTTAAGAGAATTGTCTCCTCTAATTAGATGATTCTCTCCATCTAACCCATTTCAAAGCTATGTAGTTTTAAGAGTAGCAATCTTCCCCAAATTGATGTATTCAATTTTAGTTCTCTAAAGGGTTTATTTAGTTTATGAATCGTCTCTTTGGCGAATTGATGTACTATGGATTCTTTTGTTAATTTCAATAATATTTTATGAGTTGGCCTACTACCACTATTACTAAACTAAAAAAGAGAGTATATATTTAGTATAAATATTATATACGGATTTTCTTTGGAATATACTAATAAAAAGTAAATTATAAAAATTTATTTGAGTCTCAAAAACTGAATACAAAATATCAAAAAATCATTGGCAAACTTTTTACAATTTTTTGTTAAAACTTCGAGTTTTGGTACGCCAAAAAACCTTCAAAGTCGCTAGTTATACAATTATGATCTTTTGATTTCTAATGTTCGTTAGGTATGGTTCTCATGTATTGATTTTATTCAGAAAACCCATATTCTTGTATGATACTTTTATGTGAATTAGGTGGTATACTCCATTGTAGTACTTAATCTCTAATAATACACTCATATATATAAACTAGTATCTATTAAATTTTGTGTATGTGGTTAAATTATTTATAAAAAAATTGATATAAAATGTTAAGGATAACTAATCATTACTCCATGTTCAAATATTTTGAGAAACAAAAATTTAAGTAATATTCAAATCACAAAAAACATAAAATCATATCAAACAACTTTTTTGAGCTACATGTAAATAAAGATTAGGGAGATAAACTCATGGTCAAAAAGTAGTTTTGTTCAGGTTTTATACCAGTATTTATTTTCGACAATCTTGATGAGTTTTGGAATAACATTCAATTGCTCTCGTTCCAAAATCAAACAACTCATCTAACATGAATGACTACACTTCCAATACTTGTTGGAATGTAACCTATAAAATCATATCCAATATCATAGCTAACAAGATTAAGGACTATATTCCCTCCATAATTAACAAATCGTAAATCATCTTCATCCCAGCACACGACATCTCTAGCAATATACGTTTTCTTGAAAGTTGCCAAGAGGTTGTGAGACGAATGATCAAAGCTTGAGGTTCACCGTAAAAGTCAACCTCATGAAGGCGTTTGAAAATATTCGTTGTCATTTAATTTATATATTTATTTTTCTATGTACTTTATTGAAAAATAGTTTCTCATCACCCGTCTAGAAAGTTATCATCAATGAAGATTTCCATTGTAACTTTTAATGTATAAAGGGTCTCCGTCATGAATAACCATATTCACTTTTTTTATTTTTTCTAATATTTTAATACCTCTCAAGTATTCTAAAATAAACAGTTAAAAAACTAACTTTAAACTTCATTGGACGTGTCATAAGCTTACGAACTATCAACCTCTAAATCATAGCTGATCTAATGATCTTCTGCTGAGTAGAGCTTAAATCATTCAACTTGATCAGGGATGACCTAACATAATTATTATCCTCTCGAGCCTCCAGACTCAACAAAAGCCACATCTTTCTCTCGGATGTTGATCTCCTTCTTAATAAATATCTTGTTAACATCTTCGGGCTATTAAAAACCTTTCGGTGCGTGACCTGGGTGTCCCTCTAACCTTGGGACATATTTTCTTAAAAGATTCTAAACCTCTTTTTTTTATTTCTTTTGAATCGGGAGTTGGACCCCAATCATCTAACATATGTAGGTTCTCTGGAACTTATCAAATTAGTTATCTTTGTTGCTCAAGTCTATTGCTTTATTATTTTTATCCTCTAGTCTAGATTTATTAAGGACCTTTCCTAGACCCTTCGTTGTAATTTTTGGTTTCTCCATGAGATGAAAATATTTTAGGCTAAAGTGGCATGGACAACAATAACCTTGCATTCACCAGAGGACCTAACAGTCTAACATCAGATAAATGTATATTTGCTGTGGGTGTATTAGAATGGAAAAGATTAAAAATAACTTTAAAATCATCCTCGTCGACTTCTCTCCCTCATGGATGTGGAGGTAAATCCATCGTCTCGGACCTCTTGCATGTACATTATATAAGATAAATATAGGTAACGGGATATTTACGTCCCCGGGGTACGACCCATGACTGTTTCCCACCTCCCTCGTCATTACGATCATATTATCATTTATGGCCTTAAAGTCTTGGACATCATCAATAATGGTCTCTGGGTCTAGCATGACAATATTAGGTCTAACAGTGTAAGGAACGAGATTAATATTATGCAAGTAGTAACCTTGTCAATATACTTCCTCCACTAAACACCGTTTTCAACGATACTTATTGTTGGATTGCCAGTAAATGGATTTCTCGTTTTGTATGGGTTGGCCTCGTATTTCACAAATATAACATTTCCAAACACTCATTTATTATATGGTTTGTTATCCGGGGTAAAATCTCCACCAAGAGACAAAGTCATAACTTGGGATAAAAATGCATCAACATATATAATGAACTATAATTGTTTACCAATACATGTTAGGTTAAATCATTTACAAAAACAAAATTAAAAGTAGCTAACGTCTACTCTTCTTCAAATATTTTATAAAGCAAAGCAAATCAACAGATAATTTAAGAAATATTCAAATAACCAAAATCATAAAATCACATCAACCATGATGAGTCCGAATTCAGCATGCTCCCCGGACAAGGACAGATCAGTCCAAAGCCTCCGGACCGGACAGATCGGACAAATCACATGGACCGGACAGATCACTTCGAACACTATGACCGTAGGATTGTTCGAACTATGACAAAAGTACTAAAAAACCTAAACACTTCTTGACTAAGCTACTTGCTCTCCTACTTAGAGCTCATGGGTCTTTGAACATGACCCGGGTCCATTAAACATGACCCAAAAGCCCATAAGGGCCCAAACATCACACTATAAATACCCAACCACCTGCATTAACTAAGGGTAATGAGAATTAACTGCTACCAAGCTGCTTAATTATCTCTCTACTCCCTACTCTAAACCGTTTAACACCCACACACCACCTTAAAACACCAATTGAAATTACTAGCCTACCCCCAGGCGATTATTATCCTCACCAAATTGGCGACCACAGTGGGAGAAGAAAGGTGCCTGAATCAAGCATTCAAAACCTGCCAAGAAATTCTGTCCGTATGAATCCGGACAATCCTGAGCTTCCACCGGCTTTGCTCGAAGTGGTGAAAGAGAATGATGAATACA
This sequence comes from Limnanthes douglasii subsp. nivea, assembly GCA_036936605.1. Lineage (NCBI taxonomy): Eukaryota > Viridiplantae > Streptophyta > Magnoliopsida > Brassicales > Limnanthaceae > Limnanthes > Limnanthes douglasii. The sequence goes on from JAUPFV010000001.1 coordinate 286,861,564, forward strand.
CTGTCGAAGAGCGTGATAGGTTAAAATGTGAAATAGAAGCTCTGAGGGCTGAGAAGGCCAAGATGGGCGTGAAAGAAAAATCCAAAGCATCGGTTGCTCATCATACCGATAACCCCAGAGAGCATGAGGCTTCCAAAACTCACGTGAGCACCAAAAAGACTCATGCTAGTTCCAAAAAGTCTCACCGGTCCAAGCCTGTGGAGAGTTCTGACTCGAGCTCAGAATCTTCAGGTAGCTCTTCGGACAGCGAGAGAAATGAAAAATCCTTGTCCTCTAGCAGCGATGAGGGTCGAACCAGGAAAAAGCAAAAGCAGGTTAAGAAATATTCAAGGAAAAGAGACCACCATGGAAGAATGAAAAGGCATATTAGAAAGGGGTCATCTCACCACCGGAGGTATACGGACAAGATGCTGATGGATCCCTTTGCTTTCCACGATGAGCCAGGTCTCTTTGCAACTCCCAATGAGGATATTGTGTTCAGTCGTGGAAGGAATTGGAGGCAGTCTCCGCTGTCCTCTAAAATCCTGTCCGGAAACCTCCCCAAGAGGTTTGATAGCACTAAAATGGAGAAGTACGATGGCAGTACTGATCCGGACAACCATCTGGAGCAATTCAAGAACTTCATGATGAACTTTGATGACGATGATAAACTACTTTGTAGGGCATTCTCCCAATAATTTACGGGGAGTGCTCTGAAATGGTACAACAGCCTGCCTCAGGGTTGTATTAAAGATTTCAATACGTTTTGGGTGGCCTTTCGAAGGCAGTTCGTAGGGAGTAAAGAGCTGAAGGGCAATGGAGACACCATAATCCATTGTGCCCAGGAGCCAAATGAGTCCTTGAAAGAATACATAAGCCGTTTTGTGAACACAAAAAATGGGTTGGCTGATTGCTTCGAACAGGTAGCAATAGCATCCCTGAGATAGGGTTTGAACCCGGGCAATCTAGCTGATTCGGTGACCGGAAAGAAGGCTATGACATGGGGAGGGTTGCTGAATCAGGTTGGCAAACAAATAAACGTCGATGAAACAAAGAAAACCAGGGTGCACAGGCAGGTGAGATCCACCCCAGTGGCACCAACTCCAAATCAAAATCAGTCCGGGAACAAGGCAAGAGAAACCGGACAGGGGCATGGTAGGGCAAAAGCTCAGTCTCAGCGAGCTGCTCCAGCTCAAAGTCAGCAATCCAGAAATAAGAGAGGGCCATGGGTCCAACCGGAGTGGTTCGCTGAGTTAAAAGAAAGCATGGCCACTATCTTTGATAAAACAAAAGATGAGGTGCATTACCGGAGACCGGCAACACTGCAGTCTCCCAGAGAGCATCACAACAACTCTTTTTGCCAATATCATAATGATATTGGTCATACCACCGATGATTGCATAGCATTGAAGCAAGAAGTTCAAAACTTGATTGAAAGGGGGAAGTTGGGAGCTTACGTTAAAAGAAGAGGAAGCAACAGGCCTGACAACACTCACCAGGTTGGTCCGAGTAATGCTGCTCCGGAGGGAGCCATGGTAATAGTTGAAAGATTTGATGTGGAATCTGAATACTTGGATCCTGATCCAACTCGGAACAGAGTGGGTGCTATAGAGGAATGTTCTAGGTCAGTCTCCGGGCTCATCAAGTTTTTCGAGTCGCTTACAATTTTCGGAGGGGATACTATGACAGCTCCTACTGCTTCTTCAAGGAAGAGGCATGTTCATACTTTTGCCTCCCAGCTAGAAGGAGGAATGACATCTTATCAGTCACCCAACTCATTTCCCTTCATTGTGTTTGATGAAGATGATTTAAGAAACATTGCTGGCCCTCATGAGGATGCTGTTGTCATAGGAGCATCTATAGGGGGCAATGACATAAGACGAATCTTGGTGGATACTGGAAGCTCAGCCAATATCCTTTTCCTAACGACTTACAAGAAAATGAAAAACCCCGCTGTAATTCAGAATTCGGACAGGTCAATCGTGGGCTTCACGGGCAGCTTAGCCGATGTGATCGGAGAGTTTGAAGAAGAGGTGTTATTGGGCAAGGGCCCTTTCAAGAAAATGGTCAGAATACTCTTTATTGTGGTGGATTGTCCAACTTGCTATAATGCTATTCTAGGGAGGTCTTGGCTCTCTAGGATGCATGCAGTGGCTTCGACAGTCCACCAATGCTTGAAGTATGCTGTTCAGGGGCAGGTTGGAGTTGTCCGGAGCAGCCAAAAGATTGCAAGAGAATGTTATGTCACTGCCTTGGATCCTCGAACGCTGGGGGCAGTCCGCATCGATGAACCATAGCAGTTTGAGGGGCTTTCTGGGGGTGAGGGTGAAATTGATGACCCCAGAGAGACCCCTGGAGTATTGATACCAGTCGAAGAGGTTGAAACGCACTGTTTGGAAGAAGGTAAGAGTGTCAAGATAGGGTCCAAGATGCCACCAATGTTGAAAAAAGAATTGTTGAAATTTTTGAAAGACCATCAGCACGTTTTTGCTTGGTGCAATGCTGATGTTACTGGAGTTCCATCAGAAGTGATATCCCATCACCTATCTGTCCGGAGAGATGTAGAACCAGTGGTTCAAAAAAAAGAGCTTTTTCCAAAGAAAAGGCTGATGTCATTGTACAAGAGGTTGACAGACTCACAAAGATGGGGCGCATTAAGGAATCTCAATACCCTTTGTGGACTGCCAATCCTGTCCTGGTAAAAAAGAAAAATGGCAAGTGGCGCATGTGCATTGACATCACAGATCTCAATAGAGCTTGCCCAAAAGATTTGTATCCGGTCCCCCGGATAGATCAGTTAGTAGACTCTACCTCTGGGAACAAGCTGCTTTCCTTTATGGATGCCTTCTCCGGGTACAATCAGATTCAAGTAGATCCAAAGGATCAAGAGCATACTACGTTTGTCACTTACAGGGGTCTACATTGCTATAAGGTGATGCCATTTGGTTTGAAAAATGCTGGGGCTACTTATCAGAGGTTAGTCAACAAGGAATTTGCTGATCAAATTGGAAGAAATATGGAAGTATACATTGATGATATGATGGTGAAAAGTGTAGATGAGCGGTTGCACTTGTCTGATCTCCAAGAAACTTTTGCCAACTTGGTAAAGGTGAATTTGAAATTAAACCCTGAAAAGTGTGTCTTCGGAGTGCAGTCCGGGAAGTGTGTCTTCGGAGTGAGCATGGAATACAGCCCGATCCGGACCAACTCAATGCTCTTTTCCAGATGGAACCTCCTCGAAACGTTAAAGAAGTACAACGGTTAACGGGGAGATTAGCAGCCTTAAACATATTTATCTCTATGTCTTCGGACAGGTGTGCTCCTTTCTTTCAAACTTTGAAGGGTGCAAAGGGGTTCGAGTGGACCCCACAGTGTGATGAGGCTTTCAATGAAATCAAGAAACACCTGTCCTCCCCCAAAACTTTGTTCAAACCAATTGATGGGGAGACTCTCTACGTATATTTGGCAGTTTCAAGTTGTGCCATCAGTGCTGTGCTGGTAAGAGAGGTCGATAGACATCCCCACCCAGTGTACTACATCAGCAATATCTTAATAGATGATGAGAGGCGTTACTTGAAACTTGAAAAATTGGCATTAGCCCTGGTGATAGCTGCAAGAAAGATGAGGCCTTATTTCCAGGCTCATCCTATCATCGTCCGAACCTCTTTTCCCTTAAAGATTGTCCTTCAAAAAGTAGACATTTCGAGCAGAATGACTAAGTGGTCAGTAGAGTTGGGGGACTTCGACATAGACTTTGCTCCTCGAACAGCAGTGAAAGCCCAAGCTGTGGCTGATTTTCTGGTTGAATTCCACTCTAATAGGGATTCGGAGCAAGCTACTGATACAAAAGATAAGAAAATGTGGATCGTCCGAACATATGGTGGATCTAGCACTATGGGATGTGGTGCAGGAATATGTTTAACTTCCCCATACGGAGACAATATGTACCAGGCTATTTGTTTTGCTTTCAGGGCATCTAATAACGAGTCCGAATATGAAGCAGCTATAGCTGGGTTAAAGTTAGCCTACATTTGTGGGGCTAAGAGGGTCAAGCTGCTAAGTGATTCCCAATTGCTTATCCACCATGCCTTAGGCCAATCTGAGGCTAGAAAGGAGCAGCTTGTGAAGTATTTACTCCTCCTCGAGAATGAAGCACTAAAATTTAAAGCTGTTGTCTATGAGCACATTCCCCGGGCAGAAAATGAGCTAGCAGACTCATTGGCAACCATAGCATATACGGAGTCATACCTATGGATCCATGTGCTTAAGAGCCCTTCTATTCAACTTAGTAAGGGTGTAGAAGAGGAAATTTTTGAAATACAAGTGAAACAGCCTCAAGACTGGAGATCTTCTCTCATACAATATCTGTCCGATGGTATTGTGCCTTCAGATAAGTCACAAGCCAGAACATTGAAACACAAGACTCGTGGTTTCATTATATTGAGAGAAGTGTTGTACAAAAAATCCTATAGTAAACCTCTCCTGCGTTGTTTGGGGGATGATGAGTCACAAGTGGTCCTCTTCGAATGACATGATGGTGAGGGATCAGCCCATTGTGGATTTAGAGCTCTAACAAGAAGCGTACTACTCTCCGGATACTATTGGCCATCAATCATGAAAGATGCTAAGGAGTTGGTAAGGAGGTGTGACCCATGCCAGAGGTACAGCAATGAAATTCATGTACCAGCCATTCCTCTAGAATCCATTTCTGAGCCCATTCCCTTCGCTCGATGGGGGTTGGATTTAGTAGGGCCTCTCCCCGTGGCGTCCGGAGGGCGCAAAACTATAATTGTGGCCATAGACTACTTCTCGAAGTGGATAGAAGCAGCCCCCCTGGCAGGGACAACGTCAAAAGCTGTCATAAAATTCATTATATCCAACATATGTTGCAGATTTGGTGTCCCCCAGAAAATAACAACACACAACGGGCCACAGTTCAACAATAGAGAAATGGAGAGCTTCTGTGCCTCAAGGGGTATACAGCATTGTTTTTCTTCACCTTTCCACCCACAAGCAAATGGGCAAGTCGAAGTGGCTAATAGAACTATACTCTCCGGGTTAAAAAAGAATTTGGAAGGGGCTGCTGGGAAATGGCCTAGTTATTTGCAAGAAGTCTTGTGGGCCTATCGGACAACACCTGGGACTGCAACACAAGAGTCCCCCTTTGCCTTGGTCTATGGGATGGATGCAGTAGCCCTCATAGAGAAGACACTCCCTTCCTTTCGTGTTCACTACTTCTCCGAACGCGCTAATGAGATGGCAATCAGAAATCAACTTGATTTGATGGAAGAAAGACGGGTTAAGGCTCACCTTAGAGTTGCACACTATCAGGGCTTGATGAGGAGCAGGTTTGCTTCCAAAGTTAAAAGAAGAGATTTCCAACCAGGGGATAAAGTATTAAGGAAGGTCTTCTTACACACTAAAGAAAAGCTCTTCGGAAAGCTGGCCCCAACCTGGGAGGGTCCGTATATAGTGATTGAAAGAATAAAGCCTGGAACTTATTGGTTGGAAGACAAAGATGGCAGAGTTCTAACTCACCCTTGGAACATTGAGCATCTCCGGATGTACTTGGAATAGCACTTGTGTAAATATTTACTTGTTCAAACATCCATGTAAATATTTGGGGGCATACTCTTTCCTCCCCGGTGGCGCGGAGAGGTTTTAATGAGGTGTCCGGGTTGTTAATTAAAATTCGATCCCTTCTTCAAAATTTTCTAAGTGTTTTTAAAGTCTAATCCCTTATCATACTATCCGGACTGAAATATCTAAAGGCTATTTAAACTCTAGCCGTAGAATTTAAACACTCTCACAATGCAATATCTAAAAGCTACTTAAACTCTGGCTATCAAAATTAAAATGGACAAGGAAAAAAGGTGATGGTTGCACAAAACAAAGATATTCATTAAATAAAACAACTTAAAGTTGCCTTGGCCTTCAAAGGACTTTCAATAGTCAAGGTACAACACAAAAAACCTATCCGGTCGAGCACCGGACACCATTACAAAAAGAGTGCCTTGGCCTTCCAAGGACTTTAGTTTGAATAAAAAATAAACAGAGTAAATTGTGGGTTAAGGTTGAGCCTTTGAAGATGGCTCACCCTCATCTGCCTTCTTGCCCTCGAAGTCGCTTTTCCCTTCTACTACCTTCTTGCCTTTGGGATCATCTTTCTTGTCATCTGGGCTCTCCCCAGTATGTTCCTCATCATCCGATGAGCCACTAGAGTAGCCATACCTGTCACCTTCGGCCATCGTATGGTATGGGAGGTTTTCAGGCTCAACATAAAGCCACAACTCCCCTAGGTTCCTCTGCGGAAACTTTTCATGGAAAAGTAGAACCATGTCAGACCTCACCTTTTCAAGCAGCAGCTCTTCGCTCTTGAGCATCTGGTTGGCATAATTATTAATCATGTCTTGGATCTTAGCATCCTGCTCCTGTAACAAGGAAGTTTTCTCCTCAGCAGCCTTGGTCACTGCATTCTCAAGAGCAATCTTGTCAGTGGTCAAGTTGGTGATAATCTTCTCCTTTGCCGTGGTCTCTCCCTTTGAGACAGTAAGGTCTTTCTCCATACCGGACAGCTTCTCCCGGAGGTCTTTAATGGTTTCCTCTAGAGTGGAAACCTTTGTAGTGCTTTCCTCTTGAATCTTTTTCAGCTTCTCATTTGCCTCCTTTAGCATGTCAGCATTGACTGTAGCGGTGCGGAGGTCTTCAGACAGCTTTTCCTTCTCAGACTTGAGATTTTTGATGATGTCTGCTTGACCCCGGACTTGTCTTTCCAGTGTGAGTACTGGCTGCACATTGCTAAGCAAAGAATGGGCTATGATGTCCTTTTCACTAGAAACAATGAAAGTCTTACCATTGAAGTTGACCGTATTGGAGCTGCTCAGAGGAATGTAAGGCCCTGCGAATTCATCTCTGGGGAGGCTAAGAAAGTATTCACCAAGTCCACCTAGACCGGTGATGTCCACTTCATCCAGGTTGAGATCTCCCCCTTCCACCTCATCAGTATGAAAGTCCATTGGGATCTCTTCGGCCAGCGTTGGGTCAGAAGGGTCAGTTGGGAATGAAGGCTCCGGATCCCGGAGAGCGAGCTCATCTCCCTGCGAAGCCTTTTTCTTTTTGGCTTCCCGGTCAGCGCCTTCACCTTCTTGTTTGCGAGTCCTCTTGGGAGCCCTTGGAGGTCTTGGAGGGTCTGCTTCCTGCCTTTCGGTCTCTTGCTCCACTACTTGTAAGAGAGCATCATCAATTTGGCTCTGGGTCGGCCCTTCCGGGGCGGTTGGGGCATCCTTCTCAGCATCGCTCGCCACCTTTTTGCCTCTTTTCCTACCTTTCATTTTGCTCGGGGCTTTGGCCTGGCCCGGTAGGAAGAGTATCTCGTCTGGTTCATGGGATCTTTTGAGCACAGTGTCCCCATAAGGTTGGGTGGTAAGCTCCTCCCAAGTCAGGTCTCTCCGACCTGTGGTGTTCCACAGGTGAGACCTTGCCAAGTTCCCACTGGTGAAGGCACTGTGGAATCGGTTCCCCCAGTTCTCTGCGGCCCAGGCATTGATTTTGCCACAAGTGACCTGTCCGGCCTTCAAATAGTCCCCGAACTCCTTAGGCAGTTCTGTTAAAGCAAAAAAAAAAACCAGTTAATTTAAACCAACTTAAAAAAGGAAGAAATGGACAAAGATTCGAAGTGTGAAACTTACGGTCACTCCTCCATCTGCTTTTGAGGAGGCTTGGGTTCTCTCCGGCCTTGATCTTCTTGTCGTTTTCCCAGGCGCCACTGACAAACAAAAACTGGCTCCTCCACTTGCTCTCCGAGTCCAACAAATCATTAACAGCCTTGAAGTTGTCCCCCATATTAAAGTGATAAAAAGGGAACTGGTGATGTTTGCAAAGGTTGGCTACTGCTGCGAACTCTTCCATAGGGAGAGGGATCCCGGACAGCCTAGATGCCATGATACATGACATCAGAGTATATCAACCGTTGGGGCTCAGCTGGCTCGGGCAGAGCTTGACCAAGTGGAAATATCTGACGATCTCCGGGTCCAATGGGAACCTGAGTCCCCAATTAAATAGCTATGTAAAAAAGACTATTTCGTTTCGCTTACAATCCATAGGGGTCTCCGGATCTATGGGAATCCTTATCTTCATGTTTTCTGGGATCCCCCATTTTGTGCGCATTCGACCCAGTTCAGCAGTATGGATGAATGCATACTTGGTCTTTTGTAAGGCCAAGAGGTATTTGAGCTCAACTCTGTGAAAACACGGCCCCACCTTCTCTTCAAGGCACTCCGGCAGGTCCGGATGCCTCAAGAACAGTTTTTCCTTGCCTTTTTTGGCAGCAGCATTATCAGTCTGGCCGGAGGACTCAGACTCAAAAGGGACTTCTTCAGCAGAGTCCTCCATTCTTTTCTCCATGATAGTTGGGGGGATATCTGTGGTAGTGGTCCGTGGAGGATTAAAGCTTGGCTCAGCCTGGCTTCCGGACTGCTGGCCTTCTGTGTTTCTTAGACTTCTACTCTCAGGCTGGGGCTCTGAGGCAGAAGTCTCTCTTGGAAGTACCGGGCTACTGGCCTCCGGATCAGATGGCCTTTCCCGGGGAGCTCTGATGGGCACTCCAGACCCAGAACTACTGTTTTTTGCCCCCGATTTGGAGGGAGTATTCTTGGAGGATAGCCCTTTAACTAGCCGGCTTGTCATCTTAACTATCAGCTTCTCCGGAGAGTGCTCTGTGTCAGACCCCATAGTGATAAAAGGAGAAGGTTTCCTAACACTTATGAATGTAACTCCTGGCTCAACAGCAGGTACTGACTCCTGAACTGAGGAACCAGAGACTATAGGCGAGAGGGTGGATTGAAATAACTTTTTGGGCTTAGTACCTTTAGAGGAGGACGATCCTCGATCCGACTCTATAACGGAGGCGACTGGTCTGTCAACGGGTGATGAAGGTAGCCCTGCTGCTATTCGTTTCTCCTTCTCAACTTTTTATGCTCTTTCCAACTCTGAAGCCAACTGCCTTTGATCAATGCTGTCCTTGCTGTAAACATAAACTACCAAGGAAACCTTTGCTTTAGAGAGAGAAAGCTCTGAGTAAATTTGCAGAGTAAATGTGAAAGAGATAATAAAACAGTAGAAAGTGATTTGAATTTATAGTAGATCTGAAAAGAGGAGTTGATTCCTAGGAGAATTCGAAAAGTTTGGCAATGATTAAAAGACGGCGCTGATGTCACCATTTGTAATTAAAGAGGTTGCTTTTCGAAGAAGGTGGTGCGAGATTCAAGGTGAAAAAACGGCTGGAGTGACCAATCAGAAAGCGACACGTGTCCCACGAACTCTGGCAAAAACCGTTTTGTATTCGTGAAGCTTTATCTGTCCGGGTAAACCCATAAACCTGTCCGGATTGAAAACTACTTCTAGCATCGGACTGTTTTCAGGTCTCTGACAAGAATACTTGTTCAAACACCTAAAAAAGGGGCTCCTGATGAGTCCGAGTTCAGCATGCTCCCCGGACAAGGACAGATCGGTCCAAAGCCTCCGGACCGGACATATCACATGGACCGGACAGATCACTTCGAATACTATGACCGTAGGATTGTTCGAACTATGACAAAAGTACTAAAAACCTAAACACTTCTTGACTAAGCTACTTGCTCTCCTACTTAGAGCTCATGGGTCTTTGAACATGACCCGGGTCCATTAAACATGACCCAAAAGCCCATAAGGGCCCAAACATCACACTATAAATACCCAACCACCTGCATTAACTAAGGGTAATGAGAATTAACTGCTACCAAGCTGCTTAATTATCTCTCTACTCCCTACTCTAAACCGTTTAACACCCACACACCACCGTTTAACACCCACACACCACCTTAAAACACCAATTGAAATTACCAGCCTACCCCCAGGCGATTATTATCCTCACCAAACCATATTTAAAAAATAAATCTTATAAGCTAAAAGATAAATAAAGATTAGAGAAATAAACCTATGGCATGTAATTTGAAAGGACCTTTGCTCAGGTGTTTACTAGTTTTTTTATTTTTTAAAATCTTGATAAGTTTTTGAACAACATTTTGGTCGTTCTCTTTCATATACCAGACAACCCATCCACCCCGGAGGAATATAAGTCCATTGTTTGCTACAATATCCCCTATAAAATCATAACCAAAATTTTTAGCTTATAAGATTAAAGACTCCTCATTAATTAAAAGATTGTAATCCACTTTCATGACTAAATGTAACATCTTTAATTATATATTTATTTCCCAATAGATGCTAAGAAGGTATCACACTAGTGACAGAGGCTCAAGGGACGCCCTAAAAACCAATCTTGTGAAGGCCTTTAACAATGTTCGTTGGCATATACTTTTAGATATCTTAGTTTCCATAGAGTTCCCTAACAAAATGATTATGTGGATCATCAAGTGCATATCCTCCTCCACCTATAAAGTTATCATCAGTTGGGTGATACGTTGTCTCGTTTCCTCTTCATACTAATAATAAAACTACTCTTAAGTATTCTCAAAGAAAATAGTCAAGACACTTTAAATTTCACTGAAAGTGCCATAAGTTTCAAATATTAACCTTTACTTTACAAACGATCTAATGATCTCTACTCGATCAATGACCAAATCTTTAAACTTGATCAAGGATGGTGTAACACAATTTATATCATTTGGGGCCACCAGGTCAATCTCATCAAAAACCATATCTTCATTTCGGGTGTTGTTATCTCGCTTCTTGACTTCCCTGTTAATTTATTGGGGTATAATATTGATAACCTCCTGTATTATCATTTCATATCGCGTATGGGGAGTTTGACCTTCCCAAATGCTTGTCTTCTGTCAATCGCCTACAATTTATCAAATCAATATTTTTTTCGTCCAATTATATTAGTCTTCTATATTTATCCTTTCATCAAGAATTTTTAAGAGCATTTTTCAAACCTTTTATCGCTTCTCATGGTCTAGGCATGAGATGAAAATATATGAGGCTAAAAATCTTTGTCTCCTTAGAGGGGGACTTTAGAATTTTGGACCAAAAAGTACGAAATCAGGCGGTCGTCCCTAAACACTTATGGACCATAGTTAGTGGAAATATTTTATCTATTTCATATGATTAGATCATCATAGAAATGATTACAAAATAACTTTCAAACCTCCTCGTCGGATCTTCAACCTCATTGGTATTGAGGTAAATACATTGTATGAGGATTTTTACCTCTAAATTATATAAGATCAATGTGGGTAATAGGGAACTCACGTTCTCGTGGTACCATCCATAATTGCTGCCACCTCAGTCATCAAACATTACGGTCACAATATAATTTGTGTCTCTCGCATAATGAGTAACCTCAAAATTTCAAATATCATCAGTAATGGTCTCTAGACTTTGTCTAACAATATTAAATATGGAAACGTAAGAAACCAGATTAAGATTCTGTAGATTAGCAACTTCATCAATTTATTGTCTCACGATTTCCAAAAATACTGATCGTTGGACTGCCATTAAATGAAGTTCTGGTTTCTTTATCAATAACACTTATATCGTCATCCGCCAACCTATTATCTTTGTCGGGTGGGTTGGCATCATATGGCACTTATATAGCATCCCAACATTCATTTTACGTCTTTTTATCCAATATAGGTTCTCCACAGGAGACAAATATATAAGTTAGGGTTTAAAACCTTTTTTTGGATTGCGTGTTTTGTAACTCAACTGTGGATTCGATCGATCATATATTTTTTAATTTCCCTTTCAGCAAACATCATTTGGTAGATTTTCGGTCTAAATTGGATTTTCTAACACAGGGAACGATGCACCACGTAGTTTCAGTGGACCGTGAATTAGCCAACATACAACCATTTTGGAAGGTTGATTTTACTCTGTCATCTACCACGTTTAGTGGGATAAGAATGTAAAAATATTACACAATTTTAAATCTCTCCCATCAATTTCTATAGTCGCTTTTTTCGATATACGATAGATTTCATAACACATTTGGTTGTTTAGTCCAAAATTTTATCCACATATTTAGCTCTCATTAAAAAAAATTATTTAGGTTTATAACCGTAGTTGATATAATTATAGGATAAGAACCTTCATTAGTCACCGAATTTAGTCATTTGTTTCAAAACAGTCATTCAAGTTTTATTTGTATCGAAACTGTTATTTTTGTTTGTTTTCCAAAATTAGTCAGAGGTGTTAGTCACTTGTTTGAAGACAGTCATATAATTTTTATTTGTATCAAAACTTCATTTTATGTTGATTGTTTTTTATTTTGATGATCAAAAATAAATTTAAAAAAACTAACAATAAAAATCATTTATACAACAAAATAATTATTTGATATAAATATTAAATAAATGGCGGTTTCGAAACAAAGGACCTAACTCCAATTATTAACTATTATTGTTAACTCATAATTATGAATTTACGTTATATTTTATACATTAAATCACCCGCTTATTATGATTGTTAAAGTGGTAGTGACAGTTTAAATTTGATAACGTGAATTCTAAAAATATACGCTATGACAAGATATCATATTTAGAAAAAATAATTTAATATTTATTAAAAGACTTATTTTAACCAAAAGTAACAATGTCATGTGCATATTTGTTTTTATGCAATTAATATCTTTATTAATATTATAGGTCAAAATCAAAGAAATAAGATAAGGATTTGAAAAGTAATTATTCCAATTCTAAAAAGTAGGTAAGCGCGAAATTTGATAAATGTCATGTGGATATTAAATGCTCATTTGAATACTAATCTCTAGAGGTTAGAGGTGTCTAATGGTTCAGGAACCATGGTTTAAAGCTGACAACCTGCTTAAGAACTGGCGGTCTACCTGCGAAACTGGCCCATTAGGACTGCAACCCGCCGAGACCGCAACCCGCCGAGACCGCAATCCGCCGAGACCGCAACCCGCCGAGACCGCATAAGGAGCAACCCGCCGAGACCGCAACCCGCCGAGACCGCAACCCGCCAAGACCGCAACCCGCCGAGACCGCAACCCGCCGAGACCGCGAAACCACGGTTTATTTGTAAAAAACCGGTGGTTTATTGGTAAATATTATGCTGATTTTATTTATTTTATATCCAAAATGTTATATTTAAAAAATATTGAGATTGAATATTATTATAGAATTATTATTACATTTTTGTTAATATTAATTTGTTTTGGTTATTAATATTTTAAGTGTTGTAATTATTATATAGTCTAAAATTTTAAATATTACTTATGTTATTATCATATTTTGAATATTATTATTATTATGTTTTTATATCTAATACAAAGCAAAACTATATCTTATCATGTTAAAATATTACAAATTCTATGGTTATAATTTTAATATTACATTTTGAATTTTATTATTGTGATTTGGTTTTGAATATTACAAGTGTTTGGTTTTATTTTTTAAACCAAAATCATATTTTATCATGCAAAAATATTACAAGTTATATTGTTATAATTTTAATATTACATTTTAAATTTTATTATTGTGATTTGGTTTTAAATATTACAAGTGTTATTTACTATTTTTAAGTTATATTGTTATAATTTTAATATGACATTTTGAATTTTATTATTGTGATTAGGTTTTGAATATTACAAGTGTTATTTATTATTTTTAAGTTATATTGTTATAATTTTAATATTATATTTTGAATTTTATTATTGTGATTTGGTTTTAAATATTACAAGTGTTATTTATTATTTTTAAGTTATATTGTTATAATTTTAATATTACATTTTGAATTTTATTATTGTGATTTGGTTTTAAATATTACAAGTGTTATTTATTATTTTTAAGTTATATTGTTGTAATTTTAAAATTACCTGTTGAATATTATTATTGTGATTTGGTTTTAAATATTACAAATGTTATTTATTATTTTTTAAACCAAAATCATATTTTATCATGGTAAAAGATTACAAGTTATATTAAAATATTTAATATTACAAATGCTAAAATATTACAAGTCATATTAAAATATTTAATATTACAAATGCTAAAATATTACAAGTCATATTAAAATATTTAATATTACAAATGCTAAGATATTACAAGTTATATTAAAATATTTAATATTACAATTGCTAAAATACATTTTTTAGTCTCTTGTCGCTAACCACTTTTTTAAGTCGCAAAACTTTCTCAACAGTAGCTGCAATTTGTAATGGATCTCCCAAAACTTGTCCTCGAGTCTCACGATTAACCTTACTTAACGCAGCAGCAATCAAATCGACCATCTTCGTCTTCGTACTAAGACTTTGTTTAGGAACAACGGTCTTACTCTTAGTCTTGGTTATAGTTGGGTGTTTGACACTTCGTGTCACCTTGTCGACCATTTTAGAACTAAAATTTGGTTTGGCGGTCTTACTAACAGTCGTACGTGTAGTACTAACAAGTTTGAAGTTTCGCCTCTCCTTATTAGAAATTTTCAAACTAAAATTTTGTTTGAGAGTCTTACTCATATTTGTAGGTTCAGTAGCACATTTGATGCGTCGTGTGATCGGATCCCTCTCGGGTGGAGGAGACATCATAAAAGAAGAAAATTCCGAAAAATCAGTTTTCGGAGTTGCTTGTCCTAACCTGTTGTTGAAGCCACAAGACGGCATTGGAAATAGGAAATGAGAACAAATAATAACTAATACAAACTAATAACAATTTTTTTTCGAAAAAAAAATCTAACTATTTCGAAAACAGAAGTACGATATGTAAAATACAAAAGTTAAGCTTAATAACAAAATCTAGAACAAGTTGAGAGATTTAGAGAGTTTATAGTAGATTTAGAGAGTGTGTGAGGTTGGAGTTGGGGTCTCCTCTATATATAGGGGAGACCCATATTTTTTTTTTTTGAAAAAACCGATTTTTTTTTTTCGTCCGGACCATCCGGATGGGCGTCCGGATGGTCCGGGCAGACGGTCCGGGGCATCCGGACGGTTTCGCCCGGACGCCCGGACAGGAAAATCGGACCATCCGGATATCGATCCGGATGGTCCGGTTGAAACCGGGGCATCCGGATGGTTCGCCCGGATGCCCCGGATGACCAACGGCTAGTTCAAACGAACTAGCCGTTGGATGAACCGGGGCATCCGGACGGTGCATCCGGATGCCCCGGTTCATCCAACGGCTAGTTCGTTTGAACTAGCCGTTCGCGCGGACCATCCGGATGGTTGGCCGGATGGTCCGCTTGATGACGTCACGGATGACGTCAGCAATCTGTGACTGATTTTTTTATAAAAAATTTAATTTTTTTTAAAATGTAAGCATTTTAAACTATTAAAAATAATCAAAACTTTATATATAGGATTTCGCGCACTAATATTAAAAAAAAAAAATTAAAAAAATTATTTAAATAGGAAATTCGAACTATTATTTTAAAAAAAATAAAAATCTATAAATAAATTTTTCGAACTATTAGTTTTTAAATAATTTTAGTACTTTTATGAAAAAAATATATATTAAATTCTCTAGATTAATGAAAGAAATTTTATATTATAAACCCTTCTTTTTTTTCTAGTTTATTGAAATAAATTTTATATTATTAGCAAGTTAATTTGGAACATAATAGATAGTTTATATTGTTGTTGATGTTAATCTCCTAAATAAATATATTTAATTAATTATATTTAATTATGCCATCATAATATAATTTCTTTTTAGGAACCAAATTACAGATAGTTAATTGAAACACATTTGGTATTTTTGAATTTATTTCACAATCAAATTACATGTGTTTATGCAATTGGAACATAATCCAAATTTATACAATTTTTAAAACTTTAAATTTATACTTCAAAAATTAAATACTTCAAATATTAAATTTATACTTCAAATGTTGTAAATTTGTAATCAAAATACAATTAGATGTACTTATTTTATTTAATATCTACATAATATTAAATAAAATATCTTAAATACATAAATATAATTAGAAAAGAAAACGTATCAAAATCAAATTACAATTATTTTTTAAGAATGTAATTGATGATTATAAAATTTCGATTAAAATGATAACATATTTAAATTAAAATACATGAAATAGAATAATTAACTCAATTATTGAAATTAGATTCAATTAACACTTACAAATTAATTTTAAATAACATTATAATATATTCTGATAAACGGTTCTTAAATGGTTAAATGGTTTGGCTGATGGTTTGAACTGGTAAACGGCTCTTAAATGGTTCGTCTGGTGGTTTGAACTGGCGGTTTAACTGTGAAACTGGCCCATTACGACTGCAACCCGCCGAGACCGCAACCCGCCGAGACCGCATAAGGAGCAACCCGCCGAGACCGCAACCCGCCGAGACCGCAACCCGCCGAGACCGCAACCCGCCGAGACCGCAACCCGCCGAGACCGCAACCCGCCGAGACTGCAACCCGTGGTTCAGACTTAAACGGTGCGGGTTGGTGCTGGTTCAAACCGTTTGACAGAGGTGTCAAACGGTTTGAACCAGCACCAACCCGCACCGTTTAAGTCTGAACCACGGGTTGCAGTCTCGGCGGGTTGCGGTCTCGGCGGGTTGCGGTCTCGGCGGGTTGCGGTCTCGGCGGGTTGCGGTCTCGGCGGGTTGCGGTCTCGGCGGGTTGCGGTCTCGGCGGGTTGCTCCTTATGCGGTCTCGGCGGGTTGCGGTCTCGGCGGGTTGCAGTCGTAATGGGCCAGTTTCACAGTTAAACCGCCAGTTCAAACCACCAGACGAACCATTTAAGAGCCGTTTACCAGTTCAAACCATCAGCCAAACCATTTAACCATTTAAGAACCGTTTATCAGAATATATTATAATGTTATTTAAAATTAATTTGTAAGTGTTAATTGAATCTAATTTCAATAATTGAGTTAATTATTCTATTTCATGTATTTTAATTTAAATATGTTATCATTTTAATCGAAATTTTATAATCATCAATTACATTCTTAAAAAATAATTGTAATTTGATTTTGATACGTTTTCTTTTCTAATTATATTTATGTATTTAAGATATTTTATTTAATATTATGTAGATATTAAATAAAATAAGTACATCTAATTGTATTTTGATTACAAATTTACAACATTTGAAGTATAAATTTAATATTTGAAGTATTTAATTTTTGAAGTATAAATTTAAAGTTTTAAAAATTGTATAAATTTGGATTATGTTCCAATTGCATAAACACATGTAATTTGATTGTGAAATAAATTCAAAAATACCAAATGTGTTTCAATTAACTATCTGTAATTTGGTTCCTAAAAAGAAATTATATTATGATGGCATAATTAAATATAATTAATTAAATATATTTATTTAGGAGATTAACATCAACAACAATATAAACTATCTATTATGTTCCAAATTAACTTGCTAATAATATAAAATTTATTTCAATAAACTAGAAAAAAAAGAAGGGTTTATAATATAAAATTTCTTTCATTAATCTAGAGAATTTAATATATATTTTTTTCATAAAAGTACTAAAATTATTTAAAAACTAATAGTTCGAAAAATTTATTTATAGATTTTTATTTTTTTTTAAAATAATAGTTCGAATTTCCTATTTAAATAATTTTTTTAATTTTTTTTTTTTAATATTAGTGCGCGAAATCCTATATATAAAGTTTTGATTATTTTTAATAGTTTAAAATGCTTACATTTTAAAAAAAATTAAATTTTTTATAAAAAAAAAATATTTTTTTTTAAAAAATCAGTCACAGATTGCTGACGTCATCCGTGACGTCATCAAGCGGACCATCCGGCCAACCATCCGGATGGTCCGCGCGAACGGCTAGTTCAAACGAACTAGCCGTTGGATGAACCGGGGCATCCGGATGCACCGTCCGGATGCCCCGGTTCATCCAACGGCTAGTTCGTTTGAACTAGCCGTTGGTCATCCGGGGCATCCGGGCGAACCATCCGGATGCCCCGGTTTCAACCGGACCATCCGGATCGATATCCGGATGGTCCGATTTTCCTGTCCGGGCGTCCGGGCGAAACCGTCCGGATGCCCCGGACCGTCTGCCCGGACCATCCGGACGCCCATCCGGATGGTCCGGACGAAAAAAAAAAATCGGTTTTTTCAAAAAAAAAAAATATGGGTCTCCCCTATATATAGAGGAGACCCCAACTCCAACCTCACACACTCTCTAAATCTACTATAAACTCTCTAAATCTCTCAACTTGTTCTAGATTTTGTTATTAAGCTTAACTTTTGTATTTTACATATCGTACTTCTGTTTTCGAAATAGTTAGATTTTTTTTTCGAAAAAAAATTGTTATTAGTTTGTATTAGTTATTATTTGTTCTCATTTCCTATTTCCAATGCCGTCTTGTGGCTTCAACAACAGGTTAGGACAAGCAACTCCGAAAACTGATTTTTCGGAATTTTCTTCTTTTATGATGTCTCCTCCACCCGAGAGGGATCCGATCACACGACGCATCAAATGTGCTACTGAACCTACAAATATGAGTAAGACTCTCAAACAAAATTTTAGTTTGAAAATTTCTAATAAGGAGAGGCGAAACTTCAAACTTGTTAGTACTACACGTACGACTGTTAGTAAGACCGCCAAACCAAATTTTAGTTCTAAAATGGTCGACAAGGTGACACGAAGTGTCAAACACCCAACTATAACCAAGACTAAGAGTAAGACCGTTGTTCCTAAACAAAGTCTTAGTACGAAGACGAAGATGGTCGATTTGATTGCTGCTGCGTTAAGTAAGGTTAATCGTGAGACTCGAGGACAAGTTTTGGGAGATCCATTACAAATTGCAGCTACTGTTGAGAAAGTTTTGCGACTTAAAAAAGTGGTTAGCGACAAGAGACTAAAAAATGTATTTTAGCAATTGTAATATTAAATATTTTAATATAACTTGTAATATCTTAGCATTTGTAATATTAAATATTTTAATATGACTTGTAATATTTTAGCATTTGTAATATTAAATATTTTAATATGACTTGTAATATTTTAGCATTTGTAATATTAAATATTTTAATATAACTTGTAATCTTTTACCATGATAAAATATGATTTTGGTTTAAAAAATAATAAATAACATTTGTAATATTTAAAACCAAATCACAATAATAATATTCAACAGGTAATTTTAAAATTACAACAATATAACTTAAAAATAATAAATAACACTTGTAATATTTAAAACCAAATCACAATAATAAAATTCAAAATGTAATATTAAAATTATAACAATATAACTTAAAAATAATAAATAACACTTGTAATATTTAAAACCAAATCACAATAATAAAATTCAAAATATAATATTAAAATTATAACAATATAACTTAAAAATAATAAATAACACTTGTAATATTTAAAACCTAATCACAATAATAAAATTCAAAATGTCATATTAAAATTATAACAATATAACTTAAAAATAGTAAATAACACTTGTAATATTTAAAACCAAATCACAATAATAAAATTTAAAATGTAATATTAAAATTATAACAATATAACTTGTAATATTTTTGCATGATAAAATATGATTTTGGTTTAAAAAATAAAACCAAACACTTGTAATATTCAAAACCAAATCACAATAATAAAATTCAAAATGTAATATTAAAATTATAACCATAGAATTTGTAATATTTTAACATGATAAGATATAGTTTTGCTTTGTATTAGATATAAAAACATAATAATAATAATATTCAAAATATGATAATAACATAAGTAATATTTAAAATTTTAGACTATATAATAATTACAACACTTAAAATATTAATAACCAAAACAAATTAATATTAACAAAAATGTAATAATAATTCTATAATAATATTCAATCTCAATATTTTTTAAATATAACATTTTGGATATAAAATAAATAAAATCAGCATAATATTTACCAATAAACCACCGGTTTTTTACAAATAAACCGTGGTTTCGCGGTCTCGGCGGGTTGCGGTCTCGGCGGGTTGCGGTCTCGGCGGGTTGCGGTCTCGGCGGGTTGCGGTCTCGGCGGGTTGCTCCTTATGCGGTCTCGGCGGGTTGCGGTCTCGGCGGGTTGCGGTCTCGGCGGGTTGCGGTCTCGGCGGGTTGCAGTCCTAATGGGCCAGTTTCGCAGGTAGACCGCCAGTTCTTAAGCAGGTTGTCAGCTTTAAACCATGGTTCCTGAACCATTAGACACCTCTACTAATCTCCAGTCTCGGTATTTGACCAAGAAACACGTCGATTCACGTGTTAAAATTTGATAAACAACCGTTACAAATTTATTTGGTCAAAGAAAGATTGGTCCAAACCGTTCGAATCGCGAACCGTCGTCGGAATAGTTTAACAGAGAACCGTGGTTTGCGGTCTGGCGATTTATTTTATGCGATGGTTTGCGGTCCTATGGTTTGCGGTTTTAATAGACCAGTTTCACAGTTAAACCACCATTTTAATTACCCTAAAAATCATTTAGGAACCGTCTATCAAAATATTTTATAATATTATCTAAAATTAATTTATAAGTGTTAATTGAATCTAATTTCAATAATTGAGATATGTACAACATAAGCGAATTAAATAGTATTTTAATTTAAATATTTTATCATTTTAATCGAAATTCTATAATCAAGCAATTACATCTAAAAATAATAATTGTAATATGATTTTGATATGTTTGATTATATTTATGTATTTAAGATATATTATTTAATATTATGTAGATATTAAATAAAATATATACATCTAATTGTATTTTGATTACAACTTTCAATATTATTGAAAATATTTCTTCGATTATAATAATAATAATTTGATCGTCTTAAAAAATATATCGTAAACAATATAATTGTAAAATGATAAGATGTTTTATTTAATTTTAGGTAGATATTAAATAATATATATCTATTAGACATATAATTGTATTCTGATTTTAAATTACTATGTGATTCTTTAGATCTTTCAAGCTTGAAGTATTTATGTTTAGATGATTTAAATAGTTTATTGTATTTTCGAATTATTCAATATTTGAAGTTTAAATTTAAATTATTATTTTTTCCAAGAAAAGAACTTTTTATTAATTTTTAAGAAATGTGTTACAGAAGTAGTTTATGAGCTGATAACTCATATCATTATACAATGAAGAACCTAAAATAAACAACCTAAGTCATGCACCTAGGTCTACTAGACTCAACAATTCTTCAACTTGTATTTCTTTATCCCTCCTTCAACTGCCTTCGTGTGACTGGCTTCAGCTGCCTTCGTGTGTCTATTCAGCCGCCTTCGTGTCTGCATTCAGCTGCCTTCGTGCGTCTGCATTCAGCTGCCTTCCTGCGTCTGCATTCAGTTACCTAATGTGTCTTCATTCAGCTACATATCCTCTCTTCCAATGCCCAAGTCTATGTTTGTAACCTGAATCTGCAATAAAAAATACTTAGTCAAGTCTATCGACTTGCTTAAACAGAGTTAGTTAACAAGAGAAATCAGATATTAAACATAGCGAAAATTTCCTAAACCTAATGCATCAGCCATTAGTATATTAGATAATTCATTGAAGTCATGCTGTGTTTGAATACTAAAACTACTCTTAACTTTCAATGCATGTTTGGACAGCCAATCTGCTGCCAGATTTTGCTCCCTATAAATGTGTTTGATGGTCATTTGTGAGGTAATCAATTGTCTACAACACAGTATGCACTGATCTAAATACCATGGTCTTAAGCCAGATGCAAGCATATTGAATAATGCTAAACAATCAATTTCAATATCAACTAGCTTTAGATCAAAATTTATAAGTATAAATTTAAAAAAATTAGAATTGTATAAGTATATGCATAAACATAAATTACTTATAAATAACAAAATAAAAATTGAAATTGAAATAGATTTAAATAACGTTTAATAAAAAAAGAAGCAAAACAAACACTTCAAGCTTGAAACATAGTTGTTATAAAAAAAATCTTAAAAAAAACTCTGAATTTGCAGTCCGGGCGTCCGGAAATTACGTCCGGATGCCCCGGACCAGACGTCCGGATGGTCCAGACAATTTTTTTTCATTTTTTTATGGAGACCCCAAATCCAAACTCATATACTCCTCCCTATATCTCTCTAAATCTCTCTACTTGTTCTAAGTATTCTAGAAAACTCAAATTTCTTATTTTACATATTGTAGTTCTACTTTCGGAATTGTTTGATTTTTCTTTTTTCCGCAAATTGTTTCTATTTGATATAAACACTTAAATAACGTTGGGATAACATTATAATAGCTCAATTAAAAGTTTCGTATAATTTATCTAGTTATTTACTTGTTATAGTTATTTAAATTAGTTCTTTTAATTCTAATTTTATTAGTTGTTATTAGTTGGTATTAGTTGGTATTAGTCTAAATTTAGTTTTTATTATTTGCGATATTAATTAGTTTCGATTATTATTTTATTGCATATTTATAAAAAAGGTTATTTTAAGTTTTAAAATGCCTCTAAACCGTAGACTTACTAATGCTCACCCACCCGCTAATTTTCACTTGTTATGAATGATGTTTGTGATAACCAAAACAAATTGATACTAACCAAAATGTAATGATAATTTTATAATCATTATTAAAATTACAATAATAAAATTCAAAGTGTAATATTAAAATTATAACAATATAGCTTGTAATCTTTTACCATGATAAAATATGATTTTGGTTTAAAAAATAATAGATAACACTTGTAATATTTAAAACCAAATCACAATAATAAAATTCAAAATGTAATATTAAAATTATAACAATATAACTTAAAAATAATAAATAACACTTGTAATATTTAAAACCAAATCACAATAATAAAATCAAAAATATAATATTAAAATTATAACAATATAACTTAAAAATAATAAATAACACTTAGTAATATTTAAAACCAAATCACAATAATAAAATTCAAAATGTTATATTAAAATTATAACAATATAACTTAAAAATAATAAATAACACTTATAATATTTAAAACCAAATCACAATAATAAAATTCAAAATATAATATTAAAATTATAACCATAAAATTTATAATATTTTAACATGATAAGATATAGTTTTGGTTTGTAACATAATATCAACACTATTATTATTGGATCCCAAAACATAATAATAATATTCAAAATATAATAATAACATAAATAATATTTAAAATTTAGATTATATAATAATTACAACACTTAAAATATTAATAACCAAAACAAATTAATACTAACCACAATGTAATAATAATTTTATAATCATATGCAATATCTTAATATTTTTTAAATATAACTTAATATATATATATATATATATATATGATTTTGGTTACAAAATAATTAAAACGCTTATAATATTTACAAATAAACGCGGTTTTTTACAAATAAACCGCGGTTTTGAGGTCCTAATGGTTTGCGGTTCTTGCGGTTTGCGATCCTAACGGCTTGCGATCTTTGCGGTTTACAGTTTTAATAGGCCAGTTAAACGATTTATCCGCGGGTTTATAAACAGTTCTCCAGCTTCGATTGCCACCTCTGGTCTTGCCCCACCGCTGATCCACTTTTTCAACAATAATTATCTAGTTTTTAAGATATTAATGATAAACTAGATTACAAGTTTTGAGAAAAGAACTACCCTTTTATTGTTCAGATTTTCAACATTACAATTCGTGGTAATTAATAATTAATAATTAAATATTCTAAAAAATTATATTTGAATTTTTAGTTTATTTTCAGAGAATTTTCAAAAGTTAGATAATTTTTTGTTGCTCAGTATTAAAATCAGTTTATTTTTTTAAATTAGATATTTTAAAAAATCATTAAAAGTTTTAGTTTTTTTAAACCGATAATTTTTATAATATTTTTTGTATTTAAAAATGGGTTGTTTCCATTATAATATCAAAATAAGTTCCTAATCCAATTTTAGTCATCCTAAAATACTGATTTCTTTTTATATCGTATTTCAAAAATATATATTTTCACATCTTTTACGGCTTTGCCAACCCTTGTTTGTATTATAACTTTTCTTTTTTTTTTGTAAAATTCGTATCTTTTGCTTTATAATTCTAAAAATAAAACTGAAAGCACCATTGTGTTTATATTTAAAAGAGGAATGAAACAAGTGGATTATATGATATGTTTCGAACAAAAAATTAAAACTACTAAAAACAAAAAGTTAACACTATTAAAAATTTAAACTGGTAATTAGCAGTTTTAAGTTTTCTAGTTTTATTTTTTAGCAGCTTTAACAGTTTTATATAGTTAAAGTAGGTTCTAACAATTTTAATTTTTAACAATTTTAAAACTGCTAGACAAAGTTTTTTTAAAGTTCTAAAAAAGTTCCCAAAACATATCATTTGCACCGCTTGTTTAATTCGCCTCGAAAAAAAAACACAACCGTGGTTTTAGAATTTTTTTTTGAATTATATTTAAAAAGATATGGATTTTCTAAGAGAAAAAAATTGTTTAGAAGATACTGTAGAATATTACAAACCAAAAGTATTAGAGTATTTTGTCCGGTACCAAAAAAAATTAAAGAGATCTTATTTGGTATTAAATATTGCTTTTGAACAAATATTGTGCACTATATAGAAGCAGCCATTTGAAAATTTGAAATTTTGTTAATTACGTCTAAATTTGAAATTAAAATTTTCACATAGTAAGTTTTATTTCTCAAAGAACATTGAATTTATTTTTCAAATATGATTTCAAAAAACACTTTTAATCATATTTACTGGTTTGTTATACAAACAAAATGCGCTTACTTAAAAAAAATTAAAAACCAACATAATTAATAAACTTTCAATTTTTTAAATAAAAAAATAGTTTGGAAAAATTAATGTGTTTGAAAAAACTGAAAAATAAATGAGTTTTAAAAAAATTTAACTTAAAAAAAACTAATTTAAAAACTGTTTTTTATTTAAATTTTAAAAAAACGGCACTTATTTTAAAATTGATATATAAAATTTTATTCTGAAAACTTGTTTTCATATTTTTTAGAGAAAAGTACCAGTAAATACCTTCTCAACTATGTAATTACCCAGTGGTACCCGCTTTTTGGATAGTGTCACTTGGTACCTCGAATTGAAATTTGGACAAAAATACCCCCGATCAAATATACGCGCTCGTAAAAAAACGCGATGGTACAATTCTCATGATAGGATGCGAATTGCTTCAACTCTCAAGATTTCTGAACGATTCTCATGATAAGATGCGAATTGCTTGCAACTCTCAGGATTTCTGAACGATTCTCATGATAAGATGCGAATTGCTTGCAACTCTCGGGATTTTTGAACGATTCTCATGATAAGATGCAAATTGCTTGCAACTCTCAGGATTTCTGAACGATTCTCATGATAAGATGTGAATTGTTTGCAACTCTGGGTTTTCTAAACGATTCTCATGATAGGATGCAAATTGTTTGCAACTCTGTGTTTCCTGAACAATTCTCATGATATAATGCGAATTGTTTGCAACTCTCAGGATTTTCTGAACAATTCTCATGATATGATGCGAATTGTTTGCAACTCTGGGGTTCCTGAACAATTCTCATGATATGATGCGAATTGTTTGTAACTCTGGATTTCCTGAACAATTCTCATGATATGATGCGAATTGTTTGCAACTCTGGGGTTCCTGAACAATTCTCATGATATGATGCGAATTGTTTGCAACTCTCAAGATTTCCTTAACAATTCTCATGATATGATGCGAATTGTTACTCGTGAAATTTTATTTTAAAAAAATAAAAAAAATCATCAATGGATCTAGTTTTGTTCATTTTTAAAAAACAAAAGTGATGGTACTTTCATTTATTTTTTTCGAGCTCCGGTTCGAAAGATACAGATCTTTTAAAAATAAATAAAAAGAAAAAGTAGGAAAGAGAAATTTTGGTTACGTGGTTGTTCATGAATGGTGAGGGTAGTTAGGGTATTAAAATAAAGTTAGGTACTATGTGATAATTAGGTAGTTGAGTTGGGTATTAAGTGACAATTGATCAAACCTTGGGTACTAGATGACGATAAAATAGTTGATTAGGTACCTTAGGAGTAATTTCTCTATTTTTTATTTAAAATTTAAAAATAAATAACTTTTAAAATATAAAATCTATAAATACTATTTCATATTTATAAATTACTTTAATTAACATAATAATATAATATTTTAACTTTTATTTTATTGGTATAAATATAGATTATTAATTACCACATTAGTAATGTTGAAAATTGAACAATAAAAGTGTAATTCTGTCCTCAAAACTTTTTAACCTATGTTAAAAAATGAGATATTTATGAGTACTCAAAAAGTAATAAATACCAAAGAGTAGTAAAAGGTATTCAAAATTATTTCAAACAACTATACAGTTTTTTTTGGTATAAAAGGTTGTAAATTTTATAACTAATAAATAATAAAGATATACACGAGTTTCAGGTGGCACTATGGCCAGATTACATTGGACTTAAATCCGGGAATGACTAAATATAGCGGAATAAAGAGAGGAATTACAAATAAAAATTATTTTTTGTTCCATGGAAGCGGTATCGGAGGTCCGAGAGGATGTGATGGGCGGCACTTGAGCTTAGAGTAGAGTTGTTATTGAAGATGCGCGCGTTTCTTTCTTTCCAGATATAGTAGATGGTTGTGCATAAGGTAGTGCGCCATAAAGAAGTGGAACCGTTGGGAGCAGTCGTCCAGTTACAGGCTTCCTCAAGCCAAGAGCCCCAAGAAGTGGGGCATGAGGGGATGAGAAACTTTCTACAGATGTTGTCCCAGATGAGGAGTCGAAGGAGCATGTAATGGTAATATGTTCGAGAGTTTCCGGGTACGATGAGCAGAGGACACAACGGGGAGGGGGGGATTCGAGGCCCTAGTTGATGGGCTTGTCACGCGTGGAGAGTTTGTTGTGGATGATCATCCAGGCGATGAAGAATTTTCTAGGTATAGAATACTTATTCCAGATGAGGGGGCCCCAAGGGACTTTGGCTCTAGTAGGACGGAGTGTGGAATATGTACTACTTGTGGTAAAGTGAGGTTTGGATTTATTGGGGATCCATAGTAATATATCGTCGATAGTGGTAGGATGGGGGATTGGCGAGGGCATTTCTGATTTCGGTTAAGTGAGAGAGCATATGTCTATTTTGCGTCATGGCATGAGAAAGCAGCACCAAGCGTCATTGTGGTTGAGGTCCGAGACTCGGAAGATATTGCGCAGACGAGTCAAATTAGCGATGTTGTTGTCAAAGCAATTAATGAGAGGGGATGGAAATAACTATGGGTCATACCTGATGGAAGTGTTGGAGCTGTTTCCAATATTAACCTTGTAGAGGCCCGACACTTGGGATCTGAGCTTCAGGATTTTTCTCCATTCCCAACTAGAGTTGGTGGGGATGAGGATAGTTCAAAAGTTTTTATTTTTGATTTTTCCAGTAATGGTCCATCGTGTCCATATAGAACGGTGGTTTCTAGTTAGTATGGACCAAAATAATTTTAGGGCGACCGCCAGATTCCAAATTTTTAGATTTAGAATCCCAAGGCCGCCCTCATCTGTGGGCAAGGTAAGCTTATCCCAAGCAACTTTAGCCCCCATGATCTTCATTTCCGACCCCGACCAAAGAAACCTTTGGAGGAGTTGTGAGAGTTCTTTTAAGACTCTGACCGGGAGAATAAAAATGGAGAACCAGTATACCTACCTAGCAAAGAGGACGGACTTGATGAGCTGGAGACGTCCTGCGTACAAGAGGCGCTTCGTAGTCCATGAGTTAATGTGGTTTGTGATCATCGTGAAGAGAGGTCGATAGTCATTGTAAGTAAGCCTTGAGGTGATAAGGGGGACCCCAAAGTATCGTACCGGGAGGGTACCCTCGCTGAATCCGAGGAGATGCAGAATAGCATTTCTAGTGCCGGGGGACGTCCCCGAGAGGAATATTTGATTTTAGGCCGGGTTGAGGCGAAGACTAGACAGCGTTAGAAACTCCTTTAAACCCTCATGGATAAGCTTGATAAAGTGGGTGTTAGCTCTACAGAAGATCATGAGGTCGTCGACAAAGTAGAGGTTTATGATTTTGAGCGAGTTACATTTCCAATGGAATCCGAAATGTGAGTCTTGGCTTTTCTCTTGAAAGATGCGAGAGAGAAGCTGCATGAGGATGAAAAAAATATATGGGGAGAGAGGGTCTCCTTGTCGAAGTCCTCTTTTCTCTCGAAAGAAACTCGTAGGGTTTCTATTAATGCAGACAGAAAATGAGGGTGTGGTAATGCAATGGATAATCCAGCCAATAATTTCAATTGGGAACTCCATTACATAGAGGGCATCAAGGACAAGCTCCCAGCGGACGTTATCGAAGGCTTTCATAAGGTCGATCTTAAGGGCACATCTGGGCCCTTTATAGTTAGTGTGGTAGCCATGTATGAGGTCTTAGGTAAGGAGGATGTTATCAGCTATGGAGCGACCAAGGACAAAAGCGGATTGGGATGGGTTAATGAGGTAGGTAAGGGTGGGTTTGATTCTGTTTGCGAGGATCTTCGAAATAATCTTGTAAATAACATTACAGCAGGATATGGGTCTGAAATCCGAGGGCGAGGTGGGGTTTTAATCTTCGAGATTAAGTCAATGAGATTTTTATTCGAGTCAGGGTTCATTTTTCCACAGTGGAAAAAGTGTTTTATGGCAGCACAAATATCAGGTCCAACAATTGACCAACAAGTTTTGAAGAAATCAACATTAAAGCCATCAGGGCCATGGGCTTTGTTGTTATCAATATCAAAGAGAACAGATTTGATTTCATCATCTAAAATGGGTTTTATCATGTTAGATTTGTCTATGGGAAGACAAATTTATTGAAGAGGGATCTAACCCTATCAAGGCCAGGGTAGTCTTCCGGGCTAGGAGAGCCCAGAAGGTTTTGAAAGCGAGAGAGGAAGGTAGATGAGATTATTTTAGGGTTAGAGCTGGTCCGGCCATCCTGGGTGGTAATAAAGAGGATTTTATTACTTGCTCTACGGGCTTTTATACTATTGTGGAAAAACTATAGAGTTTTTGTTTGAGGAAGGATTCCTTCGGACGGCTGTAGAAGATATAGTTTTTTGCGGCCTCGTTCTCGATCAAAAGGAGAGAGGGCTCAGTCGGGTTTGATGCCAGGGTTTTTTGGGCGTGGGCAAGGGTCGATTGGGAACTGTCAACTTTGTGACTGATGTTGCTAAAATCTCTTATGGTAAGGGTTTCGAGGGAGGGGGCTAGACGGGCTAACTTTATAACTACGGATTTCATGGGGTTTTTGTGACCAGGGAGGGTCCAACTATTGGAGACAGTGTCAAGGAAGTTCGGATGAAGGTGTCACATGTTGAAATATTTAAAAGGTTTGGGTTTGGGACTAAATGGAGTGGTTAGGTAGAGGATGATGGGGGTGTGGTCGGACGTATGAGGAAGGTCAAGATGGGAAAAGGAGTTTGGGAAAGAATCGTCCCAATGGTCATTGACCAGGGCTATGTCAATTCTTGAGGATATGGGATTGTCCAATTAGTGGTTGAACCAAGATAATTGGAACCCCGTAGAACGGAGATCGTCATGGTTACAGTTATGGCAACAGTCATTGAAGGCTACGATAGAGTTGTTCCAACGTGTATCGTAGTTAGATCGCTCATGGGGACTACGAATAGCATTGAAGTCCCCAAGGACAACCCACGGGGAAGAGGAATAGGTCTGGGCGATGAAGTTTAAATCGTTGCAAAGCGGGATGCCCACCTGGACGAGCAATAAGAGATTAGAAGACTTGAAGCAAAATTACATGTAAAATTAAATTTTTATATTACTTAAGGGTGTTTTTCCATTTGAGTTTTGGCCTTGAGGGATTTTCGGTAGAAATCTCATTTCTATTCACCGAAGCACTGGAATTAAAGAAATCTCATTTCTTTAAAGCTTTTTTTTCTTTTTAGAATCACCCTCGGAATCGGAGGGAGGAGTACTTTCTGCATTTTGGACATGTGAATCAGTCTCTGTCCTAGACACTAATTCAACATTCTTCTCAAATGCTTCATCCCGAAGTCTTTGTGGGGGCATCAGTAGGAGTTATGGTTTGAGAGCTCTCGTGAATATTCGAAGCTCTTTGTTCTTGGCTTTTGAAAATGTGTCACCTGTAAGTGTTGGTTTGTCACAATTGTCTCCTTCGAGGGAGGAGATAAGGTTGTCGTATTTGGTGAAGTGTTAATATCATTAGGAATCCCCCATTGCAACGAACTGACTTTTTTGAGGATGTTGTTTCTTTTGAGAATATACTTCTGAATTTATTTGAGGGTTTTTTTTTCCGATTGATACAAGAGGATTAGGTTTTATAGGAAGATTCTTCTGGGTCGTTTCAAGGACGTGTTTCTTTTACAATGTGAATAGGTGGTTGTGAACAGGTTGTGGGGGCTAAATTAGGAGGGTTTGGTTTCCAAGAAATTTCGATCAAAGTTGAAGGCCCCGTACAAAGTAGTATGAGTCGACAGTTTAGGAGAATTGTCGATCACACTTGTTGCTCGATATTCAGCAGTCTTGTCAGAGATGTTAAAGTAATCGTATATGCCAAAGATGTATTTTTTGCTGGGATTTATTTTTTTATAAACCAGTGTGATAGTAGTTCTTCAAGCCAAACATAAATAAGGTAAACGTAAATCGGAAAAACTTGAATGTGGTTGAAAAAAGATGAACACAGTGATAATGTGGTTGAAGAAAGATGACGACGGTGATGATAGCGGAGAAGTAAAATTTCTGAGGTGATTTTATCTCTCTATCTCTAGAATTTATATGTGATAGGAAAAATGAGTATTGAGAAGGTATTTATAGAAGGAATGGTGAAAAGAAGATTGTGAATTTCAAAGAAATAAGTTGAAAGGTCGACAGGTGGCCATAGGGTGAAATATGAGTTGTCATATAACGGTTGCCTAGTAAAAAGTAGGCCGACGTGTGTAGAGTGTTAGAATCAAGTAGCGAGCGCACTTAGAAGTTTCTGTAATGTTCTTAATCTATTTTAGACGGATAGATAATAAAATACTTTAGAATTCTGATGACTAACTGGTTGATTTTATTTCACTAAGAAATATTATGAGGCGATATAAAAAATGACAGTCAAATTTTTGAGATAATAAAAAAATAACAGTCAAGTTTCTGAAAAGATCATAGAAAGAACATGTAATTTTCCGAGGAAAAGAAAGACATAGTTTCTATCTGAATTATCAAATTTAAGAGTTAGTCCTTCTTCAGAATTCTTCACAATTACTAAGTGGGCTATTGATAAAGATATAAACAATTGAGGAATAAAAGAAATTATTAAAAGTATTTTAGTTTGAATGTTTTATAGTTAAAGAATATATTTAATACATAAAGTAAATGTTAGGGGTTGAGGGTGCAATTTATCATAATTTATAACCGAATCTGTTATTTACAATCACGTGAATAAGTGAGATTAGACAACTAATAGCGACATGATGGGTCGATATTAGTTTCCTGCAAAAATAAGTGTTTGTAGTTAATATTCACGCACAAGATGGATAATAGCGTTACTACACCAACTATTGATGTTGACCGTATGCATTGATATAAGTTGTTTGGAGCAAGATTAGTTGCTTGAAAATATAAGGGTTCATCGATATTTTAGCACTAATGTCGACCTACTAAGTTGATATTGGATGCTGGTGTAATATATCAAATGGCAACCGTGTGCGTCGATATTTTGTGATTTTTTTTTCTACATAACAACTAATGTTGCCGCATCTCTTCTGATAAGGTATAATTGGTTCAGAGGATATTTAGGTAATTGTCTAGGTAATGTATTAGATTTAAGGTAGAAGTTAGAGAGATAATTGAGCTGTTGTATTTAATTCTTAGAATGATAAAATCTTAACCCTATTAAATTCTTATTGTTAGAGTTTTTATAGGTTAATTTTGGGTTAATGGGCCAAAGGGTCGGATTATGGACATGGGTCAAACCCATGGACCAAATAATCCGATTAACCACTTTTATTCTTAGTAACTAAAGACATATCAAACAGAAAGTTGCCTCAAACACACAACTCAATCAAAATTTAAAGGAACAATGCAAATATAGAATTTAGCTTAGGTCTAAACGGCCTCCTCGATGAAATTCGACCCTATCACTATCCACCATATTAAAGTATTTCGAACCTCCATCAACTAGCCCCTTAGTCATCTCAAAGAAATTTTGGGAGGGCTAACTAGTATTGATCTGAATTGTTTTGGCTAATCCCTTCAAACCTTACTAGCCAGCATTTCATAACCCGGGTTGTAAACTTTATCCGAACCATTTTTGATGGTGTAGCTCGAAGACATTCACTATCCAAAAGTCACAAATTTTAATCAGTTACTTTTCAATGACACGTGTCACTTCTTAGTTGAAGCCACAACTTTATTTTACCTAAGGTAAAGCTAGCCAATCCAATAATAAATGTTTCCACTTCTCTATATTTTTCTAGCTATCTTTATTGTTTCCAATTCTCTAGTATGGCACTCAAGCAATTCTTACAGTTTCTATATAAGCTTCTTTTTTAATCTTTTTTCACTTCAAGAATTTTTAGAAAGAGAGAATGTGCATTCTATATAGAGAAATAGTTCTTCACAATTGATACCCAATTCTCCATCGGTGGTTTTTTCTTTTCCCCCACCGCATAAACTATGGTCGATTATTTTTCTAGCATCATCTTGGTGTTTGTGTGTACACCTCCAAAAACCTTTTAACCAAAGGTAGTTGGTTGAGCTTATCCAAACTAGAAGAAGAAAATAAAAAGGTAAGGGCCGATGTTGGTTTGCCTGCCTTTTCAAGTACTGTTGTTTTAACTCACTCTATTGATTATGAAGGATTCTATCCTTAAAATAGATGTAACATTCCCTCTGAACCTTCCTCGACTACTCAGGCATTCACCTCACCAAGTCGTTCAGTCAAACCACTCAAATCATCTCGAGGGGCCACCAGCCATCAAATTTCCTCCACTTTTAAAGCCATGGGTTCGGAATTCAAAGAGAACACTTTATGTAGAGTAACCTGACAATAAAAAAACCAAAGCTAGAGCTTCTGAGGAAAAAGAGCCATGAGTGCCACAAAAAAATTCCAGTAACCCCCTATACAAAATCCGAATAGGGAAGAAAACCTTGCAACTTTTCCAATTGCGCTTCTACTATATCCGAATAGAGATGAAAGTCATGTAATGTTGCCAATCGAGTCCTCTCAGCCTAAAGAAGAGAATGTTGGTGCTCATCCTATGGAGCCTTAAGGATCTAGTCCTAAAGTTATGGAAGATAATATGGATGACATTAGCAAAAACTCCCCATTTGAAACATCTGGTCAGACTAGGGAGACTTTGAGGCCAAGGAAGAATAAAAATTTGAAAGGAAAACAGGGTGGTGATGGAAAGGGCAAAGGTAAAGCCCGGGAAACATAAACTTAAATTCTTCATCTGTCTTTAGTCGAACGTGTTGGGATCAACTTTACAAGGGTTAATGTCAAATACCTCTTAGATCTAGATAAAGTTTCCTACGCTTACTTTCATGAAACTAAGTTATAGGCTATCTGAGCTAAGTAGGAGTTCTCTAAAAAATCTAAGATAAGATTACCCAAAACCGTAGACACTCCGATGAGTTGTGGTTCTAGGAAGTTAGTAGTTTATCCTGATGTGCTCGAATGGGGCCTTTCGTTTCCCTTGGACCCTAATACCGTAAGTAGGGATGGCAATGGGCCGTCCGCGGGCCGGGCTCGGGCCGGCCCGCTTGAGCCCGCTTTTTTTGCACTTGAGCCCGAACCCGGCCCGACCCGCTCCCGGGCTCATATTTCCAAACCCGAGCCCGCCCGTTAATGTCCGCCGGTCAACCCGGCCCGACCCACGGACATTAATTTTAATAATTTTTTATATATTTTTTAATTTATTTTAAATATATTAATTTATTTTTTAAAAATATTACTTATATTATATATAGAAATATTATTTTTATATATATTTTATGATTTTCGGGCCGGAACGGGCTGGACAAATTTGAAACCCGAACCCGGCCCGGCCCGGTTGCGGGCTATATTTTCTGAACCCGAACCCGGTCCGTTCTAAGTTCGGGCCGGACAAAACCCGGGCGGGTCGGGTCGGGCCGGACACCACCCGAATTGCCACCCCTAACCGTAAGATAATTTAGCTTGGTAGGGTTATGTCCAAGCCAAGCTAGTGTGAATTCGTGGTTTAAAATTATGGAAAGCATCATAGCGTCAATGTTATCTAAGAATCTAATGCCTATGGAGCAATTAGCTGTTGTTGTGGGGTTATCCTGCAATTCCCAAATTCTTTTCTATTACTTTATCATGGGGAATGACTACAAAGTGGTGGATGATTTGTGGGAGGCAGATAAAATATAGAAGATGCAATTCCTATTCATCAGCGATTGGTGGAAGAATGGCAAGAAAATCACCTCCCAAGGTAATTTGAGCCAACTTACCATACATTGGAAGAGTACAGGTAAGTGTCTTCAAAATTATTTTTGACCTTATAATTTTACCATTAAATATTTTACTCCTTACCCATAACTTCTTTTCGTATCAGCTCTTTCAAAGCCCTATCTGCATCATATGGGAGGCTGAATTAGTGCTCAGAGGTGAAGTGGTCCAATGGCTTCCATCAATTCTTTAATCCTGCCAACTTTATTCGAAGTCACCTTATGAGGACTAATCCCGAACGAAAGCTAACACGGGAGCAGTTTAGCAGTCATTCTCAACCTTCAGCCATTCTAGATAGAACTAAAGCTGTTGATTGCAAGTTGTATCTCCCAACTAGGAATAGATCCCCCAGTAATCAGAACAAGAAGGATAAAAAGAACAAATAATTCTTACCAATGTTTGCTGTTAAAGTGGGAAATGAATGGCAATCTGATGAGATTGACTCAACCCTGTTAGCTAATATTATCGTTATTGTTGAGGGAGGTGAGGTGCCCTAGAACCCTCATCTTCCCAAAAAGAAGAAGATACACAAGAGGGGCAAGCAAGTTAGTGATAAGAGATACAAGAAGAGGAAGAAAACCTCGACTCGTTTTGAGATAGTCCTTCGTTCAGAAATTATTCCTCCAACAATCCTTACTGTTGAACCTCCACCATCCACATTATTCAATCCTCATTCTCAACTACTTTCTCCCTCTAAAAGGTAGGCGTTTGGATATATTAATCCAATAAAAGATATAAGGGTTTTTTACTTTGAAGCTTTTGAGACTAACTGCCAGATTCCACAAGTACCGCCGTCGTTTTTGTGTTCGAAGGGATTCTCTTTGAATTGTCAAAGGAGAATGACGTACTAAGGTATTCGGTGCTGAGCTACGTGAGGCCGATTGTTGAACTGGAAAGACATGTATGGTCTCAAATCTAAATCATCACTTCCCTTCAAGAGAATAAAAAGAATCTAAAAACTTCTACCATGGAGGAAAAAACCAAAGCTGACCGTCTATCAGAGGAGGTCAAATCAGCCACATAAGAGTTGGTCAAGGAAATGTTTGATCATAAAAAGTTGCAATCTGATTATGGAAAACTGCAATCATCCCGCTCTGGGGAAATTACTTCATTGAATAACTAGCAAATCGGGGATATGGCCACCATTGAGCATTTATTTGTCGAGAAGAACACTCAAAAGCTCTTATAAAAAATAAGAAGATGAAATAACCTCTCTCAAAGAGAAATCCACCAAATAGGTAGTTGATATTATAAATAAATATGCCCATGGGGTGATAGATTTTTTACACAAGAGGGATGTATCAACTAAATCATATATGGTGCTAGAATTCCATAAGAAGTTCCCCACACTAGCCCTTGGGTGTTTATAGGGACTGGTCCTAGACAACTTATTTCCCCTCTGAAATGCCCATAGTCGATCAACTTGGTATGTCTGAGGATTCACCTGATGATGGTTCTGACAACAATAAAGAAGGAGTATCTAAAGGTGGAAGTTCAGAAGAAGGAGAAGAAGAAAATATCGATGGGAACTAGCCCAAAAGCCAGTAAATTTTTATGTTATTTTTGCGCAATCCCTTGTTGTATACAAGGAACTTCGTGATCTTAATCGGATTTTTTTTATAATTCTTTGGCATGGCCAATACATTTTTGTGATATTCTCCTTGAATTTTGTTAAGTCCTTGTATCATCTAAGACATTTTGTGTTAGTTATCATGTCATTAACTTAGCTTATTTCTTTATATATGTGTACCTCTATTTCTTAGCTCACTTTATTCGAAGGTACTTAATCTTTAACCATCACACATTAAAGGAATAAAAAACTTAACTTACACAAAACATTCGAAAGTAATCCATTTAAAATAATAAAAAACATAACTTACACAAGCCATTCGACGGTAATCCATTCGAACGAAAACAAAAATCAATACACAAGTTATTCAAAAGGTAATCCATTCGAAGGTAAACAAATATCAATACACAATTCATTCGAAGGTAATTCCTTCGAAGGAAAACAAAATTAATACACAATTCATTCGAAGGCAAACAAAAAATTAATACACAAGTCATTCAAAGGTAATCCATTTAAAGGAAACCAAAATTAATACACAAGACATACTTAGAAACAAATTTTAAAGGCAAAGGTGAAAGATTGATAATCATTTGGACACCTCACTAAAACCTCCTCGAGCCACCAGGGTAGGGAAGAGTATGCCCCCAAAAACAATACATTCCATGGGTGCCTCAAAGAACTACCTTCTCGGCCAACTAACCAATACATTCAATGCTTAATCTTCTCACACACAGTTTATGGTCCCTCCCAATTTGGTGCTAACTTTCCAAATTTCATGTCTTTGGTGTGCAAAAACACTTTTCTTAAACCTTTATCCCCACATCAAATTCTCTTATTTGTATTTTAGATGCAAATCTTCTTCTCATTAAACCTTGATAATGTACCGTTTTTAAATAGGCTTTGACTCTTTTTCTTTGATCAAGTCTAGCTGAGCCTTTACCGCAACCTCATTATCCTCTTTGGAATAATTTTGAATTCTATAAGAAGGAAAAGTATATGATATCGGTATTATTGCATTCGTCCTATATACCAAGGCAAAATGAGATTCTTGTGTAGTATTATGTGGAGTAGTTTGATATGCCCATAATACTTATTGTAGGTAATTTGGCCATTTTCTTTTCGCCCCTTCTAAATTATTTTTGAAACCCATCAAAATAGTTTTGTTCACAACCTCTATCTATCCATTAGATTGGGGATGAAAATATGAAAATAAAAAATTATGAATTCCTCTTGATGTACAAAAAATCTGTATGTTCCTATTGTCCAATAAAGGGCCATTATTTTTTGCCTAGGAATTCTGAACCCACAACATATGTTGGAAAGAATAAACTTGATTATTATTTGGAAGTAGTTACGGAGAGAGACGCAGATTCTAACCATTTATAAAAATAATCAATTTACAATATATTATTTCGACATCCTCCATAAGCCATTGGAAATGGTCCAACCAAATCAAGCACCCCCCTTCCCCCGTCTATCATAAGGTACTGCTTGATATCAACTTCATAAGAATTTTTGGTACATGTATTGCATTTTCAAATCTCTGACAAGGATCACATATTTTAACTAGATTTTTAGCATACATAATGATAGAGAGCCAATAATATCCTACTAACAAGACCTTTCTAATTAAAGCTTTGTAGCCACAATGGGCAGACCCTTCCTCATCATGCAATTCATATAGAACTACTTAGGACTTATCAGATTTGAGGCAACGCCACAAAGGCTTACTAAAAGATCTTTTATAGAGGGTGTCTCTCAAAACCAAAATTTCATGTACTTTAAACTTCAACTTCTTAGCTAGGCTTTTGTCTCCCGGAAGGATTCATTTAGTAATGAATTCTTGGATATCATACATCTAGTATTGCTAAATATGTATGATATTTGGAAATTTTACTTATTTTTTACTTCCATATCGACGGTCATTGTTATGGAAGGGTACTCTTGTACCAAAATCCAAGGGTATGCCTTGGAATATGCAACACTGGCTAAATAGTCAACCATTTTATTTTCACCTCTCGACACGTGTTCATACTCTACACATTTAAAGCAAGAAGAATCTTCTCTTAGTACTTGCAGATATTTTACCAACTTTTCTTTCTTTGTTGCATATTGTCCTAATGCTTGATATACGAGGAGCTGTGATTCACTTATCAATTGGATTATTTTGGCGCCACATATTTGAGAAAGCCTTAACCCAATTATTTTCATTTCATACTCAGTCTCATTGTTTGATGACTTGAAACTAAAATGTGTGGTTTGGTACATTAAGTCTCCAAAGGGGCATAATAAATAAATTTCAGCCCCAAAATGTATGGTTTGATACATTAAGTCTCCAGGTTTGTTAGTAGAAGATTCTTCATAAGGTATCAAATGGAACTCAAACAAGAAGTCTGATATAGCATGTGCCTTGATTGTTGTTTCAGGAGCAAAGTTGATGTCATAATTCTCTAATTTCATAGACCACTTAGTTATTTATATTGATACATCCGTTTTTTACAACATGCTTTTAAGTGGAAAATAAGTTTGAACTATAATGTAGTGCGCTTGAAAATAAGACCTCATTTTTTTCTGCTATTACTGATGAGTCCGGAATTTGTTGTCACTCTTTATGAGGACCGGACAGGGGAAATTCGGACAACATCCACCCACTAAACCGTCCGGACAGAACTAATGTACTAAAAACTTAATCACTTCATGACTAAGCAAATTAACTACCTGCTTAAAACTAAATGGGTCTTTGAACTCGAACCGAATCCATAAGTAAACCCGAATGCCCATGTGGCCCATAATTAAGGGTATAAATACCCAACCACTTTTATTTAATGAGGGGAATGAAAATTAAATACAACCAGGCAGCTCAATTCTCCCTCTACACTCTATCCAAACATTAAATACCTTTGAAATACCTCAAAACTCTGGACAAAATCACCCTCAAACGAAAATAAACCTCACCAAATTGGCGACCACAGTGGGAGAACGACGGTGCTTGAATCTAACATTCGAAACCATCAGGAAAAACCAATTCTGATGAATTCGGACATGCAGGAAGTACCACAAGCTTTGGCCGAAGTGGTGGGAGAAAATGATGAATATACCATTGAGGAGCGAGATAGGTTAAAAGTTGAAATAGAAGCTTTGAGGGCTGCCAAGAGGGCAGACATGGGCACAAAAGAGAAGTCTAAGGCGTCAGTAGCTCATCATACTGACAATCCAAGAGAGCATGAGCCCTCAAAAACCCATGTGAGCACAAAAAAGACTCATGCTAGCTCAAAAAAGTCTCACCGGTCTAAACCGGTGGAGAGCTCTGATTCAGACTCAGAATCCTCCAGCAGCTCCTCAGGTGAAGATGGAATCGAAGAATCCCTGTCATCCAGCAGTGATGAAGGTCATTCTAAAAAGAAACAAAAGTTAGTCAAGAAGTACTCAAGAAAAAGGGATAAGCATGGAAGGTTAAAGAGGCATATAGGCAAAGGATCGTCTCATAGTCGGAGACACGTAGATCGGATGGTGATGGATCATTTTGCCTTCCATGATGAACCCGGTATCTTTGCAACTCCTAATGAGGATACCGTTTTCAGTCGTGGCCGGAATTGGAGACAATATTCATTGTCCTCCAAGATCCTATCCGGAAACCTTCCTAAGAGGTTTGACAGTACAAAATGGAAAAATACGATGGCAGTAAAGACCCAGATAACTACTTGGAACAGTTCAAAAATTTAATGATGAATTTTGATGATGATGACAAGTTGCTTTGTAGAGCATTCTCCCAATCATTTACCGGGAGTGCCCTGAAGTAGTACAACAGTTTGCCACAAGGCTGCATCCGAAATTTCGATACTTTTTGGGTGGCTTTTCGAAGACAGTTTGTTGGAAGCAAGGAGGTAAAGGGCAATGGAGACACAATTATCCATTGTGCCTAAGAACCGAACGAATCTCTAAAATAATACATAAGTCGCTTTATAAACACCAAAAATGGATTAGCTGATTGCTTCGAACAAGTAGCAATAGCTTCTCTGAGGCAGAGCTTAAACCCTGGAAACCTGGCTGATTCAGTAACCAGAAAAAAGGCCATGACAAGGGGAGGTTTGCTGAATCAGGTCGGAAAGCAGATTAATGTAGATGAAACAAAGAAAACTAGGGTGCACAGGCAGGTGAGGTCTGCTCCGGCTGCACCAAATCCAAACCAAAACCAGTCCGGGAACAAGGCTAGGGAGGTCGGACAGAGTCATAACAGATATAAAGCTCAATCTCAACCAGCTGCTCCAGCTCAGAGTCAACAATCTAGAAATAAGCGAGGCCCTTGGGTTCAACCGGAGTGGTTTGCAGAATTAAAAGAAAACATAGCCATTATTTATGATAAAACAAAAGACGAAGTGCATTATAGAAGGCCGGCTGCGTTACAGTCTCCTAGGGAAAGCCGCAAAAATTGTTTCTACCAGTATCACAATGATACTGGCCATACCACTGAGGATTGTATTTCTTTGAAGCAAAAAGTCCAGAATTTGATTGAAAGAGGAAAGTTGGGAGCATATGTTAAAAGAAGAGGAGGAAGTAGGCCTGATAATACTCATCGGGTTGGTCCGAGTAATGCAGGCACATCGGCTCCGGATGGGGCTATGGTCATAATCGAAAGGTTCGATGTAGAATCAGAATACTTGGACCCTGATCCAACCTGAAATAAATTCGGTGTTATCGCAGAACATTGCAAGTCGATGTCCGGACTTATCAACTTTTACGAGTCACTCACAATTTTCGGAGGAGACACCATGACAGCACCAACTGCCTCTTCGAGAAAGAGGCATGTTCATACTTTAGCTACCCAACTGGAAGGAGGCATGACTTCCTATCAGTCGCAAGTTCCATTTCCCTTCATTGTTTTCGATGAGGATGACTTGAGGGATATAGCTGGTCCTCATGAAGATGATGTTGTCATAGGAGCATCCATCGGGGGAAATGACATAAGACGGATTTTGGTGGACACCGGAAGTTTAGCTAATATTCTCTTTTTAACTTCCTACAAAAAAATGAAAAACCCAACAGTAATTCAGCGTTCGAACAGGTCGATTGTGGGTTTCACAGGAAGCTCAGCTGACGTGATTGGATAATTCGAGGAGGAGGTCTTATTGGGCAAAGGCCCTTTTAAAAAGATGGTTAGAATACTGTTCGTCGTGGTGGACTGTCCCACTTGTTATAATGCTATTCTGGGGAGGTCTTGGCTCTCTAGGATGCATGCAGTGGCCTCATCAGTCCACCAATGTTTGAAATATGATGTGCAAGGACAAGTGGGAGTTGTTCGGAGCAACCAAAAGGTACCAAGAGAGTGTTATGCAACAGCACTGGCTCCTCGAATGTTGGGGGCAGTTCGGATCAACGCGGAATAGAAATTTGAGGGGCTTTCTGGGGGAGAGGGTGAAATTGATGACCCCAGAGAGACCCCTATAGTTTTAATACCGATTGAA
This sequence comes from Limnanthes douglasii subsp. nivea, assembly GCA_036936605.1. NCBI lineage: Eukaryota > Viridiplantae > Streptophyta > Magnoliopsida > Brassicales > Limnanthaceae > Limnanthes > Limnanthes douglasii. The sequence continues at coordinate 286,902,980 of JAUPFV010000001.1, forward strand.
GAAGTTGAAACACATTCTTTGGCTGAGGGAAAAAATGTCAAGATACGGTCCAAGATGATATCGGAATTAAAGGGTAAAATGTTAAAGTTCATGAAAGATCATCAGCATGTTTTTGCTTGGTGCAATGCTGATGTTACCGGAGTACCAGCAGATATTATATCACACCAATTTTCTATCCGAAGGAACATAGCACCTGTGATACAAAAAAGAAAAGCTTGGTCTAAGGAAAAAGCTGATGTCATTGTTCAAGAGGTCGACCGGCTTACTAAAATGGGGCACATAAAGAAGTATCAGTACCCTTTATAGACAGCCAATCCGGTATTGGTGAAAAAGAAAAATGGCAAGTGGCGTATGTGTATCGATTTTACAGATCTCAACAGAGCTTGCCCAAAGGATTAATACCCAGTCCCTCGGATTGATCAGTTGGTGGATTCCATATCTAGAAACAAGCTGCTATCTTTTATGGATGCCTTCTCCGGGTATAATCAGATTCAAGTGGATCCAACGGATCAGGAGCATACTATGTTTGTTACTGATAGGGCCCTTCATTGCTACAAGGTGATGCCATTTGGGTTTAAAAATGCTGGGGCTACTTATCAAAGGTTGGTAAACAAGGCTTTTGCTGATCAAATTGGAAGAAATATGGAATTTTACATTGACGACATGATGGTGAAAAGTGTGAACAAAGAACTACACTTGGCAGATCTCCAAGAAACTTTTGCTAACTTAGTGAAAGTAAATTTGAAATTAAACCCAGAAAAGTGTTTGTTTGGAGTGCAGTCCGAGAAATTCCTGGGGTATATAATAAGTGAGCAAGGGATACAGCGTGATCCGGACCAGCTTAATGCTTTACTGTAAATGGAGCCTGCTCGTAATGTTAAGGAAGTACAACGATTGACTGGGAGGTTGGCTGCATTAAATCGATTCATTTCAAGGTCTTCGGACAGGTGTGCCCCGTTTTTTCAAACTTTTAAAGGTGCAGAGGGCTTTGATTGGTCTTCACAGTGTGATGAGGCCTTCAATGAAATCAAAAAGCATTTGTCCTCCCCCAATACTTTGTTTAAACCCATTGACGGAGAGACTCTTTTCATATACTTGGCAGTCTGTAGTTGTGCCATAAGTGCAGTATTGGTAAGAGAGGTAGATAATTGTCCCCGTCCGGTGTATTACATTAGCAAGAGTTTGATTGATGCAGAAAAGCGCTATTTGAAGCTTGAGAAATTAGCACTAGCCCTGGTGATTGCTGTGAGGAAGATGAGACCTTATTTTTAGGCTCATCCCATTATTGTCCGGACATCTTTTCCCTTAAAAAACATTCTCCAAAAGGCCGACATTTCAAGTAGAATGACTAAGTGGTCAGTGGAATTGGGAGACTACGATATTGATTTTGCCCCTCGAACAGCAGTCAAAGCCCAAGCGGTGGCAGATTTCTTAGTTGAATTTCACTCAGATGGGGATACTAAGCAAACAACTGATATGAAAGACAAAAAAGTTTGGGTTGTCCGGACTGATGGTGGATCAAGTACCATGGGATGTAGTGCTGGGGTGTGTTTGACCTCTCCGTACGGTGACAGAATGTACAAGCTATATGTTTTACCTTCTGGGCATCTAATAATGAGTCCGAATATGAAGCTGTTATAGCCGGTTTGAAATTAGCTCTTATTTGTGGAGCCAAAATGATCAAGTTGATGAGTGATTCTCAGCTTCTTATCCATCATGCACAAGGTCAATCCGAAGCCAAAAAGGAGCAGCTGGTTAAATACTTACTTCTTCTTAAAGAAGGCTCGTGGTTTTGTAAAAGGCTCGTGGTTTTGTCATCCTACGAGATATTCTTTATAAGAAGTATTATAGTAAACCCCTTTTACAATGTTTGGGGGTCGATGAGTCTCAAATAGTGCTCTCCAAGTTACATGATGGCGAGGGATCAACTCATTGTGGATTCAGGGCTCTATCAAGAAGAGTTTTGTTAGTTGGGTACTATTGGCCCTCCATAATGCAAGATGCTAGGGAGTTGGTAAGAAAGTGTGACCTATGTCAGAGGTATAAAAATGAAGTTCATATCCCATCCATCCCTTTAGAGTCAATTTCTGAGCCAATACCTTTTGCTCGATGGGGATTGGATTTAGTGGGACCTCTACCCATAGCATCCGGGGGGCGCAGAACTATAATCGTTGCTATTGATTAATTTTCGAAGTGGATCGAAGCAGCTCAATTGGCAGGTACAACATCAAAAGCTGTTATAAAATTCATTTTATCCAATATCTGTTGCAGATTTGGAATTCCACAAAAGATAACAACAGACAATGGACCGCAGTTCGACAACAAGGAAACGGAGAGTTCCTGCGCCTCTAGAGGCATACAACATTGTTTCTCTTCCCCTTTCTACCCACAAGCAAATGGTCAGGTTGAAGTGGCCAACAGGACAATACTGTCCGGTCTGAAGAAGAATTTAGAAGGGGCTGCTGGAAAATGGCCTAGTTATTTGCAAGAAGTTTTGTGGGCTTACCGGACCACTCCCGGGGCTGCAACACAAGAGTCTTCATTTGCCTTAGTATATGGGATGGATGCCATAGCTCCCATAGAAGCTACTCTCCCTTTATTTCGAGTTTGTACTTTTTCCGAACACACTAACGAGAATGAGGAGTATGAGGGAGTTGAATTTGCGGAAGAGGAATCTGCGGACAGAATCAGCATTGTTTTACAGCGACTGTTGCTATCATCCAAAGAAGAGGGACAACGCAAGAATCTGTTTAGAACGCATTGTTCTATTCAGAACAAGGTGTGCAATGTGATTGTTGACAATGGGAGCTCCGAGAATTTAGTTTCTCAAAAATTGGTGGCATATTTGAAACTACCCACGACTCGTCATGAGAAACCGTATGGTCTCGGATGGGTGAAGAAAGGATCTACAGTAGGGGTTAGTGAAACTTGCAAAATTCCTCTATCAATCGGTAAGCATTACAAAGAGGAGATAATTTGTGACGTTTTGGATATGGATGTTTGCCATATTCTCCTTGGGCGACCATGGCAGTACGATAACGACATTACGTACCGAGGACGAGACAATGTGGTCATGTTTACATGGGGAAATCATAAGATTGCAATGGCTCCTGTAAAGGATTTTGGTAGCATTGCAACAGAGAAGAAGTCAAACTTCCTCATCATGTCGCATGATGATAAAGAACTTGACAAGGCTGTTAAGGAATCACAGTGTTTTTATCCGGTTGTGGTCAAGGGGTTGGTGAGTGCCGTGACGGAGGAGACAACAACTCCACGTGAGGTGTTAGAAATTTTGGAAGATTACAAGGAGTTAGTTGCTGAGGAACTACCTGACAACCTGCCTCCTATGCGTGATATACAGCATCACATTGACTTGATCCCGGGTTCTAGTCTACCTAATCTTCCCCACTATCGAATGAGCCCTAAAGAGAATGAAATTGTACGGGAACAGATTGAAGATTTGCTGAAGAAAGGGTTAATCCGCGAGAGTATGAGCCCATGTGCTGTACCAGTTCTTCTCGTTCCAAAGAAAGGTAATCAGTGGCGAATGTGTGTTGATTCAAGAGCCATCAACAAGATCACAATCAAATACCGGTTTCCTATCCCTCGGTTGGAAGACATGCTTGATGAGTTGAATGGATCAAAGGTGTTTTCCAAAATAGATCTTCGAAGTGGGTACCATCAGATTCGAATCAGGCCTGGGGATGAATGGAAGACTGCTTTTAAGAGTAAAGACGGATTGTACGAGTGGTTAGTGATGCCTTTCGGTTTGTCAAACGCACCTAGTACTTTCATGAGATTGATGAATCAGGTTCTCCGTCCTTTCATTGGGTCCTTTGTAGTAGTTTACTTCGATGATATTTTGATCCATAGCAAAGCCAAGGACGACCATTTAGAGCATGTACGACAGGTGTTACAAGTCCTCCAAGAAAATCAGCTGTACGTGAATTTAAAGAAATGCACATTCTGCACAAACCAGCTGTTGTTTTTGGGCTTTGTCGTTGGTAAAGATGGGATTCAAGTAGACGAAGCCAAAGTGCGTGCAATAAAAGACTGGCCCGTTCCCAAAACCGTAACTGAAGTACGCAGTTTTCATGGTTTGGCTACTTTCTACCGGAGATTTGTAAGAGACTTCAGTACTCTTACTGCACATATTACCGAATGCTTGAAGAAAGGGAAGTTTCATTGGGGACCAGAACAAGACGAGAGTTTTGCATTGATTAAGGAGAAGCTTTGTACTGCTCCTGTGTTAGCATTGCCGAATTTTGATAAGATATTTCAAGTGGAATGCGATGCTAGTGGTGTAGGAATTGGTGCTGTGTTATCTCAGGAGAAAAGACCAATAGCTTTCTTTAGTGAAAAGCTAAGCGAAGCACGACAGAAATGGAGTACTTATGATCAAGAGTTTTATGCGGTATTTCGAGCTCTTCGACAATAGGAGCATTATCTGATTCAGCGAGAGTTTATTCTGTTCACTGACCACCAAGCTTTGAAGTTTCTTCACAGCCAGAAAGTGATAAATAAGATGCATGCTCGTTGGGTAAGTTTTCTGCAAAAATTTCCTTTCATTATTCAGCATAAGTCTGGAGCTCTTAACAAGGTATTTGATGCTTTGAGTAGAAGGGCTTCCTTGCTAACTACCTTAGCACATGAGATTGTGGGTTTCGAATTTTTGAAAGAGTTATATGAAAGTGATGCTGAATTCAATGAATTATGGGACAAGTGCAACGGTAAGCATCCTTCTGCAGACTTCCATATTCGCGATGGCTATCTTTTTAAAGGAGACAGACTGTGCATTCCTTGCTCGTCGTTACGAGAGAAGTTGATCCAAGAATTGCACAGTGGTGGTCTTAGTGGTCATTTGGGACGGGATAAGACAATTGCAAGCTTGGAGGAAAGGTACTATTGGTCGCACCTTAGGAAAGACGCTGGAGCTATTGTTCGGAGGTGTTTTGTTTGTCAGGTTTCTAAGGGACAATCTCAGAATACAGGTCTTTACATGCCGTTACCTGTTCCTGAAGATATCTGGCAGGACCTATCTATGGATTTTGTGTTGGGGTTGCCGAGGACGCAACGAGGTGTGGATTCTGTGTTTGTTGTTATCGACAGGTTTTCCAAAATGACACACTTCATTGCCTGCAGAAAGACCGCAGATGCAACCAACATAGCCAAATTGTTTTTTCGGGAAATTGTGCATCTCCATGGGGTTCTGAAGTCCATAGTTTCCGACAGGGATACTAAGTTTCTCAGTCACTTCTGGATTACATTATGGAGAATGTTTGGAACAAGTTTAAAACGAAGCTCTACAGCTCATCCCCAGAGTGATGGGCAAACCGAAGTCACAAACAGGACACTGGGTAACATGATTAGAAGTATTTGTGGTGATAAACCGAAACAGTAGGATTTAGCTCTACCGCAGGTCGAGTTCGCTTACAATAGTGCCGTACATTCCGCAACAGGGAAATCACCATTTGCGTTGGTATATACCTCTGTCCCGAAGCATGTGGTTGATTTAGTTCCACTACCGAAAGCTCCTGGAGTTAGTGCATCAGCTGAAGCTATGGCTAAAGACATTTTGGACACTAAAGAAGCAGTCCGAGCTAGATTGGAAGCAACTGGGCAAAAAAACAAAAGGGCAGCAGATAAAAAACGGAGGCTCAAGGTTTTCAACGAAGGTGATGAAGTAATGGTGTTTCTCAAGAAAGAAAGGTTTCCAGTCGGTACTTATTGTCATTGACCATACTTGCGAGGCTGAAGCTTACGATAAGTACCGACTAGAAACCTTTCTTTCTTGAGAAACACCATTACTTCATCACCTTCGTTGAAAACCTTGAGCCTCCGTTTTTTATCTGCTGCCCTTTTGTTTTTTTGCCCAGTTGCTTCCAATCTAGCTCGGACTGCTTCTTTAGTGTCCAAAATGTCTTTAGCCATAGCTTCAGCTGATGCACTAACTCCAGGAGCTTTCGGTAGTGGAACTAAATCAACCACATGCTTCGGGACAGAGGTATATACCAACGCAAATGGTGATTTCCCTGTTGCGGAATCTACGGCACTATTGTAAGCGAACTCGACCTGTGGTAGAGCTAAATCCCACTGTTTCGGTTTATCACCACAAATACTTCTAATCATGTTACCCAGTGTCCTGTTTGTGACTTCGGTTTGCCCATCACTCTGGGGATGAGCTGTAGAGCTTCGTTTTAAACTTGTTCCAAACATTCTCCATAATGTAATCCAGAAGTGACTGAGAAACTTAGTATCCCTGTCGGAAACTATGGACTTCGGAACCCCATGGAGACGCACAACTTCCCGAAAAAACAATTTGGCTATGTTGGTTGCATCTGCGGTCTTTCTGCAGGCAATGAAGTGTGTCATTTTGGAAAACCTGTCGACAACAACAAACACAGAATCCACACCTCGTTGCGTCCTCGGCAACCCCAACACAAAATCCATAGATAGGTCCTGCCAGATATCTTCAGGAACAGGTAACGGCATGTAAAGACCTGTATTCTGAGATTGTCCCTTAGAAACCTGACAAACAAAACACCTCCGAACAATAGCTCCAGCGTCTTTCCTAAGGTGCGACCAATAGTACCTTTCCTCCAAGCTTGCAATTGTCTTATCCCGTCCCAAATGACCACTAAGACCACCACTGTGCAATTCTCGGATCAACTTCTCTCGTAACGACGAGCAAGGAATGCACAGTCTGTCTCCTTTAAAAAGATAGTCATCGCGAATATGGAAGTCTGCAGAAGGATGCTTACCGTTGCACTTGTCCCATAATTCCTTGAATTCAGCATCACTTTCATATAACTCTTTGAAAAATTCGAAACCCACAATCTCATGTGCTAAGGTAGTTAGCAAGGACCTTCTACTCAAAGCATCAGCTACCTTGTTAAGAGCTCCAGACTTATGCTGAATAATGAAAGGAAATTTTTGCAGAAAACTTACCCAACGAGCATGCATCTTATTTATCACTTTCTGGCTGTGAAGAAACTTCAAAGCTTGGTGGTCAGTGAACAGAATAAACTCTCGCTGAATCAGATAATGCTCCCATTGTCGAAGAGCTCGAAATACCGCATAAAACTCTTGATCATAAGTACTCCATTTTTATCGTGCTTCGCTTAGCTTTTCACTAAAGAAAGCTATTGGTCTTTTCTCCTGAGATAACACAGCACCAATTCCAACACCACTAGCATCGCATTCCACTTGAAATATATTATCAAAATTCGGCAATGCTAACACAGGAGCAGTACAAAGCTTCTCCTTAATCAATGCAAAACTCTCGTCTTGTTCTGGTCCCCAATGAAACTTCCCTTTCTTCAAGCATTCGGTAATAGGTGCAGTAAGAGTACTGAAGTCTCTTACAAATCTCCGGTAGAAAGTAGCCAAACCATGAAAACTGCGTACTTCAGTTACGGTTTTGGGAACGGGCCAGTCTTTTATTGCACACACTTTGGCTTCGTCTACTTGAATCCCATCTTCACCAACGACAAACCCCAAAAACAACAGCTGGTTTGTGCAGAATGTGCATTTCTTTAAATTCACGTACAGTTGATTTTCTTGGAGGACTTGTAACACCTGTCGTACATGCTCTAAATGGTCGTCCTTGGCTTTGCTATAGATCAAAATATCATCGAAGTAAACTACTACAAATGACCCAATGAAAGGACGGAGAGCCTGATTCATCAATCTCATGAAAGTACTAGGTGCGTTTGACAAACCGAAAGGCATCACTAACCACTCGTACAATCCATCTTTACTCTTAAAAGCAGTCTTCCATTCATCCCCAGGCCTGATTCGAATCTGATGGTACCCACTTCGAAGATCTATTTTGGAAAACACCTTTGATCCATTCAACTCATCAAGCATGTCTTCCAACCGAGGGATAGGAAACCGGTATTTGATTGTGATCTTGTTGATGGCTCTAGAATCAACACACATTCGCCACTGATTACCTTTCTTTGGAACGAGAAGAACTGGTACAGCATAGGGGCTCATACTCTCGCGGATTAACCCTTTCTTCAGCAAATCTTCAATCTGTTCCCGTACAATTTCATTCTCTTTAGGGCTCATTCGATAGTGGGGAAGATTAGGTAGACTAGAACCCGGGATCAAGTCAATGTGATGCTGTATATCACGCATAGGAGGTAGGTTGTCAGGTAGTTCCTCAGCAACTAACTCCTTGTAATCTTCCAAAATTTCTAACACCTCACGTGGAGTTGTTGTCTCCTCCGTCACGGCAATCACCAACCCCTTGACCACAACCGGATAAAAACACTGTGATTCCTTAACAGCCTTGTCAAGTTCTTTATCATCATGCAACATGATGAGGAAGTTTGACTTCTTCTCTGTTGCAATGCTACCAAAATCCTTTACAGGAGCCATTGCAATCTTATGATTTCCCCATGTAAACATGACCACATTGTCTCGTCCTCGGTACGTAATGTCGTTATCGTACTGCCATGGTCGCCCAAGGAGAATATGGCAAACATCCATATCCAAAACGTCACAAATTATCTCCTCTTTGTAATGCTTACCGATTGATAGAGGAATTTTGCAAGTTTCACTAACCCCTACTGTAGATCCTTTCTTCACCCATCCGAGACCATACGGTTTCTCATGACGAGTTGTGGGTAGTTTCAAATATGCCACCAATTTTTGAGAAACTAAATTCTCGGAGCTCCCATTGTCAACAATCACATTGCACACCTTGTTCTGAATAGAACAATGCGTTCTAAACAGATTCTTGCGTTGTCCCTCTTCTTTGGATGATAGCAACAGTCGCTGTAAAACAATGCTGATTCTGTCCGCAGATTCCTCTTCCGCAAATTCAACTCCCTCATACTCCTCATTCTCCATAAAGTCGTCTTTCTCTTCTTCTAGCAATGCAACCGTCTTTCTAATGGGGCAAACATTCGACTTGTGACCTGTTCCTTGACAACGGAAAAACTTATCGATGGTTGGCCTAGCATAAGGAATGTTCTGTTTCGGATTGGGTGCTTTGTCCTTCTGAATGCCACTAATGGAACTACTTGCTCCTTTGTTGTGAGAGTTGGAATCTCTGTTAACCACGCCTTTGTCCGTTTCTCTAGCTGGTTCGATGTTGTTCTGGATCGAGGGTCTCCTGAAATTTGTGAAACCCCGAGATGATTTCTCCATCAATTCCGCTTTCAAGGCTAGACTGGATGCTTCTTGAACTGTCCACACAGTTTGTAACCCTATTTTCCCTTGAAGAGAGCCCTTTAAACCACTTATGTATCTAGCCACCTTCTGATTCTCTGTTTCGTTTAAGTCACTACGTTCAGAGAAACGTAAAAACTCTGCTGTATAATCAGTCACGGTCCTGCTTCCTTGTACACAATCAATGTACATCTTGTAAAGAATCTGCTCGTAGTCCTCCGGTAAGAACCGCTCAGTCATTAGCTGCTTCATTCGGCACCATGTTCTAACTGGACCCTTCCTCTGTCTTTGCCTTTGAATAGCCAATTTGTCCCACCAAACAGCTGCAGTCTTCTTTAACCGGATAGCCACCATCTTAACCTGTTTACTCTCCGGGACTTCCACAACATCAAAGAACCGATCGACATCAATTTGCCAATCGAGAAAGTCCTCGACACCCATAGTACCATAGAACAATGGAATATCAGCTTTCACTCTGTAATCCTGATTATTTTGATTCCATTGTTCTACCTCTTCCTCTTCCAATTCCTCCTCCGAGCTAGAATCATCAACAGCGACGCGGTTATGCCTGCCTTGTTGTTGATTGTTTCTAACAGGCAGTCGGTTGTTTCCACCATGTCGGACTCGGGGCGGCTCCTCAACAACTGGTATGTGTCTGCCTTGTCGATTCTGATTTCGTCCCACTCCTTCTCCTCCTCCTTGTCCTGCGTTAGCAATCTGATTGGTTAATGCTGCAATCTGATTAGTTCAAACTCGCTGTGAAACCCTCCATGTCGGCCCTGGTTACTGGTTGATCACCCATAGCTGTTCAAGCTTTGAAAAGAGTAGGAGATTGCCTGCTCTGATACCACTTGACGCAGTCGGATGCACTAAGACAACAATCGTTGGTCTTAGAATTGAAGGTTCAAGTTTGCGGGTGTCAAACTTGAAGAAAAAAAACTCTGGAATCCACCAGAAAAAAAAAACAAATCTCGAAAACTCGAAGACTTTGATTGATATTGATCATAAAAGTGTGTTTAAAACATAGCACCTAAGGTTCTTTATATAGAGAAAACCCTAAAAACCCTAAAGCATAAAATAGGAAGTTCCTAGAAATAAGGAAAATTACTAGAATCTTATCTAGGGAATCTTATCTAGGAAAGGAAAACACTAAAAAATAGGAAGTTCCTAGAAATAAGGAAAATTACTAGAATCTTATCTAGGGAATCTTATCTAGGAAAGGAAAACACTAAAAAAAGAAATATTTAAAAAAAAGATATCTAGAAATATCTAGAAGATATCTAAAAATATCTAGAATAGATTAGGCATTGTAACCGTCTCCTGCATCATGTTTTAACCTAGCTCATTTTTTATAGCTAAAATTAATAGAGTTAATAAATGGAAAGAATTTGATAGAGCAGGAAGAAGGTAACTGGTTACTTTATATTTATATATAGGTTAACACTTCCTTTTCTAAATAGAAAATATAAAAAAGTTCAAAAAGTGTGTGAACTATGAAAAAAATAATAATTTCAATAGAGAAAATAGGTTCACTCTTATAAATAAATATAAATAAATATTCGTGGATGTGTTACTTAATACTCCCCTCGGTAGCATTCAAACTCTGATTTATAATACTGGGATTCCACCAAATTGTATCCGGCTCTTCACAAAAATAAATAATAAACATTAACAAAATAAATTTGGACGACTAAATTAAGACAATTAAAACCAGCTTCACCCATGTTTTTGCTGTTTTGTTTGTTCTAATTGGATCTATTATTTTCTATATACGTTTCGTCAAATAATAATATAATATAATGAATTATTTTATGATTTGATCCCACCCAATGTCAGCTAGAGTCCCCAGCAAAGTAGCATTTATGTAGAATTTGTTTTTACATGCGTATGCGTATATGCATATTGACATTTTGATTTTCCAGAAGTTCCATTAGGTTGCCCTGACAATTGTTGGAACCTACCCTGTTATATATAGTATATCGTACTAATGAACAATGATCACAAGAAAAACTGAAGTTTTGACAAAGAGATTTAAGATTATAAAAAAAGATCTCCCTATTGGTCCCTAAAGTCTTAAGTGCATCAGGTCAAGAAACTATACAATTGCAAAGGCCAACTTTACCAGATTAATTAACATTTAAAGAAGGAAAAAAAGAGAAAGAATGAAAGAATCAACGAGAAAAGATAAACATTAACAAAAGCTAAGGTAGGGATCAAACACTAGTTTATATTCAACAGCTCCATTTCGAACTTGGCAAACAACTCAGATAATGGCACCACTTGCAGTGTTTGTTTCCATTTTCTCCTCTAAACAGCATCACCAATCCAAAAGTAAAGCTGCACAGTTCAGTGTAAAAATTACGAAATTAGAAAGACTTTTGGTCTAACCCTTCCAAGAAAATGAAAACATAAATTTCCTTTGTTATGTTTGGTCATGAAAGAGAAATCAGTCTTCAGTTCGTTCTTCCGATTTTCTATTTTGTAGATCCACATATGAGCTAGGTTTTCAAGTTGAGATCAACTTGTAAAGTTACTTTGATATCGAGAACTAACATGTAAGATTAGAAGCAGAATGAAAAATTCAACTTACCCAACCAGAAGTAGAATGATAGAAACGACAGCAAGAACACGTTGGTAGACAGCGTACTTGGATATTACACGAGAACCAGGAGGAAGATAACGCCTTTCTTTCCAACCAAACTGAGGGCGAAATAGTAAAACAAAGCCAAGTAGAAAACCGCTCATAAAGCCTCCAATGTGTGCAAAGTTGTCGACACGGGGAAGAGTTCCTAGTGCTAAGTTGATTGCAATTATGACGATAAGTGTGAGTAGTGCCGCAACCTACAACGATCAAGAGGGAAGTCACACACACACAACAAGCCAACCTATATTCTGTCAAGCATAGTGAAAAAGAAAACTACCCTCAAGTTGGTGGTAAATAAATTAGATAGATTACTTTATTAAATGAAATGAAATGCAAAGTTCTTTATCCCAGTACATGTCATTTTTAAGCCGAAATGATATGTATCTTGTTACGCATTTTTAAGATTACAATCAAGGCAACATATATCCTCAATTCTTGGAAATACAAAATACATGTCACGGTTACACGAAATTATAAGGATTAGTAGCAAACCTTGTTAGAGTAGATAGTCCAGTTAGTCAGAAGCTCAGATAACATTGCCCCAAGAAGCCCAAACAAAGCACCAGAGGCACCAACTGAGATACTATCTTGTATAAAAAGGGATGAGAGTATGCTGCCACCAAATCCTGACAACAGATATATGATCCCAACTCGCACTGCACAACGATCTCTGATCAGAAGATATACCCTAAAACTATGCGATGACACAAGTCAGAGGAAATCTAAAAATTCTCCCTACCAAAAAAAGAATGGTACAACTACACCTCATTTGTTAATCATTAAAATCTTCTTTGACTTTCTACTAATATATATATAAGTCATTGTTTAAGATTGATACGAAATTGTTGCCCTGACTTAAAGGGTGGACTTTCATTGAAATACTTGTTTCTAAGTATTTTAATATCATCAAGAGAAGGACGTATCTGAGAATAAGTATTACGTACCAAAACCGAATTGTTGCTCAAGGCGAATTCCAATAAAGACCAAACTCAACATATTTGCGAGCAGATGAATCAAACCGGCATGCAACCACATACAACTAAGAAGTCTCCATCCCTCATGCTCATGAATTACCCTACTCCACACAAGAGCTCCCATCTTCCTCAATCTGAAGTAGTACAAGTTTTAAACTTACTGAAAACAAGTGGTCACGGAAAAAAAACAGGCATGATCAACGCTGTATAAATCCCAAACCTTTGATATTTCAGTTCATTTCAACAACCCAAATTGGAGTACTTAAAGTTCAATCTTAAAATATGATCAATCAATGCATCATATACTCTGATCGAATTTTGGAAAGTAATAAACGGGTATTAAATCATGATCTTGAACAAGCCTTGATCACACACAGTTAACGATTACTCGAAGTTGCTAAAACAGTTATATATCCATAATATCATCCCCAAATCAAAACATAATTAACTCAAGCATGGAAAAAACTATATAGCAATTCGAAAGAAAAGAGAAAGAAAAAGATAAACTCACGTAGCAGAAGAAGGGCCGAAAAGAGGATTCTCCCTTAGAGGCTGAAACGAGAGCCTGCCTAAGAACTTAACGACACAATCACCTCTGCTGAATCTGCTGTTCTTGTTTTTGGGGCAATTGTTGACGAACATGACCGCGATGAAAACGGCGACGTTGGCAACTACGATGAGCGGCACCAACCACGATGTCCATCCAGCGGATGAAGATGATTCGACGTCGTAAACTGTGTTCCTCCCTCTATTATGTTCATCTCCCTCTAGATCTCTGTTTCTCATTCCTTCTTTCTGTAAATATCACTCTTCCTCGTCTGCAATTGAAGGTACTGTTGCTTCTACAAACTGTTGGGTTGCAGTGACGCTTGGATCCCTTGTTTGGCGGTGAGAGATTTACTCGCGGTTAGAGAGGTATGATTTTGCCACTTTACCCTCGCTAACTCATTTTGTGTCAAGCTCGTGCCAACAAACTTGGAAAATGAGACGATGATTATGGGTCCCCGTCCCCGATATCCGAAAACACATAGATAGACCGGTTCATCATAAATTTTCAATTTTGATTGAACGGTATTAATGGGTTTTGGGGTCTGGGTTTTATTAAAAAGAAGGCACTCGACCGAGTTGCACGTAAAAGAACTGTTCGAAAATTAATATATTTTGTTGGCTAAAGCTATTTTCTCCATGTTATTTTTTATTTCTTCCTTCATTTGAAATATCCTTCATGATGATGTTATTTCCTCCATAAAAGAAGTTACAAAATTGACCTTTTACCAATTTTTTCTTCACAAAACTATTACCTTAACATACCCATCCAATATAGTACAACAAAACTCATTCTTCACCCTAGAGAACTACCTTACAAAGAAGAAAACCCATTTTTCACTTATCACTACCTTACAACAGCTGATTCAAAGATAGAGAAAGCTTGGAGAAAGAAATTCTAGGTTCTTCCCCATTATCAAATTTAGGGTTTGTAGTTAGATTTTTTTGTTCGATTTCGATTAGGGTTTGAAGTTAGATTTCTATGTTAGATTCGATTAGGGTTTCATTTGGAGTTTAATTTCATTGTTAGAATCGATTAGGGTTTGATATTGGGTTCGCTTTGGGATATCCTACTGTTCTGAATTTTTTTTGCCCACTGAGCATGTGATTCCGAGTGCCCTACTCGGATTCACATGCTTTTTTTTAAACCGAGCAGCAGCTGATTCCGAGTGGCCCTGATGTATGCAGATCGGATCAGGCTAACCTGCAGATATGAACGAACCGGGCTCGAGTCCGAAATTATTAAACCCACCGCAGGTCGATCCGAGTTTGGTTTCAAGTAAAAAAATAACAAACTCAAGAGGGTTGACCCGAACCCAGTCCAAATTCGGCGTATTACATTTGGACTTCTTTATTATAAAAATATATACTCACACTTAAAGTAGAATAATTAAGGTATTTTTTCACATAATTTGTACAAAAATAAAATTATTTTGGTATAATATATTAATATATATTTTTAAAAGGGAAATTTAACCTAAAATACCTACTCAACTATTATATTTCCATCTAATACTCGGGTTTTCTTTTATTAATACTTAATACATATCTCATTTATATAACTCAGAATCACTGCATAATTCTTTAATAATACCTTAAATATCTACATTTCATCACCAGACACGTAACCACTTCTAATTCTTGAACCAAAATTTCTCTTTCTCAGCTTTTCTTTTATTTTTTTTATTTTTTATTTTTTAAAAGGTCATATCTTTCAAACCGGATTTCGAAAAAATTATTCGAAAGTATCATCGTCTTTGTTTTTTAAGATAAAAAACTAGATCCATTGATGATACTTTTTGAATTTTAAAAAAATCACTAGTATAATGCGAGTTCTTTAAAAATTAACCATGAGAGTTCTTTGAAAATCAATCCTGCGAATTTTTTTTTAAAATTAATCATGAGAGTTCTTGAAAAATCAATCATGAAAGTTCTTTGAAAAATCAATCACGAGAGTTCTTTTAAAAATTAAATATGTGAGTTTTTTGAAAAATTAACAATGCTCTTTTGTTTGAAAAATCAACCATGCGAGTTCTTTAAAGAATCTCCTATACGAGTTCTTTAAAGAATTTTTTATGCGAGTTTTTTGAAAAAATCAATCATGCAAGTTATCTGAAACAATAATAATGAGAGTTCTTTAAAAAATCAATCAAGAGCTTACTTTTTCTATCTTAAGTGAATCCCATATTGGCTTTGATGAATTTCAACACCAAGAAAAAACCTCATCAAACCAAGACCAGTCATCTCAAATTCTCGTGTCAATGACAACTTAAAATCATTAATTAATTATTCATTATTTTCAATAAAAATTAAATCATCTACATAGAGACCTACCGTGATATACTTCACTCCTTCATTCTTAATGAATAATGTGTGATCATGACTACTTTTTTCGAATCCTTTTTGCTTGAAATACATCTTTACCCGACAAAACCAAGCTTGGGGAGCTTGATTTAAACCATATAAAACTTTTTGAGTCGATATACTTTATCTTCTTCACCTTTTTTGACAAAACCCTCTGGTTGATCCACATTACCCACTTCTTTCAATTCTCCAAATAAGAAGGAATTTTTTACATCTAATTGATATACTTTCCAACTTTTGTGTGTACCAACAACCAATAAAGTTCTGAATGTATCCCATCTTGCAAGCGTTGCAAATACTTCATTATAGTCAATGCTTTCTTCTTGTACATATCATTTCATCATCAATCTTGCTTTGTATTTATTTACTTCCCCATATTCATTTAATTTAGTCTTGAAAACCCATTTAACCCCAATTTTCTTTGCAAATCAAGGAGAGTTACACGTTCCAATGTATTGTTTTTCTCAATGACTTCTATTTCACATTTCATTGATTCAATCCACTTTGTTTATTTAACAGCTTCTTTAAAATGCATCGGGGTCAACATGAGACATAAATAGTGTCAATGTTATTTGTACTTCAGCCTCCTCATCTGAAATCTTTTCTCATCTTTCATAATCTTGCATCTATATTGGTGCTCAATGACTTATTTTCTAACGTGTTTCAGGTTGAGGTGACATGATATTATTCTCACCAATAAAATTTTCCTCAACAACTTTGATCTCTTCATCATTCTTCTCTCCATTTAAGAGTATCGTATGATTTTTTCACATCAGCATTCCAATCCAACTTCTCTTCCTTTTCGAATATTACATCCCAACTAATGCTAATTTTATTTAAAGTTGGATTATAAAGTCGGTATGCCTTTGACTCATCGCTTACTCCAAGTAAAATACATTTATTGCTCCGATTATCTACCTTTATTCTACGTTGTTCAGGGATGTGCATATGACCTATGCAACCAAAAAAATTATGAAATAGCCCACACTTGGTTTAATTCCACTCCAGCACTCTTCTGGAACCATATCACTTACAACACTTGTCACACTTCTATTCAACACATGACACATCTACTTAGACGCCTCAGTCCAAAAATTGTTTGGCATGCTCTTTTGAGCGAGTAGACATCTGACTATGTTTATGATTGTGCGATTTCTTCTCTCGGCTACTCCATTTTGTTGAGGAGTGTAGGAAGCAGTTAGTTGTCTTCTGATTCCATTTTCTTCACAAAATTTGTTGAAGCTATTTGAAGTAAATTCTCCTCCTCTATCAGTTCTCAGACAACATATAAATTTTCCAACTTTCTTTTCGATAAGACTTATGAAGTTATTAAAATCAACAAAAGCTTCATTCTTTTTTTACAAAAGATATATCCAACTTTTGCGACTATAATCATTTACCAACAAGAATATGTACCTTTTTCCACTTTGAGAAGCAGAAGATATCGGCCCACATAAGTCTGCATGAACAAGCTTCAATTTCTCTGTTACTCGCCGCTGGCTTTTCTTTGACATGATTTCCCGATATTGCTTTCCAATATTTCATACTTAACACACTTCCGTTGCCTCTTTTATTTGAGGTAATCCCATTACCATTTGCTTCTTACATAGTCTTGATGTATGTTTTGCTCAAATGCCCATATCGCTTGTGCCATAAACCCAATTACTCATCCTCTTCTACTTTTAGACATCCATTTAGACCAGATTTTCTAATCGTAGATATATTGAACATTCGAGTTATTGTCATTATAAAGTTCATAATCAAACCTTTACAAGGATGGTAAATTTTGCATGCTCTTTGGTTGATCAAAATAGTTAAACCTTTTTTTTTGAAGTTGCCAAACACTCAGTAGATTATTAGTCAATTCTGGAACCAAAAACACATATGTTAATATTTGGGTCAGCCCTTCGACTTCAAACTTCACATTTCCTTTTCCCATCACCTTCAATTGTGAGCTATTCCATAGTTTACTCAATGTCTAAAGTTTTCAATGAGCTCAACAAACCAATATTTGTTACTTGTCATTTGATTTGAGCAATCGGAATCGATAAACCAAATCCATTTATCTTCAACATCTTTAATATTCACACGAGCCATTAAAATTGATTCTTCTCCTTCATCGGACTCGACGTAGTTTCCTCTTTTTTCTCCATTTGGGAACTCGTATTGATAGTGTCCTAGCTTATGATACCTGAAGCACTCAATGCGAGCTCTGTTAATAGTCCATCCTCTTCCACCTCTTCCACCTCTTCCTCTGCCTCTAGAGAAATTACTTCCTCCTCTGCTAAAATTACTTCTTCCACTACCTTGTCCATAGCTGCGATCACCTTCTACTTTCAGTACTTGTTCTTCAAATATCTTACGTCGTAACTTCTTTTTATGAACAAGTAATAAGCTTTGCAACTCATCGAATGTCATTTGATCAATATTTTTCTACTCTTCAATTGAACATACAGTATAATTGAAATTTTACATAATCGTGCACATAATTTTCTCAATAATCTTTTACATCTTCCAAGTCTTCTCCACAGTTTCTTATGTCATTTTCTATGACCATGAATCTTCCAAATTAATTTGTCATTGTCTCACCCTTCTTCATCTCTTCTGTTTCAAACAATATTCGAAGCCTCTGGAGTTGAGCATGTTTCACTATTTTATTACCATGATACTTGGTCTTCATTGCTTCCATGGACTGAAACAAATATTTATTTCCTATCAAATCTTTAAGCCTAGGTTCATACAACATCTTTTATTGCACCCCCATCAACACTTCACCTTCTCCAGGTTCCTTGTGACCTGGTACTCTTTTGAACGTAATAGATTCTCCATAAGTAAACTCCAGTGATCGTAATCTCTATCAAATTTGGGCACACATAGGGCATTGAAATTGTTCGAATCATATGCCATTTTCACATTTTTTTTAATATGGTTTCACACTTTCCTCACTCTTTCTTCACTCAAACACTTTTGTTTTACTCAAACACACATTTCTCACTCTTTTTCATTCAAACACTATTATTTTACTCAAATACAAATTCTTTTCACTCAATTTGTTTTACTCAAACACACATACCTCATTCTTTCTGTGTTTCATTAAAAAAGATCACTCAATTGTTTTACTCAAACACACATACCAGACTCTTTCCGTGTTTCAATCAAACAAATCATTCAAATTGTTTTACTCAAGGACATACCTAAAAAAAGTATTATACAAAGAGAATAAAAACTCAATGTAATAAAATAGTGAAACATGCTCAACTAAAATGACACTTGAACACAAAATGACTTGAACTCAATGTATTACACTTGAACACAAAATGACTTTAAATAGCCTACAAGAACAATTATATATTCAAGTTAATAAATGATAGCTTTTATCGACCAAATTAATAACGTCTAAAATACTAATTCATATATCATCTAATTATTAAATAATATCATTGAGTCATTAATAATTAAATTAATTTTAACAATCATTATGTCTGATCATGTAAACAAATTTAGCTTCATCGAAAACAAGAATTATTTTCTTAAAAAAATAATTCGATTTTGGATGGTAAATAGAGGAGTTAGATGAATCTTTCTTAAAAATATACGAAAACAAAAATCTTACATGGATAAAAATGAAATAACTTTTAAAATTAAAAAAATTAAAAATCGAAAAATATTATACCAACAATAAGGGTAAAGCTATTTTGGCATAACACTTGTTTTACCCTTATTGTTTCCGTATCTCATTTTTTTCAAAACACTTAACAATTGCTTTTACTTTTTTGCCATTTATTTACTTTCTAATTTATATTTTGATGCCACTATGCAGAATCCAACTCTTATTCCAACCTACACATCATAAAATCAATTTACACTCAATATATATCATTTAATTTCTAAAATTAAACCCTAAAAATCCAAACAAATCAATTTGTTTAAAAATTACTCATAACCTAATTAAAAAAAAAACACACAAACCGACGATTAAACGCCAGAGAACATCACCAAAACCACGAGCACAATAATATAATTTTTTATTTTAGTTGTACATTTATATTTTGATGCCACTATGCACCATTTAACTCTTATTCCCACTCGCATTTAGCTGTTTTTACAAAAAAAAAAAACCTAATTCCTAGGCAACCCTTCGAAATTATTTTTTATTTAAATAACACATGATTTCGAGATGCCCACTCAGAATAATGTGTTCTTTTTTCCAGAAAAGAAAAGGTTCATGGAAATCGATTTCATGAACCTTCGAATGATGTTTGGAATCGATTTCCAAAAAAAGCAAACAAAATTTTCAAATTTTGTGAAATCGATTTAAAAAAAAAGTTTATGGAAATCAATTTTATTAACAATTAATGAAATCGTTTTCCATAAAAAATAACACAAGAATCAAAGAGAGTTTAGTTAGACATGAGTTCGAATATAGCGGCTAAAGTTTGTTTTGCTGGGCTAGAAGGTAGGTGACTATTATTAGAAGATATAAAAAAATAGACATTTGTATAGAAAATTAAAAAAAAGACTAGATAAGTTTTTTTAATTAAAAAAAATAATAAAATGAAATAAATAAATAAAATTATGAAAAAATAGCTTTGTCCCGACAATAATATAATTGATATATTAGACAATAATGAACGTTTGGATTTTTTGTTTCAAAAAAGGAAGGTATGGCAAAAAAATATAACAAAAACCACTTACTACCGTATAAAAATACTTACCGAATAAAAAGACAAAATATCCACGAAATACAACTCAGCCCTTGTTCTTATTTAAACTTTAAGTTGTAAAATAAAATTTAGACTTATCCTCTGTGGCTTCAAAAATAGCCTGTTAAAAGTTATTTCCATGTTGTTTTGTCAACGACCTTCTTCTTTTACATCTATACACGAAATATACGAGATATATCCATCGGCAGCCCTTCGAAACCCTCTAATTACTCTGTAAATCCGATTCTTAAATCAAATCCAGCTAGCCAACAACAAAAATCAACCCAGAAGTAGTAGAGATTCATGTCAACAACACCACCACCAAACACCTCATCGCCATCTTCCGATGTTATCATCGATACAACGCCGTTTCTCTCATCCGCCGGCGACTCTCCGGTCGATAATAGGGACGGTAATACCTCTCCAAACCGGAGACCCGCTCGGAGACAGAGTCTAAGGGATGCTGCACGGTTTCTACGGCAGGCGAGCAGCCGCCGAATGATGCGGGAACCTTCGATGCTGGTTCGTGAAGCCGCCGCAGAGCAGCTCGAGGAGAGACAGAGCGACTGGGCTTACTCCAAGCCTGTAGTGGTCTTAGATATCGTGTGGAACCTTGCTTTTGTGGCTGTTGCAACAGCGGTGCTGGTGCTTAGCGGGGATGAAACGCCTAATATGCCTCTCAGAATCTGGATCGTCGGGTATGCAATGCAGTGCGTCTTGCACATGGTGTGTGTATTTGTGGAGTATCGGAGGAGGAGGAGAGGGAGAGGAATGCGATCGGACACTCCTACTGAGGAGGGCAGTTTAGGTTCTAGACGAGTTTCTGAGGAGCTCATAGCCCAGCCCGAGGATGAGAGTTCAAGGTATAGCACTTCTTGATCAGATTTTTAACCTTTATGAAGGATTAATGATAGGAATTAGAGTAACCTAATTCAGTTTTTCATATTTACTAGAATTTGGAAAGGTGTGATTCTGGTTGGTGCTGGTTAGTGTGTTGGTAGTATTCATGCTAGTGCGTAGTTCTTGGTACGAGAAGTTAGGCTATAATATGCAAGAGTTTGGTGAAAATATTAATCTGACATTATAGTATGATTGGGTTTTACCTCTTTGAGTATAAGGGCTTACTTAATGTGAAGGTCTCTTATATAGGTTTTTTTTTTTTGTTATTATCTTAGCAGCATAGCAAAGCATTTAGAATCTGCAAATACAATGTTTTCGTTCGTATGGTGGATCATTGGATTTTATTGGGTATCTGCTGGTGGTCAAACGTTGGCACATGGCTCCCCACAACTCTACTGGTAATTCTAAATTCTTAGTTGGTCTAAAGTGATTTTTTTCAATGGAGTGTCTTACCTTTGCACATTGTTTTAACTGCAGGTTGTGTATAATTTTTCTTGGTTTTGACGTCTTCTTTGTTGTTTTCTGCGTTGCACTGGCTTGTGTCATTGGCATTGCTGTTTGCTGCTGTCTTCCATGTATTATTGCCATCTTGTACGCCGTGGCAGACCAGGTACCTCTCTTATATCCGCTCTTTTACTCTAAGGATATCAAATCATGCCTTTTAGTTGCCCTTATCGATTTTCTTCGCTGGAAACTAAAGATTGTTATTTGAATATTTGAGATATGAAGCAATGTGTAATTTGGTTCGTTTTAGAACATTCTACACATAAGTTATCTCTTATTAGCCAAGCAAATGGCTGCCAGTTAATAAATAAATTGGCATCTGCTTATATTTTAGTTACATTATAGAAGTGTATGGGATATCAGGCTTTGCACAGTGCACGTATCATCTAATCAAGGTAAAGGTGTATTATGATTGAAGTATATGGATCCATTTGTCTTTGTTGACTTCAAAGCTAGGCCACCCGTGGCATAGAGTTAGCAGATGACTAATTTGGCAACTTGGGCTGTTCGTAGATCAAATCTAGTTATCAGTCTTGTATTTTGTTTGGACGGATCAGCAAATACTAATAAAGCATGTCTTTGCAACGTATAGTCTGTAAAGGGTATGCTTGAAATGCAGATTTTGTTTAACTCTTGTGAAGTTCTTTATCATCATTAGTGAGAAAATAATGATAAAGGGTTGTGCTAAGTACACAAGTAAAACTTTGATTGATGAACTTATATTTATACATCTCAATGATACGAGTTCAACATTACAGCTTAAAAGCAAGTGATAGCACTGCCGTTCAATTCATTTGGAAGTAGGTTCGACACTAGTTTGATTTGAATTTGACTGATAATCAAGTTTGGTGGATTAGGGTCTCTTGGTATCTGGCCAACACTTGGTAGTTTCTCGTTCAAGCTTTCCACCTTTTATGAGTCAGAAACCCTTCACCTATAAGTGTTGATGTTATCTTTAATCCAATAAAACCTTTTACTAAAGCCAAGGACAAATATGAAGCAAACAACCACTGAACATTCGTTTTGGTTGAATTTCAGTGATTGGAAACGGTCTTGTTTGAAACTCATTTATGCTCTTTTCAAATTGGACAGATTCTGTTTCTCATTGCTATCTTGTTTTCCAAATTATTTTGTTTCTTGTTTGTAAATAGAGCATCTTTTTTCCTATGCAACTCTTTAAAGCAGGAGGGAGCAACCAAAGAAGACATTGAACAGCTATCCAAATTTAAATTCCGAAGGGTTGCTGATGAAGAGAAACCAAGTGGGGATGCAAAGCAAGAATCTGTTGGAGGAGTAATGATAGAATGTGGTACCGATTCACCTATTGAACATTCTCTTTCAGAGGAGGATTCGGTATGCAGTCAAACTCAGTATATATTCTATGCTTTGTTTCATTATTTTGGATATATATATCTTGGTTGCTTCAGGTTTATATTTTTTATGTAGGAGTTTTAAATTCTTTTAGAATGGTTCTTCTGAATTTTTTTTCTTATTTTGGTCATGTGGCAATGAGACACCAACGTTGCGTTTTGTTCGTGAAAACGTTTTCTATTTTCATTTTCAGTGAAAGTTTTAACAAAATTGTTTTCATTTTGAAAAATTACAAAGTTTGTTCGGTTTAGTGAAAGTGAATACGTTTCCTTTCTGTTAACAGTAGTTTATTTATACATTAATTATAGACTATATAGTTCATAATAACATAAAGGATTATCAATGAATTTACAAAACATTGAAGTGTTATTGAAAATAGCTTTCACTTTATAGCCTGAAATCAATTACAGAACATAAAAATGCATTGTTTTGGTATATTGTCTTATGAATTTTCAGTTTTATGGAAGAAAGGTTTCCAATGAAAACAACCAAATACGTTTTCACAACCAATTTTGTTCTCAGTGAAAATGAAAACAGAACATAGTGAATTTTTCACAAACTAAACACAGCACTTTCTAGTCATGCTCCAGCAAATGGTTCATACAACAACACTTGTCATTGTGTGATTGGCTGGCACTTTGTAATCTAATAATATATATGATAATAAAACAGTGAGAAATTCCCATATTTTCAGATGATTTTGGTCTTTAAAAGGTGTTGATGCTGTTTAAAACAAGATTCTGCTTTATTGAATAGTTCTGTTGCTAGCCATGGGCACATTAGTTGGTGTTATAAAAAACAGAAGGATCAAAACAGAAAGATCCTGAGTACTATTCTCATAGATATTGAATTCTAACTTTAGAGTTTAGATTGTTTTCTTGTTTACTCTTTATGGACTTGAAATATTTATAGATACAATATGAGGTTTACAATGCAGGAGTGTTGCATCTGTCTATGTCCGTATGAAGATGGAAACGAGCTACGGCAACTTCCCTGTAATCACCATTTTCACTGTGCCTGTGTGGATAAGTGGCTACACATTAATGCTACATGCCCTCTCTGCAAGTACGATATCTTGAAGAGTAATAGCGGTGACAGAGAGGAAGTCTAGACACAATTGTGTGCATGTCCTATGCGGCGCGCACAACCTTTTAGCTCAAGTATGTACATGGGATTTGATTTACAATACCAACCAGGCTTTCTCTTAACTGCAATTGTGATTATGATATCTATCTATATGTTGCTTTGGGATACTTGTGTGCTCTTTTTGTTGTGTAATGGTACGCTGCTATTTTGTTGTAAAAGTTTTCTTCTATGCAAACATGTATTGTGGTCTATTTACCCTTCTCGGCCTGATGCAATTTTTATTATCTATCTGATTTTATTTGGAAACATCTATTTTGTTACTTAGCATTGTTGTTTGTTAAACTCTATAATTGGAGAAATGGATCCTTGTGAGAGCTATACAAACAATCTTAAAAAGCAAAGATAATTTCAAAATGTACATGAATTGTATATTTAAATTACATAAATAATTACTTAACGCATTTGACTATTAGAAACGTTACTTATAATTTCAAATATGTATTAGATATCATAAATAAATATTTTCCTACTGAATAAGCGTGGTAAAAAATACCACCTGTCTCCCACTCATCTCTCGGATATCCATAGGTGCTCACTGCACCACGTTTTCCACGGGATATATAATTATTTATATTGCACAATAATTTTCCATGGTTCCATTTATTATATTGTCGTTCACATTATATACTATGTCTGCATTGATGTTATAGTACTATTATATTGTACATATTTGTTTTTGTTTTTTCATTTTTTAATTTTATTACTATTATATTGTACACATTTGTATCTCTTCTCATTTTTTTTAGTTTATGTGTGTATAATTTTTCACCTGTAACATGCAACTACCCCTCACAATACATGTATTAATGTATAATATCCATGACACTCACCAACCAGCTAAATATTGAAGCAAACAGATATATAATTAAAGCCCGCGACATTTCAATTGAAAGACACAAGTAACACAATGCATTATATAGGGAAACGGATATTTTTTTAATTTTTTTTTTCCAAAAATTGAATCTTTTTTTTTTATACGCAATTGAAAAATACACGCTAAAACAGCTATTGAACAACACAAAATCCCTAAATGAGAACTTAATTTTCCAAACATCATCTTAATCTCCGATCTTCCCTAAAGACTTAGAAACCACCATACTTTACAACTGAATCCACAAGAACAGCCAGAAAATCTGATCGAAAAGCGAATTATCCTCAACCTAGAAGAAAGACCCAGGCAGAGAGTAGACAATACCTACGAAAACCAACCTCCTCTTCACCCTTGTTGAGCCTCCTTTCCAACAAGCATTCACGAACTCTTTGAAATTCAACCATACCAATCGAAGCTTTACCGAAAACCTACTCAAAACAACCCGAAATAGCCATCACGAAACCCTTTGAAGCAAACTTAAAGAAGAACATGCAGAGTAGAATATGAGGAGGATCAACAGCAGCAAAAACAGGTGAGCTTCCCACTATATTAGAAGGAGAATTAAGAATTAGAGTTGTGTCGTAGCTGACATAACCCTAATCTTTCGAGAAAAACTAACGCCCTCAGGTGCCCACGGACACCTATCTCATCAAAGTCAGAGTTGGTTCTGTATTGTAAGCAGAATGAGCAAGCCAATCTACTGCTTCATTCTGCTCTCTGAATACATGAGTAATCTTCATGTTGGAAGAGATAAGCTTGAAGCAGAAATTAATCGAGGCTTTTGGAAACAAGAGACTCATACCACTAAGAATCATTTCACATAAAATTCTAGAATCAGTCTTAATGTCTAGACTGGAAATTCCTTTAGAATTAACGATTAAAAGACTGTCCAGCAAAGCCCTGATTTCAGCAATCACCAGACTCCCTTTGCCATAAACTCTACTGAAACCAAACACTATCTTGCCATCACTGTTCCTGACCAGACCACCACCAGTGCATTCTCTATTTTCACCACAAGCCCCATCCGTGTTTAGTTTGAAACACCCAAGTTTAGGACATTTCCAACTTAGGATAACTGGTAACTGTCTCCTTCTGAGATGATTAACACACCCTATTATCCAGACTAGTAAGAATGTAGAGAATCT
Organism: Limnanthes douglasii subsp. nivea; assembly: GCA_036936605.1. Lineage (NCBI taxonomy): Eukaryota > Viridiplantae > Streptophyta > Magnoliopsida > Brassicales > Limnanthaceae > Limnanthes > Limnanthes douglasii. The sequence goes on from JAUPFV010000001.1 coordinate 286,929,328, forward strand.
TCTCAATCATATCTTCTGGTCTTAACTTCATACTCTCCATCTTAGCCTTGTTCCTAGCAAACCAAATCACCCATACAATTATAGATGGCAAAATAGACGTTATGTGCACTTTTTTGTTGGAGGCCCAATACCAAGTTCTTAACAGATGAGTTAAGGACATGTTTCTGGATAAGTATATGTTGAAATGACCAGCAAAGAAATTCCAAAGTTACAAAGACTTAGGACAATCCACAAAAACATGTTTTATGTTTTCCACATTCTCACAATTTTGACACTTCAAAGCTAATTGGACTTTTCTTTTTGCAGAATACAATCTACAAGAAACCAATTCTTCAAGATTCTTCAGATCATAAAGGAATACTTGCAAGGAGTAATCTTGTTCCAGATTTTACTGTAAAGGTATAAGCTCTGACTTGTGTTAAAAATTTCTTTCCAAGTAGCATTTGAATTAAAAAAAACCATGATTACTTAGAGTCCAATAAATCGAGTCACCCCTTGAAGAATCCAGAGAGATTTTCAGAATATTATGAATTTGATAGGGATTAAGAACAACAGTCAAACTAGGAACCAACGAGTTGCCATCGGCCCAATAATCCTTTACCAAAAACCCTTCATAAGATTGTCTGTCATCATTGATGCCAAATTCCAAGAAAGGAGATGTAGAATACCACCTGTCTAACATAAGATCCATATCTGTAGCCTTAACCTGCCAAACAATATACCTTTCAGCCTTATCTCTAACGTTCCAGAGTCTTTTCTATGTATGAGAACTCTTAGAATGCAGAGGAACCAATAACAGATGCTTATATTTGAAATAGACAGCTTTCAAAAGCTTAGACCAAAGAGAATTCTAACTTCTCAGGTTGAACCATAGTTTAAGAGAAAAGACTTCTTCCATGTCACTGACCCTTCTAACATTAAGACCACCATTCTCGCAGTTTTTACACAGCTTTGACCACTTACACCAAGGAACAGCTACTTTGTCAGGCTTTGACGCACAAAGAAACTTGTTATATAACACCTCAAGCCTTTTGATAACATTTTTAGGAATAATAGTATTTTGAACTATAAAGATAGGATAAGAATTAAGAACAGACTGAATAAGAACCAATCTTCCTCCAAAAGAAAGTTTATTGTGATCCTATTTAACAATTTTATTTCTGCTTTTGGCTATGATGTGATCAAAATTACTAACTCTTCTTTTATTGCTTAATACCGATCCCAAGTACTTGATAGGAAGGTAACTATGCTTGAAATCCAGCAACAGCTCAAGTCTTCTTATTTGCTGAGTAGAGAAGTTCTTAGGTATGATAATTCTGGATTTAACTTTATTGACAAGTTGGCCTGAAATGTCTTCATATTGACTAATTACTTTCATGATCTTTTTAACAGAGCTAGTGGAGCCATTGCAAAAGATCAAGATGTCATCAGCAAACCTCATGCAAGGTATGTCCAAATTCTCTCTATTAATAAATCTGGTAGTTGTAACTTCAGTAGAAAGGTCTTTTAAGCTTCTCAATAGATATTCCTGGGCAAGAATGAAAAGACTGGGTGACAAGGGGTCACCCTGTCTTAAGCCCTTGTTAGATTTAAAGTAGCCCCTCAAAACACCATTTACCATAATAGAAAATCTGCAATTGTCAATATTCCTTTCAATCAATCTTAGGAAGTCAAACCTAAAACCAAAAGAGTCCAACACACTTAAGAGAAAAGTGTGATCCAATATGTCAAAATCCTTTTCGATATCCACCTTTATTATTATATTGCCCCCTCTGGTCTTGATAGAAATATCCCTAGCAAGCTCCTGAGCTATCATGATATTATCATGAATAGACCTCCCTTTAGTAAAGGCTCCATACTTTGCATAAATTAGATTAGGAAGAATAATTCTTAGTCTGAGATTTATCAGCTTTGAGACAATCTTGCTGAAATACGTGGTCAAACTGATTGGCCTGAACTCCTTCCACTCTTTAGGAGATACCACTTTAGGGATTAAGCATAAGACAGTAGCAAAAATGACATTAGGGCAAGGACCCTCCAATAAGAAGTCCCTAATAGCCTCACAAAGGTCATGTTTAATGATAGGACAACAAGTCTTAAAAAATGGCCATTAAAACCATCAGGGCTTGCAGCAACATTAGAGCACAAGCTCTTAATAACCTCATAAATCTCTGACTCCGCAGGCACACCCATCAGTATATTGTTATCAACCTCATTGACTAGATTAGGAATGATGTTAAGCAAAACATTAGAGTTCTAGGGATTAGGGAGATCAGCAATAATGGTTTTAAAATGATCAACATCCAAATGCCCAATAATATTAGGGTCTTCCTCCCACTTAGTACCATCCCAGATTCTAGAAATAATGGACCTCCCGTGTCTTCTTTTCACAAAATTATGAAAAAGAAGGTATTCTTATATCCATTTTTAGACCATTTAGTATGAGTTTTCTGGATCTAGAAAGCCTCTTCACGATCTAGCAATAATAGGTGATCAGCTTTGGCCTTGTCAAACAAAATTATATTGGAACTAGTGTTATCATCTTGAAGAGTAGCTTCAAGCATAGAAATATTCTCCTCAATTATCTTAATAGAATCAAAGATATTGCCAAAAACAAACTTGTTCCAAACCTTAAGACTGGCTTTAGGGTTTTCAACTTAGACCAGAACTTGTAGATAGGTGAACCAGTAGCTTCCATGGCCCAACAACCTTCAATAAAATTATAAAATTCACTATGAGAACACCATATATTAAGAAACTTAAAAGAAGAATCCCTCTTATAAGTAGAAGAAGAAACGAAAATCAACAATGGAGAATGGTCTGAACAAGTCTTAAGCAGATGAGTTATAATGGTATTATCAAAGTAGTTAAGCCAATTCCCATTATAAAGAACCCTGTCCATCATTCTCCATTGCCTTCCATTAGACCATGTAAACTTGTTTCTTCAATACTCAACATCAATTATGAAACAATCCTGAATAAAGTTAGTGAAATCATCCATGCTAGAAGCACAATTAGTAAAGTAGTTTAGCTGCTCTTCAGGGAATGCAATTGTGTTAAAGTCCCCTAGAATCATCCACTAATTATCACTGATAGCAATTCTCTTAAGCTTATCTCACAGAGACCTCCTCAAAACCATGGTACACTCAGCATAGATTGTTGTGACATAGAACTCTTTAGAACTAACACTTTGACTGAATTTGAGATGAAGAAACTGATCATCATTTATAATGACTTCCACTAAAAAAACATCCTTCCACAAAACCCAAATTTTATTACTGATATCACCAATACATTATAGAAACCCCAATTTTTTAGAAATAGATTCCATCTTAGCAGCACAGACCATTGGTTCCTGTAGAACCATAAACTCCACCTTCTTGGACCTCCTTAGAGATTCAAGCCTTGATTGCGTTTGCTTGTTACCAATCCCTCTAACATTCCAATTTAGGATAGAAATAATTTAGAATGTTTAGGGTTTCTGGCAACACTTTTGTGTTTCACACATTTGGAGGAAATAATTCCTTGGAACTAACAACTTTCACCTTTCTCAGCTTTTTAATTTCAAGAATCATACTATCAGTATTCGTGACATAATTTTTGTTAACAGGGAAAACAGGTAAACTACCAGTTGTTTTCTTGGTTGGAGAAGAGGGGGCAAGCAGAGAGGAATCAGATTTGAAGTCATCCTTAGAAGGCCCCAATTCTATAATATGGAGAGCTTCAATTATCTCTCTGTTCTCAACACCATAAGGTAGAGTACCACTATCCAAATCTTCAGTATTACTATTTTCAACATTTATCAAAGAATCTTCAATTTCTTTATTCACAACAATAAATTTAACCTTTTGACCTATGGCCTTCAACTTGAATTCAGGGACCAAAAAATCATTCTTGTTGGGGGATAAAGGAATATCACGAATCACAGGCTTCATTTGAGGATTACTTTTGCAATTCTTCTCAGAGTGTCCAAGGTGAGAACATACTTTACAATATTCAGTGATTATAAACAAAAGTTTGCCAAAAACTTTGATTCCCAAACAAAATTTGTATACCTTTAGGAAGAGATTTAGAAACATCCATTATGACCCAGATCCTACAAAAGTTTTGTCTAACTCTATTGTTAGTAGGCACCCAAACCTTTAATGGTGTCCTAATGGTTTTAGCAAGTTCTAGGATTGTAACTTCACTATAGAAGAACTCAGGAAGATCTATGTAGACTGGAGTACTAGGATTCTCCACATTATGATTGAAGTTTGGAGACCAGTCCAGAAGTCTCATACTTTGAGTCCCAACCTGCCAAACATTTCTTCTCCAAATATTAGTGACATACTCCATCCTATTGAATTCAATAAATATGTGACAAAAATCCTATGCAGAGACATTATAACCTCCAACAAAGTTAAAACTATCCAAGAAAGCCTTCACAATTGCAAAACTTGGCTTCCCAGTCAAGAACTTACCCACTAGTGTGTGCTTTGCTACCCTTTGGAGATTTTATAAATCTTTCTCCTAAAATCCAATTTCAATCTCATTATTTACAAGAGATATTGAAACATTATTATGAACAACTATGTCATTATTGCACTTAAATAGCTAAGTATAAGTCTTCTTCTTATATATCTCTTTTTTCCAAATTTGTTGCAGATTCGAAGGTTGGATTATTCCTGATTCTTGGCTGATCAGGATTAGGTTTCAACGCCGGAAACAACAGTTCATGATCAGTAGATCCATGAAACCTCGAGGAAGTATCATCCTCCTCCATCAAATAGTAGATGATGGATCAAACCAGGAGAAACCAGAAAGTTAGGATTTTCATTCTTGGAGAGTTCTTGATTTTGTAACGAACTTTTTGATAGAAACAGAGTGCTTCCTAGTGAAACAGATATTGTATATACATGAATACAAATAACTGCTGGTGCAGTGTGATTGTGAACTTGGTAATAACAGTGGTGCATTAGCAGGGAATATAAGTAGAGGTGGCCAATGAAACTAGTCCGGCTAGAAATAAATAGGAACACGTTAGGACTTAAATATGTACTTACAAAATGTCACGTTTATTCTAGAATTTGTCAAAGTCTCTATTAGTTCCGTAATACGTTAGTCTTGTAAACATATAATCCTGTTTACAATAATAATCTACCAGTCCAATACATATTAGTCATTCACACGTCAAATTACGACAATAATGACCACGTGTTAGTCCAGTAAATTAATTTTATATTGTGCTTTATAGTAAAAATATTATTTATAAACTTAATACTATATAAATCATATATTTTAATTAAAATATTATAAAAAATATGATTATAATTTTATTATCATATTTTTTTAAAATTATTATTATTATTATTATTATTATTATTATTATTATTATTATTATTATTATGATTTGGTTATAAATATCTTATTATATTATAATATTATAAGTTATATGGCTATAGTTTTATTATTATATTTTGATTATTATTATGATTTGGTTATAGATATTACAAGTGTTGTTATTATTTTATAAACCAAAATCATATGAGAAAATATTATAAATTATTATTATTATTATTTGGTTATAAATACTACAAGTGTTGTTATTATTTTGATAAACCAAAATCATATATTATAATTTTATAATATTATAAGTTATATGATTATAATTTTATATTACATTTTGATTATTATTATGATTTAATTATAAATAGTACAAATGTTGTTATTATTTTATAAACCAAATAATATCCTGTTTCCAACACAAAACCACCGTTGCCGGTGAACGACTGAATAGTGGGTGCCGGTTTAAAGTATTTTGAAGGTACATCAATGCTTGTTACATATGTTGGTTATGAATATATTTGTACTGGTTGTTCAATTTACCAACCGATTTGTCTCTGCCTGGGTTTAAAGGGAGAGTCTGGTAGAACCATTGGCCGACCGAACAATAGTATAGTTATTTTAAGAAGGATCAGAGTTGTGTGTGGTTGATTTTTGGGTGTTTTTACGCGAGATAACATGTCTAATTAGTTATAGTTGTAGTTGAATGCATTGTTTGGTTTTGTGTTTCCCTTTACGTGCATGCCTGTTTGGAATTGAAATCTGGGAACTGCAGCATGTGTATATGGTATATCGCGTCTTCTTCAGTGTGAGAATGCATTTGGAGGCTTATGTTGTAGTAGTGTTACTATGTATCTCGCGTGTCTATTGGTCTGTATATGGCGTGTTGTAGTTTGATGTGTATGTTAATTGCTGTTTAGTAGGGTGTATATCGCGTAAGATGTAATGTTTAAGGAGTATAGTAGTTTATGTAGTTTATATGATATCTCGCGTTGTGTAGTAAGGTGCAAGGAGTGTAGTATTTTTTGTAGTGCATATCGCATAAGGTGAAAGGTGTATATCGCATAAAATTTAAGGTGTAAGGAGTACAGTAGTTTGTGAAGTTTATATTATATCTCGCGTAAGCTGTATGCTTTAAATCGCAATGTTAAGAAACCGGTTAGGTAAATCGCGTTTGCTTTATAAATTTATAACTAAAACCACAATTTGTATTAAAAAAATCTAACCTAACTGTTCTTTTGTAATTTCAGGTTCAGGTATGGGGAAAGGAACTTTTTACAGGTCTGGTTTAGTCAGCATATTAAATTTGCTGCAGAAAAACATAGTGGTTGAGGAGCATACTGAGGCTACGAGGAACACACCATTCTATACATTGCTGAAAGCTTCCTTCATGCTACGAAACAAATATTTATCGAAGAAGTTTAACAAGGTTATAGAGAAGATTGTAAAGAGATATTTTGTGAAGAAAGGTTGTTTTAGAATAGGTTCGAAGAAGGTTAAAATGACTACCAAATATGTTAAATCCATTTTTGGTCTTAAACACGGAATGAAGGAAATGCCTATGAACAAAGCAGGGGCATTTACTGGAAGATTTGCTGATGGTGCAGAGAACAAGTCTCCACTGATGCAAAAATATTTCTTGCGGCCAAGGGCTAGGAAAAGTGGACCGATAAACTAAAAGTCCGTTTCAAATGCGATGGTCAAGGTAGTAATAACAGTTTATAAAAGAGAGACTGTTTGACAATATCCAGTCAACTAACCATTATCTGTTTTGTTACAACAAGCCATAGAAAAAACAATAAAGGATGGGGGAAAATCAATAATTGACGTTGCGAAGCTTTTAATACTCTTCATTTGATCTAACCTCTTTTACTCTCTATCAGGATATATCATGGGATGAACGATGGTCTTCTACGTAGAAAACATGCTCAAAATTAATGACTATGATTGGTCTGGGGAAATTATTGAGAAGCTGACCAAGTTGATGGTTAATTGTTTGGAGAAAGATGCACCCGATCACGTCATCATATGCGTAACAGTTTTATTGGTGAGTATGAGGTTGGTGTGTAGCATTTTATTTTGGATTAAAAGTTATATGTCTGAAATTTTTTTCCAGCCCTTTATAATGGAGCACACCACGTTAGGGGAAGATTTCGTAAGGCCCAACATAATTCTTAGGTGCTACAAATGGTGGGGGACGTAGTGCAAGGAGTCGACTATGACGATGATTAAAAGGTTGCGGAAGCTCCCTGATAATGAGGTAATCCATAATCTTTTATAGTTTTAAGGGATTGCGCCGATGGATTGTTGGCATGACACTATAAAAACTCAACATATAATGTCGCGTGATATATTATAGACGACTCGCGTAGGCATAACTTTGTAGGAGTATGTGGTTAGAAGTTAGTAAATACACTTGATATGGTGGGAGTAAATCGCGTAAGTGATGTGTCTATGGTGAGAATTACATGTTCAAATATATAACAATCGTCCAACTAATAAATTGATACCAAATAAATCGCATCATGTTTATTATATTGTTGTTGACTCGCGTTGTGGATTATTTACTCTGTAAATGAATCGCATAAGGCTGTTTAACTCACTAACTATTGACTGTTTGTTTTAAAATCGGGTCGGGTGTTGTAGATCTTGGAAGGAGAGATAAAACTAACTGAGGTTGAAAAAATGGCCTTCAGGTCGGGAGATATTAGTGGAGGTTGTGGTAGTTTAGAGCAGAGGCGTAGAAAGTTGTCAAACAAACGGAAAAAAAAAATAATGAGCAGAATAAGTGGGAATCGGTTGAAGTTTTGTACAAAGGGTGAAACAAATGAGATGAAAATTAGGGAGACATATCAAACAATGGATTACAGGGGTGTAGATGAGGACTATGGTCAACACTGCGGGGGTGGTTGGATTAGCATAAACATAGGCCGGATAAATGACTGTTTAAACAATAGAATACTTTTACTGGTGAATGCAAATAAAGAAGATGAAAGTTTACAAGCCAATCGCTTGTAATATTTTATTTAAGATGATGAAAAGATATTAAGAAGAGAAGCAGTGGTAAGTACAGATACTCGGTAGAAAATAAGCGACTTAAGATTTCTCTGGCACAAAAGAATAGACAAGGAAGTTGTTTAAAAGGTTGTCATTTTAATGAACATGAACTCGGTGGCTAATACTATACTTGTTTATTTTTTCCACAGATTGAAGAACTCCAAAGGAAGGTTGCATCTTTGACTTTGAAGCTTCAAGAACAAGCTAATCAAGTTGATGAAGATGATGGGGTTAATGAAGCACTAGAAAAGGTTTGTGGAATACCTTTATGTTTGGTAGAAGAGTAGTCACCAGAAAAAAGAGTAGAGGTCCCAGTAACAGTGGATGGGGTTCCTAAAACCATAGTTTATATTTCAAGAAAGCATGGTTTCCAAAAGTTAGATGCCGAAGGGAAAAAAGATGAGAAAGAAGAAAACGTTGTAGAAGTTTCTACACCTGAGGACGATAAAAAAGACACAGACGATGGGGCCGAAGATGAAAAGTTTATGAGAAGAATGATGATGAAGCTGCTGATGGACCAAATGATGTTATTGAGATATCTGGTGAGGGGAAGGAAAATGAAAAATCTTTGTATGTTTTAGGTATTGACAATTGTATGCTTGTGCCGGCTAATGTTAGAAGTGGTGTGCCAGCTGAAAAAAGGAGCAGAAATGTAGAATAGGAGGATGAAGTAACCACACATGGGGCAGATGTGGATGTGGGTGCAATAACAACTGAGGCTAAGGTGCAAATTCCTGTTGACGTAGCTGGGGGGAGAATCATAAAATTATGGCATCAGTTGTTGAACCAACACCCCTACAACCAGAACCAGCTGTTGTGGTAGCTGACGCAGCAGGCGACTTAGTAATGCAGAACCAACTAGATGCAACATCGAATAAAGAAATAGAAAAAAAAGTACCAAAGAGGTTGTGGAAGAAGGAAATAATTTTATAGATAATGAAAATCGCGCAGAGGTTGGAGAGGATGTACAATGTGGTGAGGTTGTTTGCAAAAATACAAAGGTTGGTTTGGCAATTCAAAATGTTGGGGAGGTAACGAGTGGGACGAAACTGAATACAATTGGGCCAGATGATAGTAGCAGCAGCGTACCCAAGCCCCTGGAGCAAGGACATGAAGATGTAAGTGGATCTTAAAATATTAAGATTCAACTTTATATGACTATTATTTGTGATATGCTTTGTCTTTAATTTGGTGAAGCTGGTTTTTCGTATATTTTGGATTTTTAATAGGGGGTTTGTTGGTTGTTTTATTACATTAGGGGATGTTTAAAACTTATAACTATTTCGAACTTTATGTTATAACTGTGTTGTTATGAGGTTAGAAGTTCAACATTTGATATTAATCTTACATCGAGTTGTTCATGATAAAGGGTTTTGAGTCTATTAGTCTTATATTGCGTCATGTTTAATCAACCAAAGCCCGTATCTAGGACCTTGTTTATTATCTTCTGTTAAATTGGGAATCACATGTTTTTCATATAACAAACGCATCTACAATAAAATATGATGTCTCGCGTCAGAGACTAAACACAAATCGCGCATGTCTAATAAAAATAAGTTAACTCGTTTCGGTGTTATATTTATTAAACAAAACGCGTGATTAGTGAAAGTAACCATAACACGCATCATTGATAAAAGAATTCATGGTGTGCTAACTATAATTCGTTAAATCTATAATTGGGGAGACCAATACACTGAAAATATATATGTTAAATTGTGACAGGTATGTAATGTCCAAAAAGAAAGATTAAACGAAGGACTACATCATTGCACACAAGGACATAATAAGCAACAACCTAAAACTGAGCGTCTAATGGAATTCAAAGCTGTTCTCAAATCACCAAAAGAGTTACAACCCAAGTTGGAAGTGTAACGCAAAACAAAGGTTAAAATACTAACACAACCTGGAAAACTAGAAGAAGTACAACCAGTAGGGGAAGGGAAGCGGAATGTTTTGATCTTCTAACCCTAGATGATACATTTGTACTATGTAGCCAATCATTTTTCGACGAAGTTGATAAGGCGACAACTATACACTCGAGTGGAGGAAATTTTGTTGGCAGTAGTTCATCTAAAAGCTTATTTAAAGAGGCACCTCCAATAATAAGTTCTTAATTATATTAATAAATATATACTGAGTTGTCAGAGTTTGTGTGTTATGTAACACAACTTATGTCCTTTTACAATTACTAGATAACATTTATCCAAATTGGGATTTACTTACACATTCACAACAGAGAGAAGCTATTTACCAACCTTGGGAAAGATAAACAACAACAACAAAGTTAATAGCCGTTACTCAATACCGCAAGGTGCTTCAAATACAAAGAGACGAAGATCAAGTCGACTCAAAAGTATGGTATTTACCAATTATCAAATTTACATACTGGCTAAGTGTTAGTGTGACTGAGGTAATGGCCCTACCATACGAAGGGGGGTTAGATTTCAAGGTAAAATTTAGATTCTTGATATAACTCACAAAGAATTGACAACTAGTTTGATATAGCTCTGAATTCATCGTATTGTAGATCATTGATGCCTGGAAATATAAGCTGCTTAAATAATCAAACTGGAAAGTACCTTTCAAAGGGTTTGATGACAAGTACAGTTGTAAATACAGCGCTATTCAGATTTCCGGGATACGGTTAGTATATAATTATTAAATAGCCAATATAAGTCAACTAGTAGATGATTTGTTGGACGCAGGTTTTATTATAAAAATTACTAGCATTGAAAGAAGATATTTCACACGTGGTCGACAGAGTTTTTGAAAACATGAGGGAGGACACATTTATCGCATTCATTCCGGTATGCCACATAAATGAGAATGGTTCTAACCACTGGACGTTGTTGGTAATAGACACATAGAATGGGTTAGCCAAAAACTACAGTCCCCTGTTCCCTCTTAGCAAATTCACTCCAGATGACACTAGGAAAACAAGAGATGCATTGGTAAGTAGTATGAACCCGAATGCATTGTATGTTCATTTTTACAGGTGCATGAAAGACTCGCATGATTGCGGAGTGTTTGTTTGTCAGTATGTCAAAGACATTATCCAGCACAGGTTTATACCCAAGGAATATATCATACAAATACCCGCTCATGCACATGCATAAATGTTTTACCACTTTCTAAATGATAAAAATACTAATATGAGGGTGTTGGATGCTTGATTGTTATTTTAATTTAGTAAAGTACTCAAAAGACATCTTTGTATGTAATTGAATTCTAATGAGTTATTGGGTGCCATTTTATGGTTAGGACAATGTCGTTTACTGAGCATAGCTTAGTGTGAACATTGTTTGCAACAATTGTATCCATTTGGAACCTTATAGATCACTAACCATAATCAAATCACGTAAATCCCATGCTATATGGACATTGATAACGTAAAACGCATTACTGTAACAGTAAACATGAGATTGTAAAATGCAAGAATAAATCGTGCGATATATGGGGACTGGATGACGAATATTGCATTATTAGGTTATGTGTATATAACGTGTTATAGTTATCATGCAAATCGCATGATACCTATGGCTCCATTTGTTTAGTTAAATTCCCGTCTATTTTTTTGGAGTGATTGCTACTATCCCGTCAAAACGTACACCAAATAATTATGACCCGCCCAAGTTAGCCACCTACTTCCTCCCCCTTATATAAAACTCAAGACTGCAACCTTTACACTAAATGAAAAAAATTACACATTAGAAATATTTCGAGTATGAGTTGGTGCGTGGATGAAGACCAACACTTGCTTCAAGCGGTGAAATACGTTAAGACAACAATTACCGATGACCCGACCAATGTTTTTTTTTTGATGAAGTGTTATGCAGGATGTAATTTGACTATGAGAGGCTTGAATTTGTCGCACCTTATGTTCGCAACCGAGAAGAAGTCGCTTCGAGGTACAAGGAACTAAAATCTGAACCCTTGCTATGTGTGTCTGACCTATGTCTCGCGTTGTGCGAAGAGGCAGCAGACTTATGGAAGTGGGAACTCAATGATTGGATATCAAAATATATGATTGTGTACTTGAAGGAAGCGATTGATGAGAGAGAGGATGCGATTGCCAATTGTTCACCGGTTGATGATCATGGGGTTGTTGATTTCAGTCTAGCATATTCTTGAAATTAATAATGTAATGTTCATTCAAGAAAAATGGTTGTGCAATTGTCTTTAAAATGGATGTAATGGCAGTGATATATTTTCGTCTAGATCGCGTTTGGGAATAATTTTATTTTACTAATGAGTCGCGTAACACTTCACATGATGTACTGAATGAATGGATTTTACAATCGCGTCGGTGTATATCCATTACTAACACTAACTCGCGTGAAGTAAGAAGGGAGTTAATTAGTAAGTGGAAAATATGTGACCCCTATCTCACGACGTTTATGATACTTGATTTTATTACAAATCGCGTTGTGTAGTGAGTCGCGTAACACTTCACATTGTGGACTTAATGAATGACTTTCACAATCGCGCTGGTATTTAGCCATTAATAAGGCTAACTCGCACGAAGTAAGAATGAAGTTATTTAGTAAGTGAAAAAATGTGTGACCCTTAACCTGCGACGTATAGGATACATGATTTACAAATAAATCACGTTGTGTAATGAGTTGTGTGACACTTTAAAGGGTGGATTGAATGAATGGATTTCACAATCGCGTCGGTATTTAGGGATTAATAACGCTAACACGCGTTAAGTAAGAAGGGATTTGTTTCGCAAGTTAAAAATGCGTGACCCCTATCTCGACACGTATATGATATTTGATTTCTACACAAATCGCATTGTGTAATATCTTAACGTTTCAAAACTCATAGGCATCATTTACAACTTATTTACATTAGTTTAGGTATGTCACAATTAATTTTTTTATAACATTTGTTAACCAAGGTGGATTATTGAGTGAGGTGTCGAGTATATCATTACATATAATTATAGATTTGGTTCTAATTCAAACCCACCTCCTAAGAATAAACACTACTAGTAATATAATTAAAATTCATGAATCGCATGGACATACCATTGAATAGTTACGTGTCGATTAAAGGCCGTTGAATAAGTCATGGTCGATATTAAATATGGTGGTAGAGTGAAACAATCGCGTCAATAGTTACTAGTACGCGTTAGTTATTGTGATAAGTATTTAACTCGCGTCATAATTACTGCCTAGTGAAAAGACAATGGACTGTCTTTTCACTAATTAAAATTGGGTTTGTAGGGTAATTTAATGCATGATTTGACATTGGTAGATAAATTACTCATTACATGTGCATTAATTGATAACTAGAGTAGAGGTAGGTTTGTAATTATAAATAAGTGTATCTCATGCAGCGTTGTTCACTTGTATTCTAAAGAAAACTTCTACCATGGGAATGAGTGGTTCATCACTCTAGTCCTACGGTTACCCATCCTCTGATAGTGGGTACTCTGATGATGGTGATAGGCACTTTGACTACAATCACTCCACTACAACCGTGTACTCGTCCGATGAATCGAAAGATGCTTTTTCATCTTCGCTTTCACTTGAGGATTACTATGACTCAGTAGACTATTTGTCGTTTCTAGAGGAGGATTCTGACTACGAGTGGTATCCACAACGGAGAAGGACTTGGAAGAACACGTGGAAGACGATAAGGAGGAAGCAGACTCCTAGAAAGTCTTCGAAGGATTCATCAAATGAGGAAGAAGAGTCTTGGGAAGCGGATAACAAATACTGAATGATGGAGAGTGACGACGATGAAGACAGTGATATGGATACGAAGGACGAGGACGAGGAAGAATGGGAGGATGAGTCTGAGGATGAAGAAGAGGATGAAGACAAGGAGAACTCTTCTGATTATTAGTTAGTATGTGGTTGATTGTTTGTGTTTTCGTTTTTTGGAATTAGAATTGGTGAACCCTATTATATGTAATGGTTTTTTATTAGGGTTTACTACCTGGACAATAATAGGTCCATTGTGCCGTCGATGTTATGTTAAAGATATGTTTTGTTATCGGTGTCTAACTGGTTCTAGTTGTAGTGGTTTGTAATGTCTTATGCGTATTTGATTTATGTTCCATTCTCACAAATTGCGTCAATTAGGTTAATACTTATAAATGATATGGTAGCAATCGCGTTGAAATGGACTTAACCAAACGTTATGACTCCCTAATCGATTATAACTGATGAGTCCGAATTCGGAGTGCTCCCCGGAAGGGCATCCCAAAGTAAATCTCTCCATAAACCGGACAGGCTCCAAGAGCTTAATTCGGACAGGACTTTTGAACCAAACAGATGACTTCGAACACTGCAAACCCAAAGCAGTTCGAACTATGACTAAAGTACTAAAAAACCTAAACACTATCTGACTAAGCTACCTGCTCATCTACTTAAAACTCATGGGTCTTTAAACATGACCCGGGTCCATTAAACTTGACCCGAAAGCCCATAAGGGCCCAAATTACATACTATAAATACCCAACCACCAACATTAACTATGGGTAACAAAAATTTACTGCTGCCAAGCTGCTCAATTCTCTCTCCACCTTGAAATATCTTGAACCACCTTCACACCACCCTGAAACACCCTCACGCCGCCTTAAAACTCCACTTGAAATTACCAGCCTACCCTCAGGCTACTTTTATCCTCACCAATAACAAATATCACATTTTCTATGTTGTGGTTACCGATATGAATTGCGTCTGCTATGTATTTACTGATATGACAAATAATCAACGCAGATAGGTTTCGACGAGTCCGGATTTTCTCACCACTCATTGTGGGAACCGGACAGGGGCAATTCGGACAAAAACCACTTACTGAACCATCCGAACAAGACTAATGTATTAAAAACTAAATCACTTCATAACTAAGCTAATTACCTACTTGCTTAAAGACTAAGGGGTCATTGAACTCGACTCGAATTCATAAGTGTGACCCGAAAGCCCATGCGGCCCATAAGTAAGGGTATAAATACCTAACCACTTTCATTAATGAGGGTAATGAACATTTAATACAACCAGGCCGCTCAAATCTCTCACTACAAACTACTTAAGCATTAAATACCCTTGAAACATCATAAAACTCTAGATAAAATTACCCTCAATTGAAAATAATCCACACCAAATTGGCAACCACAGTGGGAGGAGAAGGTGCATGAATCTAGCATTCAAAACCATCAAGAAAAACCAGTTCGGATGAATCCAGACATGCAAGAAATGCCACCAGCTTTGGCAGAAGTGGTGGGGGAAAATGACGAATATACGATTGAGGAGCGAGATAGGTTAAAGGTTGAAATAGAAGCTTTGAGGCATGTCAAGAGGGCAGAGATAGGCACAAAAAAGAAGTCTAAGGCGTCAGCAACTCATCATACTGACAATTCAAGAGAGCATGAGCCATCAAAGACCCATGTGAGTGCAAAAAAGACTCATGCTAGCTTAAAAAAGTCTCACCGATCTAAACCGGTGGAGAGCTCAGATTCGGACTCAGAGTCTTCTAGTAGCTCTTCAAATGAAGATGGAGTTGAAGAATCCTTGTCATCCAGTAGCGATGAAGGCCGTTCTAAAAAGAAACAAAAGTTGGTCAAAAAGTACTCAAGAAAAAGGGACAGGTATGGAAGGTTGAAGAGGCATCTGAGTAAAGGATCGTCTCACAGTCATGGTCATGGCCGGAGACACATAGACCTCTTGTTAATGGATCCTTTTTCCTTCCATGATGAGCCAGGTATCTTTGCAACTCCTAACGAAGATACTGTATTCAGTCGTGGCCGGAATTGGAGACAATCTCCATTGTCCTTCAAGATACTGTCCGAAAACCTTCCTAAGAGGTTTGACAGTACAAAAATAGAAAAATATGATGGCAGTAAAGACCCGGACAACCACTTGGAACAATTCAAAAAATTTATGATGAATTTTGATGATGAAGACAAATTACTTTGTAGATCATTCTCACAATCGTTTACGGGGAGTGCTCTGAAGTGGTACAATAGTTTGCCACAGGGCTGCATCCGAAATTTTGACACTTTTTTGGTGGCTTTTTGGAGGCAGTTTGTCGGAAGTAAGGAAGTAAAGGGCAACTGAGACACAATTATCCATTGTACCCAAGAACCAAACGAATATTTAAAAGAATACATAAGTCGTTTTGTAAATACCAAAAATGGATTGACTAATTGTTTTGAACAAGTAGCAATAACTTCTCTGAGGTAGGGCTTAAACCCTGGAAACTTGGCTGATTCAGTAACCAGGAAGAAGGCCATGACATGGGGAGGTCTGCTGAATCAGGTCGGTAAACAGATTAATGTAGATGAAACAAATAAAACTAGGGTGCACATGCAGGTGAGGTCTGCTCCAGCTGCACCAAATCAAAACCAAAACCAGTCCGGGAACAAGGCCAAGGAAGCCGGACATGGTCATAAAAGAGCCAAAGCTCAGTCTCATCCAGCTGCACCAGCCTAGAGCCAACAATCTAGAAATAAGCGGGGGGCTTGGGTTCAACCGGAGTGGTTTGCTGAGTTGAAAGAAAACGTAGCCACTATTTATGACAAAACAAAAGATGAAGTACACTACAGAAGACTGGCTGCATTGCAATCTCCTAGGGAAAGCCGTAATAATTGTTTCTGCCAGTATCACCATGATATTGGCCATGACACTGAAGATTTTATTGCATTGAAACAAGAAGTGCAGAATTTGATTGAAAGAGGAAAGTTGGGAGCGTATGTTAAAAGAAGAAGTGGAAATAGGCCTCATAATGCTCATCAGGCTGGTCCAAACAATGCAGGCACATCGGCTCCGGACGGGGCTATGGTAATAATCGAAAGGTTTGATGTAGATTCAAAATATTTAGATCCTGATCCAACCCGGAATAAAGTGGGTGTTATCACAGAGCATTGCAAGACGGTGTCCGGACTTATTATTTTTTTTGAGTCACTTACAATATTTGGGGGAGACACCATGACTGCACCAACTGCTTCTTTGAGAAAGAGGCACATTCATACTTTAGCTACCCAACTGGAAGTAGGCATGACTTCCTATCAATCACAGATTCCATTTCCCTTTATTTTTTTGATGAGGATGACTTGAGGGATATTGTTGGTCCTCATGAAGATGCTGTTGTCATAGGAGCATCCATTGGGGGCAATGACATAAGACGAATTTTGGTGGACACTGGAAGTTCTGCCAATATTCTCTTTTTAACTTCTTAAAAAAAAATAAAGAATCCAGCAGTAATTCAACGTTCGAACAGGTCAATTGTGGGTTTCACTAGAAGCTCAGCAGATATGATCGGGGAGTTCGAGGAGGAGGTTTTGTTGAGCAAAGGCCTTTTTAAAAATATGGTTAAAATACTTTTTATTGTGGTGAATTGTCCCACTTGTTATAATGCTATTCTGGGGAGATGTTGGCTCTCCAGGATGCATGTTGTGGCTTCAACAGTCCACCAATGCTTGAAGTATGTTGTGCAAGGACAAATGAGAGTTGTTCGAAGCAACCAAAAGGTAGCAAGAGAGTGTTATTCAACAGCACTGGCCCCTCGGACGTCGAGGGCAGTCCAGATCAATGAGGAATAGCAGTTTGAGGGGCCCTCTGGGGGAGAGGGTGAAATTGATGACCCCAGAGAGACCCATAGTGCTTTAATACCAATTGAAGAAGTTGAAACTCACTCTCTGGCTGAATAAAAAAGTGTCAAGATAGGATCCAAGATGACATCAGAATTGAAGGGTAAAATGTTAAATTTCTTGAAATACCATCAATATGTCTTTGCTTGGTGCAATGCTGATGTAACCGGAGTACCAGCAGACATTATATCACACCAATTATCCATCCGAAGGGACATAGCACCTGTTGTACAAAAGAGGAGAGCCTGTTCTAAGGAAAAGGCTGATGTCATAGTTCAAGAGGTTGACTGGCTTACTAAAATGGGGCACATAAAGTAATCTCAATACCCTTTATGGACAACCAATACGGTGTTGGTAAAAAAGAAAAATGGTAAGTGGCGTTTGTTCATCAATTTCACAGATCTCAACAGAGCTTGCCCAAAAGATTTATATCCGGTCCCCCGAATCAATCAGTTGGTAGACTCTACGTCTGGAAATAAGCTATTGTCTTTTATGGATGCCTTCTCCGGGTATAATCAGTTTCAAGTAGATCCGAAGGATCAAGAACATACTACATTTGTTACTGATAGGGGCCTCCATTGTTATAAGGTGATGCCGTTTGGGTTTTAAAATGCTGGGGCTATCTATCAGAGGTTGGTGAACAAGGATTTTGCTGATCAAATTGGAAGGAACATGGAAATTTACATCGATGACATGATGGTGAAAAGCGTGGACAAAGAATTACACTTGGCAGATCTCCACGAAACTTTTGCCAACTTGGTGAAAGTAAATTTAAAATTAAACCCAGAAAAGTGTGTCTTTGGAGTGCAGTCTGGGAAATTCTTGGGGTATGTGATAAGTGAGAAAGGGATACAGCCTGATCCAGACCAACTTAGTGCTTTACTAAAAATGGAACCTCCTCGGAATATTAAAGAGGTACAACGATTGACCGGGAGGCTGGCTTCACTAAACCGTTTTATTTCAAGGTCCTCGGACAGGTGCGCCCCGTTTTTTCAAACTCTGAAAGGTGCAAAAGATTTCAACTGGTCCCCACAGTGTGATGAGGCCTTCGATGAGATTAAGAAGCACTTTTCTTCTCCCAAGACTTTGTTTAAACCTATTGACGGAGAGACCCTCTACGTGTACTTAGCAATTTCTGATTGTGCTATAAGTGCAATGTTGGTAAGGGAAGTGGATAATTATCCTCGTCCAGTAAGGATATTTTCTTCCCATGAGATAAAGAAGAAGATAGTTGATAGTGAAGAAGAAGATGAAAACACTACTACTCCAAATTTGACTCCTATAAAAGAGGTTGTTGTTGTCGACTCAGATTCTGCCGGAGAGTTTGTTCCCCAAAGAAGGAAAACTGTTAACCAAGGAAACTAGGAAGAGATTCCAGAGGAAGGAGAAGATGTTTTCCCTACCTCGGCTTATTTTGACTTTTATAAGAATTATTTTGTTGCCAATGAGTTTAATAGGTTGCTTCGCGCTGTTGCTCTCCTCGAAAGGAAGGCTAACCACAAAGATTGCTAATAAAAACAAACTCATCCAAAGAAGAGCCGAGGTGAATAAGTTAGAAGAAGAGCTCGCTCGTGAGAAGGAAACATTTGTTGACCAAAGAAAAGCTGAGGTGAAGAGGTTAGAAGATGAACTCGCCCGTGAGAAGGATACATCTCTTGAGAATTTGAAAACGAATACTGCATTAGAGACCAAACTTTTTAAAGAAAAAGAGAAGTTCGATGATCAAAGGGAACGATTTATCACTAAGGTGTCGAACAAATTACTCTCATCGACAGTCACTTTGATTCTTGTGATAAGACCCAAAAATAATTTGAGAGCGCTGCTAAAGAGATTGAAAAGCTCTCTCCCTTCAAAGAAAAAATGTGAGGCTGATAAGAAGAAATGTATTGAGGAATATGTTGCTGATTGCGTATCTTGCCTCGAAAAAAGGGATGCCAACAAAAAGTCAGCTTTAGTTTTAGAGAGGGATGAACGTTTTCCAGATTTAAAGCTAGGAAGCCTTTGGGGGCGCGTTATAGAAAGGCATCGCCGAGTAGGAATTTCTTTGGAGGATGAAGTGACTTCCAGCGACTCAGAAAGTTCTTCCTCTGGTTCTGGTTCGTCGGAAGATAGTAAATACGATGCTGTTTCTGAATAAAATTGGGGTTTATTATCTTTCGTGTTGAATTTTATTTTTTGGTGTAACTCCTGCTTACTAATCATCTTTTTGTGCCCTTCGGTGGGCGTTCATTTTGTTGAACTTCTATGTTTGTACAACATACTTTTTATTGTGAAAGTTCTTAACTAAGGAAGATTTTCGGTTACATATTACCACCTATTCCAAACTTTTTCATAAGAGAGTATTCTATACTTATTTTTTGTAAAACACTCTTACTTTCCAACCAAACATTTTATGTGATTTTTTTTATTAAATCTAAATTTTATAAAAATACTTACATTCTTCTTCCAAAGTTTTTCATATGAAAATGTTTTAACCTTATCTTTTGATAAAAATACTCACATTTTCCTCTAAAGGTCTTCACATGAAAATGTTTTACCTTTAACTTTCTATAAAAATACTCACATTTTTCCTCCAAAGTTTTTGCACGAAAATGTAAATTATTGTCTAACATTCGTTGGTAGTCCCTTCTAATTCAAAAAGATGAATCATTATTTTCACAAATTCAGTTGGATATCTGTTTAGTTAAAAAAGATGAACATTTTCACCTAACATTCATTTGAAGCCTTTCTAGTTCAAAATGATGAACATTGTCACCTAACATTCATTGTAAGGTATTTCTAGTTCAAAATGATGAACATTGTCGCCCAACATTCGTTGGAGGCCCTCTCTAGTTCAAAAGAATGGACATTGTCACCCAACATTCATTGGAAGGCCTCT
Source organism: Limnanthes douglasii subsp. nivea (assembly GCA_036936605.1). Taxonomy (NCBI): domain Eukaryota; kingdom Viridiplantae; phylum Streptophyta; class Magnoliopsida; order Brassicales; family Limnanthaceae; genus Limnanthes; species Limnanthes douglasii. Next base: position 286,950,189 of record JAUPFV010000001.1, read on the forward strand.
CCAGCTCAAAAAGATAAACAATGCCACCCAACATTCATTGGAGGGCCTCTATAGTTCAAAAGGATGAACATTATAGAAGTTATTTCAAGATGACAAAGAAATACGATATATTTCAAGATGTCTGTCGTCCTCCTGATGTTATTGGAAATGGTCTGACCAAGTCAATACCCCATTGGTCAAATGGCAGCGATTCAGATATTGGCTCAAGAGGAACACTTGGTGCATGGATTGTGTTAGAAAATCTCTGGCAGGTGTAAAATACAAAAACTAATTCCTTGGCATTCGAGGAGAGTGTAGGCCAATGTAATCTTGCAAGTAGAACTCTTCGTATCAGCGTTTTGTACCCGTAGTGTGTTGATCCTTCCTCATCGTGTAAATCTGATAGTATCATATGTGACTAAATCTCTTATAAACATCGAAGTAAAGGTCGACTAATTGTTTTTTGTATTGTATATCTTCGAGGACAACATAACTATATGCCTTAAACCGTATTCTTTTAGCCATCACCTTATAAACTGGTAATACACTCCTCTAATCTTTTGCTGTGCTTTCAGAAATATGGAAAGCTTCAACAAACCCTTCAACTGCTTCGGATCATCTTACTATAAAAGGGCTTTCTTGTGTGATAATCCAAGGATACTCCTCAGAATAAGATACCTTTACCAAAGAATCAGCTACTGAATTTCCAACCCTATGAACATGTTTTTATCTGATGCCTTCAAAAGCCAATGTTAAAGCCTTTAACGCCATCAAATACTTCACTAAATGATATAATCTTACCTCAGATTGACCAAATGCGTGGTCTATGATAAGTTGGGATTCACTCACCAGCTTTAAACCAACCCCACAAATTTTAGCAAGTCTTAAACCAGCTGAGGCAGCTTCGTACTCAGCCTCGTTTTTTGATGCTTTAAATCCGAAATGGATAGCTTGATACATGGCAATTCCATCTGGAGAAACCAACTGTACTCTCGCTCTACATCCTGATGAGCTAGAACCCCTATCTGTTTGAATTGTCCATTCTGCTCGAAAGTTTTCTTCATCAACTTTCATATCTGTCCGTTTGGAATGAAACTCACTAAAAATTCGCAAACGCTTGAGTTTTGATGGCAGTCCTTAGCTCAAACTAGATATCAAAATATCTCAACTAAACCGACTACTTAGTCATTATTCTTGAGACATCGGGTCTTTGTAACATATTTTTCAATGGAATATATGTTCATATGATGATAGAGTGGGCCTGAAAATAAATTCTCATTTTTTCGCGTAGCGGTGACTAATGCAATGGCTAATTTTTCTAACTTTAGATACGGCTTCTCAGCATCTAGAAAACTTTTACTCACATAATACACTGATCTCTGATTGTTATCTTCCTTTTGGATCAAAACAACACTTACTGCATAATATGACATTGCCAAGTAGACGTACAACTTTTTCCCCGGATTTGGCTTTGTCAAGATTTCTTGCGAAGAAAGATAATCTTTGATTTGTTGAAAAACCTCTGAGCATTTTTGGGTCCAGTCAAAATAATTTTCTCTTCTTAGCACTTGGAAAAAAGAAGTACACTTATCGACGATCAAGTATGAATCTGCTCAATGCTGCCAATCTTCATGTTAAGATTTTCACATCTTTGATTGTTCTATGTGATGTCATAGTGCTCAAAGAGTCTAGTTGTACTGGATCGGCTTCTATCCCACACTCACTAATTATATACCCTAGGAACTTTCTGGATCTTACCCCGAATGTACAATTTTTTGGATTCAACTTCAAATTTATCTTTGTCAAATTAGCAAAAGTTTCTTCTAGGCCTGCCAAATGGTTTTCATCTCTTACAGTATTGACTAACATGTCATCGATATACACTTCGATGTTTCTTCTAATTTGAGTCTCAAAAGCTTTGTTTATTAAGCGCTAGTAGGTTGTCCAACATTCTTCAACCCAAACGAAATTACCTTATAGCAATGCAAATCTCTTCCGGTGATGAAATTGGTACTCTCATGATCTTTTGGGTCCATCTGGATCTAATTATATCCGACGTAAGCATCCATAAAATAAATTAGCCGATTTTTTGAGGTTGAATCAACTAATTGATTTATTCTTGGTAGGGGAAAAGGATCTCTGGGACAAACTCTGTTTAGTTTAATGAAATCCACACACATTCATCATTTGTCGTTCTTTTTTTTAGTAGGACCGGATTAGCAGTTCATAAAGGATATTGTGAATTGTGTATGTGACCCAGTTTAGTCAAACGGTCTACTGCTGCCATGATAGCTTTGGACTTTTCTTGAGAGAAAGATCTTCTCTTCTAGATTATAAGACGAACATTATTTTGTACTGCCATCCTCTGGAAAATAATATCCATAGAAAACCCTATGATATCATCTATATACCATGCAAACAAGTGTAATTTCATTGATAAAAAATCGATTAAATTTGTTTACCTCCACAGATAGTTTTGTTTCGATTTTGAGGCTTTTAGCCGGATAGAAAATATGGTTCTGGAAGATTTTTTCTAGGACAATGAAACTGGGGGATTCTCTTGAATTATCTACGAATCGGACCCTGAGGGAAACCCCACTGATTGATATTCTTTCTTTGATTGAACCCCTTTTTTCTGTTTAGGGGTCATATCTATTCGATGGCATTATTTTCCATCTATTGACTGCTTCTAACTGTTCCCATATTGTTTCCCACAACATACTTTAAACACTGATGAACGGTTGACGGCACAACGTGCATTTTAGACAGCCAAGACCTTTCGAAGATAATATTATAAGATGTTGGGGCTTGTACCACAATGAACAAGACTGTGACTATCTTTTTGAACGGTCTCCGGCCCAACTCGACTCTTCTCTTGAATTCTCCTACTACCTCAGTTATAGCCCCACTAAATCCTACTATCATCCGATCCGATTGTAGAATCATCGGTTGATTTTTTATCTAGTTGTAAATAGTCATAAACATAATGTTGGCCAAGCTGCCAGTAGCGATCAGAATTTTTCGTATCTCATTTCCAACTATCTCTGCAAAGATAACTACCGCATCCTTATGTGGACCAGCTACATCTCTCATATCATCATCTTTAAAACAGATTATTGGAGACGGGCTTCCATACAAATGCGGTGAAGCGCATGGTTCCAATTGAGTTACAAGACTAACAATATGTCTCTTCTGAGAATAATTTGATGTTCTTTCAACAGTATCTCCTCCAAAAATTGTGATTAATTCAAAGAAAGAAAATAATTTACTAAGTACTCGGTGGAGATGTCGAAAGAATCAATAGATTCTTCACCAATTATTTCCTATATAATTAAAGCATCTTCTTGCTATAGAATAACTTCTTGTTTTGGAGCAACCGAAGAATTCTTCTTCACAAATGCAGTCAACTTCCCATTTTCAATCAAGTATTGTATCTTTTTTTTCAATGCCATGCAATCCTTCGCATCGTGCCTGATATCCTCGTGATACTGAGAATATTTATTTTTTTGTTCTCCCTTGGAGTCTGCATTGGAAATGGTTTAGGAAAAATGTATGTGAGGACGTGTTTTCTCGAAGATAGTCTCCATACACTCAGTCAATTTTCCAAAATGAGAGAGTCAGATCCATTTGTTTGACATGGTCAGACATATTGATGAGCGCTGACAACTGGTGCATATTCTTTCACTCTTAGAGGTGCATGACTGATAACTTGACCATGTGCTCGAGGTCGGACCATATTTGCCGATTGCAATACTTGTTGTCAGATATTTGCTGGTGGTGCACTGCTCCTTATCATCGTTAGATCCTGGTAAAATTGATTCAGATTGAACTGTGACATGGACTCTAACTCCGATGCCCTCGTCTCTTCTACCAAAATTCTTTTTTCTATATGGTCTAGTAGTGCTCCAAACGTCATAGGCTGTGTTTTCGCAGCAGTGTCCTTCATTACCCTAGGGAGTAGACTCATTCGAAAAGCATCCAGAGCCACTTTGTCCTCACAGAATTCTGTGTTTGTTTTTACTTGGATAAAAGGTTTTGTATATTCTTTGATATTTTCCCCCACCTTTTGCATGCAATAGATTATTGTATCCCCATTTGCACAGAACTTTTTGCTTCCCACAAAATGCTAGCAAAAAATGCTCCAGAACATGTCAAAATTCTTGATACAATCTTGAGGCAAACGATTATACCATTTTGTTGCAGTATTCGAGGAAGTTTGAGACAAAGCCCTACAAAACACTTTATCATCATCATCATCGTAATCCATCATAATTTTTTTGAATTGTTCGATGTGACTATCCAGGTCTTGTGTTCCGTCAAACGTTTCCAGTTTAGAAATATCAAACCAGTTCGGAAGATGGCCACATAAAAGTTTCGGGGAGAGAGGAGATGATGTCCAATTATGACCCACCTTATACGCATTTACTCCCAGACCTTCATTCATGGTTATTGATGAGTTCGGATGTTCAGTCACAGCTCCCTATGTTATCCGGACAAGGGAAATTTGGACTTAACTTGCCACTGAACTATCCGGGCAGGACAAAAGTAAAGAAATAACTAAACACTTTTTGACTAAGTTATATGTTAATCAGCTTAATAAGTAAATGAGTCTTTAAACTTGACCCGGTTCCATAAATTGACCCGAAAGCCCATGGGTCCTTAATTAAGGGTATAAATACCCCAACCACTTTCATTAATGAGGGTAATGAACATTTAATACAACCAGGCAGCTCAAATCTCTCACTAATAAACACCAAAAACATTTAATACTCTACACTCTTTCTAAAATATTTTACAAAATTACCCTCAATCCAAAATAAACCTCACCAAATTAGTGGACTCCACATCTGAAAACAAGTTATTGCCTTTCATGGATGCCTTCTCAGGGTATAACCAGATACAGATGGATCTGAAGGACCAAGATCACACTACCTTTGTTACAGATAGGGGTCTCCATTGTTACAAGGTGATGCCTTTTGGGTTGAAAAATATTGGGGCTACTTATTAGAGGTTGGTGAACAAAGCATTTGCTGATCAAACTGGAAGAAATATGGAAGTATATATCGATGATATGATGGTTAAAAGCTTAGAAGAAGAGTTGCACCTAACTGATCTTCAAGAAATTTTTCCCAACTTGACAAAGGTTAATTTAAAGTTTAATCTAGAAAAATGTGTTTTTGGGGTGCAGTCCAGAAAATTTTTGGGTTATTTAATAAGTGAAAAAGAGATACAGCCTGATCCAGATCAGCTCGATGATCTATTAAAAATGGACCCCCTCAAAATATTAAAGAAGTACAGAGGTTGACAGGAAGATTGGTTGCTTTAAATCGTTTCATTTCAAGGTCTTCGAACAAATGTACCCCGTTGACATAATTTATGTTCTGCATGACCAATATTTAACGTTGACATTCTTAAAGCAAGGCCCTACCTTGCCCTCCAAGAATTCCGGGAGATCCGGATGAGCCACACCAACCTTTACTTTGCCTTTTCCTTTGCCTCTGCCATTCCTGTCAGAGGCAGCTTCCCCAGTCCGTCCTGAGGCTTCAGTTTCGAAGGGGGCCTCTTCGATGCTGTCCTCTATCAATTCTTTCATCACTATGGAAGGTCTCTCAGTAGTTCTAGATGGGAGGGGAAAAGTTTCTGACACCAAAGGCTCTCCGGATGGATGAGCACTAGTTGTTTCCAAAGGCCAAATATTCGGTTGAGGCTGAGCTTCAGAAGACTTCGCTTGATAAACTACTTTGGATGCCTCCGATCCGGAGGGAGTATTTTGTGGGGCTCTTATAAACACCTCCGATCCGAAGGGTTTATCCTTGAATGTTTATTTAGTGGCCTCCGGTTTGGAGGGTTTTGACAGTGAGGCAGTTTCTTGGGCTTTCACCAAACAAGTTGTCCGACGTGAAGTTGATTTCTCTGGAGACTTTTCAATATCTGAGCCCATTGCTATGAAAGAGGAGGGTTTTCTAACACTCGATACTGATTTTTCCTGAGCGGTGGAGGGTTGGGACTCCTGAACATAAGAACCTGATGGAATTGGTGAGAGGCTTGGTTTGAACAACTGTTTAGGCTTTGGGTTTCTGGTGGAGGATGACCCTTGGTCAGTTTCCATGGGTGGTTCACCAAACGTTTTGCTTGGGGAGACCGGGAGACCAGCAGCGATACACTTCTCTCTTTCGACTTTCCTTGCTTTCTCTAACTCAGACAAGTTCAACCATCCGCCTTTTACAAGAGCGTTTCTGACCGTGAACATAAAACTATCCAAGAACAAGTTTGAAAGAAAGGGAAGAAAACTATGTAGAAGGTTTTTGAGTGATGAAGATAATGAAACAGTGAAAAAATTGTTTATATATTAGTATAAAAATGTAACTAATACCTAGGAGGAGACGAAGAGGTTTTTGCAATGATTAAAGACGGCGCAGACGTGGGAAAAATTAAATACATAGGCTACTTTCTAGGTATTAGTGAGAGCTCCAATATAGGTAAAAAACGGTTGGTAAGTCGAATTAGATTGTGACACATGTCCCACGATCCAAAGAAATACTCTTAGAATTCTGGGAAAAAGTCAGTTCGGACAAACTTCAAGCTAGATACACAAGCGGGTCGGGAAAAATCATCACTGGCAAAGTAAATTTTTTAGTTCTACCAAAGATTTTTGGCAAGGCCTAAAAAAGGGCTGTTGATGAGTTCGGATTATTCAGTCACAGCTCCCTGTGTTATCCGGACAAGGGAGATTTGGACTTAACTTGTCACTAAACTATCCGGGCAGGACAAAAGTAAAGATATAACTAAACACTTTTTGACTAAGTTATGTGCTAATCAGCTTAATAAGTAAACGTTTCCTTAAACTTAACCCGGTTCCATAACTTGACCCGAAAGCCCATGAGTCCTTAATTAAGGGTATAAATACCCCAACCACTTTCATTAATAAGGGTAATGAGCATTTAATACAACCAGAAGCTCAAATCTCTTACTACTAAACACCCAAAGCATTTAATACTCTACACACTTTCTAAACACTTTACAAAATTACCCTCAATCCAAAATAAACCTCACCAGTTACGACTACCATACTGAATTTTCATACGGGGAGTTACATGTTCTCATCGAGTTAGATTCACAAATTTATCGGGCTCTTCAGAGTAAATATTTTTATTTCTGTGATCGAGTTACATGTTCTCCAGAAAGCTTAAGTCTGGGACATATAGGGTTGAAGACAAAGATGGAAGAATTTTGAAGCACCCATGGAATATTGAACACCTCAGGTTATATCTAAAATGAAAGTTGTTCAAATATTTACTTTGTTAAAGTCAATGTAAATATTATGGGGCATACTCTTTCCTACCCTGGTGGCGCGGGGAGGTTTTAATGAGGTGTCCAGTTTTTTCAATAAAATATGATGCCTTCTTAAAATGTTTGATGGGGTTTGACTACAATTATTTTCAAATCTTTTGTTTAATGATATGGGTCTTTGACAGATCAGATTAATCTGGTTGAATGATGACCATTAAATACATGTCATCGGAGATATTAAACACTCACACTTTAAATACTTTTGAAATAATTGGGCCTCTTTAAACATTAGCTGTTAAAATTGAAAGGAAGTATGAAACAAAGCAAAATTTATAGATAAGCATGTCCGAGTGTAAACTGGATAACATTACCAAAGTACGAAATATGCCTTGGCCATCGAAGGACTTCAAATGTTTTGAAAAACTAATCCGGACTCAGACGGGATACTATTACAAAAATGCCTTGGCCATCCAAGGACTTTAGTAGTTCACAAATTAAGAAAACACAAAATATATTTCAATCCTTAGGGCTTATTCCCTAAGGATGTTCCTGCTTCACCTCTTTTTTTGGGACCTCTGAGTTCAGCACTTGAACTCTCACCGGTTCTTTCCTCTTCATCGGTAGTAGAGTCTATTCCACTGCTATAGTTGTGTTTGTTACCAGCTTCCATGGTATAACACGGGCTTTTTTCATACTCCACATATTTCCATAGAGGACCAAGGGTCTTCTTCGGAAATGTCTCGTGGAAAAGCAGCACCATGTCAGACTTCACCTCAGCATACCTCGCTTTTAAGGAATCTATCACCTCATTGGTGTATTTGCCAATGCTGGCCTGAATTTTGTTTCTGCTGCTTCTCCAGATCTTCTTTCTCCTGGGTTACCTTAGACACAACATCTTCTAGGGACGTATTTTCACCGGACAAGGTTTGGATGACACCATATTTGGTCTTCAGGTCCTCCCTTAATATTGAAAGATCTTTCTCCAAATCAGAGCACTTAATTTGAAGCTCAGCACTAGCATTCTCCGAACTGGCCAGCTTGGTCGATAGATCTTCCTTGTCTTTCCTTAGTGCTTCAAGCTCTTTCTTCAATGCTTCTATGCTCTGGTTAGCATTGAGGATTTTGGTTGACAGAGACTCATTGTCAGTATTGAGGGTGTTGATAAGAGTGAACTGGTTTTTTACTTGCCTCTCCAGATCAAGTACTCGTTGAATATGACCCAAGAGGGAATAAGCCACCACATCGTTCTCTCCGGAGATAGTGTAGGACTTGCCATTGTAAGTCACCATATTAGAAGAGCTTGAAGGACGATAGGGGCCAACGAAGTCATCTTTCTCAGATTCGTTAAAGTAAAGATCAATATCTTTGAGGGCACTGATGTCTACTCCATCAATGCCTCCTCCGGTACCTTCTCCGCATTGCAGACCGAAGGGAATTTTCTCTGCCAAGGTGGGGTCAGTTGGGTCTGTTGAAGGTAGAAGCTCCGAAGGGCGAAGAGTTATTTCTTCTCTTAAGGTGACAGTTTTTTTATTGACAACCCTTTCGTCACTGCTTGCTCCTCTTTTCGGTCCTTCTTGGGAAGCCTTGGTGGATTTGGTGGTTCTCCTACCTCCTTAATAGTCTCATCTTCAACTACCATGAGCAAGGAAGCATTGATCCCTCCTGGGAGCCTTGGCTCTAGAGGGCAAGACCAGTTTACCATCTTTTTCTTCTTTCCTTTGAGGATGACCCCTGAAGGAGAGGGTGTGGTCAATTCTTCCCATGCAAGATCTCTCCGTCCTGTGGTATTCCACAAATGAGATCTCACCATATTGTCGGAGGTAAAGCAGTTGTGGAAAGCATTCCCGTAACGTTCTGCAGCCCACACATTCAGTTTGGCATATGTAGTTTACCCCTCCTCCAGATATCCGGTATACTCCTTCGGTAACAATGAAAAATAAGTCATGAATAATTCAAGAGTAGAATATTTGTGAAGTGAAAAGAAAAACATAAAAAAAAATTAAAGAGCTTACCCGTACTCTTCCATCTACTAGTTAGCATACTAGGGTTTGTTTTGGCTTTGATCTTCCTCCTATTTGCCCATGACCCACTAATAAATAAGAACTGAGTTCTCAAATTCTTCTCCGATTCCAGTAAGTCTTCTACTACTTTAAAGTTATTTCCCATGTTGTGGTAGTAGAATGGGATGTGGTGATTCTTACATAGACTTACCACAGCGACAGATTGCTCCATAAGGAGAGGAATTTTGGACAAACTTGATGTCATTATGCAAGCAAGGAGGGAGTACCAAGCATTTGGGCTTAATTGGCTTGGGCAAAGCTTTACCAGGTGGAAGTACCTAACGATCTCTGGGTCTAAGGGGAACCCGAGCCCCCAGTTGAACAGTTCGGTGAATATGACCACTTCATTGCGTTTACAATCCATCGGAGTCTCCGGAGTGACAGGTATCCTCACCTTCACTGACTCTGGGATCCCCCACTTTGTCCGGATCCGGCCCAGTTTGGCAGTATGCGTATAGACATAATTTATGCTCTGCATGGCCAATATTTAACGTTGACATTCTTCAAGCAAGGCCCTACCTTTCCCTCCAAGCATTCCGGGAGATCCGGATGAGCCACACCAACCTTTACTTTGCCTTTTCCTTTGCCTTTACCTTTCCTGTCAGAGGCAGCTTCCCCAATTCGTCCTGAGGCTTCAGTTTCGAAGGGGGCCTCTTCGATTCTGTCCTCCATCAATTCTTCCATCACTATGGAAGGTCTCTCAGTAGTTCTAGATAGGAGGGGAACAGTTTCTGACACCAAAGAATCTCTGGATGGATGAGCGCCAGTTGTTTCCAAAGGCCTAATATCCGGTTGAGGCTGAGCTTCAGTGGACTTCGCTTGAGAAGCTACTTTGGATGCCTCCGATCCAGAGCGCGTATCTTGTGGGGCTCTTATAAACACCTCCGATCCGGAGGGTTTATCCTTGGATGTTTCTTTAGAGGCCTCCGGTTTGGAGGGTTTTGACAGTGAGGCAGTTTTTTGGGCTTTCACCAAACAAGTTGTCCGATGTGGAGTTGATTTCTCTGGAGACTTTTCAATATCTGAGCCCATTGCTATGAAAGGGGAGGGTTTTCTAACACTCGATATTGCTTTTTCCTGAGCGGTGGAGGGTTGGGACTCCTGAACAGAAGAACCTAATGGAATTGGTGAGAGGCTTGGTTTGAACAACTATTTAGGCTTTGGGTTTCTGGTGGAGGAAGACCCTTGGTCAGTTTCCATGGGTGGTTCACCAAACTTTACGCTTGGGGAGACCGGGAGACCAACAGCGATACACTTCTCTCTTTCGACTTTCCTTGCTTTCTCAACTCAGACAGGTTCAACCAGCCGCCTTTTACAAGAGCGTTTCTAGCCGTGAACATAAAACTATCCAAGAACAAGTTTGAAAGAAAGGGAAGAAAACTCTGTAGAAGGTTTTTGAGTGATGAAGATAATGAAAGAGTGAAAAAATTGTTTATATATTAGTAGAAAAATGTAACTAATACCTAGGAGGAGACGAAGAGGTTTTTGCAATGATTAAAGACGGCGCAGACGTGGGAAAAATTATATACATAGGCTACTTTCTAGGTATTAGTGAGAGCGCCAGTCTAGGTAAAAAACGGTTGGTAGGTCGAATCAGATTGTGACACGTGTCCCATGATCCAAAGAAATACTCTTAGAATTCTGGGAAAAAGTCAGTTCGGACAAACTTCAAGCTAGATACACAAGCGGGTTGGGAGTCGTCACTGGCCAAGTAAATGTTTTAGTTCTACCAAAGATTTTTGACAAGGCCTAAAAAAAGGGCTATTGATGAGTTCGGATTATTCATTCACAGCTCCCAGTGTTATCCGGACAAGGGCAATTCAGACTTAACTTGCCACTGAACTATCCGGGTAGGACAAAAGTAAAGAAATAACTAAACACTTTTTGACTAAGCTATGTGCTAATCAGCTTAATAAGTAAAGAGGTCCTTAAACTTAACCTGGTTCCATAACTTGACCCGAAAGCCCATGGGTCCTTAATTAAGGGTATAAATACCCCAACCATTTTCATTAATAAGGGTAATGAACATTTAATACAACCAGGAAGCTCAAATCTCTTACTACTAAACACCCAAAACATTTAATACTCTACACACTTTCTAAACACTTTACAAAATTACCCTCAATCCAAAATAAACCTCACCAGTTATGACTACCATAGTGAATTTTCATTCGGGGAGTTACATGTTCTCGTCGAGTTACATTCACAACTTTATCGGGCTCTTCAGAGTAAAGATTTTTCTTTCTGTGATCGTACGTTTCCTTCCTCGAACCCTTTTCTCCCCGAACAGCTCGATGGACATCTCTATGTCCCCTCAAATCTCTTTACCTATATTTTGTTTTGTGTCGAGCATCCCTTTCCGAGGATAAAGACTCATCTGAGCTATAAGACGAGTATTCACTGGATTCTGTTGACTCATAGCGTTGCCCAGATCTTGCTTTTATTTTAGAAGAACAATGACTTTTTCTCTAACGCATCTCCTCGGACTGAGAAATGTTTTGCACCTGGTCTGCTCCTATTGTCCGTTCTCGTCGGACCTCAGAATTAATTCTCCATGAACTACTTATCGTTTTCTTTTCCGCATTCAGCCTCTCAATATCTTCCAATAATTCTTTCTGTCGGGCTACCAAGACAGATTCTTCAAGTAGATCTTCCACATATCGATCGTTATTGTTTCCTTCATTTATTACTTGTTCCTCGATCATGAGATCCCCAGATGAATATCCAATCACATGTATTTTCATATCAGCTCTAGCTCTCCACGAACTTCTGTCTCCATTACTCTTACAATGTTTTTAAATTAATATTATAGTTTTGGAACAACAATTCCAGGTACCAATCGCCTTCCCACAGACGGCGCCACTAATGAATTCATATATTTCTTAGTTATTAATCCTGTTAAAACTATGTTCGTATGAGAGAACCTATCACATAAATGTTCGCATGTGGATATATCTAGAGAGAAAAACTGGATGAGTAGAGAGAGAAATAGATCAAAAGAATAAATATAGCAATCATTGACTAACCATTGGACCATTTCCCCAAAAAGGGAATGTCCTTTATATATTACATGAGGTAGGTTATTAATTTACATGTTTATCCTCTCATAAGTTAATCGTCTCACCTCACTCTTTTGCTATTTATAAACAAGTTTGCTAATTATTACATATGACCTCCTTAAATCTTATGTTTGCTTAAGTTTAATCCCTGACATTTAATCACATCAATTTAAACTTTTTATTAATTATATTAAAGCTTATTCCTTACCATATTTTCTCCCCTTATAAGATCAAGACGAATTATTATTATTTCTTTTATTATTTTTATTTTTGATGTTTGTGCTTGAACTTCATATGAATACTTGGTACTTCTATGATCCAATTAGAATGTTTAGCTCCATTATGCAGATGAGAAAGGAAGGACCACATGAGATCTTTCATTTGAAATATGTCTAAAAATAACCAACCTTAACTCGTATGATATACATATAGGCACATGAATCCTTTGGAATTTATCTTACAAGTACGCATGTAATAAATTATGTTATAGCTAAGAAAATGTCGTAACATGTTTTGGCTGTAATATGTTGGTTAATATATACATTGGATGTTGTGTAGTTGTGCAAAGAATCAATAGATCTTAAATGTTCCAAACGTAGCCTTAACTTGGCTCAATAAAGCATGAATGTTTTAATTGTAGACTTACCTTAAATTAATAGATCCTGAATGCTTCATCCATAACCTTGCCTTGCTTCAAAAGAGAATAAATATTTCGGTCGTAGTTTTACCTTGGCTCGAAGGAGCTTGAATGTTTCGCATGTAGCCTTACCTAGTTTCAAAAGAGCTTAGATGTTTTTATCGTAACCTTGCATTGGCTCAATAGAGTTGTAATGTCTCGATCGTCACCTTAATGTGTCTCTATCAAGATTATAGTTTCGATCGTAGCCTTGCATTGGCTCAATAGAACTGGAATATCTCAGTCGTATCTTAAGTTGGCTCGATCGAGCTGATATGTTTCGGTTGTAGCCTTAAAGTGATTATATATGGCTTATGCTGCAAGTTGGAATGTTAATATGTGATGAAATATATGTTAGGGAAGGAAAATGTTATTTTAATGTACGATGATACTATCAAAACTATCATTGTTGCTTGTAAAAAATGAACAGAAACTCATAGAAAAAGATATATCCTTCAATGTTCAATATTTCAAGGGTGTCGGACTTGGTTGCATCCACCATCCAGCAAACGGTGCATACGGGATTTACATTGGCTTCAATCGTAAAAGATCATCCCCGTGCTGGATTGCTTCATATATGATTTCTAATAGGACAACCAGAACATGATTTGAGTTTGAGAGGCGCTAATATGTATCACCTTATTTTTTCTATCTCAGATTATCGTAGGCTAAAAATTGTAACCAAATAATTCTTTTGCAATACCTACATTTCACTCTCTGACATAAAGTTATTCAACTATATGGCATGCTGAGACTGAGTTGTGGCTGGCCAAGTTGAGTCATTTCTTTTTTACGCTTCCTAATTGTTTGACTAGATTGTTTAACGATTGTATTGCTAAAGTTCTTGAAATCCGGTATGATGGATCTAAATCTTGCGCTTGTTATTTTTTATTTAGTGGTCCTTTCTTCCTCTTTGAGTGATCATATTTGTTGTCCTAGTTGTCTTCCAGAAGTTGGATTATCATTCTTACTCGCTCGGTTAGAGAGGAAAACATTTCCATTATGGTCGACAAAGTTGGTAGAAAATTAAGGAGTATGAGGTTCAGTTAGGTGAAGTGTTGCATCCTCCAAAATTTATAGAGCCCAAAGTACTCCCAAGTTTATGTTTTCCTAGATGAATCTAGGTTCCTGCAAATAAAAAATACACACAAATCTGGAGTGACCGGATCCCCATAAAAGCTTACAGGATATTCTGATGCACTCTAGGAAATGTGGGACCTTGTTGGCCGTTTCACTTAAATACCTTAGACGTCTAGTGGTACGGTTTGAGCTGGAACACCTAAGGAGCGAATTTCAAATTTGGGTTGAACGCTAACTAGAGTTGGTAAAAGTTGTTACCAATACAATTAGAGCTATGTATATGTTAGTAGTCCGACATACCTTTCACTAAGCCCGTGGTTGTAGGGTCCCTTGCTCTCCTCTTTCTTCACCAACATGTTTTGAAATAATATTTTTGCTCAATTTCTTGCTCTTATTCTAGTTACGGTGCCCTCTACTCTAGCCAGATGATCCTCAACTCAATACATAATTGTTTTTCTCAGCCCTAGCTCTTGTGAGATAAATTTTAACATGTTCGTGATATTTTGAAAATGTTATGTGAGTATGAAGTGTAATGGCATCGTCTTTATTTTCTTCTTATTTTTATTTGGTTTTCCGTTTGGGAAACATGGCATCAATGAGATGTTAGGGTTTTTAGAATCTGCCATGCATCATTGCTACAATTATTTCAAAAGGGGCTTTTTGATAAGTTGGTGGGTTTTATGGTTGATCTGAAAGATATTGTTGAAGTTAAGACGCATCTAGATGAAGCTTAAATGAGGCTGAACCGAGCAATTTCTCTTGTTTTCTCTTACTTTCTACGGTGTCGACGCCTCCCACTCCTACTAAAGGATCCTATGTTTGAGCTATTCTTGTCGATACCAACTTTGTTTTATAAGAATGGAATCTTTCACATGTTGGCTATGTTTTTGTGGCTTCTTTATATCATAGAGCTTGTTGTATAATATAATTTTTCTACTTACATTTCTTTTCGGATGCTGGAGCATTGGTTTAGCTCATGTAGCATGCATGGTCAATATAGAATGCCAAATTTTAAAATTGATAAGGGTATTGAACCCTGTTAATGCATCGTCCCGAAAGGCCATTAAAAAACTATATGCTTGAAGCGCGTTATCTTGATTTTGGACTACTCGATGTGATACCTATAAGCTCTATATTCATATTACTTGTCTATCTTTTGGTTTTTGTAACTAGAAGGTAGGTTTATGTATAAGTTGATCTAGTTTATATGGAATTGTTTTTAGTAGGTTGTCATCATCTCTTGCATGGTGTCAGTTATATAATTGTTCATTTGGCTCATGAAAGGGTATGTTTGACAGTGACATGGGCTCTACCATATGTTGATTGCATTTGTTCTTGTAATTGAACGGGGGCTTTTAGGCTTGTGTATGTTGGCTAAATGAATGTTTGGTATTCTTTGATGGGGCCCTCCAATGTTCGGTTGGGCTTGTTGTTGTTGAGGATGATTGATGGTTGGCCTATATAGTGTAACTTTGGCTTATATTGAGATAAATGGGGTATAATGGTCTCTTGTTATTGTGATGAGAAATGAACATACAATTCTCCATGTTGGAATCGAGACTGGATCCATAGAACTAATTGCAAGTTCAATTAGATCCATGTTTCTATTGAGTGACGTTTGATTGCATTCGGGAGTTTAGAGGAACCCGTTGAAAGATCTGGTGAGCTCTACGAACCGGGTGTTGGTTAGACGATACTATAGAGCATGTTGGAAGGTACAGGTTGACTTTATTATGAAGTTATTATGTTTGTTTGGACCTCATGATAGTGTTGTTATTCGAGTGGACTCAATGTTGCAATTGGACGTCCAGCTGGAACCCAAGCTAATGCTGAAAGTTCAGTTGGAACTCATGTTGCAGTTAGACTTCTAACTATCTCTTTTATGCTGGTAGGCTACAACTAACAAAAGTTTTTCTTTTATTGACCTATTCTATTGGTCATCAATATTCATCCTTCTGTTAGAGTCTTGAAACAACTCTCTCAACATCTTAGATGTTTCATATGGTCTGGCCACCAAATGAAAATTTCAAGTGCTAAAGTTCTTTGTGAAAAAAATCCAATTTCTCTCATAAGAGGGAGACCTTGGGATAATAGACCATAAAGTATAGAGTCAGGTGAGCTCCCTTAAAAGCCTATAGTTCATATTGAATGGGAAAAAACTCTTAAATATGGTGTGGTTGGATAAATTCTGAGAAGGTAAAATTTAAACAAATATGGAACCTCTCCCCGGGTTCCTCCACTGCTGGAGGTGAGAAAAATCCTTAATCTTAGAACTCGTGCCTCTAACTTATACAAATCAGAAGTCGAAACAGAAACTCCACCTCCCTGTGGTATGATCCTTTGCGTTTTTTTCTAATTCCTTAGTTAATCGTTAAAGTTCTATTATTATTCGTTATGCTAAAACGAATAACAGTAAAGTCACAAACATTATCTCCAATGACACTTGGAATTGACTCACTCAGATTCGTTCCAATAGCATAGCTCATTATAATCATCTTCATAACATCGACAACCTTATTGGCAACCTCTCTCCCAGCAGACTAGGAGGATGTAAGACTCTGGATACCTAACCAGAGAAATAAGTTCTTGACAATTAATATCACTTATTATGTCATTGCGAATCTGCTCATCAAGTTACTTGGGCAAACAACATTTCGAACAAATATAATATTCTCATACACTCTTGTTGACTACCATTCAGGAAAAGTCCACCACCAGAGATAAATTAATATTATAGAGATATAACACGATCTTCGATTGTGATCTATGTAATATTTCCATAGAATCGACTAACCATTTGTTGTTTGGGTGCTCATTCTCCTATCAAATTTGAAAAGCCTCAAGTGCGAAGTTTGGTTTCCTTCTTCCAAATTATGTTTGGTCCTCCTAATTTCGTATTTCTAGTTCCTAAACTCTTTCTATTTCAAATCATGACCATCTTTTGTGCATTGATTTACAAGCGGTGGTTTATCACATATAGCAAAAGAATACAAAAATCTTTACAAATACCTCTTTTATATTTCATCGTATTTTTTTTAAGATTTCATGCTTCTAAGTATCCATATCATATATCATCGACTTACCTTAAACCTCTATCCAGATTGAAAAACCTAAGTTATGGACATTGATGTCAAGATAAACTTATGCTAATAACAATTGTTTTCCATTTTTTTATCTTGTATATAGACTATACTTTGTTTTTAGACTCTAGTTTCATGTTTGTTTGGTTCTCTTTTATATTACCTATCAATAAGTTTTAAATATCACTTGTTCGGTTTTATATGACTTATTAATAAGTTTTAAATATTACGGTTAATGAATTTAGTTATATAATTTAACTTTTTATTTAAAGAAATAAAAATAAATGACAAACAAAACTATTATAGTAAATAAATACTATCGGTTCGCAGTTATTTTACGATAAAGGTGAATATAAAAAAAAATCATTTAAATCTATCCATTACAACATGTTCCGTCTCCGTTTCTATTAAATTCGATTTCACCTTATAAAAAGGTAAAACTAGATCCAACCATCCGATCTTCGTAGCTACAACTTAGGTGGCCATGCACATAGTTCTGATCCCTTGTGAGTTGCGACTAGTATTGAGGGTAAAGAGAAGGTTTATAGTCGAACTATATTTAATTTGACCAAGATAAATCACATTTCTTATTTGTTATAAATAAGGTTATCCTATCTATCTGTGTGGGAATATCTCGGCATGATTGGAAATTTAACAATAGACTTAGTCCTGATTACAAGGTGAAAACATTTATTCAATTTCTATTTGATGACCAAAAAAGGTATAATTCTGAAGCAAGTCAAAGAACACGACTTATGACAGACCATTTATTTACAGTCTCCAAAACAAACAACAGATTTTGACATGACTATATTTCTCATTTGCTTTTCCTTCAGCCTTCTTTAAGGTAGAAAAGGATTCGTGACACACGAGTTATTTACAGACTCCAAAACACACACCAGAAACTTTACATGAATGTACAATTTTCATTTGTTTTTCCTTCAGTCTTCTTTGAGGGTGACGAGGAGGAGCTCCTGCGGTTGTTTCTGATGGCCAACTGCACAGAGTCATGTGCACTGGGAGTTCATATCGACATCAAGCATTTCCCATAGAATATACAAAAGATAAGACGCTATTTTTTCTTTTTTAAGTGAAGATAAATTTTTGACACTTACAAAAAAGTTTGAGAATTTCAAGGACACCACTAAAGCCTTTCACAAGTATCCTCACTTCCCATAGAAATAATGTTTTTTTGTCCATGTTTTCTATGCAAGAGGTATTTATAATTTCAGGGACCATCTATTACATAGAAAACTTCATAAAAACATTTTGTTTATACAGGCAGCCTGCAATCTCCACTATTGATTGCAAGACTGATCCAACACTCAAAGTAACAGCTATATGTAATGAAGAAAGAGTTACCGGTGGACCAGAGTCCAATCTGGAAGTACTGTCAGTTGATGGTTGCATTACCTCTGAACCAGTGACCAATCTGGAATTACTGTCAGTTGATGGTTGCATTACCTCTGAACCAGTGACCAATCTGGAAGTACTGGCCGTTGATGGTTGTGCTATATTATCTTCGGGTGGCTCTTGCTCAAATTCCTCTTGCTGTAAGGCCATTGCTAGTTCTAGATCAGGACTGCAGAAACAAGCATAAATTTTAGAAACCAATGATTTGCATGTTTTAGTAAGAAATAAAGAATTTTCTCTCAAAGTATATAGTAAGACCACGTCAAAAGTTCATGTTGACGGTGCAGTTCTAGATTGGATCTAGATAGTTTTGAAGAAAATTAAAGAGACAGCAGATGAACTATAAGGCTGTTCATTCAAGACACTTATTACCCTTTATTCATTTGCCGTTTCTATTTTCTAAGTTTTCAGCTGAAAATGCTTGGGCAGTTGGAAGAATTCAAAAATATTTCTAAGAACGCACAACACTGAAAAAACGTGTACAAATTCAAATGGTTTGAAAGAAAACTATAGACAAATCTAAATTCTAGGCTTGTTCACAATTTTACAAATATCATTAAAATAAATTTAAGCTTATTTTTTAAAATTATTTATCTAGAAAACAAAATATTCAATTTCGAAGAATAAACACCTTATCTGTATTTTTCATTTATACAGCAAATTTTTGCTTTTAAAGAACAAAGAATTGCTGCAAGTGTGAAACAGACTTAGCTCGTTTAATTCGGAAGAAGTATCATAGAAACATATTAAGAGATTTAGAGTTGGAACCCCTACCCAAGCTCTTCAACGTCTATTTTACATTCATTAAAAAGTGTTAAATGATTATATCCATTACTTCTGTCGATTATCTTGTCCAACTAAACACGAAAAAATCATTTGACCTAAAAAAAATCCTCTCGAATTTTAGCACATCTATAAACCATATTCATGTATCTAACAGATAACTAAAAAATAATCAAAGTTAAGGTAAGAAATAAGTACGTCATCTCCATCGCAGCTTGTGCTGCACTTCCAATTTTGGCAAAAGAATCCTGAAAAATGAAACGAGTCAGCCGTGTATATAATTGAGATAAAAAAAGGGAGTAGTAAAAAAGGTAAGGGGGGTATATACAGCAGCCTTGGCCGCAGTATTCTCATCCCATGTCCCTTGTGTGCCATCCCATGTCCCTTGTGTGCCATCCCATGTCCCTTGTGTGTCATCCCATGCCCCTTGTGTGTCATTCAATGTCCCTTGTGTGTCATCCCATGTCCCTTGTGTGTCATCCCATGTCCCTTGTGTACCATCCCATGTCCCTTGTGTGCCATCCCATGTCCCTTGTGTGCCATCCGATGTCCCTTGTGTGTCATCGGATGTCCCTTGTGTGTCATCCGATGTCCCTTGTGTGCCATCCGATGTCCCTTGTGTGCCATCCCATGTCCCTTGTGTGTTATCATGTAGCTTTAATTCGTTGAAGCGTCCTGTCATCAACGACGTATTCTGTTCATCTGATGTCCCTTGTGTGTCATCATGTAGCTTGAATTCCTTGAAGCTTCCTGTCATAAACAATGTATCTCCATCAACCTGAAACATTGCAAGTCGTTTTTGTTACCCAACTTAGAAGAAAACAGCATTAGATAATGACGTGTTAATCGCCGCCGCAATAAGAAACTCCAAAATGGCCTTTTCTAGGTCCTCTTCATCTCACTTTAGGGAACTAATAACATATTCTTTATTACTTCCATGTTTCAACTATTACTAATTTTAGAAGCAGAACATTTTATTGTTATGTTTCTATCACCAAAAGAGAAGCCTGCCTAATGCAAAATGAGTCAACGCAGAGTTATGTTAGGCTTATATTACTGCCATTCATAGCTTTGAATAAGATTAGCTTATTTTATTTAAGATGTGTTTAATTTTGTTTTCCTCGTTCTGTCGGCAGAACCTTTTTTCATAATTTATAATTTCCAATAGAGAGAGCCTTCTGTATAGTTTTTTTTACAGAATATTCTACAACTACCAACAAATCACTTCCCATTTATGTTCATTAAAAACTACACAGATCATCCAAGTATTATGAGTGGTTTTACTAGCTGGAGTCGAGAATCAAAATTTGGTAACATTTTCCTTTTTGTCCTGATAATACTGATATCAAACAGTCCATAAAGTGGACAAATCAGAGCAGAGAAGTTAAGTACATCAATATGACTACCTTATTTAGTTTCTCCCATACCAAATCAGGCTGATTATGATAGCCTTGGTCCGTAACTAAAAGATAAAGCTGATTGTTGAGCTGCAATTAACGAATTCAGAATCAAAGTCGGGAACTAAAAGTGCAACTCATAATACTTGACTGTGCCCTAGCTAATAGAAGACAGCTTGCAATAAGAAATTAAGATAATGAGTGCGCTCAAGCTTATAACTAACCTTAAACATGGTGCTGAAGTGATTATTACGGAAAAAGACACACAGCTCTTTCTCTTTTACATCCTTTTGTAAATTTTCAAGCCTGTAGTACATGTCCAGAAGATATTGCAAAGAGATTCTTGAGCTCAGCATATCAAGACATACTAAATACAAAAGGACAGTTTAAGGACATGATAAATTAACTTACCCACATTCTGTCAATTGACTTGAATTATTCTTCAGGAAATTTCTGACATGTTCCCCTGAGTAAACCAAATTAAATGAAAACTATTTACATCAGATTCACTTTTAATGCGTAACAGATCTGCAAAATAATCATCACAAATCCTCGTTATGGATAAGGTCATATGAAGCGAAGCTACCTTGTTCTGGAGTGAGTCCACACTTAATCATTGCTTCACAAGAGTCTCCAGCAATTCTGTCAGCTCTCCCTGCAAGAATTGCTTCACATTCATAAGCAGGCTCTCCTTCAAATACCCTAGATCCTGAATCTAATATACATTCCTCACCTTCATATATGGGTTCACTACCGTAAAAACCTGAAATGGACGTATGAAGTGGACACACATTTTCTGTCAGTTCATGAATACCAGTAGATGGCCTATCAACCTTTCCATCTGCTCTAGTAATACAGGTATAGTTTATTTCATCTGTAAAAGCAGAACTTTTATCAGAAGGAAGAGATGTTGAACCCTCACCACTGTTTTCCATCACTTTGGATAGGTTGTGAATCTCCTCATCAACTAGTACCTCAGAACGTGCTCTGTCATTCGCCAATGTTGGTATGCTACTCTTTTCAACAGCAAAATGAGAAGTTGAACATTCTTCTTCCCATTCAATAATATTTTGATTTTTAGTAACAAGATGATCTTCCACTGTGTCGTTAGGAGCTATAAGTGTGCCATTAGAAGTTTGAGATTCGTCTGAACATACAGACATGTCTCCTTTATTAGCATTGGCTAGAGGAGCCGGAGTTGACCTGTACTCTGCTAGTTGTAATATGGTCTCAGAAACTAAACTTGTAGAATCATCGGAGGATTTAATTTCTGAGAGTGATGTAAAAGGAACCACCCCTAGAGCTGCAGTTGCAGCAGCAACACTATCTTCCGAATCATCTTCCAAACCTTCAAGTGATGGAAAAAGAAGCACCCCTAGATCTGCAGTTTTAGCACCAACAACATCTTCCGAATCATCTACACCTTTTCCCTCAGACTCCCCTGTTTCTAGGGCAACAAGCTCAGTCATTAGAGAATTGTAGCACTTAGACCCTATGGCTTTTGAAGTTTCCACATCCTGGTGCACATCCACACACAAATAGAAAGAAATATAGATAAATAAATTCATCAAATGAACTAAAGCCCTCAAAACAATTTAATGTATAAACTCAGATCTTTGTACCAAATTCTTGTCACTCTTCTTAGATTATGGAGGTATTACATGTTTTAGTCACACACCATTTACATAAAGAAAGAATATCAAGAGTAATAATAAAACACAGATTATAATAATATTACCATAATCTCAAGTCGCAAAAAAGTGCAAAAGAAATATTATTCAAACCTAAACATGTGTCACATAGCAATAAATAACACATGAAAAGAAGATATAATGAGGCAGCATAAGATGATTATATCCGACACCTCTAGAGAGCATTATATTAAACGCCAAAATGCTTATATTCAAAGTGTATGCACGGCATCGACTAAGCGTACCTTGGGATCAACTATCCAACCATGATACATGGGAATGTTAAGTAGATCAAATATAGGACACTCCGAAGTGAACTCAATATCATCTATCGTGCAACTGCAAGGTAGTATTTACTTTTAGCTTCAACAACTTTAGACAGAGAGAGAAGCAGTGCAAGAGCATATGGATCTAACCGGTTGAATCTTAGATTTACATTAATTCCCGTTGCAAGCTTTGGAAATAGATCCATAGCAACAGCAATCTTTTGTTGCTGCTTTCCATTGTGTTCATCATTATTATTCTGCATATGGAAACATTTTATACAAATCAACTACATTTAAACAACACCTCATAGACAGTAAGAAAGTATCTTATTACTTCGGTATTACTGTCGGGAGGAAGCAGCTTATGAGCAAGAATTGTAAGCAGTTTGTCCTTGGAAAGTCCGAAGCGGTGGGGACTTAAGTCCAAACTGCCTCTCAACGATAGAATATTACCTATCAAAGCAAAACAAATGACAAAGTATTTGGCATTACATAGAAATTGTCCAAATCAATCAGAACATTTGTCCGAAGTGAATCGACAATTCATACCAAATGTTAATCATTAACAAGAGTTCTTGAGTCAACGAAGAAACTATAGATAAAACCTACAACATTGCTGTGCAACTAAACTACGCCTATCTGAAATCGAAACTACGCCTATCTGTATTCGAAACTATACCATGCACGATGCCAAATATGGCTGGAGTATAAATTTAAAATCAACATCAAAAGACTAAACTATGATCAATCTTGATTCGAACATCACAAAGATCCTTCTACATTTGTTCAATTCACAGTTAGAACTAAGCCTTGTAAAGCCAATATTTCATCTCCATTCTCATTACTTCTCAGTTCGACGACAAATAGAAACAAAGTCGCGAAAACAAGGGAGCTTAGTGTAAGTTGTGCAAAACATATACATATATATACATATATAGAGTAAAGATTTACAGATTGCTATGAGAGGACAAGGGCCATTATCGTTTTGAAGGATGATTGGAATGGTTCGACCAAAGAACTGTATCATCTTTGTTTTGAAATCTTTGACTTCTTCCTTCTGTTCGCTCCAAAAGTTAGGAGAAGCGGAAGAAGAAGACGAAGAAGCCATTTCTTTCGTCTTTGGGTCGCGCGAGTCAAGAAGTAAGCGATGTTTGTGTTGAACAAGAAAATTCAAGAAAACATTTGCCAACGACGAGACGACAGAGAACGGCTGATTGGGATAGTAAATAGAGTGCTTATATTTTTGGACTCTGTAATGTGCTACTCATACTTATAACTATATGACATAAATCGGTCACAGAATTTATGAGTTGGTACTATTATAATATTATTGGGGGAGTGAACATTTCAGTATTAAAAAGATCAAAAAAAATTATACGTTTTTTTCTTTCTTGTCTTCTCTTATTCTATTTTTCTCTTTAATTCTTTTTTTATTATATTATTTAATTTTTTAAACATAATTTTCATTTAAAAATAAATAAATATTAAAAATAAATAAATAAATTTGGATTGAAACGCTGTGATTTTTGTTGGGTCTTTCAATTAATTCGTCCTATTTAAAACGGGGTTTTTTAGTTCTTTCTTTATATAAGCTTGTGAAATAGAAAACGTGAGATAGGAATAGATTTATTCCCGTTTTGTTTTGTTTTGTTTTTAGTTTTTTTTTTTTTTTTTTTTTTAAGTAATACCTCTATTTATTTAAATGAAAAACGAGATACAAACATTTTTACAAGGGCTACACAAATACACAGCCTATAGCCAACTTAAACAGGCCCATTAGCTTAACCCACAAGGGCAACCAGCCCAACGACAAAAACCAGTCTATAGAGAGACAAGAAACCCTAATTTCAGCACTGCCTCTTTTTCTCTCTTTCATCTTCACAAAATTGAAACCCTAAATCGCAAAAACTCCATTAAAACAGCCGCCATTAAATCTCAGTCCAAGCTTCAAACTTCATTAAAACACTAGCCTCACAATCAATCACACTCCCAAATCAGAACCAAAAACTATCCAGGGTCGATATAACCAACTCCTAGGCTTTCGAGAACTACGATAGCCAGAAGAGAGTTTGGTATATCATTTCCATCAAAAGCTCTGTTCCTTCCTTCATTCATGACCCACTTTGCGATCCAATCAGCCGCCACATTTTCCGATCTGGAAATGTGGCAAAGGCTCATCGAAGGAAGGATCAACGATCTGCATATCTTCTCCACAGAGCTCTCATCATCACCACCATTAGCTAAACTATTATCCAAAGTTAAACAATCCGTCTCCAAGTCCACATCTTTGCACCCACTTCTATTACAATACAGGAGAGCTTCCATTAAGGCTCTCCTCTCTGCTTGGAGCGGACCAATTTTACCGAAAAGAAATTCAGCCCCAAAAATACAGTTGCCTTGATCATTACGAACGATGAAGCCACCAGACGTCTCTCCGTTGTAGCAGCAAGCTCCATCTGAGTTTATTTTGAGTCTCCCAGTGACAGTCAATCTCCATTTCAGGTACAAAATCTTTCTCTTGCATATAGATAGGGCTCCAATTTTAGATCCTGCATCATACACATAGTTCCAGTGCTTAGGCCTTAAGTTAGAGTCAATACTTAGGATGAACCTCTTAATTCTCTTAACAGCGCTATTAAAGTTATCAACCGGCTTATCCATCTTACAGTGATTCCTGTTAAGCCATACTGTCCAGACAATAAGTTGAGGGACAATATGATTAACATGGAATCTACAGCAGTTAGACCTAAACCAGACCAGAAACATATGTCTAATAGTCATACACCTCATAACAGGCACCCTGAACATAAACCCAAAGTAATTCCATAATGCCCAAGCAAAGCTGCAATTGATAAAAAGATGATTTATATCTTCACAATTGCAGCAGAATTGGCATTTAGAGACTATATACATATGCTTTTTAGAGAGAATACTGTCCACAGGAATAAAACTTTTTAAAATCTTCCAGCTAAGAAAAGAAAATTTTGTTGGAATGAAAGTGTGCCAGATTTTTTTGTAAAAGAAAGATCTATTATATTTCTGTCTAATGTTTTCACAAGTTTTTTTAATACTAAAGTTATTGTTTTCAGAAAAACTCCACTCAATACTATCTTCAATCTCATGATTAATTTTGATACAGTTTATTAACTTGAATCTATCATGAGAAATGAAAGAAGAGATAGTAGAGTCCCAACCCCCATTTTTCCAAAAAGTGTTTACTTTAGCTGGAAGAAAACAAGAGTTTTTATCAGTAATGATAGGATTCATCTTGTGCCAGGAGTCTCTCCAAAAATCAATCTCACCCCTTCCAACCTTCCAATGAACAAATTTCTCAGCACAGTCCCTAATATTACAAAGGCCCTTCCAAATGACAGAGTCATTAACCCCACAACTAGCTATAGCAGGGTGCTTATTAAGACAGTAGGTTTTATAGATGAACTCAGACCATAAAGAATTTCCTTTTCTAAAAAGGAACCATAACTTATAAGCATATGAAAGCTGAATATCAGCCAAAGGCTTAACATTTAAGCCCCCCTCATCAAAGGGCTTGCATAAGTTCTTCCACCCAGCCCAATGGATAGCATTATCAGCAAGCTTTGACCTCCAAAGAAATCTGTTAAAACAGAGCTCTATTTTGCAAAGAATAGATCTAGGAACAAAACTGTTTTGCATCCAAAAAGTGACAATAGGGTAAAGAACATGTCTTATAAGTGACAATCTGCCACTATAAGACAAGTTCTTCAAGTCCCAATCATTTATCTTATTGTAAATTTTTGCTAAGAGAGGAGTGAAGTGCTTTCCTTTATTATTAGCAGCAATAGTTATGCCCAGATAACAGAAAGGAGCTTTCTCAGTCTTGTAGCCCATAGCTGTATTGATTCTGACAGTATTTGCTCTTTGACATTTAGGAGAAAGAATAACTTTAGTCTTGTCTTTATTTATCAACTGACCAGACTCTTTCTGATAGTTGTTTAGCAGGTTGCACAGGCTTTTAATGGTATGAGGAGCACTGTTAGTAAAAATAACAATGTCATCTGCAAAAGCAATTGAAGGTAAGATAAATCCAGCTTTAGTATAGAACTGCATATTTACATTTGACTTATAAAGACTATCCAAGCCTCTTAAAAGGGCTTCCTGAGCCAAAATAAACAGACAAGGAGATAAAGGATCTCCCTGTCTGAGGCCAGTCTTCTGAGGGAAATAGCCAGCACTAGATCCATTTATCAGAATTGAAATCATGACATTAGTAATTAATCTATATATCAAAGCAACAATCTTCTCAGAAAAACCAAAATGCTTAAGAACATTTATGACAAAGGTGTGTGACAATCTGTCAAACGCCTTTGTCATATCAAGTTGTAAGATTATATTTCCCTTAGAAGGCTTCCTATTAATGTTATGCAACATTTCTTTTATAATTAGGATGTTATCATGGACTAGTCTGCCCTTAACGAAAGCACTCTGCCCCCTTGAGATTAACTTAGGTAAAATGTATGAAATTCTCCTGTTAATCAGAGCACAAATTAATCTATTCATGATTGTGCACATACTCAAAGGCCTATAATTACTCCAGTTTATAGGATTTGCACTTTTAGGGACCAACACAATGCCAGTTGCAAATATTCCTTTTGGAATATCACAACCAGCAAGATAAGCATTCAAGGCATTGCATAGATCATCACATATAATATTCCAATAATGTTTTGTTTTTAGTTTTATCCTATAGATTTATTATTAGTTTGTTGTAGTTTTAAATTTTAATAAATAATTTTACATATCATAAGCAAGTAAATAAGGAAAGTGAAATATAAATTTTACGAGTTGAAATCCAAAACAAATAATTTCATTTACCATCAAAAAATAATGTAAAGAAGGTGAAATAAAAAATTCATCTATCAAATATAAATTATAAATAAATAATATCACATGTTGTAATAAAGTAATAAAAGGAAGGTGAAATAAAATTTTACTTGCTTAGTTGAAATCTAAAACAAATAATGTACCTACAATAAGAAAGTAATACAATAAATGTAAAATAAAAATTTCACCTACGGTAATAAAATAATACAATGAATGTGAAATAAAAAATTCACATACAAAGTATAAATCCGAAACAAATAATTTTACCTACCATAAAAAAAATACAACGAGGATGAAGTAAAAATTTCACATGCCTAGTATAAATTCGACACAAATAATTTCAAACCATAAGAAAGTAATACAAGGAAAGTGAAACAAAAATTTCAAATAAGTATAAATCCAAAACAAATAATTTCACCTACCATAAGAGAGTAATTCAAAGAAGGTGAAAGAAGAAATTCAACTACCAAGAAAGTAATACAAGTATAAATTCACATACAATAAGAAAGTAATACAAGAAAGATGAAATAAAAATTTCACTTGCCAAGTTGAAATCCAAAACAAATAATTTTACATACCATAATAAAGTAATATAAAAAATAAAAAATGCACCTACCAAGTATAAATTCTAAAGAAATAATTTCATATATCATAAGAAAGTAATACAAGAAATGTGAAATAAAAGTTTTACCTACTAAGTATAGATTCTAAAGAAATAATTTCACATATCATAAGAAAGTAATACAAGAAAGATGAAATAAAATATTTACTTACCAAGTATAAATCTTGACTCTAGCACTTGCAAAGAACTGACATGTCACACAAACTGGACATAAATAATACTTTTCTCAATGGGGAAATTTTTTAGGAATTGTTTATGTCCTAGCTATAGGGGTTTTAAGATCCTAAAAGGCCCTCTAATGTGTATCAATTACACAAGACCCTCTATGGTCTTAAATAGGCTCTTAGAGCCTCACATTCTAAACTAAAGGACATGTTGCTTTTATGGGGATTTCAAAACTCTAAGGATGATCTATTTATATTTTTCTATGTGTCAAAGCAAGTCAATATTCTTATATTGGTCTATATCAATGATATTATCGTGATTGGAAATCAACCTACATATTTATAGAACTTCATTCAAAAGCTAAAATTTAAGTTTGCATTAAAAGACATGGGTAGCCTCCATCAGTCACAGATCTATGTAGGGGCCAGGAGGAGCTGCGGCGTCGCTTGTCCTAACATAATATTATATGTTCATTAAAGCTTTATGAGAAATGATTATTTGTGTTATATTATTATTTTTTACATCATAAGATTCTTATGATTTATGTTTGAAGAATTGAATTTGAATTAGAAAATTTGAGTAATCTACGGTTGAAATTATAGAGAAAAAATTATAGGAATGAAAGAAAAGGAAGAGCTAGTAATGGATGAGAGATAAAACCTACTATACATGAAAATAGATGAAAGACAAAACTTACTATATAAAGAAGAATAAGAAAGTTTTAAAAATTAATTTAATATAATTGAGTATTATTTAAATTAACATTAGAATTAAAATTAATAATACTAAATTTAAAGTTACTAAAATCTTACAATAATTTAAACAAAGCTTACTTTTTTTTGAATGAATTTTTTTAATTAATTAGAAAGTGCATACATAAATATATACTCCAATAATACTAAATTCTTGAATTCCGCTCTTTCCAAATGTGGTAAATAACCGCATTGAAACAAGTTCGCCAAATACAATGATTTCTAGAATTTGACCATCTTGACGCCTCTTCAATCCACGATTGCCAGCTCGTAGAGTGGTAAGAAAAGCCAAGTTTATTACAGCTAAAATCCAGATGCTCTGAGAGAAACTACATTCAAAGAGGATGTGAGATGTAGATTCTGAGTCAGAGTGGCAAAGGGTGCACACAATTGGGATATCAAAACCCCAGCTGCGAAGCTTGTCTTTGGTGGCAAGCTTGCCCTTGATTGTCAGCCAAGAAATAAATGAGTGCCGCGGGATGTTATATTTGTTCCATACTAACCCCGCCCATCCCATTTCAGGACAAGGCTTACGAATAGCTTTGTATGTGTCCTTTATTGAAAAATTGTTGCATCCAACCTTTGCCGCCTAATAGGGAACATCCCTCGATAGGGTGTTCGGATGGGGAAGTGAAAGGATAAGTTGGTGGATTTCTTCTAGGTGACCCCGGCTTCGAGCTCACGCCGATCGCAGATTTGCAGGACAGTTCCATTCACCATTGCTGATAATGTCTGAGACTTTTAGGTTACTTCCCAACTGGGAGTCACTGATGATATCAGGACCGTAATGGGAAGCAAGAGACAAGGAGAGAAGCCATGGATCATGCCAGAATGAAGTGTTCTCTCCATTTCCGACAGCCACCTTGTACAAATTATAAGCCAAAGGGGGAAAACGAAGAATTTTCCTCCAGATCCACGTGGATGAGGATCCTAAGGGAACTTCCAAAAAACTTTTATTTTTTATCTTTTCAGTTTTAATCCAATCACACCAGATAGATTGGTTCTTATTATTAACAATACACCAAAGGTGCTTGAGGATGACCGCCTGATTCCAGATTTTTAAGTCTAGGATCCCAAGACCGCCCTCTTTATAAGGAGTGGAAATGGTCGACCATGCAACTTTTTCCCCATAGATTTTTCATAGACGATCCAGACCAGAGAAAGCGGCGAAGATATTGTCTTAACTCTTTAATTATCCTAGATGGGAGGATACAAATCGAGGACCAATAAACCTGACCCGCGAATAAGACAGATTTGATTAATTGGAGTCTACCCGCATAAGAAAGGTGCTTGGCAGTCCAAGAATCAATTCGAGAGGTTATTTTGTGCAGGAGGGGGCGACAATCCGAGTGAGTGAGTCTACCCGTTATGAGGGGGACTCCCAGATATTTTACAGGGAGAGATCTTTCAAGGAAATTCAAGATGGGAAAAATATTCGATCGAAGGTGATGGTCAATACCAGAGAAAAATATATGACTTTTCGAGGGATTAACTTTAAGACCAGAGAGAGTAGAAATCATCCAGAGCATCCTTAATGAGATTGAGGGAGAGCGTATCACCATGACAGAAAATCATTAGATCATTTGTAAAACAGAGATTAATAATTTTCTACTTGTGACATTTCCAATGAAAATGGGATTTCCCGTCTTGACTTTTCTCTTTGAGGATGCCAAAAAGAACTTGCATAACAAGCACGAAAAGGAGGGGAGAGAGGGTCACCCTGCCTAAGACCTTTTTTGCCTTTGAAATTTCCGTGAAGATCTCCATTAATAATTATAGAGTATGAGGGTGAAGAGATGCACTTGACAATCCAAGTGATCATCTTCTCAGGAAATTGCATTGCAACTAAAATGTCAAGAATGAGGTGCCAGCGAACATTATCAAAGGCCATCATAATATCTATTTTAAGGGTAACCCTTTTTCCTCTACCATTTTTTTATAACCCTTAAGAAGCTCCTGAGAGAGAAGGATGTTATCAGAAATGTTCCTTCCCATTACGAAAGCCGATTGTGAAGAATTGACAAGATAAGGAAAGGAGACTTTGATTCTATTGGCCAGAATTTTAGAGATAATTTTGTAGACAACATTGCAGAGAGAAATTGGTCTAAAGTCCGCTGGCAAGGAATGAGACTCTTTTTTTGGAATAAGAGCGATAGAGGTAGCATTCCAAGAATTGATCAGAGATCCAGTAAAGAAAAACTCTTGGACACCCTTACAAATGTCAGGACCAACTATATTTCAAGTGGATTTGAAAAAACTAGAGTTGAATTCATCAGGACCAGAAGATTTGTCACTATCAATACTGTAAATAGCCGATTTAATTTCAGCTTGAGTGATCTCGCGGATCATTATCTCTTTATCAGTATGAGTAACATGAGAAGAGATAAGAGAAGAGACTTTTTCTAGACCTGGGTAGCTGGCAGAATGCTTGGTACCCAAGGAGTCCTCAAAAAGGTTTACCAAGACTTTGGAGACACTAGCCGGAGAGGAGACAATGACTCCCTGATGATTAGAAATCAAGATAATTTTATTACGGAAAAGCCGAGCTTTAATACTTTTATGAAAGAATTTTGTATTCATATCACCCAGTTTGATCCAATTTTCTCTAGATTTTCGTTTTTGGAAAGATTCTTTAGCTCGACTTATGAAGATGAAAGACTCAGAAGCCTCATTTTCTTTAGTTACAAGATGAGGGTTAAGAGGGTCGGAGGCTAGAATAGATTGAGCTTCAAACAAATATTTTTGAGCAACAGAGGCTCTGGTGGAAATGTCACTGAACTCTTTGCGATTAAGCAAAGCTAGCTCAGATTGCAGACGAGTTAATTTGACAAAGACCATCCTCATTCATTCGGATGAGGTAGGGATATTCCAGCTAGTGAAGACTATGTCCTTAAACCGGGGATGAGCTTGCCACATATTGAAATAATGAAAGGGATATTTCCGCTTTGGACGGGGGAATCCAAGATTGAGGGTAACCGTTGTGTGGTCCGACGTGCGGAGATACCTAAAGTGGAAACTGGACATAGGGAAGAGATCATCCCAATCCGGGTTGAGGAGAACTCGATCTATTTTAGAAAGAATTGGTTGAGTAGGCTGTTTGTCAATCCAAGTGAATGGGAAACCAGATGATCGTAGATCATTGAGTTCACATTGGTAGCAGCAATTATTGAAATCATCAATTGCTGAGGACCAGGTGTCAGAGGATCCAATACGCTCGTCCGAGTGACGGATCGCATTGTAATCTCCAAGGGAAACCCAAGGGATGTGATTATCCAGCTTGGAGATATTAATGAGGTCATTCCAAAGAGGAATACAGTCTTTGACTTCATTAAAAGCATATATAGCAGTGAGCTTAAATGAGGCTCTGTAGTTATGACAACTAGCCATGCAGTGGATTAGCCGAGGGGATTGGGAGATTCTATTTATTGTAATTACACTAGGATTCCAGAGAGTCCAAATTCTACCTAGGGGATGAGACGAGTGGTTAGTAACTACATGCCAAAAGGGAACCATTTGTCTAATTATTTGGTCGACTTTATGAATTTGGACTTTAGTTTCTACTAGAATAATCAAAGAGATATGATTACTAATAATAAAATCTGTGACGTCTTGTTACCTAACAGGGTCGGTTAGACCTCGCATATTCCAAGAAGAAATATTCATAAGTAAGTACTTACAGTGAATTAGTCGATGATCATGTCAGAGGACATTACCAGTTTGCCCTTTCCTTTAGCTTCATCCATACAAGCCCTTTTGGGCGGGAATTCCACCTCCTCGTCGAGCTCCACCTCCTTATCCTCGCTAATAGATGAGAGTCAAGCTCCAGACGTAAACTCGGGCTCAATTTCAGAGGGATCTTCCTCAGAAGACAAAATCCCTATAGGAATGGAAGAAGGCTTGAAAGGACCTAATTTGCACTGATGGGTAGGATGCCCAAATACCTTACAATTTTCACATTGGGGAGGGAGTCCATGATATTCAAAAGAAACCATAATGATTTTGCCTCTTATCTTGAATAATAACTCAGATCGTATAGGGGGGAAGCCTTGATCATTATACAAATGCGAGCAAAGCGAAGCTTTTCCTTTCGTTCCATCTGATGATCCACATATAAAGGGGTTCCGATGACTGAGCCAATGTTGGTGAAACCCTCCGTAGTCCAAAGCTCAAGAGGTAGATTGAATACCTTGACCCAAATTGGAATTTTGTTATGGGGATCTTTAATTAGAGAGGTAAGAGGTTCCCATAATTTCAATATCATTAGGTTGCCACCAAAATGCCAAGGGGCCTCTTCCAACATTTTTTAGACATCGCCTCAGATCCAAATTTGAAGAGAAATTAACCTTTAGGAAGGGGCTTGAATTCCAAAAGACCGTACCTTTTCCAGATTGATGTCGCATTTGCTTTAAGAAAGGCAAGATTGGAAGGTTGGTTTAGAAAATACCCCGAGAGACAAGCCTTCCAAGACTCCGGAGAACCCAAAGCCGAGTCGTTTATGATGAATTCATTTCATACTTTTTCCATATGACTAATGCCAATCACCAATGGGGATCGATTATCACTATGACCCTCTATAATACTTGCATAAGATGTGAGAGAGGTAGATTTAGGAAAACGAGTTCAAGCTTGAGATACTTCTTGAAATATCCATAGGAGGATTAAGGGAAGAACGCTTTGCATGGACCAACTTATATTTTCTCCCTTTTGGGACTTTACCCGCATTCTCGAATTTTTAGATGAGAGAATAATGGGCATTTGAAGCACCACCCCCAATAACGTTTACCTTTGTTTGGACCAGTCTTTTCAATGGATAGGATCTGAGTGGGCCCAATGATTTTAGAAAACCGGCCTAGAGAGAGAGGGACATTTTAACCGGTTTGAGTTGTCGCTGAACTGACCCGACTCCATTAGATCACAGCCCAACTCATCCATATACCCATTACTTGATCTTGTCTTCTTCGCTTGATCGTTTCCAACATTCCTCAAATATACTGATTTTATACCCAAAGGAGGACCGATAGATGAAGGATCAGATTCAACTTCAAAACCTAAATCATTCATCCCAACCAGATTAGTTGGATTAGCTCCGATCTGAGAAGAGCGGAATGAAGCATAGAGAGGCTTCACAAATGAGGGCATCCATTCTCCCTTCCCAGATGAAAATCCCCTCTTAATCGAAGACGAGGACACATAGGCTCGAATAGGAGAACTTCACTGAGACTCTGGACCTATGGTTCTCAGATCCACAGGAGAGTTTGAAGGCGAAGAGATCAGACCAGAAAACGGAGGAATAGGTCTTACCAGACCCAAGTCTTCAGAAAGAGCAACAGTGGCCGGCAGAGGAGGGAGAGGGAGTTCTTCGATCGCCGCCACCAGATTGGCGTAAAACCCTAGCTCATACGAAGGGTGGCCAGAGAAATGATGACTGACCTGAGTAGGAGGACATAAGCCAGAAGAGGCTTTCGAGAACAGAACAATGGGAGGGTCAGGGCAGGTGGTTCCTAGAGGAGGTAAGTAGCTTTGAGTTTCCCTAGTCGAGGCTGATTGAAATATAACTTGTCCTTGGCCAGACTTCATATGGTGTCTGGCCAGAGCATGTGTATTTCTAACGAACTGCTCTTGAGAGGCAGGGATTTGGTGAGGAGAAGGAAGAGAAGGTGCTGGAACATTAGAGAGGGAGTCAAGGGTCAGAGGGGCAGGATGGGCTGATTCAAGGCTACTGGCGAACGAGGCGAGGGAAGAAGAAAATTTTTGTGTATGGATGGGAGAGAATATTCCAGGTTGAGTCGATGACCTAGATGGATTCTAGAAGCCAGAGGAGTCCATCAGGTGGAATGCAAAATTTGCTTTGACAGAGGGTTAGTTTTTTTATCGTTTAATTGGATTGAACAGGAGGTGAGAGCTGGTTAAGGGGATATAATCTCCTAGGGGTTTAGGAAAGAGAGAGGAGAAAGGCTAGAGTCAACAGTCAAAGGAGAGGGTTTAGGAAAGAGACTGATGAAACTAGACAACAGTTGTCCTAAGGGGTGACTTGGGTTGCAGGGTTTAGAACTAGGCTCAGAGACATAGGGATAGCAAGAATCTCGCTTAGCTTAAAGAAGGTATTAAATTCTAATAAGGGTGGACAGAGGAGGAAAGATAAAGGGGTTTTCACCTAAAGAAGGAGAGAGGGAGGGGTTTTAACTTTCAGACTAGAAAAGTAGACTGCGATTTAGAAAATTGATGTGGTTTGGTTTGATAGACTAAATGAGACTCTGATTAAGGTAGAGACATGGTTAGAAAAGCTAACGAGCTTGTAACTAGCTCTAAAATGGAAGCAGAGAGAGTGGCAATACTCTCTCTGGCCTAGAAAAAGGATGATGGGTGATTGATTGAAGATGAGGCTGGTTTTGCAGGTCACTAAGCCTGAGATGAGAGGACAGGTTGGGGAAAGAACAGAATGAGGTTTAACTTTGATAGACCATGAGCTAACTAGGGGACTAGTTTGCGACCAGAAAAGGAGAGGTGATTTAGTTAAAGTCGAACGTTGTTAGATGAGAGAAATCCAGGGAGAGAAAGGGATGGTTAGTACTTGTGAGTCAGACATTCTGAAGTGATCGCAACCTTGAAAACTAAAGGAAACTCTATAAAGTCTTATGGATTGACAACTTAGGATGTTGAAAGAGACCAGAGGGTTAATACAATATAATGATGTCATACTTGAACCAACAGATACCCGGGAATTTGGTACAATTAGAAAGACATGAGTTGAGGGAAGGCTTGCAAGAGATGGGCTGATGGAGGACCATGATTCTGAAGGGATGAGAGAACTTGGAGGACTTCTTGAAGTAACCATCAATCAATTGGAGTTTTTTCAATTGATTCAGATTGGGTCAAACAACAAAGATGAACAATATGTAGGTTGGGTTGATAGGAGAGAGAAGCGTAAAGTTTATAACTCAGCCTTAAGGATATTTATGTACTTAAGATGTCTACATATTCCATATATGATATAGGTATATATTCTTATAAATTTTTGAATGTTCTATATCTAATTATATATCTTAAATATTATAATAGTGTTTAATAAAATATTTTGATTATACCTTTACATATGAAAAAAATTATAAACAAATTTTATTCGATATATTTTGTGTATTTTTTGAATATTAATTAGTAATTAAACTTATCAAATACAAATTTAAAAAATAATATTATTAAAAAATATTAAATATTTAATAATTAGTAAAAAAAATTGATAAATATATTATAATTTATCAATGTCCCTCCGATATCAATCTTATTTAACTACTAAAATTCAGTAGGATATCAATATTTACAAATAATCACATTGTAGTCCAAAATGTTTTTAGTCATTTTTTATATAGGTTTAATTTTTATTTTTTTAAACGTCATATTTTTCGAATTATTAATCCAAAAAAATTCAAAAAATTGTTGTTTTTTTCTAAAACGTACAAAGCTAGATTCATGAAAAAAATATATTTCAATTTCTTTTTAGTTGCGTAATTACGTGCAATTGACGTGCAAAATAAATTTGGAAAAAGAAATTGGGCTCTAATTGCGGAATTACGTGTAATTTGGTTGCTAAAAAGACAATTGTATTCAAATTATGGAATTACATGTACATGTTTTACGAAAATAAAAAGAAAATAATTACGTAAATAAAAAATTTGGTTGCCAAATAAGTTTGATAGTGTGAAAATACAAAATATAACTTTTTTTTATGAAAATAAGTGTTAATTGAGTGTGAAACAACTAGTTTTTTTGTAGTTACAAAATATGTGCATTATATCTTGAGAAAACTTTTTAAAAATTAACTATGCTCGAGTTACATAAATACATGCAATTTGGTTGCTAAAAAATGTATTATAATTGTAGAATTACGTGCAAATATATTGTATAAATAAAAAAAATTAGTTGCTGGATTAAGACTTTGGTTGCTAAATAAGTCTAATTGTGTAAGAAAAGCTTGTTTTGTGAAAATAAGTGTTAATTTGGTGTGAAACAACTTTTTTTGTACTTAAGAAAATATGTGTATTTTGGTGTTGAAAAATCTTTATAAAAAATATAGACTGTGAACCAAATGCGGAAATACGTGCAATTTGGTTGCGAAATTAGTTTGTAAAAAATATGTTGCAGAATTACGTATAATTTGGTTGCTACAAAGCAAATGTGTTACAATTCTAAAATTACGTGTAATCTAGTTACAAAAATAAAATAAATAAATATCTCCAATTTAACTGTAATTTGGTTGCTACAAAACAAATGTGTTAACAATTTAATTCATTTTCAACGATGTCCCATAAGCACAGACCTACAAAGCGTCAAAATAATACTCAGATACTTATTTAGGAGTGAGAATTTGGGACTTCACGTAAAACACAACCATGGTCTTCAGTTGATTGGGTTTACTAACGACGATTGGGCATGTTTCTTGGATAATCGTCGCTCCGTGGGTGGCTATTGTGTGTTTTGTTTTGGGAGACTCTAGTATTTTGGTTTTCGAAGAAGGAAAACACTATTTCTGGTCAATTACAGAGTCAGAGTACCGCACATTCGTCAATTTATCAGCAGAACTCATGTCGCTACATTATGTACTGATCGAGCTCAACCTTCCAGTCTCTCGATTACTGGTTTGATAACCTTGGTACGAGCTCACTGATCTCCAATCTAGTTTTTCACACAAGGACAAAACATATAGAGATTGATATGTATTTTTAAAAGGATTTTGGTGATTCATGGATTTTCAGAAATTTGCTACGTTCCCTCATATGATCAGATAGTAGGCCTCTTTAAAAAATTACTTTCTTATAGTCGAGTTCTCTTCTTAAGAGACAAACTCAGACTCAATACTTCACTCATTCATCAAAGGGAGAAGTGAGAAATCAGACTAAAGAAAGCTCAATTGAATGTGCATTGATCTTGAAATAATGTGAGCATTCTGATATCGGAGTTAATTGAAGATGAATGATGGGTTAGAGGAGGATAGTGCGATGTGTACGGCTCGAAGATAACATTTGTGTTTGAGTGAATTAGGTTTTGTTTAGAGTTAATGTTAAACTTGTTTATTTATATCGGGTCAATAATTAACTAAGCCCACATGATTACATATTACAAAATAAAATATTTTCTTGTACATATATTGACAACTCATTATTCTCCTATTCTAGTAGTACACTAAAAGATAAATGCTGAAAATGTTTTGATCCTTTATGTAAAAGGACATCGTGCTTAATAATTATACTACATAAAAGCATAAACAAAAGTATAACAAATTGAGTACGGGTGGAGCTAAATCTACCCGATTTCAATCTAACCCCGACCAAAATTACCATTTAACCCACCTTTGGTTTTCTACTCACCTATTTGTATCTACAAACTTCTATTTAATTATGAAAATATCGTTAATGAAAAAAAAAATACTAAGTATATCCTCCATACCAACATAAAAAAAATCGGTGTGTTTGGTGCAGTTATGCACCGTTGCTTAAGAAGGTGAACGGGTGGTGCATAGCTGATTTATATCGGTTATGAGGCCCTGCACCGTCGATTCAAGGGTGTAAACCGATAATTTAGCTCCTCAGCACCACCGGTTCTGAGGTCCTGTACCGTCGGTTCACATCTTTTGAACATATGATGCAAATCTTCGTACCCACCGATTAAAATCCCTGGAATTATAGGTTAGAATGCGGTTCATTTTTTTAGTTATTGTGTTAAGTTTTGAGTTTGTATTTTCTTTACCTATTTTAATATTTTGTGTATTTTAGAATTTTAGTGTGAGAATGATACACATGGATATGGAGAGGATTTCAAAGAATTCTCAAATATTCTTTGAATGCAACGGATAAACAATCAATAGACCTTTGATTTAATTTGAATTATTATTTTAAAATTAACTCAAACGACCTAAAAGACTTGAAATTTGTACGTAATTAAGAATGACACAATCAGGATTCAGGTCAGATAGACCAACCTAAATGCTACTCTCTCAATTACTCCTACGAGGCTAATACTAATAGATACCTCAATCATATGCGGACCCAAAAGCTTTTGTCTGTCAAAAACTCCACCACGTGACTTGCCAAAGAGGAAAAGAGGTAGATTGCCTCATATTTGCATTATTTATATATACTAGTAATACTGTATGGTGTCTTTTAAAAACTGCAATAATGATTACAAATCGTTACGTCAAATGAGTATGAACTTGGGTTCGAATGAAAATAAATCATATATAAATTTGGGTGTGAGCTTCTTGTACTAGTTATAAAATAAGGTAAATAAAATATTCTTTAACTAAACTTAGACGTAGTAAATTTTCTATTTAAGAAGAGAAAATCAAGAGCCACAAAAAATTGATTTATACCATCTATATTTTAGATTTAGTTTGATAAGTTTATATGAACTTAGGATCTTGAAAGAGACCACAGGGTTAATACAATATAATGTTGTCATAGTTGAACCAGCAGATACCCAGGAATTTGGTACAAATAGAAAGGCATGAGTTGAGGGAAGGCTTGCAAGAGATGGGCTGATGGAGGTCTATGATTCTGAAGGGATGAGAGAACTTGGAGGACTGCTTGAAGTAACCATCAAGAGGCACTAAAAGATAAATGCTGAAAATGTTTTGATCCTTTATGTAAAAGGACATCGTGCTTAATAATTATACTACATAGAAGCATAAACAAAAGTATACCAAATTGAGTACGGGTGGAGCTAAATCTACCCGATTTCAATCTAACCCCGGCCAAAATTACCATTTAACCCACCTTTGGCTTTCTACTCACCTATTTGTATCCCCAAACTTCTATTTAATTATGAAAAAGTCGTTAACGAAAAAAAATACTAAGTATATCCTCAATACCAACATAAAAAAAATCGGTGTGTTTGGTGCAGTTATGCACCACTGCTTTAGAAGGTGAACGGGTGGTGCATAGCTGATTTATATCGGTTTTGAGGCCCTGCACCGTCGATTCAGGGGTGTAAACCGATAATTTAGCTCCTCAGCACCACCGGTTCTTAGGTCTTGTACCGTCGGTTCACATCTTTTGAACATATGATGCAAATCTTCGTACCCACCAATTAAAATCTCTAGAATAATAGGTTAGAATGCGGTTCATTTTTTTAATTATTGTGTTAAGTTTTGAGTTTGTATTTTCTTTACCTATTTTAATATTTTATGTATTTTAGAATTGTAGGGTGAGAATGATACACATGGATATGGAGAGGATTTCAAAGAATTTTCAAATATTCTTTGAATGCAACGGATAAACGATCAATAGACCTTTGATTTAATTTGAATTATTATTTTAAAATTAACTCAGACGACCTAAAAGACTTGAAATTTGTACGTAATTAAGAATGACACAATCAGGATTCAGGTCAGATAGACCAACCTAAATGCTACTCTCTTAATTACTCCTACGAGACTAATACTAATAGATACCTCAATCATATGCGGACCCAAAAGATTTTGTCTGTCAAAAACTCCACCACGTGACTCGCCAAAGAGGCAAAGAGGTAGATTGCCACATATTTGCATTATTTATATATACTAGTAATACTATATGATTGTCTTTTAATATTATTTAATAATATTAAATATTTAATAATTAGTAAACAAATTGATAAATATATTATAATTTATCAATGTCCCTCCGATATCAATCTTATTTAACTACTAAAATTCAGTAGGATATCAATATTTACAAATAATCACATTGTAGTCCAAAATGTATTAGCCATTTTTTATATAGTTTTTATTTTTATTTTTTTAAACGTCATATTTTTCGAATTATTAATCCAAAAAAATCAAAAAATTGTTGTTTTTATTTTCTAAAACGTACAAAGCTAGATTCATGATAAATATTTTTTCAATTTCTTTTTAGTTGCGTAATTACGTGCAAAATAAATTTGGAAAAAGAAATTGGGCTCTAGTTGCGGAGTTACGTGTAATTTGGTTGCTAAAAAGACAATTGTATTCCAATTGTGGAATTACATGTACATGTTTTACAAAAATAAGAAGAAAATAATTACGTAAATAAAAAATTTGGTTGCATAATAAGTTTGATAGTTTGAAAAGACAATTGTATTCCAATTGTGGAATTACATGTATATGTTTTACGAAAATAAAAAGAAAATAATTACGTAAATAAAAAATTTGGTTGCCAAATAAGTTTGATAGTGTAATTTGAATTATTATTTTAAAATTAACTTAGACGACCTAAAAGACTTGAAATTTGTACGTAATTAAGAATGACACAATCAGGATTCAGGTCAGATAGACCAACCTAAATGCTACTCTTTCAATTACTCCTACGAGGCTAATACTAATATATAACTCAATCATATGCGGATCCAAAAGATTTTGTCTGTCAAAAACTCCACCACGTGACTCGCCAAAGAGGCAAAGAGGTAGATTGGCTCATATTTGCATTATTTATATATACTAGTAATACTATAGGGTGTCTTTTAAAAACTGCAATAATGATTACAAATCGTTACGTCAAATGAGTATGAACTTGGGTTCGAATGAAAATAAATCATATATAAATTAGGATGTCAGCTTCTTCTACCAGTTATAAAATAAGATAAATAAAAT
This sequence comes from Limnanthes douglasii subsp. nivea, assembly GCA_036936605.1. Lineage (NCBI taxonomy): Eukaryota > Viridiplantae > Streptophyta > Magnoliopsida > Brassicales > Limnanthaceae > Limnanthes > Limnanthes douglasii. Next base: position 286,991,960 of record JAUPFV010000001.1, read on the forward strand.
ATTCTTTAACTAAACTTATACGTAGTAAATTTTCTATTTAAGAAGAGAAAATCAAGAGGCACAAAAAAATTAATTTATATCATCTATTTTTTAGATTTAGTTTGATAAGTTTACATGAACTTAGGATGTTGAAAGAGACCACAGGTTTAATACAATATAATGCTCTCATAGTTGAACCGATAGATACCCAAGAATTTGGTACAATGAGAAAGACATGAGTTGAGGGAAGGCTTGCAAGAGATGGGCTGATCGAGGACCATGATTCTGAAGGGATGAGAGAACTTGGAGGACTGCTTGAAGTAACCATCAATCAATTGGAGCTTCTTCTATTGATTCAGATTGGGTCAAACAACAAAGATGAACAATTCACCGTTGGGTTGATAGGAGAGAGAAGTGTAAAGTTTATAACTCAAACCTTAAGGATATTTATGTATTTAAGATGTCTACATATTCCATATATGATATAGGTATGCTTTCTTATAAATTTTAGAATGTTTAATATCTAATTATATATCTTAAATATTATAATAGTGTTTAATAAAATATTTTGATTATACCTTTACATATGAAAAACAAATCCTAAACAAATTTTATTAGATATATTTCGTGTATTTTGTGAATATTAATTAGTAATTAAACTTATCAAATAAAAATTTAAAAAATAATATTCTTAAATAATATTAAATATTTAATAATTAGTAAACAAATTGATAAATATATTATAATTTATCAATGTCCCTCCGATATCAATCTTATTTAACTACTAAAATTCAGTAGGATATCAATATTTACAAATAATCACATTGTAGTCCAAAATGTTTTTTAGCCATTTTTATATAGTTTTTATTTTTATTTTTTTAAACGTCATATTTTCTGAAATATTAATCCAAAAAAATTCAAAAAATTGTTGTTTTTTTTCCTAAAACGTACAAAGCTAGATTCATGATAAAAAAAATTTTAATTTCTTTTTAGTTGCGTAATTACGTGCAATTGACGTGCAAAATAAATTTGGAAAAAGAAATTGGGCTCTAGTTACGGAATTACGTGTAATTTGGTTGCTAAAAATACAATTGTATTCCAATTGTGGAATTGAATGTACATGTTTTACGAAAATAAGAAGAAAATAATTACGTAAATAAAAAATTTGGTTGCCAAATAAGTTTGATAGTGTGAAAATACAAAATACAACTTATTTTTATGAAAATAAGTGTTAATTGAGTGTGAAACAACTAGTTTTTTGTGGTTACAAAATATGTGCATTATATCTTGAAAAAACTTTTTAAAAATTAACTATGCTCGAGTTACAGAAATACATGCAATTTGGTTGCTAAAAAAATGTATTATAATTGTAGAATTACGTGCAAATATATTGTATAAATAAAAAAATTAGTTGCTGGATTAAGACTTTGGTTGCTAAATAAGTCTAATTGTGTAAGAAAAGCTTGTTTTGTGAAAATAAGTGTTAATTTGGCGTGAAACAACTTTTTTGTACTTAAGAAAATATGTGTATTTTGGTGTTGAAAAATCTTTATAAAAAATATAGATTGTGAACCAAATGCGGAAATACGTGCAATTTGGTTGCGAAATTAGTTTATAAAAAATATGTTGCAGAATTACGTATAATTTGGTTGCTACAAAGCAAATGTGTTACAATTCTGAAAGAGGCCCTAAAAGATAAATGCTGAAAATGTTCTGATCCTTTATGTAAAAGGACATCGTGCTTAATAATTAGACTACATAAAAGCATAAACAAAAGTATAACAAATTGAGTACGGGTGGAGCTAAATCTACCCAATTTCAATCTAACCCCGACCAAAATTACCATTTAACCCACCTTTGGCTTTCTACTCACCTATTTGTATCCCCAAACTTCTATTTAATTATGAAAATGTCGTTAATAAAAAAAAAATACTAAGTCTATCCTCAATACCAACATAAAAAAATCGGTGTGTTTGGTGCAGTTATGCACCACTGCTTCAGAAGGTGAACGAGTGGTGCATAGCTGATTTATATCGGTTCTGAAGCCCTGCACCGTCGATTCAGGGGTGTAAACCGATAATTTAGCTCCTCAGCACCACCGGTTCTGAGGTCCTGTACCGTCGGTTCACATCTTTTGAACATATGATGCAAATCTTCGTACCCACCAATTAAAATCTCTAGAATAATCGGTTAGAATGCGGTTCATTTTTTTAATTATTGTGTTAAGTTTTGAGTTTGTATTTTCTTTACCTATTTTAATATTTTATGTATTTTAGAATTGTAGGGTGAGAATGATACACATGGATATGGAGAGGATTTCAAAGAATTTTCAAATATTCTTTGAATGCAACGGATAAACGATCAATAGACCTTTGATTTAATTTGAATTATTATTTTAAAATTAACTTAGACGACCTAAAAGACTTGAAATTTGTACGTAATTAAGAATGACACAATCAGGATTCAGGTCAGATAGACCAACCTAAATGCTACTCTCTCAATTACTCCTACGAGGCTAATACTAATAGATACCTCAATCATATGCGGACCCAAAAGATTTTGTCTGTCAAAAACTCCACCACGTGACTCGCCAAAGAGGAAAAAAAAGGCAAAGAGGTAGATTGCCACATATTTGCCTTATTTATATATACTAGTAATACTATATGATTGTCTTTTAATATTATCAAATAATATTAAATATTTAATAATTAGTAAACAAATTGATAAATATATTATAATTTATCAATATCCCTCCGATATCAATCTTATTTAACTACTAAAATTCAGCAGGATATCAACATTTACAAATAATCACATTGTAGTCCAAAATGTTTTAGCCATTTTTTATATGATTTTTATTTTTTAAACGTCATATTTTTCGAATTATTAATCCAAAAAAATTCAAAAAATTGTTGTTTTTATTTTCTAAAACGTAGAAAGCTAGATTCATGATAAATATTTTTTCAATTTCTTTTTAGTTGCGTAATTACGTGCAAAATAAATTTGGAAAAAGAAATTGGGCTCTAGTTGCGGAATTACGTGTGATTTGGTTGCTAAAAAGACAATTGTATTCCAATTGTGGAATTACATGTACATGTTTTACGAAAATAAGAAGAAAATAATTACGTAAATAAAAAATTTGGTTGCCAAATAAGTTTGATAGTGTGAAAAGACAATTGTATTCCAATTCTGGAATTACATGTATATGTTTTACGAAAATAAAAAGAAAATAATTACGTAAATAAAAAATTTGGTTGCCAAATAAGTTTGATAGTGTAATTTGAATTATTATTTTAAAATTAACTTAGACGACCTAAAAGACTTGAAATTTGTACGTAATTAAGAATGACACAATCAGGATTCAGGTCAGATAGACCAACCTAAATGCTACTCTCTCAATTACTCCTACGAGGCTAATACTAATAGATAACTCAATCATATGCGGACCCAAAAATACTATAGGGTGTCTTTTAAAAACTGCAATAATGATTACAAATCGTTACGTCAAATGAGTATGAACTTGGGTTCGAATGAAAATAAATCATATATAAATTAGGATGTCAGCTTCTTCTACTAGTTATAAAATAAGATAAATAAAATATTCTTTAACTAAACTTATACGTAGTAAATTTTCTATTTAAGAAGAGAAAATCAAGAGGCACAAAAAAAAATTGATTTATATCATCTATTTTTTAGATTTAGTTTGATAAGTTTACATGAACTTAGGATGTTGAAAGAGACCACAGGGTTAATACAATATAATGCTGTCATAGTTGAACCGATAGATACCGAGTAATTTGGTACAATGAGAAAGGCATGAGTTGAGGGAAGGCTTGCAAGAGATGGGCTGATGGAGGACCATGATTCTGAAGGGCTGAGAGAACTTGGAGGACTGCTTGAAGTAACCATCAATCAATTGGAGCTTCTTCCATTGATTCAGATTGGGTCAAACAACAAAGATGAACAATTCACCGTTGGGTTGATAGGAGAGAGAAGTGTAAAGTTTATAACTCAACCTTAAGGATATTTATGTATTTAAGATTCTACATATTCCATATATGATATAGGTATGTATTCTTATAAATTTTAGAATGTTCTATATCTAATTATATATCTTAAATATTATAATAGTGTTTAATAAAATATTTTGATTATACCTTTACATATGAAAAACAAATCATAAACAAATTTTATTAGATATATTTCGTGTATTTTGTAAATATGAATTAGTAATTAAACTCATCAAATAAAAATTTAAAAAATAATATTCTTAAATAATATTAAATATTTAATAATTAGTAAACAAATTGATAAATATATTATAATTTATCAATGTCCTTCCGATATCAATCTTATTTAACTACTAAAATTCAGTAGGATATCAATATTTACAAATAATCACATTGTAGTCCAAAATGTTTTTAGTCATTTTTTATATAGGTTTAATTTTTATTTTTTTAAACGTCATATTTTTCGAATTATTAATCCAAAAAAATTCAAAAAATTGTTGTTTTTTTCTAAAACGTACAAAGCTAGATTCATGAAAAAAATATATTTCAATTTCTTTTTAGTTGCGTAATTACGTGCAATTGACGTGCAAAATAAATTTGGAAAAAGAAATTGGGCTCTAATTGCGGAATTACGTGTAATTTGGTTGCTAAAAAGACAATTGTATTCAAATTATGGAATTACATGTACATGTTTTACGAAAATAAAAAGAAAATAATTACGTAAATAAAAAATTTGGTTGCCAAATAAGTTTGATAGTGTGAAAATACAAAATATAACTTTTTTTTATGAAAATAAGTGTTAATTGAGTGTGAAACAACTAGTTTTTTTGTAGTTACAAAATATGTGCATTATATCTTGAGAAAACTTTTTAAAAATTAACTATGCTCGAGTTACATAAATACATGCAATTTGGTTGCTAAAAAATGTATTATAATTGTAGAATTACGTGCAAATATATTGTATAAATAAAAAAAATTAGTTGCTGGATTAAGACTTTGGTTGCTAAATAAGTCTAATTGTGTAAGAAAAGCTTGTTTTGTGAAAATAAGTGTTAATTTGGTGTGAAACAACTTTTTTGTACTTAAGAAAATATGTGTATTTTGGTGTTGAAAAATCTTTATAAAAAATATAGACTGTGAACCAAATGCGGAAATACGTGCAATTTGGTTGCGAAATTAGTTTGTAAAAAATATGTTGCAGAATTACGTATAATTTGGTTGCTACAAAGCAAATGTGTTACAATTCTAAAATTACGTGTAATCTAGTTACAAAAATAAAATAAATAAATATCTCCAATTTAACTGTAATTTGGTTGCTACAAAACAAATGTGTTAACAATTTAATTCATTTTCAACGATGTCCCATAAGCACAGACCTACAAAGCGTCAAAATAATACTCAGATACTTATTTAGGAGTGAGAATTTGGGACTTCACGTAAAACACAACCATGGTCTTCAGTTGATTGGGTTTACTAACGACGATTGGGCATGTTTCTTGGATAATCGTCGCTCCGTGGGTGGCTATTGTGTGTTTTGTTTTGGGAGACTCTAGTATTTTGGTTTTCGAAGAAGGAAAACACTATTTCTGGTCAATTACAGAGTCAGAGTACCGCACATTCGTCAATTTATCAGCAGAACTCATGTCGCTACATTATGTACTGATCGAGCTCAACCTTCCAGTCTCTCGATTACTGGTTTGATAACCTTGGTACGAGCTCACTGATCTCCAATCTAGTTTTTCACACAAGGACAAAACATATAGAGATTGATATGTATTTTTAAAAGGATTTTGGTGATTCATGGATTTTCAGAAATTTGCTACATTCCCTCATATGATCAGATAGTAGGCCTCTTTAAAAAATTACTTTCTTATAGTCGAGTTCTCTTCTTAAGAGACAAACTCAGACTCAATACTTCACTCATTCATCAAAGGGAGAAGTGAGAAATCAGACTAAAGAAAGCTCAATTGAATGTGCATTGATCTTGAAATAATGTGAGCATTCTGATATCGGAGTTAATTGAAGATGAATGATGGGTTAGAGGAGGATAGTGCGATGTGTACGGCTCGAAGATAACATTTGTGTTTGAGTGAATTAGGTTTTGTTTAGAGTTAATGTTAAACTTGTTTATTTATATCGGGTCAATAATTAACTAAGCCCACATGATTACATATTACAAAATAAAATATTTTCTTGTACATATATTGACAACTCATTATTCTCCTATTCTAGTAGTACACTAAAAGATAAATGCTGAAAATGTTTTGATCCTTTATGTAAAAGGACATCGTGCTTAATAATTATACTACATAAAAGCATAAACAAAAGTATAACAAATTGAGTACGGGTGGAGCTAAATCTACCCGATTTCAATCTAACCCCGACCAAAATTACCATTTAACCCACCTTTGGTTTTCTACTCACCTATTTGTATCTACAAACTTCTATTTAATTATGAAAATATCGTTAATGAAAAAAAAATGCTAAGTATATCCTCCATACCAACATAAAAAAATCGGTGTGTTTGGTGCAGTTATGCACCGTTGCTTAAGAAGGTGAACGGGTGGTGCATAGCTGATTTATATCGGTTATGAGGCCCTGCACCGTCGATTCAAGGGTGTAAACCGATAATTTAGCTCCTCAGCACCACCGGTTCTGAGGTCCTGTACCGTCGGTTCACATCTTTTGAACATATGATGCAAATCTTCGTACCCACCGATTAAAATCCCTGGAATTATAGGTTAGAATGCGGTTCATTTTTTTAGTTATTGTGTTAAGTTTTGAGTTTGTATTTTCTTTACCTATTTTAATATTTTGTGTATTTTAGAATTTTAGTGTGAGAATGATACACATGGATATGGAGAGGATTTCAAAGAATTTTCAAATATTCTTTGAATGCAACGGATAAACGATCAATAGACCTTTGATTTAATTTGAATTATTATTTTAAAATTAACTCAGACGACCTAAAAGACTTGAAATTTGTACGTAATTAAGAATGACACAATCAGGATTCAGGTCAGATAGACCAACCTAAATGCTACTCTCTTAATTACTCCTACGAGACTAATACTAATAGATACCTCAATCATATGCGGACCCAAAAGATTTTGTCTGTCAAAAACTCCACCACGTGACTCGCCAAAGAGGCAAAGAGGTAGATTGCCACATATTTGCATTATTTATATATACTAGTAATACTATATGATTGTCTTTTAATATTATTTAATAATATTAAATATTTAATAATTAGTAAACAAATTGATAAATATATTATAATTTATCAATGTCCCTCCGATATCAATCTTATTTAACTACTAAAATTCAGTAGGATATCAATATTTACAAATAATCACATTGTAGTCCAAAATGTATTAGCCATTTTTTATATAGTTTTTATTTTTATTTTTTTAAACGTCATATTTTTCGAATTATTAATCCAAAAAAATCAAAAAATTGTTGTTTTTATTTTCTAAACGTACAAAGCTAGATTCATGATAAATATTTTTTCAATTTCTTTTTAGTTGCGTAATTACGTGCAAAATAAATTTGGAAAAAGAAATTGGGCTCTAGTTGCGGAGTTACGTGTAATTTGGTTGCTAAAAAGACAATTGTATTCCAATTGTGGAATTACATGTACATGTTTTACAAAAATAAGAAGAAAATAATTACGTAAATAAAAAATTTGGTTGCCAAATAAGTTTGATAGTGTGAAAAGACAATTGTATTCCAATTGTGGAATTACATGTATATGTTTTACGAAAATAAAAAGAAAATAATTACGTAAATAAAAAATTTGGTTGCCAAATAAGTTTGATAGTGTAATTTGAATTATTATTTTAAAATTAACTTAGACGACCTAAAAGACTTGAAATTTGTACGTAATTAAGAATGACACAATCAGGATTCAGGTCAGATAGACCAACCTAAATGCTACTCTTTCAATTACTCCTACGAGGCTAATACTAATATATAACTCAATCATATGCGGATCCAAAAGATTTTGTCTGTCAAAAACTCCACCACGTGACTCGCCAAAGAGGCAAAGAGGTAGATTGGCTCATATTTGCATTATTTATATATACTAGTAATACTATAGGGTGTCTTTTAAAAACTGCAATAATGATTACAAATCGTTACGTCAAATGAGTATGAACTTGGGTTCGAATGAAAATAAATCATATATAAATTAGGATGTCAGCTTCTTCTACCAGTTATAAAATAAGATAAATAAAATATTCTTTAACTAAACTTATACGTAGTAAATTTTCTATTTAAGAAGAGAAAATCAAGAGGCACAAAAAAATTAATTTATATCATCTATTTTTTAGATTTAGTTTGATAAGTTTACATGAACTTAGGATGTTGAAAGAGACCACAGGTTTAATACAATATAATGCTCTCATAGTTGAACCGATAGATACCCAAGAATTTGGTACAATGAGAAAGGCATGAGTTGAGGGAAGGCTTGCAAGAGATGAGCTGATCGAGGACCATGATTCTGAAGGGATGAGAGAACTTGGAGGACTGCTTGAAGTAACCATCAATCAATTGGAGCTTCTTCTATTGATTCAGATTGGGTCAAACAACAAAGATGAACAATTCACCGTTGGGTTGATAGGAGAGAGAAGTGTAAAGTTTATAACTCAAACCTTAAGGATATTTATGTATTTAAGATGTCTACATATTCCATATATGATATAGGTATGCTTTCTTATAAATTTTAGAATGTTTAATATCTAATTATATATCTTAAATATTATAATAGTGTTTAATAAAATATTTTGATTATACCTTTACATATGAAAAACAAATCCTAAACAAATTTTATTAGATATATTTCGTGTATTTTGTGAATATTAATTAGTAATTAAACTTATCAAATAAAAATTTAAAAAATAATATTCTTAAATAATATTAAATATTTAATAATTAGTAAACAAATTGATAAATATATTATAATTTATCAATGTCCCTCCGATATCAATCTTATTTAACTACTAAAATTCAGTAGGATATCAATATTTACAAATAATCACATTGTAGTCCAAAATGTTTTTTAGCCATTTTTATATAGTTTTTATTTTTATTTTTTTAAACGTCATATTTTTTGAAATATTAATCCAAAAAAATTCAAAAAATTGTTGTTTTTTTCCTAAAACGTACAAAGCTAGATTCATGATAAAAAATTTTTTAATTTCTTTTTAGTTGCGTAATTACGTGCAATTGACGTGCAAAATAAATTTGGAAAAAGAAATTGGGCTCTAGTTACGGAATTACGTGTAATTTGGTTGCTAAAAATACAATTGTATTCCAATTGTGGAATTGAATGTACATGTTTTACGAAAATAAGAAGAAAATAATTACGTAAATAAAAAAATTTGGTTGCCAAATAAGTTTGATAGTGTGAAAATACAAAATACAACTTGTTTTTATGAAAATAAGTGTTAATTGAGTGTGAAACAACTAGTTTTTTTGTGGTTACAAAATATGTGCATTATATCTTGAAAAAACTTTTTAAAAATTAACTATGCTCGAGTTACAGAAATACATGTAATTTGGTTGCTAAAAAAATGTATTATAATTGTAGAATTACGTGCAAATATATTGTATAAATAAAAAAATTAGTTGCTGGATTAAGACTTTGGTTGCTAAATAAGTCTAATTGTGTAAGAAAAGCTTGTTTTGTGAAAATAAGTGTTAATTTGGCGTGAAACAACTTTTTTGTAGTTAAGAAAATATGTGTATTTTGGTGTTGAAAAATCTTTATAAAAAATATAGATTGTGAACCAAATGCGGAAATACGTGCAATTTGGTTGCGAAATTAGTTTATAAAAAATATGTTGCAGAATTACGTATAATTTGGTTGCTACAAAGCAAATGTGTTACAATTCTGAAAGAGGCCCTAAAAGATAAATGCTGAAAATGTTCTGATCCTTTATGTAAAAGGACATCGTGCTTAATAATTATACTACATAAAAGCATAAACAAAAGTATAACAAATTGAGTACGGGTGGAGCTAAATCTACCCAATTTCAATCTAACCCCGACCAAAATTACCATTTAACCCACCTTTGGCTTTCTACTCACCTATTTGTATCCCCAAACTTCTATTTAATTATGAAAATGTCGTTAATGAAAAAAAAATACTAAGTATATCCTCAATACCAACATAAAAAAATCGGTGTGTTTGGTGCAGTTATGCACCACTGCTTCAGAAGGTGAACGAGTGGTGCATAGCTGATTTATATCGGTTCTGAAGCCCTGCACCGTCGATTCAGGGGTGTAAACCGATAATTTAGCTCCTCAGCACCACCGGTTCTGAGGTCCTGTACCGTCGGTTCACATCTTTTGAACATATGATGCAAATCTTCGTACCCACCAATTAAAATCTCTAGAATAATCGGTTAGAATGCGGTTCATTTTTTTAATTATTGTGTTAAGTTTTGAGTTTGTATTTTCTTTACCTATTTTAATATTTTATGTATTTTAGAATTGTAGGGTGAGAATGATACACATGGATATGGAGAGGATTTCAAAGAATTTTCAAATATTCTTTGAATGCAACGGATAAACGATCAATAGACCTTTGATTTAATTTGAATTATTATTTTAAAATTAACTTAGACGACCTAAAAGACTTGAAATTTGTACGTAATTAAGAATGACACAATCAGGATTCAGGTCAGATAGACCAACCTAAATGCTACTCTCTCAATTACTCCTACGAGGCTAATACTAATAGATACCTCAATCATATGCGGACCCAAAAGATTTTGTCTGTCAAAAACTCCACCACGTGACTCGCCAAAGAGGAAAAAAAAAGGCAAAGAGGTAGATTGCCACATATTTGCCTTATTTATATATACTAGTAATACTATATGATTGTCTTTTAATATTATCAAATAATATTAAATATTTAATAATTAGTAAACAAATTGATAAATATATTATAATTTATCAATATCCCTCCGATATCAATCTTATTTAACTACTAAAATTCAGCAGGATATCAACATTTACAAATAATCACATTGTAGTCCAAAATGTTTTAACCATTTTTTATATGATTTTTATTTTTTAAACGTCATATTTTTCGAATTATTAATCCAAAAAAATTCAAAAAATTGTTGTTTTTATTTTCTAAAACGTAGAAAGCTAGATTCATGATAAATATTTTTTCAATTTCTTTTTAGTTGCGTAATTACGTGCAAAATAAATTTGGAAAAAGAAATTGGGCTCTAGTTGCGGAATTACGTGTAATTTGGTTGCTAAAAAGACAATTGTATTCCAATTGTGGAATTACATGTACATGTTTTACGAAAATAAGAAGAAAATAATTACGTAAATAAAAAATTTGGTTGCCAAATAAGTTTGATAGTGTGAAAAGACAATTGTATTCCAATTCTGGAATTACATGTATATGTTTTACGAAAATAAAAAGAAAATAATTACGTAAATAAAAAATTTGGTTGCCAAATAAGTTTGATAGTGTAATTTGAATTATTATTTTAAAATTAACTTAGACGACCTAAAAGACTTGAAATTTGTACGTAATTAAGAATGACACAATCAGGATTCAGGTCAGATAGACCAACCTAAATGCTACTCTCTCAATTACTCCTACGAGGCTAATACTAATAGATAACTCAATCATATGCGGACCCAAAAATACTATAGGGTGTCTTTTAAAAACTGCAATAATGATTACAAATCGTTACGTCAAATGAGTATGAACTTGGGTTCGAATGAAAATAAATCATATATAAATTAGGATGTCAGCTTCTTCTACTAGTTATAAAATAAGATAAATAAAATATTCTTTAACTAAACTTATACGTAGTAAATTTTCTATTTAAGAAGAGAAAATCAAGAGGCACAAAAAAAAAATTGATTTATATCATCTATTTTTTAGATTTAGTTTGATAAGTTTACATGAACTTAGGATGTTGAAAGAGACCACAGGGTTAATACAATATAATGCTGTCATAGTTGAACCGATAGATACCCAGTAATTTGGTACAATGAGAAAGGCATGAGTTGAGGGAAGGCTTGCAAGAGATGGGCTGATGGAGGACCATGATTCTGAAGGGCTGAGAGAACTTGGAGGACTGCTTGAAGTAACCATCAATCAATTGGAGCTTCTTCCATTGATTCAGATTGGGTCAAACAACAAAGATGAACAATTCACCGTTGGGTTGATAGGAGAGAGAAGTGTAAAGTTTATAACTCAACCTTAAGGATATTTATGTATTTAAGATTCTACATATTCCATATATGATATAGGTATGTATTCTTATAAATTTTAGAATGTTCTATATCTAATTATATATCTTAAATATTATAATAGTGTTTAATAAAATATTTTGATTATACCTTTACATATGAAAAACAAATCATAAACAAATTTTATTAGATATATTTCGTGTATTTTGTAAATATGAATTAGTAATTAAACTCATCAAATAAAAATTTAAAAAATAATATTCTTAAATAATATTAAATATTTAATAATTAGTAAACAAATTGATAAATATATTATAATTTATCAATTCCCTCCGATATCAATCTTATTTAACTACTAAAATTCAGTAGGATATCAATATTTACAAATAATCACATTGTAGTCCAAAATGTTTTTATCCATTTTTATATAGTTTTTATTTTTATTTTTTTAAACGTCATATTTTTCGAAATATTAATCCAAAAAAATTCAAAAAATTGTTGTTTTTTTCCTAAAACGTACAAAGCTAGATTCATGATAAAAAATTTTTTAATTTCTTTTTAGTTGCGTAATTACGTGCAATTGACGTGCAAAATAAATTTGGAAAAAGAAATTGGGCTCTAGTTACGGAATTACGTGTAATTTGGTTGCTAAAAATACAATTGTATTCCAATTGTGGAATTGAATGTACATGTTTTACGAAAATAAGAAGAAAATAATTACGTAAATAAAAAAATTTGGTTGCCAAATAAGTTTGATAGTGTGAAAATACAAAATACAACTTGTTTTTATGAAAATAAGTGTTAATTGAGTGTGAAACAACTAGTTTTTTTGTGGTTACAAAATATGTGCATTATATCTTGAAAAAACTTTTTAAAAATTAACTATGCTCGAGTTACAGAAATACATGCAATTTGGTTGCTAAAAAAATGTATTATAATTGTAGAATTACGTGCAAATATATTGTATAAATAAAAAAATTAGTTGCTGGATTAAGACTTTGGTTGCTAAATAAGTCTAATTGTGTAAGAAAAGCTTGTTTTGTGAAAATAAGTGTTAATTTGGCGTGAAACAACTTTTTTGTAGTTAAGAAAATATGTGTATTTTGGTGTTGAAAAATCTTTATAAAAAATATAGATTGTGAACCAAATGCGGAAATACGTGCAATTTGGTTGCGAAATTAGTTTATAAAAAATATGTTGCAGAATTACGTATAATTTGGTTGCTACAAAGCAAATGTGTTACAATTCTGAAAGAGGCACTAAAAGATAAATGCTGAAAATGTTTTGATCCTTTATGTAAAAGGACATCGTGCTTAATAATTATACTACATAAAAGCATAAACAAAAGTACAACAAATTGAGTACGGGTGGAGCTAAATCTACCCGATTTCAATCTAACCCCGACCAAAATTACCATTTAACCCACATTTGGCTTTCTACTCACCTATTTGTATCCCCAAACTTCTATTTAATTATGAAAATGTCGTTAATGAAAAAAAAAACTAAGTATATCCTCAATACCAACATAAAAAAATCGGTGTGTTTGGTGCAGTTATGCACCACTACTTCAGAAGGTGAACGGGTGGTGCATAGCTGATTTATATCGGTTCTGAGGCCCTGCACCGTCGATTCAGGGGTGTAAACCGATAATTTAGCTCTTCAGCACCACCGGTTCTTAGGTCCTGTACCGTCGGTTCACATCTTTTGAACATATGATGCAAGTCTTCGTACCCACCAATTAAAATCTCTAGAATAATAGGTTAGAATGCGGTTCATTTTTTTAATTATTGTGTTAAGTTTTGAGTTTGTATTTTCTTTACCTATTTTAATATTTTATGTATTTTTGAATTGTAGGGTGAGAATGATACACATGGATATGGAGAGGATTTCAAAGAATTTTCAAATATTCTTTGAATGCAGCGGATAAACGATCAATAGACCTTTGATTTAATTTGAATTATTATTTTAAAATTAACTCAGACAACCTAAAAGACTTGAAATTTGTACGTAACTAAGAATGACACAATCAAGATTCAGGTCAGATAGACCAACCTAAATGCTACTCTCTCAATTACTCCTACGAGGCTAATACTAATAGATACCTCAATCATATGCGGACCCAAAAGATTTTGTCTGTCAAAAACTCCACCACGTGACTCGCCAAAGAGGTAGATTGCCACATATTTGCATTATTTATATATACTAGTAATACTATATGATTGTCTTTTAATATTATTAAATAATATTAAATATTTAATAATTAGTAAACAAATTGATAAATATATTATAATTTATCAACGTCCTTCCGATATCAATCTTATTTAACTACTAAAATTCAGTAGGATATCAATATTTACAAATAATCACATTGTAGTCCAAAATGTTTTAGCCATTTTTTATATAGTTTTTATTTTTATTTTTTTAAACGTCATATTTTTCGAATTATTAATCCAAAAAAATTCAAAAAATTGTTGTTTTTATTTTCTAAAACGTACAAAGCTAGATTCATGATAAATATTTTTTCAATTTCTTTTTAGTTGCGTAATTACGTGCAATTGACGTGCAAAATAAATTTGGAAAAAGAAATTGGGCTCTAGTTGCAGAATTACGTGTAATTTGGTTGCTAAAAAAGACAATTGTATTCCAATTGTGGAATTACATGTACATGTTTTACGAAAATAAGAAGAAAATAATTACGTAAATAAAAAATTTGGTTGCCAAATAAGTTTGATAGTGTGAAAAGACAATTGTATTCCAATTGTGGAATTACATGTATATTTTTTATGAAAATAAAAAGAAAATAATTACGTAAATAAAAAATTTGGTTGCCATTATTATTTTAAAATTAACTCAGACGACCTAAAAGACTTGAAATTTGTACGTAATTAAGAATGACACAATCAGGATTCAGGTTAGATAGACCAACCTAAATGCTACTTTCTCAATTTTACACTACCTTTACAACCAAAACCTCCCAAATTAGACCTAACAAAATTTTAAATGCATAAACCATAACGTAATTCATAAATTCATCCATGAATTCACAATAACAAAAAAAAAAACATACATAAACCATATACTGCCTAATAAATTCAAAAATTCAAGAACAAATCATTAAATAAAAAATAACATTTTCAAAAACAACGAAAAAAATACTTTGGTTGCACAGGAGGAGATCATCGGAGGAAGAGCTCGGTTGCCGGAGGTGGAGCTAGTAGGTCATCGTACAAGGAGCTCGTTGGTTGCCGGATGTGAAGCTAGGACGTCCACTATTACTTTGTAGAGAGAGAATGAGAGAAAGAAAGAAGAGTGGACTATTTAAGAAAGAAGGAATGTTATTTAGAAAAAAAAATCTTTGTATATTTCAATCAAATATATTATCTAAATGGATGAGATTAGACCAATTTGAGTAAAAATAGCTTGACCCATAAAAACTATTTTTTTTTTTTTTTTTTTTTTTTTTTGGAGGGAACCCGCAGCCGCTACTCAGAGTGCAATGAGTGCGCACAGGGTAAACCCTCAGTCTGACGCGATAGCCTGCAAACCAACGCCAGAAGATAAACCACACAAGGTGACAGGCTCAGCCGAGAAAGCGTATGCAGAGGGACTCGAACTCATGACCTTTTGGTTATAAGAATGCCATGCTCAACCAACTCGGCTACCCCTTGGGGGCTTCCATAAAAACTACTTGGTGTCTCAAACCGTAGATAGCCTTGCAAGTCCAAAATCTAAGAGATATCATCAGGCAACTCAACAGAAACAAAACTATAGTCCAATAGCAGCAAACAAAAAGTCAGTACAAATAAACATTCAACTCCAAACTTAGTCAACAGTTAGTCATTTCATCAGTTGATTTTTACAATGAATTGTAAACAGGACATTTGATGGGAAGCAAATCAAAATATAATTGATAGAAAATAATAGTATACAACATGATTACAATACACAAAACTGCATACATATAATGCATAGTAATCAGCATAGATTTACAGCTGAAAAGAGTCGAGAATAGCATTAAGAGTATTCTTCGAAGTTTGCCACTGTTTATCGTTCGCGCTAACAACAAACAACACAACAGTGCTACCTTTGGCTGTTGCTTTCGCAAGATTGTGAGTACCCGTAAGAGCAAATGGTGTCTCCAGCTCATATCTGTAGTACTGCAACTCAAACAAGACACCACATATACATATCAATCATACTATTTCTCGTCTGTTTCGTTATAAAGAGTAAATAAATGAAAGATTGATTACAGTTTGATCTCCTTTCTGTTGGACAGAAGTTTCAAGAAGCTCGTCAGGATCATAAGAATTTCCGGTAACAAAGGAACCAAGAGAGGCTATAAGCTTCTCGGGACTACCAATATCTTGGATTGTAGCATTGGGCTTGTTGGTTAAGCGAATCAAAGGAGAAACCACAACCTGAACTTTTCCTTGTTTTACATCTTCAAACTTAACTTCTACCCAAGGCTCTGCACACTTGGGTTGGCAGTAGTTTCCCGAAAGTATGTTCGCTATTCGCAATTGTTTCCAAGTAGGAGGTAGAACAAACTCATACGGCTGCACATTCCCTTCCCTCCAAAACAAACAATACTTAGTTCATATATTCTGAATTAGGAATATATGAACAAACCCTAACAAACTGTTTAGATACTGATACTAAGAAGCACCAGTGCCGGGTTCGCAGGAAATTTCACAATCGAAGTATGCCACCGCATTTCCTAGCTTAGATTTGACCATAGTTTTAAGATCATGATTATATTCAAGGTGGTGATCATTTTCCATCTAGCATTCTAACTCTATCCACTATTGATTCGACCTTACCGAAAGATGAATATTTGTAGATTCATCGTTTTCCAGCTAGCATTCTTATTTCGCATTCGGATCGAAAGTATAATCTAGATTCTTTGGAGTATAATTGATAAGTTGCAGTATCTTATCTAACTACGATCAATCCAAATGCAAGAGAAATCAAAAGTACCTGCACGGAGAGCCGGGGTATCGGTTGGAGAAGCTTTGAAGAAGACGAAGTTGGAATCGGTCGGAGAAACGGGAAGATAAGACCCGACTTCGATTTCTTTGGCTTCCGCAGAATTAGGAATCAAAAATGAAGGGAACGTCAACGTCGTCGTTGCTGTCAGCAGAAACTCTCTTCTCTTACTTCGTCGCATACTTACCACCTGATTGCGGTCTAATACATCTTCTCTTTCTCTCCGGCTGATCGCCGATGAAGAAATCCGGTGGATTGGAATTTGAGAAACTGACGTAGCCATTTCTTACAATGGATGGAGCTCGCTTTTTTCTTATCCGAATTGAGTAGTCGAGTAAGAAAGTTGTTTGTTTAATGAATTTGGTGGACCATTTTTTTGTGTTTTGTATGTCCACATGATATTTGCAGATTGTATTTCTATATATAATTAAAATATTCTATTTTTGGAGCCAATTACCTCACCCTATTTTCGTACGTTTTTAAGGTTTTCAGCTAGGGCCAGTCCATATTATGATTTATTGGTGTTCTGAAATCAAAACATATAGTATGACACATGGTATTATCGGTAAGAAAAGAACCGGCAATTCTAGCTCCACCCTTCATTATACTAAATTGACTTTCAATCCCCCATTCTTTTTTAAATTTAATGATTCGAGCTTTTTTTACGAGATTTATTAGAAGGATACTATACTAAAAAATCAACCACAGATCGGGTTTTGATTGCAGTTCGAGTTGCAAAGTCAATATCATAATCTACAAGTTCAACAGACTATTTAGTCATTCTCCCCGATATATCAGTTTTTTGTAGCATTTTTTAAAATGGAAAAAAAGTTCGTAATGTGACAGAATGTGCTTAAAAGTAAGGTCTCATCTTTCTAGTTGTTATACCAATGCTAAAGTTAATTTTTCTCACTTCAAGTACTTTTTCTCAACTTCCAACAAACTCTTGTTTATATAGTAAATCGGACGGGGTAAGTATCCACTTCTCGTACCAATACAACACTTACCGCATACTCTGATACTATTATATACATGCAAAGCCTTTCTCCTTCAACAGGTTTGAATAATGTCTTGGGTGAAGATAAGTGTTTTTTTTTAATTTCAAGAAAAACCTTGATCACAATTAGGAGACCAATCGAAGTCTTTAACATTCCTTAAAACTTGGAAAAACATAGCACACTTTTCCGATGATTTTGAAATAAACCGGTTCATTGTGGCCAATCTTCCAGTTAATATATGAACTTCTTTAGTATTTCAAGGTGGATCCATAGCTAACAAAGCATTTAACTGATCCAGATCAGTCTGAATCTCATTCTCACTTATAATGTATCCCATAATTTTACAAGATGAGACTTTAAATGTACATTTCTATGTATTTAACTTCAAATTGATGGCTTCCAAGTTGGAGAAAGTTTCTTAGAGATCGGATATGTGATCTTCCTTCTTAGGGATTTTTACCATCATATCATCAATGTAAACTTCTATATTCCTGCTGATTTGATTAACAAATGCATTATTCCCCAGTCATTGATAAGTAGCTCTAACATTCTTCAACCCAAATGACATTACCTTTATAACAATGGAACCCGCTATGGGTAATAAACGTACTGTGTTCTTGATCATTAAGATTAATATGTATATGATTATACCCAAAAAAAACATTCATAAATGATAATAACTTGTTCCCTGATGTATAATCGACTAGTTGATCTATCTGGGGCACTGAAAATGGATATTTGAGGCAAACTCTATTGTCGGGGCACTGGAAATGGATCTTCAGGGAAAACTCTATTGAGATATGTGAAGTCAATGCACATACGCCATTTTCCATTCTTTTTCTTGACTAAAACTGGGTTAGTTGTCGAAAGAGGGTATTGAGATTCTTTGATATGCCCGATTTTGGTTAACTGATCCACTTCTTGAACTATCACTTCAGATTTTTCTCTACAAAAACCTCTTCTTTTCTGCACTACCGGTCCAACATTGGATGTCACGGACAGCTTGTGATAAATTATACTGGCTGGTACTCTGGTTAAATCCTCGTTACACCAAGCAAACACATGTAGATTATGGGATAAAAATGATAGTAATTTTTCTTTTAACTCTAAATACAATTTAGATCCAACACGTACACTTTTACCTTCTGCTAACAAATGAATTTAACTTCTTCAACTGTGATTATTGCACTAAAAGACTCCCTTGGATCATCTATCTCATTTAGTTTAGCAAAAGGCTCCACTGACTGCTATTCTTTGTTAACCTTCACTCATTCTGTTGACTTTGGAGCAAGAGCAGTGACATAACATGCACGAGCTACCTTTTGGCTACTTCGGACAACACCCACCTGTCCTCCAACAACATATTTTAAACATTAGAAGCTACTACATGCATTCTAGATAACCAAGATATTCAGAATATGGCGTTGTAAGATGTTGGATAATCAACTATTACAAACAAAACCCTTACCATATTTTTAAATGGTCCTTTTCCCAACACGACCTCTTCTTAAAATTCTCCAATTACGTCGGCTGAGCTCCCAGTAAATCCGAATATGGTCCTATTCAAACGTTGGATGATTAAGGGATTCTTTATTTTCTTATAAGTTGATAAATATAATATATTTTTCCAAACTACATGTATCAATTAAAATCTGATGTATATCATTGCCTCCAATGGATGCCCATATCATCACGACATCTTCACGTGGGCCTGCAATATCCCTTAAATCATCTTCGTCAAAAACAATGAATGAAGCAGGGCTTTGATAAAGATGTATAAACATTTTCCCTCTAACTGTGTGGTTAAACTATTTACATGTCTTTTTCTTGAACAACTTGAGGGTGTAGTCACAATGTCTCACCCAAAAATGGTTAAAGATTCGAATAAGTTACGTAGATCAGATACTGTTGAAGTCTTTTCCACTATCATCCCAACTTGATTTCGATCAGGATCATGATCTAGATATTCCGAGTCTACATCAAAACTTTATATAATCACCATATCATCTTATTGTCTAGATGCACCCATACTTTTCCCTAAACCAATTGGTGATGTTGTTCGTGTTGCATTAGGCTGAGAGTGAATATCGACTTGCTTATTACTCTTTTGTTTTCTAATAAAAGCTGAAAGTTTCCCTCTCTCAATTAAGTTATGCACTTCTTGTTTTAAACCGATACAATCCTGGATATCATGACCCACATCATTGTGGTACTTGCAAAAACGAGTATTTCGATTCTCTCTAAGAGATTGAATTGGTGTTGGCCTTCTAAATTGCACAATTTTTTTAGTTTTATCATAAATAGTAGCCACACTTTCATCTAGTTCAGCAAACCATTCAGGTTGAACCCACGAACCCCTCTTAGGTCTAACTTGTTGGCTTTGATTTGATTGACTTTGTCTTGGTCGATGTGACCCATGTCCATAATATTTAGGCCTATAATTAATTCTGGCTTGGGATTGAGTACTAACCTATGGGGTTGGAGATGTAGGAGAACATCTATTCAGGCGCGATACTCTAGATTTCTTAGCTTCCTCAACTATAATTAGTTTTCCGACCTGATTTAATAATCCACCCCCATGTCATTGCCTTTTTCCGGGTCACCGAATAAGAACTAACCCAGATTTAACCCTTGCCTCAAAGAAGCAATAACCATTTGATAAAAACAATCAGCCAATCCGTTTTTGGTATTCACAAAATGGTTGATGTAGTCCTTCAAGTAATCATTCGAATCTTGAGAGCAATTGATGATAGTGTCATCATTCCCTCTAAGCTCCTTACTCCCTACATATTATCTCTAAAATGCCATCATGAATACATCAATTTTTTTATAAATCCATATAGTAAGCTATTATACCATTTAAGGAAATTCCTTTAAAAGTTTGTGAGAAAGTCCGATATGAAAGTTTATCATCATCCTCAAAGTTCATCATAATTTTGTTTGAATTTCTCCAAGTGGTTATCATGATCTTTGCTTCCATCGTATTTTTCCATTTTGGAGCTGTCAAACCGTTTGGGAAAATACCCAGAAAGTATATTTGAAGACAAAGGTGATTGTCTCCAATTGTGGCTACGGCTAAAAACATTCTCCTCATCAGGAGTGGAAAAAAATACCTTGTTTGTTGTTGTCACCAGACTCATCTGTAGATACACCTCCCACATCAGACTTTTCTTTCAACTCTTTTTCAGCTTTCCTTTGAGCTCTTAGAGCTTCAATCTCTACCTTGAACTGATCACGTTCCTCTTGCATAAATCATATTTCCTTTGTGTCGTGATTGACATAAGACACAGTAGTATGCTCATTATCACCTATTATTCCTTCATTTTCGTGATGTGAAATTTCTTGCATATTGATCTCAATGCTCCAAAGATTTCCAACGCACGTCCAACAACTATGGTTTCGAATAAAGTTATTCAGGCACCTTGCGCTTCCCCAATGGTCATCAGACAATTTGATGAGGGTAAAAAAATATAATATGAGGGTAAAATCACAAGATCTTCTTGTGATTTCGTATTTAATATTTTTGTAGAGAGTAGTAAGAGAAAAAAGGTGTTTGCTAATATTTTTGGAAAAATTTTAACCCATTTAATGTTGTTGGTTGTGATATTTATATTTTTTTCTAAGATCCATGCATCTTATATTCGGGTCATTCTCATGAGCCCATAAGCCCAAAAATTAATGTACTAGACACACATTTAAGTCATTGGTCCACTCAAGTTACTTTTCAATCAATGAGTTTTAGTCATTCTGTCTGAAACGTCCCTTCGAATAAATTCAGAATTACTATAATACTCCTCCAACGATATCCGATATGATTGGATCGGTTCGGCCCAAATTCCTCCAAATTATGTTTGGTCCAATCCCGTTTTGGTTCGGTACGGTTCCTTATCGATCCAATTTCGGTACGGTCCGGTCCATTTTAAAAAATTGAAATTAAATTATAATTTAATTTTCAATTTTCTTACGTAAATAAATAACATAAAAATTAAAATTTACAAGTTAATCTTTCATTTCTATTGAAAATTGCTAATTAATTTTGAGAATATAATATATAAAAACTAAAAAGAATAAACGGTTTTAAAAGTTATTGGTTCGGTTCGTTATTCTATCGATTCGATTTTGTATCGGTCCGGTTTCTAACCGATTCTACCGATTTATTAATCGATTTTATTGTTCTCCTCCTTTATTATTTCGAATTTTTTTTAAAAAAAAAAATGGATCCAATTTTCGATACAATAATTACTCTCGGTTCTCCCAAACCGTTAAGAGTCCTAACCTCAACTATCTCAAATTTCGATTTTTAAACCTTAAATATCAAATTATTAATTCTATTATTGGTTACTTAAAACTTCAATTTCGTAGCGTTTTCCATAGGGGGTCGAAATAAAACGTCTAACGTTCGGTATGACCAAATAGAAAACGACATGACTATAATTATTACCCACAAAACAAAGACTCTAGATACGACCTTTCAAGATGATCACAGAAATAGCACGTGTTTAGTTACACAACCGACAGCTGTTCTTTCTGTACTGAAAGTAACCGAAACTGAAGCAACTATATACCTACACGCCTCAATGACTCTAACGACCATACCTTAAAGAAGCCTAAAGAAGATCAAAGAAGCTACTAAATCTTTCGTTTCTTGTATTAAATTTTTTTCTTAAATTGTCCAACAAAGTTGGAAAGATAAACAAGAAGAGAAACATAGATATGGTTGCTTTGAGTGCTGGCTTGCTACTTCCGTCGAAGTTGAAACCATCTCTCTATGATCCACGACCTTCACTATTTGTCTCCAGAAGGAGATCCAGAAAGAAGAACCTAGCTATTCTTCCTGTAAGTTTTTATTTTCCTATGTTGTGTTGTGTTGATCCAAGCAGACAACAAGACTGATGTTCTGTTTTTGGTCTTTTGATGTGAAACAGGTAGCAAGATTATTTGGTCCGTCGATTTTCGAGGCATCGAAGCTGAAAGTGTTGTTTTTGGGAGTCGATGAGAAGAAACACCCTGGAAATTTAGCAAGAACATACACGCTTACGCATAGTGATATTACTGCTAAACTCACTTTAGCAATTTCACAGACCATCAATAATTCTCAGGTCAGGATCTATTTTCCAATTAATTAAAACCCTAATCGATATTCTATTGTTAAGGGTACATATCGTTATTAAGATCTTGAGTGATGATGAAATTTTAGTTTTTGGCTGTTTTGAAAACAGTGGAAACAGGGGACGAGGGAGAGTAATAATAGAAAAAAAACATTTTTGTAATATGGCCTACGGTATATGGATGAGAGTTTTTTAATATGACCTACAGTATAGGGACGACGGAGAGTAATAATAGAAAAAAAACATGTTTTTAATACGAGGGAGAGTAATATAGAAAAAAACACCATTTTTTTAATATGACCTTACTTGAGCATGTTTATTTATTTTAAGGGGATTATTTGTTGGATTTGAAATCTTATTTCGGGTCCGATTTAACCATCGGAATGTTCCCTGTAAATATAGGTAAAAATCTCATGTTTCATGTATGTATCAAACTAGTCCATTTCGTTCATGCTATGTCTTACGAGTATCACTGCTATATCTTACTAGTTTTACATTTTAAAACTTTGTTTTTTTAGTTTCCGCGTGTATCTTACTTATTTCACGTTTAAAACTTTGCATTTTTGCTTCCGGCTTGTGTTTCTTAAGAGGTGATACGTAGAAGTTCAAACCTTACCGTAGGATTTTTATCTCGGTTTCCAATCTTTTATCAACAATACACCTTTAATCTTTTGCCAATAATCTTTAAGTTCAAAAGGGTCAAAGAGTGAGTATTATGTCTAACAGATTGGAGACCAAATGTGATAAAAAAATCTATTGTTTGAGCGGTCTTGTGGCAGCTCTTGAGCTACCGAAAGTGGGAAGGGACTAAACATTAAAAAACGTGGCACTAGTGAGAGGCCAATATTAGTTATTACAATTTAATATTGGCCAATTAAGATATTCTGGTGTGTGTAAACCGAACTCATCACCGATAAATTTGAATATTTGCAGTTGCAAGGATGGTACAACAGGCTATATAGAGATGAAGTGGTGGCGGAATGGAAGAAAACGAAAGGAAAAATGTCATTACATGTTCACTGCCATATCAGTGGAGGTCATTTCCTGTTGGATCTCTGTGCTAGACTCAGATACTTCATCTTCTTCAAAGAACTACCTGTAGTAAGTTCTTGTTTGTTTATTTATGTTAGAAATGAATAATGAACCTAGTTTACTCCCAAAAGGCCTCTCTTGATTGTTAGTTCATGTAGATGCTATGACATATCTAGCACACGACCGAATACCATATTTTATGTGTATTTGGTGATGTAACAAGTATTGTGATCCCGGCACCTTTAATAAATTTTGTGTATGAAACGCCACAGAAATAGGACTGAGTTTGTGAGAATGAGTTGGGTTGGATATCGAATTCAAGTAAGCAATTTCGTGTTGTTTTGGAATTGTTAGGTCTTGAAAGCATTCGTCCACGGAGATGGAAATTTGTTCAACAATTACCCGGAATTACAAGAATCTTTGGTTTGGGTCTACTTCCATTCAAACATCCCAGAATATAACCGCGTCGAGTGCTGGGGGCCGTTAAGTGACCCGGCACCCCCTCAAGAGAAGAAGGGTACACCAGCTCAAGAGAAGGACACAAGCAGCAGCAATCAGTTGCCAGAGGCGCAGTGTCAAGACAGCTGTAGCTGCTGTTTCCCTCCCACAAGCTCAATTCCGTGGTCCAACGCGCACAACTTTTTGAATGAACAAGAAGAAGATCAAATAAATGGGACTACAGAGATTCCGTAAGGCAGGTAGCCACAAAATGTCTTCTTGGATAGCTTATTCAATCAGTTGTGTCTCATTCATTCAATTCGATTTGATTCGCCGTGTACATAATATATTAGTTACTTGTGAAATATGACTACAGTCCATGAAAGGTACATATCTAACTATCGTTTGGTCTGGGTTGGGTGGCTAAGTACCACTTGGGTAATGTATTCTTGTTTTACACGCTACATTTGTTGCTACATTTGTTGACTTCTTGTACCAAAATGCAATAAATTTAACGACTATTTACTTCGAACTAAAAGTAGAATTATTAATTAAATATTAAAAGTCAACTTATTTTTATTATTATGATCAACTATCCATGTAACTTATACTATTGAACTTTGCTGGTTATCGTTTTATTGTATTTTTTAAGTTTACTCTTCTTTACTTGTATTTTGGGAAATATATACGAAGATATTATTAATAATCTTTACAACCCAAGTTAAATTTACTTATAAAATTTGTGAATTTTTTGATTTTTTGTTTAAAATCCAGTTAGTTTTCTTTTAATTCATATTTGTTTAGATGTTTGATTCATAATTAGCATTCATCTTTGTTTGGCCATTAGTATTAAAAAAGTTATTTTGAATTTTTTATTTTTATTTTTTTTGTTCACCTCTAAAAAAATATGAGTGATGACATTTTGCTCATATTGTTTGTGGATCCAGTTTTTGTTCGTTTGAAAAAAATAGAAACCTATAATATGTTAAGATAATTCTTTTTGAAAAGAAATTGTTAGACTAAAGAAACGTTCGTTGTTCGTTATCCGTAATATTTTTTAAAAAATAATCGTTGTGTGAGATAGATGTTTTTTTAAGCGGTTGTCTATTTCAGCAATGATTCTAAACAAAATTATTTTTTTCAAAAATTTCAAAAAATAAAGAATATCTTCTCACTAAATTGTTACTTTTCATTTATTCACGTTATTTGTATAACCTCATTAAATTATTTGTATTTTTAATCTCTCAAATTTGATCGGCTCAAGTTTGGTTGGCAGTGTATCATTGGTGATTATAAATTGAGTATATAGTATATATTCTTTTCTTGTTTTATATTATTCGTGCACTTGATGTACAAGTAATTACGCATTACCTAACAATCATAGTCTTTTGGCACCACATATTTAAGCAAGCCTCAAACCTGATATAGATGCTTAATATTCTGCTTCATTGTTTGATTCCTTAAAACCAATGCGTATAGCTTGGTACATCGAATCTCCCAAAGGGGAAAGTAAGCAAATTTATGCCCCATAACCCTTTATGCTAGACCCTCTATATATTTGAATTACCCATTAGTTACCATGGTTGTACATAGAATACTCTTCATGGGGTCTCTCCAAATGGAACTCAACTAAGAAATCTACTACAACCTGAGATTTTATTGTTGTACGAGGAGCAAAGTCAACATCATAATCTTTCAACTCGAATGACCACTTGGACATTCGACACGGTCCATCTGGTTATTACAATACGTTTTTAAGTGTAAATGAAGTCTGAACCGTGATGGAATGTGCTTGAAAATAAAGCCTAATTTTTCTAGCTGCAATTACCAAAGCTAAGGCCAACTTTTCCAATTTTAGGTATATTTTCTCAGCATCTAACAAGCTCTTGCTAACATAATAAACTGGGCGAGGATAATTATCAACCTCCTAGACCGGCACTGCACTCACATCATAATTTGATACTTTTAGATACACGTAGAGTATTTCTCCAATGGCGAGTATGAATAAAGCTGTAGGCGAAGATAAATACTTTTTGATTTCTAGGAATCCTTTATCATAATTTGTTGACCAGTTGAATTCATTGGCATTTCTCAATACTTGAAAGATCTGTGCACATTTATCTGATGATCTCGAAATAAACCTATATAAAGACAACAATGCCTCTAACTGTGTTGGGTAAGCCTGGATCCTTTTTTCATTGACGATGTATCACAATTTGACTAGCAAATTCCTTTTTAACTAGACTTTAGTAAGTAGCCCCAACATTCTTCAAGTCAAACAAATTACAGGACCCACGTCAGATCACATAGATAGCTTACGACAAATAACACCAGTTGGTACCCCAGTCACATCTTCATTGCACAATGCAAACACATGCAAATTTTCAGACAAGAAGGATAACAATTTCTCATGTAATTTGGATGTAAATCTAGCTCCAATTTTAACATTTTTTCCATCTGCTAAACTATGCACTTCAACCTCTTCAATTGGGATTACGTCCCTATGACCCTTTCTTGGATCATTTATTTTTTCCGGATCCGAAGATGACTCAAGTAATTGTTATTCTTTCTTATTTGTTACATTCTTTAAGGACTTTGGAGCAAGACTAGTGACATAACATTCCCTAGCCACTCTTTAGCTGCTCTGAACCACCCGTACTTGACCTTCAACTGTGTATTTTAAACATTGGTGAACAGGTAAAGAAATTGCATGCATTCTTGATAGCCAAGATCTACCAAAGATGATGTTATAAGGGGTCACATAGTCTATCACCACAAACAATACTCTGACTATTTTCTTAAATGATCCTTTGCCAAAAATGACCTCTTATTTGAACTACCCAATAACATCAACAAAATTACCTGTACACCCCACTATGGTTCTATTCTATCGGAGTATGATATATGGGCTCTTCATTTGTTGATAGGTAGATAAAAATATATATTAACAGAACTACATGCGTTGTTCCAGATTCTTCGGATCTCCGTGCCCTCAATAGATGCCCATATCACCATAACATCCTCATATAGACCTGCGATGTCTCTTAACTCATCTTCATCAAACATTATGAAGGGAGCGAGGTTTTGGTAAAGATAGGAAGACATCTTCCATTCTAATTGTGTGGTCAGGCTAACCACATGCCTCTTTCTAGATTGACTCGAATGTGTTGTCATTGTATATCCTCCAAAAATGGTTAACGATTCAAATAATTAACATAGTTTAGAAAATTTTCCAGTAGTTTCAGCCACCACATTGACTTGAGCCCGATATGGATTAGAATCCAGGTACTCTGAATCTATATTGAATCGCTCAATAACCACCATGGTACTCTCTTCTTTAGAAACTTTGTATTTTACCTTCAAACACCATGTGACTTATTCTGAGCCCTACTTGCACTTGGTTGTGGCTTGTTTTTTATTTTCATATTACTCCCCTATGATTTTACAAAAATAGTTAATTTTCCATTATCGATCAATGATTGTATATCATGCTTTAGAGCAATACAATCCTTAGTGTCATGTCCCACATCATTGTGGTATTTGCAAAACCTAATGTTCTGATTTTCTCTTGGAGTTTTGATAGGTGATGACCTTTGGAATTTCACGACGTTCTTGGTCCTATCATAAATGGTTGCCACATTTTTAATCAATGCTGCAAAATAACCAGATTGGAGCCACTGATTCACCATTGACCTAGATTGTTGACCCTGATTAGATTGGTTTTATCTTGGCCGATGAGAACCTTGTCGAGAGTTCCTCATATGATATTTAATTGTAGCCTATGATTAGCTGCTTGCTAAGGGGTAAGTTTATACTGATGAGGCTGCCTTAGTCTATTGGTTTCTTCCATAATGATTTGCTTTTTGACCTTGTTTAATAAACCACCATAGGTCATTGTTTTTTTTTCCGAGAGAGACTGAATCAACCAATCCTCCAGCTAGCAATCGTTATCGAAGTGAAGCTATGACCACATGTTCGAAACAATATGCCAACCCATCCTTAGTATTCCTAAAATGATTAATGTAATATTTTAAAAATTCATTAAGATATTTCTAACAATGGATTATCGTTGATGGGGTCAGAAATCCTTGAGGGAAACATATAAAAAGTGAGTCAGATTTCTTTTAAGGGGCAGTTTAGACCCATAATAAAAATACTACCGACTAAGTTTTGTGCGAGCCACATATCTATTTATGAAATATTTTTAATAAACCAATATTAATGGGTTTTAAGGATGATAAACATGACCCGTATTCATGACCCGACTCGTTTGGCCCATGGACCTAAAAATAATATATATATACTCAAAAGTACATCATTTAAGAGGGTTGAAACATTATCTCTCTACACATTAAATAGAAGCATCTGTATGATCTCTCTACCCTCTTATACTGAATTTAATACATCACCTAAACAACTACCAAAAATACCCTCCGATCAAGTTTTATCTTCATTAAATTGGCAACCACAATGGAAGCGGAAGTTACCCGGATGACATCATCAATAACCTAACTCACAAATTTACCTTCAGAATTCTTTGAAATACAGATCACGATATATAAACAGATCCTCCTCTTGAAAATAGATGTCAGAGTCGAAGAGGAGCACATACACACCTCTCATATGAATCATGATACTGAGGAGAGATTGTTCATGTAGGAAGAGCTAGATTAGTTGTGAGCAGAAATTGAGGCACTGATAGCCCAAAGGCAGGTTGAAAAGGATCTAGAGGAAAAACATCAATCAGAGTTTCTCTAATTCGATAAGCTTGATAATAATCCTCACCATAATCTAAAGCAATGTCCAAATGACCAGTTTCCCAAAGCCCATCAAGACTCTAAAACGAAATCTGTTGACAAGTATATCAGAGTCTGTTGAGAATTCAAAAACGAAATCTGAGTCAGAAGTTTCTCCTTCTTCTTCTTCAAGTAGTGATCAGGGTCATAGAAAGAAAAAAAGGATAGTTAACGAAGAAAAATTTGAATTTTTTTTATAGATCAAGCATGCGAGATTATTCTGGGAAGAAAAGAGATTGAAATGGTAAAGAGAAACAAATATTATAAAAAAAAGATGAAAGGGTGAGCATACCATAACATATATCACTTATTGAGTGATCAATTCGTTTTGCAATCCGAGCTATGGATATTTGCCACTCCCAATGAGGATCACATGTTTATCCAAGGATATAATTAGAGACAATTACTCTTTTCTTCGAAAATTTTCTCCGACATTTACCTATGAATTTTGATAGTTCAAAAATGAAGAAATACGATGGAAGCCACGAACATGACAATAAACTTGAGCATTTTAAAAATTTCATGATAATAAGCTATTGTGTATAGCTTTCTCGCAAACTTTCAAAGGTGTTTTTTTGAAATAGTATAATAGAATACTGCAGGGATCGATCAATAATTTTAACATGTTCTGGATGACATTTCGAATGAAATTTGTGGGAAGTAAAGAACTTTGAGGAAACGAGGATACGATAATCCATTTTTTGTAATATCCAAATGAAACCTTAAAAGATTACATCAATCATTTTGTGAGCACTAAAGATGGGCTAGCAGATTATTTCGAACAGGTGGCCATAACCACTTTGACAAGGGTTGTTAGCTGGTGAGTTGGCATATTTTGTAACTCGAAAGAAAGAAATAATCTGGGATGACTTGTTAAATCAAGTTGGAAAGAAAATCACTGTGAAAGAAACCAAGAGATTGAGGAAGCCTCATTGGTATAGACTTGCCCCATAAACCTCTATCCCAAAAGCTAGTAGCCAATCACAAGGTACAATTAGCAATCGTCCAAGGGTATCAGGGAATGGTTCTCATCGGCCTAGACAAAGCCAATCTAATTATAGACAACAATCCAGGCTAAAAGGGAATAATTGGGTTCAACCCGACTATTACGCAACATTAATTGAAAATATGGCTACCATTTATGATATGGAAAAGAATTCTATGCAATTCTGAAGGCCTATCCTCATTCAAACTTCGAAGGAAAATCGAAATATGTGGTTCTGCATATATCACAATAATATGGGGCATAACACTAATGATTGTATTTCTCTAAAACAAGAGATATAATTGTTAATCAAGAACATGAAAGTAACTTCATTCGTTAAGTCATATTGAGGTAATATGCAAGTGAGCAACAAATCACAGCCACGTACAAGTGGTGTTTGGATTGCATCACCTAATATCCAAAGGTAAAATACGAAAGCTTCCAAACAAAAAAGTACGATGGTAATAATTGAGAAATTCGATGTGGATTCAGAGTACATGGACCCGGATCTAGATCGATGTCTATTCAATATGATGGAAAAAATATAGGAAATATGTCCAAATTGTATCATTTCTTTGAATCCTTAATGATTTTCGGAGAAGATACAATAACGACACCTTCGAGTTGCTCTAGAAAATTCATGTGGTTAGTTGGACATAAATATTGGAAGGAAATATACCCTCACATTTATACCAAAATCCCGCTCCATTCATAGTGTTTGACGA
This sequence comes from Limnanthes douglasii subsp. nivea, assembly GCA_036936605.1. Lineage (NCBI taxonomy): Eukaryota > Viridiplantae > Streptophyta > Magnoliopsida > Brassicales > Limnanthaceae > Limnanthes > Limnanthes douglasii. The sequence goes on from JAUPFV010000001.1 coordinate 287,023,243, forward strand.
AAATGACTTAAGAGGCGGCATATGCCTACATAAGGATGCTGTAGTAATACAACCATCTATCGAGGGCACATAGATCCGAAGCATTTTAAGTGACAAGAGTAGCTCAGCCAGTATCTTATTTCTATATAATTATAAATAAATAAAGAACCTATCAGTTGTTCAGAATCAAACATGGCCATAGTAAGGTTTACAGGAAACTCTGTTGATGTCATTAGAGAATTTGAATGAGAGACACTTTTGGGCAAATGAGCATTTAAGAAAATGGTAAGAGTTATGTTTATGGTGGTGGATTTTCCGACCTCATACAATGCAATATTTGGCAGATCTTAGCTGTCAAGGATGCATACAGTTGCATCAACGGTTCACCAATGCTTGAAATATGCAGTTGGAGGACAAGTAGCGGTCGTCCGGAGCAGCCAAAAAATGTCTAGTGAATATTATGTCACTGGTATTGCCACGAAGTCTCTGGAAAATGTGACAACACAAAATGAATAGAAGTTACCGGATTCCTCTTCGGATCTGGGTAAAATAGATGATCCAAGAGAGAATCCTAGTGTTGTTATCCTAGTAGAAGAAGTTGAATTATGTAGTTTAGCTGATAGAAAAAATGTCATGATTTGACCTATATTACCATTAGAGTTGAAGGAAAAATTGTTATCTTTCTTATCTAAAAATTTGCACGTTTCCTGGTGTAATGAAGATGTGACCGATGTACCTGCTGATATCATTTGCTACAAATTATACGCATGAACCGATGTAACCCTAGTAGTCTAAAGAATAATGGATTTTTCCAAAAAAAAAAATCTTAATCCATTGTTCAAGAAGTGGATCGATTGACAAATGTGGGACACATTCTAGAATCCTAGTACATACTTTGGACTGCAAATCCGGTGCTCGTAAAAAAGAACAATAGAAAATGACGAATGTTTATTGATTTCACAGATCTTAAGAGGGCATTTCCAAAAGATCCTTTCCCAGTTCCTCTAATAGACAAGTTAGTGGACTTCACTTTGGGAAATAAATTACTATATTTTATGGATGCTTTTGATGGATACAATGAGATACAAATGGATCTGTATGACCAAGTTCATACTACGTTCATCACTGATAGGAGGCTGCATTGTTACATTTGGGTTAAAGAATGTTGAGGCTACTTACAATTTCCTAGCCAATAAAGTATTTTCCAGTTAGATCTAGAGGAATGTAGAAGTTTATATTGATGAAATGATTATAAAAGGCCCGAGGGATGAAGATCATTTACTTGACCTCAAATAAACTTTATCTAAAAGAATTTCAACTACCGACTGAAAGATTGGTAGCTTTGAATAAATTTATCTCAAGATCATCGGATAAATGTGCATAGTTCTTCCAAGTATTGAGAAATGCAAACGAGTTTAACTGGTCCCCAATTATGATAGAGCATTTCTTGAAAAAAAATAAAAAATATTTATCTTCGCCTGAACCTTTATTCAAGACGGTCATCGAAGAAAGACTCTATATGTATCTAACGGTATCAGATTATGTTGTCAGTGCGGTGTTGGTTCGGGAGGTTGACCTTTTTTACTATATCAGCAAGAGCTTATTAGATTATTAGAAAATATACCTCAAGTTGGAAGAATTGGCTTTAGCCTTGGTAATAGCAACAAGGAAAATGATACCTTATTTTCAAGCACATTCTATCACGGTTTGAACTTCTTTTACACTTAAAACGTATTACAAAAGATAGATATATCAAGTCGAATGACTTAGTGGTCTGTGGAATTGGTGGACTACGATATTGACTTTGCTCCTCGAACGAAAATCAAAGCTTAAGTTGTATACCTCTTTGAATATTTCTTCCTAACATTCTCCTCAGAAGTCCGGTCTTTCCTCTTCAAATCATTAGAACGATGATGTGACCGATGTTCATTTCTATACCTCTTTGAATATTTATTCCTAGCATCTTTCTTTTGACGATACTCCATTTTTGAAGAAGATTCACTAGAGTCATAGATTGAACAATCACTTGACTCAGACGATTCATACATGTACCTCGGTTTCAACTTTTTCCTCAGAGAATTACGATAATGCCTTCGATACGTATCCTTCTTATTAATTCAATGGTAATGATCAGGCTCATCTTTCTCAGTATCATTTTCCCTTCGGACTTCAGATGAGACTTCAGATAAGATTTTCCTAGCAGCAATAGTTGCATCTCTTTCATAATTTAACCTTTCAATTTCTTCTAACAACTCATTCCTACCAGCCACCAGCATAGACTCTTCCAAAATTTCACCAGCATGATAATCATCATGTTGCTGATCGATTTCTATATTACTTTTGCACAGGGTTTTTCTTGAATTCTTTTCCAATTTCCAAATCGTTACTCATGCTTAAATCTCCTCAGATTTCTGTTACTTTTTTTTAAAAAAAATATATTGGTTTTGGAAGAAGATTCCTGGTACCAAATCGTTCCTACAGACGACACCAATGATCACAACACAATGTTTAGAGGATTGTTGTGCTGCTAAGATTACTTAGACAATATTTTAGAGAGAGAAAAATGTATTTTATAGAAAAAAAATTAATGTAATAATTGCTTAATCAGATCTCAATCACCCATTTCCCCAAAAAGGAGGATCTATTTATAATACAAATAATAAGTCCCACAAGCTTAAAAATTTCATAATTTTGGTCCTATCCTCAAGTCTATTATTTGCTTTACATTAGTCATTTTTCTTTACACAATTTACAATTTCTCCTAAGAAAATTTCTTTATCAATAAAACACCCTTATCTTTCCTAGATCTTTAATCTTCCCTTATCAGTAGCAGATTTATTGGTTGAGTTCCATTCGAAAAGAACCTATGAAGAATACTTGATTCATAAGCGTAAAAAAGAGTGGGTAGTTTGAACAAATGGTTGATCTAGCATGATGGGTTGGGGTAAGAATTTTACTTCTTTCTCTTTTTTGAGATTCTATGTATCAAGCCATACGCTTTGGTTTCAAAGCATCAAACAATGAAGCAGAATATGAAGCCTCTATAGCGGGTTTGAGGCTGCTAAAATATATGGTGCCAAAAGAATTCAAGTGTTTAGTGATTCACAGCTGCTTGTACACCAAGCGTAGGGACAATCCGAAACAAGAAAAGAGCAGTTGATAAAGTATTTACAAGTGTTAAAAGTAATTTATTCTTGCTTTAAATATGTAAAATACGAAGCTGTACCAGGGTCAGAAAATTCGATGACTGACTCTTTGGCCGTTGTTGTATATTCAGAAGCATACCCTTGGATTTTGGTAAAAATGCCCTTATACAACAACGAGTCTTGAAATAGAAGTTGAAACTGATGAAAATTTCTAAGTTTCAACCATAATCAATCAAGATTGGAGTTACACTATCCAAGAATTCATTACTAAGGGTATCTTACCCGAAGATAAAAGTTTAGCTAAGAAGTTAAAGTCCAAAGTGCACACATTTATGGTTTTGAGAGGAATCCTCTATAAAAGGTATTTCCGTAAGCTTTTGTTACGATGTCTCGGATCCGATGAGTCTCAAGCAGTAATTTCTGAATTACATTATGGGGAAGGTTCAACCCACTTTGGCTATAAGGCTTTGACCAGAAGAGCTCTATTAACAGGGTATTACTGGCTATCTATCATTATAAACTATAAAGAGTTGGTTAGAAGATGTGATCTCTATCAAAGATATGGAAATACAATACATGCACCAGCAGTTCCCATGGAGTGAGTATTTGAAGCAATACATTTTGATAGATGGGAGCTTGATTTCGTTATACCACTTTTGATGGCTTATGGAGGGTGTCAAACAATCATCTTGGAAATTAATTATTTTTCGAAATCGATAAAAGCTGCACCATTTTCCAGAAAAACTTCCAATGCGGTAATTAAATTTATCATTCCCAACATATATTGTAGATTCAGAATTCCAAGACGTATTACTACATATAATGACCCTCAGTTTGATAATAAATATATGTAAACTTTATGCGCATCAAGAGGAACCCACCTTTGTTTTTCCTCACCTTTTTATCCACAAGCCAATTGACCAATAGAGGTGGCAATAGAACCATTTCAACAGGCCTAAAAAAGAATTTAGATGAAGGAGTAGGTAAATGGCCTAATTATCTACAAGAAATATTGTGGGCTTATCAAACTATTCCTCATAGTGCCACACAAGAATCTCCTTTTGCCTTGGTCTATGGAATGGATGTAATCGTACCAATAGAGGAAAATGTTTCTTCTTTCAGGATTCAAAATTATTTTGAAGAGGAAAATGAAGTTGCAATAAGGAGTGAGTTTGATTTGATCGTAGAAAATAAAATTAAATCTCATCTAAGAACAATACATTACCAGGGTTTAATGAGGAGTAGGTATGCGTCTAAAATACAAAGAAAGGACTTGCAAGTGGGGGATACAGTTTTGAGAAAGGTATTTCTTTACACTAAAGATGATGAGTCCGGATAAATCCACCACTGCATACTGAGATTTCCGGACAAGGGTTGTTCGGACATTAAACCCTCAGCAAATTGGCGACAACAATGGGAGGAGAAGGTGCCTGAATCTAGCATTCAAACCAGCAAGAAAAACCAGTTTGGATGAATCCGGACGAGAAAACATTCCACCACCTTTGGTGGAGGTGGTGGGGTAAAACAATGAGTACACGACCGAAAAGAGAGACAAGTTGAAAGCTAAAATAGAAGCGTCGAGGGCCACCAAAAAGGCAGAGATAGGTTGTAAGGAAAAATCAAAAGCGTCAGCCGTTCACTATACTGACAACCCAATGGAGAACGACCCATAAACAAAGACTCATTTGAGCACGAAAAAGACCCATGTCAGTTCCAAGAAGTCTCACCGGTCCAAGCCGGTGGAGAGCTCAGAATCTGAGTCCTCTAGTAGCTCCTCGAACGAGGATGAGCTTGAGGAGTCTTTGTCATCAAGCAGTGATGAGGGGAGGTCCAGGAAGAAACACAAACTAGTTTAAAAATATTCAACAAAGAGAGATAGGCATGGCAGACTAAAGAGGCATCTAGGAAAATGGTCGTCTCACAGCCACAACCGTAGTCAGAGGCATGTGGATCAACTGCTGATGGATCCTTTTGCTTTCCATGATGAGCCATGTATTTTTGCAACACCTAATGAAGACACAGTTTTTAGTCGTAGTCGGAATTGGAGGCAATCGCCATTGTCAGCTAATATACTGTCTGGAAACCTTCCGAAGAGGTTTGACAATACTAAAATGGAGAAATATGATGGGAGCAAAGATCCAGACAACCATCTGGAACAGTTCAAAAATTTTATGATGAATTTTGATGATGATGACAAACTTCTTTGTAGATCTTTCTCCCAATCTTTTACGGGAAGTGATTTGAAATGGTCCAACAACTTGCCACAAGGTTATATCAGAAACTTTGATACGTTTTGGGTGGCCTTCCGAAGAAAGTTTGTGGGGAGTAAGGAGGTGAAGGGCAATGGAGATAATATTATCCATTGTCCCTAAGAGCCAAATGAGTCACTAAAAGACTATATAAGCCGGTTCGTAAATACCAATAATGGGTTAGCTGATTGATTTGAGCAAGTAGCTATAGCCTATTTGAGACAAGGGTTAAACCTTGGGAATCTAGCTGATTGAGTGACAAGGAAGAAGGCCATGACTTGGGGCGGTTTGCTAAATCAGGTGGGAAAATAAATCAACGTAGATGAAACGAAGAAGACTAGGGTAGACAGACAAGTGGGTTTGCCCGAGCTGTTCCAAACCAGAATCAGTCCGGATAGAGGGCCAAAGAAACCGGACAGGGATTCAACAGGGCCAAACAGACTCAATCCCACCCAAATCCAGCTACAAGCCAGCAGTCCAGAAATAAACATGGACCTTGGGTCCAACCAGAGTGGTTTGCTTAATTAAAGAAGAATGTGGCAACCATTTATGACAAAACTAAAGATGAGGTGCATTTCAGGAAGCCGACAACGCTTCAATCTCCTGGGGAAAGTCGTAATACTTGTTTTTGCCAGTATCATCATGATATTGGCCACAGCACTGAAGACTGTATCACCTTGAAACAAGAAGTATATAATCTTATTGAAAGGGGAAAGCTGGGAGCTTATGTCAAGAGAAGGAGTGGAAAAAGGCCTGACAATGCTCCCCGTACTGATCCAACCAACAATGTGAGGACATCTGCTCCAGAAGGAGCTATGGTGATCGTTGAAAGGTTTGATGTTGATTTGGAGTATTTAGATCCTGATCCAACCCGGAATAAAGTGGGGGTCATAATAGAACAAACTAAGACAGTGTCCGGACTCATAAGTTTTTTTGAGTCACTTACTATATTTAGGGGGGCACTATGAATGCGCCGACTCCTTCTTCAAGAAAGAGGCATGTTCATACTCTAGCTACTCAGTTAGAGGGAGGCATGTCTTCTTATCAGTACCAAATTCCTTTTCCTTTCATTTTTTTTGATAAGGATGATTTAAGAAATATAGCTGGGCCTCATGAGGATGTTGTAGTGATAGGAGCTTCAATTGGGGGAAATGACATCACGCAAATTCTGATTGATACTGGCAGCTCAGCCAATATTCTCTTTTAAAGTTCTAATAAAAAGATCAAAAATCCGGCAGTGATTCAACGTTTGAACAGATCCATTGTGGGCTTGACAGGGAGCTCTGCGGATGTAATCGGAGAATTTGAGGAAGAGGTATTGTTGGGAAAAGTCATTTTCAAGAAGATGGTCAGGGTACTATTCATTGTGGTAGATTGACCCACATGTTACAATGCGATCTTTGGGAGGTCCTCGCTCTCTAGGATGCATGTTGTGGCTTCAACAGCTCATCAATGTTTAAAGTATGCGGTTCAAGGACAAGTGGGAGTTGTCCAGAGTAGCCAAAAGATAACTAGAGAATGTTATGCAACTGCACTTGTTCCTAGAACTCTGGGGGCAGTTCAGATTAATGAATATTAGCAGTTGTTGGGGCCCGCTGGGGGTGAGGGTGAAATTGATGACCCTAGAGAGACCCATGGTGTTTTGATACCGATTGAAGAAGTTGAAACCCACTCTCTGGCTGAAGGAAGGAGTGTTAAAGTTGGCTCCAAGATGGCACCAGAATTAAAGAAAAAATTGTTGTCCTTTTTGGCAGGTCATCAACATGTTTTTTCTTGGTGCAATGCTAATGTGACCGGAGTACTAGCAAGTGTTATATTACACAAGCTGTCTATCCGGAAAGATGTTGCACCTGTTGTGCAAAAAAAGTGTCTTTTCTAAGGAGAAGGCTGATGTAATAGTCCAAGAATTTGACTGGTTTACCAAGATGGGGCACATAAAGGAGTCTTAGTATCCTTTATGGACAACCAACCCAGTGTTAGTCAAGAAAAAAATGGGAAATGGCATATGTGTATCGACTTTACTGACCTCAACAGAGCTTGCCTAAAAGATCTCTATCCAGTCCCCCAGATAGATTAGTTGGTGGACTCCACATTTGGAAACAAGCTATTATCATTCATGGATGCCTTCTCCGGTTATAACCAGATACAGGTGGATCTGAAGGACCAAGAACACACTACATTTGTTACAGATATGGGTCTCCATTGTTACAAGGTGATGCCTTTTGGGTTGAAAAATACTAGGGCTACTTATCAGAGATTGGTGAACAAAGCATTTTCTGATCAGATTGGAAGAAATATGGAAGTATATATCGATAACATGATGGTTAAAAGTTTAGAAGAAGAGTTGCACCTGACTGATCTTCAAGAAACTTTTACCAGCTTGACAAAGTTTAATTTAAAATTGAATCCAGAAAAGTGTTTGTTGTGTAGTCGGGAAAATTCTTGGGTTATGTAATAAGTGAAAAAGGGATACAGCCTGATCCGGATCAGCTTGATGCTCTGTTGAAAATGGACCCTCCTCGAAATGTTAAAGAAGTAATGAGGCTGACAGGAAGGTTGGCTGCATTAAATCGTTTCATTTTAAGGTCTTCGGAAAAATGTGCTCCATTCTTCCAAACCTTGAAAGGTGCTAAAGACTTCAACTGGTCTCCACAGTGCAGCCAGGCTTTCGATGAAATAAAAAAGCATTTGTCTTCACCCAAAACCATTTTTAAGCCGGTTGACGGAGAAACACTATATCTATACTTGGTTGTGTCAGAATGTGCAATAAGTGCAGTGCTGGTAAGATAAGTGAACAATTATCCTCGTCCGGTATACTATATCACCAAGATTCTGATGGATACTGAAAAGAGGTACCTAAAGCTTGAAAAGCTGGCACTAGCCCTAGTGATTGCTGCCAGAAAAATGAGGCCATATTTTCAGTCTCATTCCATCATCGTCCGAACATCTTTTCCTGTGAAGAATGTGCTTCAGATAGAAGATATATCAAGCAGGATAACCAAATGGTTAGTAGAATTAGGTGATTATGACATTGATTTTCCCCCACGAACTGCAATTAAAGCTCAGTCTGTTGCTGATTTCTTGGTAGAGTTTCATTTGAACAGAAGTACTAAACAAGATTTAGAAGAGAAAACTAAAAAAGAGTGGGTTGTCCGGACATATGGTTGATCAAGCATAATGGGTTGTGGGGCTGGGATTTGTTTAACCTCTCCATATGGTGATAAGTTATACCAGGCTATATGCTTTGATTTTAGTGCTTCTAACAATGAGTCTGAATATGAGGCAGCCAGCTGGTCTAAAGTTAGCTTTTCTGTGTGGCGCTAAAAGAGTTAGATTAATGAGTGATTCTCAGCTTCTTATCCACCATGCTTAAGGTCAGTCCAAAGCTAAGAAGGAGCAGTTGATCAAATACTTATTTATTCTTAAAGAAGTAGTAGTCAACTTAAAAAATGTTTGCAATGAGCATATTCCTAGATCAGAAAGCACTCTGGCAGACTCCTTAGCAACCATAGCATACTCTGATTCCTACCCATGGTTTCATGTACAAGAATGCCCATCCATACAATCGAATCAGAGCAAGGAAGAGGAGGAGAGCTTGAGTGTACAAGTGGTTCAATCCAAAGATTGGAGATTTCCTCTTCTTCAGTACATCTCTGATGGAATTTTGCCTACGGAGAAGGCTATGGCAAGGAAAATGAAACACCAGGCTCGTGGTTTCTTGATCATAAGAGAGGTTCTTTATACGAAGTTGTTCAGCAGACCTCTCCTACGTTTTTTGGGGGCTGAAGAGTCCCAAATTGTTGTATCCAAACTACATGATGGAGAGGGATCAACACACTGTGGCTATAGAGCTCTAACCCGGAGGGTTTTGTTGGCCGGATACTATTGTCCATCCATAATGGCAGATGTTAAGGAATTGGTGAAGAAGTGTGACCCATGCCAAAGATATGGTAACGAAATTCATATCCCAACAGTTCCTATGTAGTCAATTTCTGAGCCAGTGCCTTTTGCTCGTTGGGGACTGGATTTAGTTGGGCCTCTACCAATGACGTCTGGAGGGTGCAGGACTATTATTGTAGCCATTGATTATTTCTCAAATTGGATAGAAGCAGCCCCCCTGACAGGAACTACTTCAAAATATGTTATAAAATTTATCTTGTCTAACATTTGTTGCAGATTTGGGGTTCCACAAAAGATAACCACAGATAACGGGCCAAAATTTGATAACCAGGATATGGAGAGTTTCTGTGCCTCCAGGGGCATTCAGCATTGCTTCTCTTTTCCTTTCCACCAACAAGAAAATGGCCAAGTTGAAGTGGCAAACATGAACGTTCTATCCGGTCTGAAAAATAATTTAGAAGGGGCTGCAGGAAAGTGGCCAAGCTATTTGCAAGAAGTATTATGGGCGTACCGGACTACTCCTAGAGCTGCTACTCAAGAGTCTCCTTTTGCCTTGGTATATGGGATGGATGCAATTAATCCTATAGAATCAACTCTACCATCATACAGAGTCCACAACTATTCCGAACAAGCCAATGAATTGGAAATTAGAAGCCAGTTGGACTTAATAGAAGAAAGACGAGTTAAGGCTCATTTTAGAACCATCCATTACCAAGGCTTGATGAGGAGCAGATTTGAATGATGACCATTAAATACATGTCATCAGAGATTTTGAATACTCTCACCTTAAATATTTGTAAAGTAAAGAAGGGCTATTTAAAAATTAAACATTAAAATTGAAAGCAAGTATGGAACAAAGCAAAATTGGATAAGATAAGCATGTCCGGGTAAAAACCGGATAACGATATTAAAACAAAAAATATGCCTTGGCCATCCAAGGACTTTAAGTTTTGTGAAAGGCTTAATCGGACTCAAACCGGATACAATTACAAGAGTGCCTTGGCTATCCAAGGACTTTAATAGTTCACAAAATAAAGAAAACATAAAAGATAATTAAAAACCTCAGGGCTTATTCCCTTCAGATGTTCCTGCATCACCTCCTTTCTTAGGGCCTTTAAGCTCAGCACTTGAACTCTCCCCGGTTCTTTCTTCTTCATCGGTGGTAGAATCGATTCCACTAGAGTAGTTCTTTTTATTACCGTTTACCATCGTATGGAATGGAATGTCTTCATACTCCACATATTGCCACAAGGTATCGAGCGTTCTCTTCGGAAATGTTTTGTGGAAAAGCAGTACCATGTCAGATTTCACTTCAGCATACCTTTTTTCCAAGGAATCTTTCACCTCGTTGGTATATTTATCGATGCTGTCATGAATTCTTTGTTCCTTCTCTTTCACCAAGTCTTCTTGCTTCTTGGTTGCTTTAGACAGAGCCTCTTCAAGAGAAGTATTTTCGCCGGACAAGGTATGAATGACACCATCTTTGGTCTTCACGTCTTCCTTCAAGGTGGAAAGATATTTCTCCAAACCTGAGCACTTAGTTTGGAGCTAAGTGTTAGCCTTATCCGAAGTGGCCAGGTTGGTTGACAGATCTTCCTTGTCCTTCTTCAACTCTTCAAGCTCTTTCTTTAGTGTGTTGGTAAGGGTGGACTGATTTTTCACATGCCTCTCCAAGTTGAGCACTGGTTGGATTTGACCTAAAAAAGAATGGGCCACCGTGTCTTGGTTTTCGGAAATGGAAAAAGAATTACCATTGTAGGTTACCATGTTAGAAGAACATGCAGGACGGAAATGACCAGCAAAGTCATTTTTCTCCGAATCGGTGAAGTAAAGACCAATGTCCTGGAGGGCTCTGATGTAAGCCCCCCTTCGGTGCCATCTCCCAATTGCAAGTCTGTTGGAATTTTCTCTACCAAGGTAGGGTTAGCAGGAGCTGGTGGAGGAGGAAGCTCCGAAGGGCGAAGAGTTATTTCTCGCCCTAAGGTGACCTTCTTCTTCTTGGCAGCCCTTTCATCGCTACTGGCTCCTCGTTTTTTGTCCTTTTTCGGAGGCTTTAGTGGGTTGGGTTTTTCTCCTGTCTCCTTGACAGTTTCATCTTCAACCACTTGGAGCAAGGAGGCATCGATTCCCTCTTGGTTCTCCCCTCCTTGGTTCTCCGGAACGGGATCTTCTGTTGCAACCCGAACTGCCTCTATTGCAACCTTATTCTTCTTTCCCATCATCTTGCTAGGAGATTTGGCTCTAGAGGGCAAGGCCAGTTTACCATATTTTTCCTCTGTTCGCTTGAGGATGACAGCTGGGGGAGGTAGTGTGGTAAATTATTCCCATGTGAGATCTCTCTGGCCTGTGGTATTCCACAGATGAGATCTCACCAAATTGCCAGAAGTAAAACAGTTGTGGAAATCGTTCCCTCAACATTCTGCGGCCCATGCATTTAACTTGGCGCATGTAGTTTGCCCCTCCTCAAGATATCCGGTGTACTCCTTCGGTAATACTGAAAAGAAAGTAAGGAATGATTCATAAGTGGAATATTTATAAAGTGAAAAGGAGAAAATAAAAAAAGATTGAAGAACTTACTTGTACTCTTCCACCTACTAGTAAGCATGCTAGGGTTATTCTTGGCTTCGATCTTTCTCCCATTCTCCCAAGACCCACTTATGAATAAAAACTGAGTTTTCCAATTCTTCTCCAACTCCAACAAATTATCTACCACTTTGAAATTGTCTCCCATGTTGTGGTGATAAAATCAGATGTGATGATTTTTGCACAGGCTTGCCACAACGGCGAATCACTCCATAGGGAGAGGGATTCCGGACAGCCTCGATGCCATTATACAAGCAAGGAGGGAGTACCAAGAGTTTGGACTTAATTGGGTTGGGCAAAGCTTAATCAGGTGAAAATACCTGACGATCTCTGGGTCTAAGGGGAATCTGAGCCCCCAGTTGAATAGCTCGATGTAGATGAGCATTTCATTAAGTTTGCAGTCCATTGGAGTCTCCGAAGTGACAAGAATCCTCACCTTCACTGACTCTGGGATCCTACACTTCTTCTGGATCCGGCCCAGCTCGACAGTATGAGTATAAACATAGTTTATGTTCTGCATGGCCAACAAATACTTCACATTGACCTTGTGAAAGCAAGGTCATACCTTTCCCTCCAAGCACTCCGGAAGATCCGGATGAGCCACTCCAACCTTCAGTTTTCCTTTCCCTTTCTTGTTAGAGGCAACATACCCAGTTTTCCCTGAGGTTTCAGTTTCGAATGGGGCCTCTTCGATACTATCTTCCATCACTGTGGAAGGTTTATCAGTTGTTGTGGATAGAAGGGTGTCAGTCTCTGGCTCAATGGTCTGTCCAGATGGTTGAGCGCCAATTTTTTTCAGAAGCCTGGTGTCCGGTTGAGGCTCAGTTCTGGAGGACTTCGTTTAAGAAGCTACTTTGGTTGCCTCCGATCCGGAGGGCTTATCTCTTGGGGCTCTAATAGATATCTCTGATCTGAAGGCTTTATCTTTGGATGCTGATTTAGAAGCCTCCGGTTCGGAGGGCTTTGATTGTGAGACTGTTGCTTGGGTTTTCACCAAATGAGTTGTCCGGCGTGGATTTGATTTCTCTGGAGATTTTTCAATATCAGATCCCATGGCTATAAAAGGGGAGAGTTTTCTAACACTAAATAGTACTTTTTCTTGGGTAGTAGAAGGTTGGGACTCCTGAACAGAGGAGCCTGATGGGATTGGTGAAAGATTTGGTTTAAATAACCGTTTGGGTGTTGGATTTCTAGTAGAATATGATCATTGATCAGCTTCTTGGGATGGTTTATCAAACTTGTCTCCTGGGGAGACTGGGAGACCAGCAACAATGCGCCTCTCTCGTTCAACTTTCCTTACCTTCTCTAATTCGGGCAGATTTAACCAGCCGCCTTTTACAAGAGCATTTCTAGCCATGAACATAAAACTAACCAAGAACAATTTTGAAAGAAAGGGTGAAAAGCTCTGTAAAAGATTTGTAGAGTGATGAAGATAATGAAACAGTGAAAAAATGGTTTATATATTAGTAGCAAAAGATAACTGATACCTAGGAGAAGACGAAGATATTTGTGAAATGATTGAAGACGGCGCTGACGTGGGAACTATTAAATGCATAGATTACTTTTTAGGTTTAGTGTGAGCGTCGATCTAGGTTAAAAACGGCTGGTAGGTCAAATAAGACTGCGACACGTCGATCCAAAGAAAAAATCTTAGAATTCTGGGAAGAAATCAGTCCGGACACACCTCAAACCAGACACACAAATGAGTCGGAAAATATTGTTACTGACTGAGTGGATTTTTTAGTCCTGCCAAAGATTTTTGAAAAATCCTAAAAAAGGGGCTACCGATGAGTCCGAATAAATCCACCATTGCATACTGAGATTTCTGGATAAGGGCAGTTCAGACATAAACTGCCCACTGAACTATCCGGACAAGAAAAAAGTATAAAATAACTAAACACTTTATGACTAAGCTAGGTGTTAATATCTGGCGTGGGGAGGTTTTACTAAGGTGTCTGAATCATCCGAATCATTATTGATATACTATTTTTCCTTTGAAAAGTACGTGTATAAAGTTTTTATTTCCTTCGAAAGGATTACCTTTGAATGGCTCATATGTATAAAGTTTTTATTTCCTTCGAACGACTCATGTGTATAAAGTTTTTATTGCATTCAAATGGATTACATTCGAATGTCTCATGTTTATAAAGTTTTTATTTCCTTCGAATGGATTACCTTCAAATGGCTCATGTGTATAAAGTTTTTATTGCCTTCAAATGAATTACCTTCGAATGATTCATGTGTATAAATGTTTTATTGCCTTCGAATGAATTACCTTTAAATGACACATGTGTATAAAGTTTTTATTGTTGTCGAATGGATTACCTTCGAATGTCTCATGTGTATAAATTTTCTATTTCATTCGAATTTATTACCTTCAAATGGCTCAGGTGTATAAATTTTCTATTTCCTTCAAATAGATTACCTTTGATAGTCTCATGTGTGTCAAATTTTTATTACCTTCGAATGAATGGTGTCTTAAGATCAACTATTTTTGGATAACTTAATACTGAGAAATGAAGATAAGAATATATAAATAGGTAAGTCAAGTTGATAAAATGATATATGATATGAAATGCCTTGGACCATCCAAGGACTTATTAAAATGAGGGGAGAAAATTATAAAATGTCTCTGCCATGCCAAAGACTTGCACAAAAGTATCAGATTAAAATAATAAAACTCCTTATATACATCAAGGGATTATATAGAAATGACTACATTAAAACATACTGTCCATATGGCTCGTTCCCACCGAAATTTCGTTCTCCTCTTACTTCTGAACTCTGCTCATCAGAACCCTCCTCGTCATCATCATAACCGTCATCGGATGAATCTTCAGAGATACTAGGCTTATCGGCTAAAGGTATGTCATGAGGCAACAAATTTACCGTCATATGGCCCCACAAAGGCCAAAGAGCTAATTTAGGGAACTTCTTATGAAATAACAACATCATGTCCAATTTGATTGAGTCATCTCTCCCTTGTAAAAAGTCTATCACCATTTTGGCATATGCGTCTATAGCATCGGCTACATCTTGGGTAGATTTAGCTTTGTGAGAGGTAATCTCATCCTCTTGCTTCTTGATAAGGTCCTCTACATTTTTCTTCTTTCCAAACAAGCGCTCAATGGTGGTTTTTATCATCAACATGTTGAGTTTTTAATAAAGTAACCTCTTCAAATCTAGACAATTAAAGACTTTTGTGATCAGCCATCAACTTTTCATGAAAATAAATCAGGAAAGGGACTCATGAAAATAAATACAATTGATTTTATCTAAGTATAAAAGGTATATAACACCAACCCTTGTGAAGTTAGGTCTGACTCGTCCATCGAGATACGAAGGAAGAGGTTCAGTTTATGTTTTTGGGGCTTTGCCTTTGCCCTGGCTATCACCACTTTCTGGTTCCTTCAGATTTTTCTTCTCCCATGGCCTTGGAGTTTCCCCGGTCTGACCAGATACCTTAAGGGGAGAATCTTCACAGTTATCCTTCATGTTTTCTTCCATAACTTGTGACATAGACTTTAATGGCCTAGTGGGCTGAGCACCAAGTTTTTCTTTCTCAAGTTGAGAGGATTCAGCTGCTAGCATTGTAGGGTTTTCTCTTATATTTATGTCTCATGGAAGTTTAGTTGAGAGAGCAACAATTTCTTCTTCCTTGTTTGGAACTTTTGGTAAGGGGTTACTAACAATTTCTTCTTCATTGTTCGGAACTTGTTCGTAATTTCTTCTTCTTGTTTGCAATTTCTTCTTCCTTGTTTGGAACTTGTGGTAGGATACTCTGATGGATATTTCCCTCATGGATCCTCTTCAGCCTGCCTTTGAGCTCTTAATGCCTCAATCTTTACTCTTAACTGATCACTCTCTTCCTGTATGAAAAGAATATCCTGAGTATCATGATTCACATGAGACGTGTGCGCATGCTCCTCTTTGAGTATGACCTCCTCATTTTCAATTAAGGGTCTATTCGCATATCACGATCCATATCTCAAAGAAGTTCTAAAGTAAATTTGTATGTTAGGTTCTAGATAGTGTTATCGGGATACCTTCCGCTCCCATTGTGGTCGCCAATTTGATGGTGTGAAAAATTTATTGGAGGGTATTTTTGGTAAGTGTTTTGAAGATATATTTAATCTCAGGTGGAAGGTAGAGAGATAATTTAGGTGCTTGTATTTATTATTTAGTGAGATAAAGTCCAACCCATTTAATTATGTGTGTTAGAGCTTTTATAATCTGATTTTGAGTTAATGGGCCACTCGGTTGGGACAAGAATATGTGATAAACCCATGGATCAAAGAAGCCCATTTATTAAAGATTTGTCAAACATATAGCTGTATTTACCATGCAGCTTAATGAAGAGGTCAAGATGATGATTCAATATTGGTATTCTTTTTGGGTGTAAATTTCCCCCTCGAATAAATCTGAACCCCTCAAAACCTCAATTGAGGAAACAAAAACTTTATTTTGCCGAATATAAAAATATTAAAACCAATATGTAGAATGTTGCTAAGTTTGTTGGAGCATGTGGCCTAATTGAAAGGACCTTAAGTTAGCTTCAAACTGCTTCGAGTTGCATCCAGGTATATGAGAGTAGCATAAGTAGCTCCCCTAGTTCTTTTGAAGGATGAAGACAATATTAATCCTCTATGGTCGAAACAGTAGATAAATATAACATATAAATGACGTAGATAAATATAACATATAAATGACGTTCGACTTGCTGATGTGTTGTATCTTCTAAAATTAGAATAACCGAAGTTATCCTCATGTATGTTGTAGCCTAAATGAACATATTTTTATTTAGAATTGCTACATGGTCGTGATGAGTTTGTTGTTTAGATTGAAGGGTTGACTGCATTTAATATAAAATTATAGTTGGAGATACGTTGATATAATGATGCATGGCTAGAACATAAATAATCAACTGAACTTTCATATGTGTGGGTTGTTTGCCTCCTTACTTTGAAACCTTCTACGTAGGTGAATCCAAACTTTTATAATGTGAGCATATCTTAGCCATTGATTTTAAATAAATTCAATGGTTATGATTTTCACCTATTAGTAAAATATCTTGATCGATTGTAGTTTAATCTTGTATTCACTCATTCATTAATATTTTGTGAAGATGAAACGTGACTTTGTTTTTTTATCTCTCATTTAGTAAAAGTTTGAGACTTAGTTGCAATATTATAATTTTGTTTTAAGAATACTCCCTACCTTTTTAGTGAAGTTTTATAAGTAGCGACAATGGCTAGACTAAAAATATCGGGACCCGAAATGAACCATGAGGATAGGATGATGATTTTGATATCCATAACCTAAGTACAAGCGCATCGTTCGGCTCATTGTTGCCCAATCGCTTAAAAGAGAATAAATCAACGTTGGGGTTGCAGAGAAAAAGTCGAAAAGATAAGGCTTTAGAGGAGAGAGTAGTTCAGTAATGTTGTTAGCCTTGCTATAATCTCAACCTTAAATCAGAAGAGTGTCATTATATTTGTTGCGATGATGACATTTAGATCTCATATCACCATATTTCTAGCCGAAGCGAGTCAGTCAACTTAAACAAAATATGTGCAGAATTTTTTAAGTCGCGCCAAAACATAAAATGTAACTTGTACCAATTATAAGTATATTGATGCAGTCGATCAAAGCCAAATGGTGAATGATTGGAGAGTACCAACGTATATTAAGGTTCGATTCCGAGTAGAGAGTGTCACTCTATTGCATCTGTATGTCGTAAAAGGTTGTTTTCTTCATGTATATCCTCAAAATCGATCTTCATTTATATTCGAGTCGAGACTTGTTAAGAATATTTGAGGACACTCAGAATCTTCCACAACCAGCTCATGCCAAATCCATAGAGAATATTGATGAAATCATCATTAGGTCTCAGAATGTGTAAAAGCACTTTAACGTTAAGAGATTCTTGGCAGTGAAATCCATTATTAAGGGAAGTCCCGATCCATTATGTTGTGAAGCCTATGATGGTGAAGATTAGGGCAACGTAATGTTTCAGGGGAAAGCTGCAGGTAGTCAAGCTGATAAGAGCAAGATGAGAATAAGTATCGAAGATCTTAAGAATGACGCATCCCTTGCCAAGTATGCCAAAACTTCTACTACTGGGTTTGGAGGCCCAATGGTTGTTAAAGCCAAGAGTAAAACCGTTGAGCCGAACCCCAATACTGTATTTGGGTAGGAAGCAGTTTCTCTTTATGCCAAAGCATTAATTGTTAATACCTCTATTGTGGAGGGTTCGGCTGGTGCATTTGTATTGATATAGATGCCAGAGGAACAGAATATTGATTTAGAGGAAACCACAAATCTACCTAAAACCTTTTGAAATGGATGTGGTGGAAATGATGAGGGTTATGGCCGAATATTTGAGTCATCAAGTTTGTGAGCCCCAAAAAAGAAGTGTTTGTGCCAGGTTTGCTGCCATAGGGAATAACTTGTATATATAGAGACAAAACTCACTATGATTAATGACGTATCTCCGATCCTACCAAAACGGTTATGACTGCTAAAGAAGGGCCCAATCAGATTTGAAAGTTCTCATTTATGAAGGTAAGAGAAAAATCTCTAAAGGACACGAGACCGATGGTAGAATTCAAAACAATGAGGAGAAAATTAGCCGCTAAGGTTGAAGTTGAGGCTGTCTGTGTGTTGGGAAAGTGGATTAGTAAAAACATAACAAAAAACATTGGCCAAGGGTCCTCTAGTGCCAAAAAGGCCAAAATTATAGAGGATGTTGACGAGCCGTTCGAGGATACCTCAAAGCTAAATGCATCATTTGAAACAGAGAAAGATTCAAATATAAATCTGAATGCTACACTTGAACACAAATGGGAGGCCGAAAAGATATTGAGCTTTGAGCTTCGATCCAAATCCGAAATCGTGACTCAAATTCAGGAGAAAATTTATGTCAAAAGCTTCTTGATATCGAAACATAATGGGATGTTCATGGATATCAATAAACAATATAATATATGTAAAAAGTTAGTTCTTTTTTTAGTAAGCTTCTAAAATGTTTAAGTCCATAACAATTTATAAATATGAAGAAATGCAAATAAATACATAAAACCAAACTTGTTTTCTATTTAAGATCCTAAATATCATCTACTACTATTTAGCATCCAAATAACTTTCTCAATTACTACTGACTTTTGCTTGAAGAATATATAAAACTAATTTTATTTTACGAAACATTTTTTTTAATATTGATTGTCTTTCTCTCTTCTCTCAAACAAGTTTCTTTTTATGAAAATATCCATGAAAATATCATGATTTTGAAAAAGATTATTTGAAGAGTTGAAAGAAAAGATGTGGGTTTCTTCTCTCTCAAGAAACTCTTTCTTGATCTCTAAGCTTCCTTCTTCGTCGTCATGAATTCAACATCAAAGCAATTTTCTTCTGAAGAGTATCCCGCTCTTCATGGTAATGGTGATACAGACAAATCAAATAACAAAGATCTTATGCTGATATATTAAAGCCATTATCTTCAAAGTCTCATATCAAGGCTGAGTTTCGTAAAGAATCGGCTGACCACTTTACAATCCAATACACGAATGATATCAAAGATTTACTGGTTTCTCAATCTTCAACGACGATTATTGGCAAGTTTACAGATGGTATACCAAGGAAAGCTGTTTTAGATGGTTTTCTTCAAGGTTTCAAGTTTCAAAGTAGTAACAAGTATTCTATGTACGATTCCAGGCATGTTTTCATTCAATTCCAGAGCAAAGAGTATGTCAGTAAGATATGGTCGAAGAACTTTTGGAGAATTGAAGAGAAAATAATGCGAATCTTGCGATGGGAGCCAGATTTTGATAAGAGATATGAAAGCCCAAGAGCCCTGGTATGGATTCGGTTTGAACGGCTTCCAGATTTTTTGTATAACGAGTCTGTTATACATGATTTGGCCTCCAGTATTGGTCCAACGTACAAGGTTATCATCCCTGACAACAAAGCCAATATGAACGCTTGCTTTGCTCATGTGGAAATTGATGTTTCGCTGAGATTGAAATATAGAGTTGGGGTGGGTTTTGGCTCCAACGATGGATGTTGGGTTAATGTTAGTTATAAGAATGTTGCTCCATACTGTAAAGCCTGTTACCATATAGCCCATAAAGAAGAGGAATGTAAAAAGGTTGAAAAAAAAAACCGCAGGATAATGATTCTGAATATTGTCTCAAAAGTCATCGCTTGGGACATGATCGTTCGAACTATAAAAAGATTGATATCAAAGAAACATCTACTGATAAAGTTTCTGGTGAAGGAAAAGGACATTCTGTTTCGATTAAAGAAAGTGGGACATAGTCTCAAAACCTTGATGTTACTAAGGTTTTAAGGAGGAGATTGAAGTCTATTATCACTTCTAAGGACAATGTTGTTGATTCTCAAATGAATGTTCTTCTTACAAGCCCTGGAAAGGAAATCTGTTCTTCCAAAATGAACCTGAATTTGACGACTGATCAGGGTCAGGATTTGACCTCGGTGGATAGAAATGAAGGCTGTAATGGAGCATGTGGGGAGTTGGAGATTATTGATGCGATTAAGAATCTGGATCAAGATTGCTTGTAGAGAATGTCTCCTTAATTTGAGACTAATGATGAGGATAAAAGCATGTCAGGATGCAACACTCCTAAGGATCAAATCGTGAACCAGTCTTCTCCTGTTTTCAAAGAAATTTTGCTTAAAAAACTGAAAACTAATAAGAAAATAAAGAAGCCAAATCAAAAGATTGTTAAGTCCTTACGTTTCAAGGACAATTATAAGAAATCTTACTCTGATAATGATAAGTCTAATTAGTTGGAACCTTCGTGGTATCAACAATAATCCTACCATCTTGAGGTTAAAGGACATGATAGCTACTAATAAAATTAAAATTCTTGTTTTACAGGAGCCTATGGTGAGAGTGGAGATGATAACTGTGATTGCTTCTAAGCTGGGCTTTACCAAGTTTGTTGCGAACCATTCTAACAAAATCTGGTGTTTTTGGAAGGAGGAGATCAAGATTGGTTTGCTGATTGATCATGATCAATGTTTGCACTTGGATGTGGCTGATGATAATTCTGACTTGGAGTTTAATCTGTCGATTGTTTATGCCAAGTGTAACAGATATGATAGAAGGGTTCTTTGGAGTCTTCTTAACTCTATCTCTGTTACTAGGAAGGCTTGGATGGCCGTAGGAGATTTTAATGTTATTTCAACTTCTGATGAACAAGTTGGTTGCACTTCTTTGTGTGTTAATAGCATGGAAGATTTTAATGATTGTATTACTGATTATTCTTTGGAGGATGTTGGCTATGCGGGCTCAAGATTCACTTGGAATAGGGGTTCGAGATGGAAGCGTCTGTACAGAGCTATGGTTAATAGAAAGTGGAATGAGGTCTTCAATAATACTTGGGTTCACCATATGATCGAAACCTGTTCGGATCATTCGCCTTTACTTATTACTGTTAATAATGTTGCTACTGATTATCATAAGAAGGGTTTTAGGTACATGAATATGTGGGAGAATGATGAGTCTTTTTTGGGAGTTGTTGAGACTAATTGGAGGTTGCCTACGGCTGCTTTCCCTAACCTGTGTTTTTGGCAGAAGTTGAAGAGACTGAAAACTTGTTTGAAGGAGTGGAATTCGAACAGTTTTGGGAATATCTTCAATAGTATTAAAGATGTTGAGTGCTGTGTTAAGAGGTTGGAGGACTCGTTAGCCAGTAACTTTAACTTAAGTGTTAAGGGTGCTTTAGACAAAGCCAATAGCTTATATATTAAGAAGCTGAAAATGGAGTCTGATTATTGGAAGCAAAAGTGCTATAATGATTGGCTTCATGATGGGGATAGGAATACTAAGTTGTTTCATGCTTTTGTTAACAAAAAAATGAGGAAAAGAAGGATCAAAAGCATTAAATATGGTGACTGCTGGTTGAGTGATGATGAGAGCATTGGATTGTCTGCTGAGAAGTATTTTAAGGAGGCTATTTCTTCTGATTCTTATAACAGTAAAGAGGATGAAACTCTGCTCTTGATTGATGACATTTTTGATGTTATCCCTTCTTTGATTTCTGATGAGGAGAATGGGGCTTTGTTGAAGTCTACTACTGAGGAAGATATTTGGTGCATTATCTCTTCTATGAAGGTTGAAAGTGCTGCCGGTGTTGATGGTTTTAACCTTCATTTTTATAAATGTTGTTGGAGGAATATTAAGCAGGATCTTTGCAACTCTTTTAATGCTTTTATTAAGGGTGATTATATGCCAAAGGGCATGTTTGCCACTGGCCTTTGTTTGATCACTAAGACTAAGAACCCTACTGTTTGGAGTGATTACAGACCGATTGGTTTGTGTACTAATGTTCAATAGGATTTTTGCTAAGCTTATCAATTCAAGGCTGGCCTTACTCCTTCCTAAGATTGTGTCTAGTTGTCAGGGTGCTTTTGTTAAGGGGCGTTGTATTCATGATAATATTTTGGTGGCCAAGGAGATGATTCATGATATTAAGAGGAAGCCTAAGACTGGAAATGTTCTGATTCAACTCGATATGTCTAAAGCGTTTGATAAGATGGCTCTTCCTTTTATAAGTAAAGTGCTTTCTAAGTTTGGTTTTTCTAATGGCTTCTTGAGTCTTATTAACAGGTTAACTAGTAATGTCTGTATTTCTATTCTGTTAAATGGTGGTACGTTTGGTTACTTTAGAACTCGTAGAGGTTTGAGACAGGGTGATCTCATGTCTCCCAGCTTGTTTATTATTGGAGAAGAGGTGTTATTAAGGGGAATGTTTATTCTGTTTAACAATAATAAATGGATGTCATACAATACAAGATCCCAAATGTTATTGCCTTGTCTGGCTTTGCAGACGACATACTTATTTTTACAAATACTTTACAGAATTCTATTAACAGTTTGAGTGTCTTTCTTGATAAATACCAGCTAGTTTCAGGGCAGATGATTAATAAGCAGAAGACCAGGCTGATCACATCTTCATCTCTTCATCAGACCAGTGTATCTAGTTTGGAGACTCATACTGGCTACAAAGTGGAGAACCTGCCTACAAGCTATCTGGGCATCATTCTGAACAACAGCAACAAGGCCTGCAATTACATGAAAATCATTAATAAAATTAGGGTAGATCCCTGATGTTGTGAGCCAGCTTGTCGTATCAACCAACCGGGAAAAGATGTCAAACCATTTGTCGCTTGTGGATTTGGTCAAAAGATAGTCAGATCGGAGTGTACATGTGTACTTAAACTTTATTTTCCTTTGTGTGTGAACATATTTTTTATGTATTTATATTTGTATTGCAAACGTTTCTTAATACTTTTGCTACTCTCCATCAAGTATGTCATACTTCTGCCACATTCGAAAAATTATAGAGGATGTTGACGAGCCGTTCGAGGATACCTCAGAGCTAAATGCATCATTTGAAACAGAGAAAGATTCGAATATAAATCTGAATGCTACACTTGAACACAAATGGGAGGCCGAAAAGATATTGAGCTTTGAGCTTCGATCCAAATCCGAAATCGTGACTCAAATTCAGGAGAAAATTTATGTCAAAAGCTTCTTGATATCGAAACATAATGGGATGTCCATGGATATCAATAAACAATATAATATATGTAAAAAGTTAGTTCTTTTTTTAGTAAGCTTCTAAAATGTTTATGTCCATAACAATTTATAAATATTAGAAATGCAAATAAATACATAAAACCAAACTTGTTTTCTATTTAAGATCCTAAATATCATCTACTACTATTTAGCATCCAAATAACTTTCTCAATAACTACTGACTTTTGCTGGAAGAATATATAAAACTAATTTTATTTTACGAAACATTTTTTTAATATTGATTTTCTTTCTCTTCTCTCAAACAAGTTTATTTTTATGAAAATATCAATGAAAATATCATAAATTTTTTATTGTTATCAAATAGATATTTTTTAGAATGAACAGTTCAGAATTAATTTAGGTTTTCCGAAGGGTTTGTTCAATTTCAGAACCGAATTAGGTCGCTCAAAAGGTTTGTGTTATTGATGAGTTTGGATCCCATTCTTTTTGCATTTTTTTTATATTATTTTTTATGAAATTCATACTAGGAATGTTTGTGTCCAACGATGGATTTTTTGGGTAATTATTTTGAGTTGGATTTTAATTTTTGATTGAATTAGTGGTTGACAATTTAAAAACAAAGGTTGTTTCACATTTTATAAAAACTTCAAACACTAATTACTAAACAAAGCTTAATTGCAAATCGAAATTAAAAATAAAATACAAATTGATTCACATTTCAAACAAAAAAAACACCTATTAACAAATCGCGAATTGAAAAATAAAAAAATTAAACAAAATGGCAATCGTCAAACGTATATTAAATGGTCAAATATCATTCACGAATCCTCATTTGACATCAGATTCTAAAAAGTATGACACAAATGCACACGAAAATAAACGTGTTTAAACCCGATCCACTTCAAACATAGAGTGATTCGGCCACATGAAAAGAAAATGAAAAGAACATATAGTCTTTTCCTTGGATTCAGGAGTCCCATAGAATGATGGAAGAGCTTTTCCTTGGATTCAGGAGTCACACGAAAGCTATTTATGAAATATCGGAGAATATAGAAAGTTCTAGTGAGCTT
This sequence comes from Limnanthes douglasii subsp. nivea, assembly GCA_036936605.1. NCBI lineage: Eukaryota > Viridiplantae > Streptophyta > Magnoliopsida > Brassicales > Limnanthaceae > Limnanthes > Limnanthes douglasii. The sequence continues at coordinate 287,047,736 of JAUPFV010000001.1, forward strand.
TTTAGAGCCCGTGATAACAACATAGAATGATGGTAGAGCTTTAGTATTTATACATTGCATATAGTACTCCCTTTTTCATAATTTCAAAGGAAGAACAAGATGAATAAGAAGTTGTTTGTTTCTACATAAATATAGCCACGATCAGGAGAAATGTGTTTGTTTCTACATAAATAAAGCAAGTATGTACATCGCCCTTCAGGAAAACAACACTAAATGCTTCCTCAGTGTTGTATTTTCCTCGACACATATATCCTAAACACTAAGTTGCTAAGTGGAAAACCCATTGCACTGAAGCTTTGGGAACAGCGCTTATCCAATAACTAATGTAACTAATAAAATCAAGTAGCCAAAATTACAGGGTCTCCGAAATAATATTTGACACCCTCTGCTGGTCGAGTAGACCAACTATTTGACACCTTCTGTTGGCCGTGTAGACCAACTATTTGACACCCTCTGTTGGTTGAGTAGACCAACTATTCTTTCATTTTTTGTTCACCACCAGACTATGTTGTATGGATGCCGGAGTTTTAATCACCTGATGGTACTCCTCCCAAAAGATAATGCACCGATTTTATCCTCCGTATTCTGCATTCAAACCCATAATTACTCATTCAGCTATATTTCCATTTTTTAACGAACATGGAATGATAAATAGTTTCGACACCAAGTTATTATGGCAATTCTTGACAAACAATAAAAAAATAGAAGAGGGTTCTAAGGTTCCGTCCAATCTACCAACTTTGTTAACGAAATACATCTTTTATTACAATTCCAAATTTTTTAAAAAAATAAGGGGTTTCAGATTCTGTAGAAAAATTTGAGCCAATTACTTATCACAAAATAAATCAGTATTTTTCTCCATTAGGCTCTATAATATTATTACCTGGGATTTCTGTGAAGGAAACACATTCCAAAACCTTAAGGTTTCATCGCCTGCTCCAGTAACGATCGTCTGCAAAAAAATAGTTTTTTCAAATTCTAGATAACATACATGACTAAGAGCATTAACATTTTATTTTATTACAGAAACTGATAATCAAGAATGATTAGTAAAAAAGACAAGTCAACTACCTGTCCATCAGGTGAAAGGGCAAGATAAAGAACTCGGTAAGTGTGACCGGTTAAAGTGGCTAACTGCATGAGATGAAGAAACTATGATGAAGCTTGGATCGTATGAGAAAAAAACGCATGAAAAAAGATAGAGAATCAAACTTCAAACTTTCTCAGTCTTTAAAACACGGAAATAAAAATAATATTTTTTCAAAAACGTTTGGACTTGTTTTTGGTCAACAACCAAAGTAGGATCTCTTTCCCCACAATTTTATTTAACATCCAAACAAGTAAATAGCTTTCGATACACTGAGAGACGAGAGATTGACTATATCATAGGATAAAGTTCTTCGACATTTCATTTGATCTATTTCTAAGTTAGACTGCTTTCTTGGATTAAGTCAAAAGAGAAGAAAATAAATAGGAGTACGATTTGATTACCTTGGACATGCTTGGATATTTCCAAACAATGATCTGGTTCTCTGAGTATCCATGAGTGCTCACAAATTCATTCACATTCTTAGACCACGCAAGATTGCATACCTGCAACATAATAGCAAATAATTAGAGAAAGAAGTAACCTCATGCAACATAGTGACTGTGACTAGACTAGAACACTCATATCAACCAAGAATGAAAAAATTCCGGCAAAGGTAACAATAATAGAATCCGAACATGTCATGATTCTCCTTGCTTACAAGGTAGCAAAAGATTTCAGTTTTGTTACCTCAGCAATTTCCTACTATTGCACTGTCTCTTAAACATTCAAGATTGTTACTAAAAGAAATTATTTATATACACCTCCAAGGTTGTAGTAATTAAGGATGTGTTTACCTGACTACCAGTGTCAACACAACTCAAGGCCGTGTTTGTAGTTGTGTTCCAGAAACGGATGCATCGGTCGGCAGTGCCCCCACCAGACGCAAGAAGTCCGTGAAGATGGGGAGACCATGCAATCGCTTTAACAGCTGCCTTGTGCTCGCAATATTTTAGGACAGGTTTAGTTAAATGCTGATTCCAAACAAGAAGCTGCAACGATAGAATAATATAAAAAAAACATTATAAGCGTCAAACAAGAAGCTGCAAATATAGAATAATATAAAAAAAGAATCATAAGTCCAAATTGCAGGAAATCAATACTAAGATCACTTTCGATTCTCTGAAGAGTCTAGGGGGGTATTGGGAAATTCTTTCTCAACTTTGTTATAAAAAAACCTAGCAAATCACATTCACAAGAGAGAAGAAAGCCATTCAAAACTCAAAACAAGACTTTCCTCTTTTACTATACACTGTGACATACATGGAAGAAAACAAATTGTCATGTTTTTCAAGATACATTAAAAAAATAAGCTCTAAATCAGAAGTCAGACTGGGAGAAAAATAAAATACCATACCTTATTATCATTTCCGCCAGATGCTAACTCACGGCTATCATATGACCACTTCAATCCACAGACCTGCATTAAATAGGGTTCAGGCTCATAAAAACGGAAGAAATATATTTAAATTTTTGTAAAACAGGACAGAACAACCTCCTACTATAGCTCGAAATAAAAACACTGATTAATAACCTATTAAGGACATCGAGTATTACGAGAAAGCAGTAGTGAATGTGAAAGTAGGTACCAAGTTGTCAAGTCGGAATTTCTTTTCCTAATTTTATAATTGTTTAAATAGTCATGTTTGAAATGAGTCTGACCTCTGAACGATGTCCGGTGAGCTTACTAACAAAATTTTCTTGAGCACGTACATCCCGGTGAAGAATACTCTTATCCCGACCACCAGATGACAGCAAAGATGAACTCCAGGCTAAGGCTCCAACACGTAATCGATGGCCCTCCATTACTCTTATTTCCTTGCAGCAAGATGAATCCCAAATCTGCGTAAAAATACTGCTAAGCAATTCTTCTTGTTTTCAAAAGCAATAAATAACACAAACATTAGACTCAACAATGCAAACTAGAACTAAAAAGTCATTCGTCAAGACAGAAGACGATGATGATGATGAGTTATAGAACCTGTATTTTCCCACTGCTCGTTCCAACTGCAAGATTAGTTCCTCGTTGTGCCCAACCGACTGAGCAGACAGTTTCCTCATCACCCAAGTCGCATAACTGAACTACCTGCAAATGTTAATTAATAAGAAAGTAAAAAGGTCAGAACTTTTGCAGTATTATGGGATTAGCTAAGCTAAATTTGCGATCAGAATAAGCTTACCTTGCTACTGCAAGCATTCCACAAATAAACACAGCTCCCTAGTCCCACTGCCAATACATTTTGAGAAGACCAGTCCACAAGATTTAAATAAAAGTCATCCTGCAAAGCCGGTGCATCCAGTACCTAAGATCAATACAAAATCAACAATCATTTCACAGCCATATATCATATATTACCGAATTCCCCTAACAGAAATGTAAGTCATAGGACTCTACTCTCATTCGAACTAAAAACAAAATGACATGAATTATAATGACTACATCGATTGCAGAAGTCAAATAAATCAGCCATACACCCATGAACCCTATGTTTCATGGTCATAATCCAAATAAAAAGGCACCTCAAGTTTCATAAGTTTTGACCTTAATCGTACTAATACCCAAATCACACAGTGAACCAAACAATAACCTAAAGCCGTACTTGTTTCCCAGATAAGGAAATGGAATATTCTATCTTTGGTAGTAAGGTAACCAAAAGGAGCTAAAATTCAAACAATTCAATAGGACAGTTATCCACTAACATTTCTAAATTAACTTCAATGGATTCTTCATCAAACAAAGAAAAAAGAGTTTAAGTTTTTTCACAGTAGTCAAATAATAGTTAAATTCTTACCTTAAATGGCGACTTGGCCACCTTCCTCGGGGTCTTAACCGGGCTCGGCTCGATTCCGGCACCCATATCATCTTGCCGGTACGGAGAAATTGAATGCATGGCCCGTTTCGTCTCCGTTTGGTACCGAAAAATATTTTTCCCTGGCGATATAAACCCCGAAACCTCATCTTTCTTCTCCGGAGTCTCAGGACCGAATAGTGCGGTCCTCAACAGACTCGCGTAAGACCCCGTTCCCTCATCTTTCACCGACGGCGACAGAGGAACATCAAAAAGCGCGAAATTGGAACCTGATCGGCTAGGGATGAACCTGTCACTGTATATTGGACGAGACGGAGAATCGTGGTGGTTTGCGTTGATCAAGCGGTTGATTCGGTTTTCGAGAGAAATCGACGGTGGCGATATAGACGGCGGTATAGTCAGACGTGGCGGTTTGAGAGCTGAATTAGCTTCCATTGACGATTCGCCTTCCACTGATGAGATTTAAAAAAGGGTGTTTTGGTTTTGATTTTGGGTTTGGCCTTCGTTTCCTTGTGTTTTTTTTCCCGGGAAAAACGAATGGAAAATTGATGAAGGTGGGTGTTTTTGGCAGGAAAGAGAAGGGAGTAGACGCGGGTGAGTGAGTTTATAAGTAAGTAGGAAGTGGACCGGGTTGGAATTTAATGTCAAAAGGTTTGGTTACTTTTAAGTAGGGCTTTCATTTCTTTTGACGATCGGTAAACCTAATAAGAAGCGAATCTGATCCAAATTTTTTGAGTTAAATATTTGATAACTATAATCCGATAAAATTATGACAGAGGCTACAGATCAGTCACTAATAGTAATCTAATAAAAATATTTTTGATATAAGTATTTATTTTATAATTCTTTGCATGAATATTTATAAAATATTCACTCTCGGCTTATCAAAAAAATTGTTAAATAATTTTTTTTTATTAGTTGATAAAACAACACCTCTCGGATATAAAAGCATAAAAACAATAAACAATCTTTTTTTTCTTTTGTGGTTTACTAATCCTCTTTCTAAAATTAACACCTATAAATCTTTCAAATTAAAAATTTCTCTAACAAAATTTAATGAAATTTCAAGAATTCCAACATAAAATCCGATATAAGATCAATGAATAGATTAAAGAGGTGGGAGAATAAAATGTTATTCATAAAAATAATGTTAAAAAAACTTAAAAATTAAAATCAATATATTTCAACAATCATTCTCAATGAGATTTTGCGTCAGTCAGAATAAGATCTTACCTCAAACAGAATAAGATCTTACCTCAAACAGAAGAGCATAAAACATTTGATTTATTTCTTAACCCAAAACAAACAACAAGATCTTAGTAGAAGCTTTTCCGTTAAAGTCAAAATTATATTTTTTTGTAAAAGTTGTATGTAGCTAAACTACATTTTTTGCAGTATTGATTTTCTTTTCTTATTTATTTATATATTTTTATTTCACAACTACAATAATTTATAATGTAATTACAAAATTATTTAAACCATAATTTCGCACCCGAATTAATATTATATTTATCAAAATACATGTCTATTTACGCAACCAAAATGTTATTTCATAATCAATTAAAACATAATTTTGCAACCGCTTACAATGTAATTTTGCATCCAATTACACTAGTATTTTTCACAACAAGTTTCTTTTCCTACAACCCATTATAACATAATCACGCACCCAACTAGCAATGGTTACTTTCATAGCTAAAAAAGTCAAATTCCAAATTGCTTAAAAAATTATAAATGAAAAAACATATCCAATAAAAAAATATAAATGGTTATATATATTTTCTTCACATGTTCTTCTATTACGATCACATTTCTTACAACACTTGCACTTTACTTTAATTCTATTTACTATTTTTTCTAATGTTTTTTACAACAATTTTTTTTTTTATATTTATTAGTGATGAATACATTGTTGATTATTGTCAACCTTGTTAAAATTGTCTAATTAGCAACTTCAACCTGGCCATTAGCCTGACGGTGAAAAGGAGAAGAGAAACAATGTCGAATTCCTCTAGAAGTGCAAAATGCCTCCATATCTTTGTTGTAAAACTGTGGCCCATTGTTCGTGGAAATTCGCTGGGGAATTCCAAATCGACAACATATGTTGGATATAATAAATTTTATGACCGTCTTAGAAGTGGTTTCAACTAGTGGGGCAACTTCTATCCATTTGGAGAAATAGTCTATTGCCACTATTATCGTTCGATAACCTCTGAATGCCATGGGGAGAGGTCCAACTAAGTCCAAAACCCATATATCAAACGATACGGGCTCAAATATTGACTCCATTGGTACTACTTGCGTATGGATTTTATTCCCATATCTTTGGCAAGGATCACACCTCCTGGCCATATCTTTGGCATATGCCATTATAGTACGCTAGTAGTATCCTGCTAGCAAAACTCTCATGGTTAAGGCCTTATAGCTACAATTTGTTGATCCTTCATCATCGTGCAATTCAGATAGGACACTTTGAGATTCCTCAAATCATTAACAACGGAGGATAGGCTTGTTAAAATATTTTTTTATAAAGAATTTCTCTTAATACCCAGAAACCACGAGCCATGTACTTGATCTTTTTACCTAAGATTTTATCTGAAATTAAAACTCCATTGGAAATAATCTGATGTATCTCAGACCTCTAATCTTTGGATTACATGCCAGACATGCTCAAACTTTCTTCAGATTGACCATAGTCTTCTTAAATTGAACTTATAGAAGAGAATCCTTGCATACGAATCCATGGGTAGGCTTCAAAATAGGCTATGGTGGCTAAAGAATCCGCCATAGTTATCTCTGATCTAGGGAAATGCTCATACCAGATGCTTTTAAAACTTATGGTGGCTTCCCTTAGTACATGCATATACTTTATCAACTGTTCTTTTTTAGTTTCAGATAGCCCTTGAGCTTAATTAATATGTAATTGGGAGTCACTTACTAACTGGACCCACTTTGCTCTACATATTTGAGCTAGTTTGAACCCAGCAATGGCCGCTTCATATTCTGACTCGTTATTGGATTTCATGAAACCAAAACATACACTTAATACATGGTATCACCATAAAGGGGAAGTTAAACGAATTCCAGCCCCACATCCATTGTACTAGACCCACTATCTGTTCGGATTAACCATTTTTATACTTGTTCTCATGCTCTTATTCGTGAGGCCTTTTAGTATGAAATTCTACCAAGAAATTAGGTATAATTTGAGCCTTGATCGCGGTCCGAGACGTAAAATCCATATCATAATCTCCAAGTTCAACTGACTACTTAGTCATTCTTCATGATATGCCAGCTTTTTGTAGAACATTATTTTAGAGGAAAGATGTTCTAATCGTAATCGATGTGCTTGAAAGTATGGTCTCATTTTTCTGGCTGCTATTACCAATGTCAATGCTATTTTTTTAACTTTAAATACATATTTTCTGCTTTTAGCAAACTCTTGCTCACATAATATACCTAACGGGGTAATTATCCACTTCCCTTACCAGAACAACACTCATGACATATTGCGATACAACCAGATACATAAAAAGTTTTTCCCCTTGATAGTTTAAATAACATCCTAGGTGAAGATAAATGTTTTTTGATTTCAAGAAAGGCTTGATCACACTGCGGAGACCAATTGAAGTCTTTAACATTCCTCAAAACTTGAAAAAATTGAGCACACTTATCTGATGATCTTGAAATAAATCTATTCGACGCAGCCAACCGCCCGGTTAACCTCTGGAATTCTTTAGTACTTCGAGGATGATCTATAGCCAATAAAGTGTTTAACTGATCCGGATCGGCCTGTATCCCCTTTTCACTTATGATATACCATAGAAAATTTCCAGACCGGACCCCATAAATACATTTTTCCGGGTTTAACTTTAGGTTGATGGCTTCCAAGTTAGAAAAAGTCTCTTGAAGATCAAATTTGTGTTCTTCCTCTTCGAGGATCTTCACCATTATATCATCTATATATACTTCCATGTTTATGCCAATCTGGCTAGCAAATGTTCTATTTACCAATCGTTGATAAGTAGCTCCAGCGTTCTTCAACCCAAATGTCATCACCTTATATCAATGAAGCCCTTTGTATGTTATAAATATGGTTTGATCTTGATCGTTCAGATCTACTTATATCTGATTGTACCCTGAAAAAGGCATCCATAAAGGACAATAACTTGTTCCATAATGTGGAGTCTACCAACTAATCTATCCGAGGCACTAGAAAAGGATCTTTAGGACATGCTCTGTTAAGATCAGTGAAGTCAATATACATGAGTTATTTTCTATTCTTTTTCTTGACTAAAGCGGGGTTAGCAGTCCACAATGGGTATTGAGATTTTTTTATATGACCCATCTTGGTCAACCGATCCACTTCTTGTACTATCACATCAGTTTTTTATTTTAAAAATAACCTTCTTCTTTGAAGTATCGGTCCAAATTCAGATCAGACTAACAATTTATGGCAAATTACTTCAACGGGTACCTCAGTTACATCATCATTGCACCATGTAAATACATGTAAATAATCCGACAATAAAGACAATAAATTTTGTTTCAAACTTATTGGCCATTTAGTGCCAATGTTAACATTTTTTCCTTCTGATAGACAATGGACTTTAACTTCTTCTACATGTATTGTAATATTAGGAGCCTCCTTGGGTCATTAATTTCATTCACATCGATCGAAGGCTCCAATATCTACTATTCCTTGTTAACTTTAACTCCCCCAAATGACTTTGAGGTAATAAGTGTTACATAGCATTCTGCAGCAACCTTCTCACTGCTTCAGACAACACCCACCTGTGCACCCACAACATATTTTAAGCATTGATGGACAATAGAAGCCACATCATGCATCGTGGAAAGCCAAGATCTTCCAAAGATAGCATTGTAAGATGTTAGGCAGTCAACCACAACAAACAATACCTTTACTGTCTTCTTAATAGGTCCTCTGCCTAACAAAAGTTCTTCTTCAAACTCACCAATGACATCTGCCGAACTCCCTGTAAATCCAAAAATAGTTTTGTTCGATCTTTGAATAACCGATGGGTTTTTTATCTGCCTATAAGTATTCAGAAATAACACATTTGCCGAACTACCAGTGTAAATCAAGCTTCGACGTATGTCATTACCCCCAATTGATGCCCCTATCACCACAGCATCTTCATGTGGCCCTGCAATATCTCTTAAATTATCTTCATCAAAGACTATGAAAGGGGCTGGGTTTGGTACACATGTGTGAAAATTATTCCTTCTAACTGAGTAGTCAAGGTGTTGACATGCCTTTTTCTTCAACAACTTGAGGGTGTTGTCATGGTGTCTCCTCCAAATATGGTTAACGACTCAAAGCATTTCACTAGATTAGAAACTATAATAGATTTATCCACTATCACCCCCACTTGATTCCGATCTGGATCGGGATCAAGGTATTCAGATTCGAGATAAAATCTTTCAATAATCACCATAGTGTCTTCCTGTCTGGATGTTCCTGGGACTGTTGAAGAAGTTGTTTGGGGAGCATTAGCGTTCGATTGTGTATTATCCGGTCTACTGCCCCATTGTTTTTTAACAAAACCACCTAACTTTCATCTCTCAATAAATTTTTTTACTTCTTGCTTCAGTTCTATACAATCATACGTGTCATGACCCACATCATTATGATACTTGCAGAAATGAGTACTTTGGGTTTTTTTAGGGGACTGTAAAGGGGCTAGTCTTCTAAAGTTCACATAATTGTTAGTCTCGTCATAAATTGTACCTACACTCTCTCCCAACTCATCAAACTATTTTGGTTGAACCCATGGATCCCTTTTCCTTATAACGTGTTGGTTTTGATTGGACTGTTCTGCTTAGGCCGATGTGATCCTTGTCCGGTCTCTTTAATTTATAACTAGACTGAGTTGTTGTTTTTGGAGTTTACACTGTAGTGGTGAATCTGTTCTGACGAGGCACTCTAGATTTCTTAGTTTGTTCGACAATAATTTGCTTCCCCACTTGGTTTAACAGCCCCCCAAAAGTCATTGCTTTCTTCTGGGTTATTGAGTCAACCAAATTACCCGAACTTAAGCCTTGTCTTAAAAAAGCATTTTCTACTTGTATAAAACAATCGGCTAGCCCATTCTTTGTGTCCACAAACCTACTAATATATTATTTCAAAGACTTATTTGGCTCTTGGGAACAACGAATAGTCGTGTCATCATTCCCTTTAAGCTCTTTGCTTCCAACAAATTGCCTTCAAAATGCAGATGAAATTATAGACGAATTGGTTTCTCATGATGCTCATGTTTACCTTCCCACAAAAAAATAACTCATAGAAAACTAGTGAAGAAAGAAACTTTTGATGGTCTTAGTAAAAAGAGATCCAAGAAAAATAATAAGAACGCGAAGAAGCAAGCTAGCTTGGTTGATCTGAAGGTTAATAAGGGGAAAATTTTGAAATTACCAACCTAAATTTCAATGAAAAACGAATAAAATTATTGAACTGACGATGACAGAGAAAAGATAAAAAAAACCCTCCCCGAAGAGGCAAAAATCGACACACACATTTGATGCTAGAAAGGGGGAGAGAAATGCAAAAGGAAAAATAAATCATTGGTTCAAAAGATCCTAATGCTGAAAAGAAGATTACCCCCTCATGAGATCAAATTGTTGAACTTACCATGGATACCGAAGGCTTCTGTCAAGGTCAAAACTTTGAAGTTGTCGATCCGCGGATTACCGCGCTGACTGACCATCGTGACACTCATACCCCAATAAATCAAGCACTAGTTCATTCTAAGGCAAACCAACATGGGTTCGATTCTTCCAGCTCCGAATATTTTCAACTCCTCGAAACATATTGTTTTGTCATAACTATTCGAGATCTTGTTGTTCCCATTACAAAGTTTGAGAGGAAGGCGGTAAAGCAAAAATTGGATTTAAACAAAGCCAAATATTTAGTGGCACGCAGTTAAGAATATATGTCAAATTTTAGCAGATTACTTCGAATAAAAAATGCATAGCAGTTAAGAATGAACAATGGACTAAGTCTATAAAAACAATAACTCGTGAAACAAAAATCTATGTTCCAAACTATTATAACTAAAATAACGGCTGCCATACTAAAAATGACATCGAGGCAAAACGCAGTCTTGAGGAAAAACAATGTGATTATCAATTTACTTTTTAAATATACCAAAGAGCTGAAAAAGATGGTCTGAAAGGCTAAAAATATAAGCAAAATGCTGCCGCGACACTGGTTATCTTCAAAATCCAAGCTAAAAAAGATGAAATAGTTGCGATTTCTGCTTATGATGATAAATGAAAGGTTTTAAGTCGGTGTGACACTAAAATCAGATGTAGAATGGTCTTTGGTTTTAATACAATATTTTTGGAGTTAGACTTCAGGTCTTATTAAAATTTGGCTTTTAATGAGGAACCTCTCGAAGGTATTTTATTCGAAGTGAAAAAACATCTGAAGATTCGGAAGACAGTGGAAATATTGGTGATTATGCTAGTGGGGAGTCCAAAGAATGAAACTCTCGAGAAACATTCAATCCGAAGAAGATCTTGAGGACAATCCTAAAAAGGACAGGTGAAAAAATAAATAAAAGAGACCAAAAAGACAAGCCCGAAGATGTTGAATAATTTTGTTTTTGAGTTTCCAATGTTATATCTCTCTTTTTGTATGTCTATTTTTGAATTGAAATTTCATGTAATGCAAGGGTATTTAATTTTTATTCTTGAATTTTATAAATGTAAATATATTTTCTAATCTCATTTTTATCGTCGTATAAATTTTGCATAGAAAGTCATGTTTTTGGATTCTACCCTGTCGAGGGTAATCCGAACGAAGCTCCTTATATATTAAAACGTACTAAACTCTTAGTATTGACTATTGAGGGAAAATACTCACACATATATGCTAAGTTGTAACTTTATTTCACCAAGAAGAAAAAATGTATTTTACATAATTGTAATCCTATTTATACATTCCGCTATGCGTTTTTCTATCTCCCATTAAGTATATAACTTCCCTAATTACAATCATGGGTGAATTCGAAAGTCTCTCTTTTTAAGAGGATTATTTTTCCCGTGTGATGCCTGTTGCATTTAATCTCAAACTTCTAATTGTGTCCTTTGAGTTTGTCCGTTTCTTTTTCACATTGTCCTTTCAGTTTGTACTGTCTTTTTGTCTTCTCAACTTTTGACTATTTAATAGTCATCTCTATTACCTAATAAATCAATCGGTATTGAGACTTGAGCATTATCCCCGTTGTCTCAAAACGGTGTATATTAATCTGTTTTGAGACCTGATTTGGTATCAAAGCCTGAAGGTCTTGGCAGACGTATTTGTTTCACTAACGATGGAGGTGAACAAAGGAAAAGGAGGTTCGTATGGCCTGAGCTACCCAATTCTGGATAGAAGTAATTATACGGCTTGGGCTATCAAAATGAAAGTTTATATGCAAGCGCAAGGGGTCTGGAATGCAGTAGAGCCAAAAGATCCCAATGTTGTTGTCGAAGAGAAGACAGATAAGATAACGCTAGCAGTGGTGTACCAGGAAATTCCTAAAGATGTATTTCTCTCAATTGCGAACAAGGGAACATCGAAGGACGCCTGGGATATGATAAGAACATTATGCCAAGGTGCAGACAAAGCAAAGAAGGCACGGATTCAGACCCTAAAATTCTGAATTCGAAATGCTGAATATGGGTGACAATGAAAAATTTAAAGATTTCACATGAGAATGAATAGCCTCGTTACAAATATTCGAGCTTGGGGGAAACGATGGAAGAATCATACATCGTAAAGAAACTTCTGCGTGTTGTCCCTACCAGATTCCTACAGATAACTTAAACACTGGAGCAATTTGGAGACATCGAGAGCATGACTGTCGAAGAAGCTGTGGGTTCACTCAAGGCACATGAATAACGAGTAAAAGAAAGGACATAAACGAAGGATATTCAACTCATGTTGAAAACAGAGGAATGGGCTAAACGAGAAGGAGACAACAAAAATCTTCTATTGACGCGTGAAGAATGGCTGAGGCGAAACAATAATGACAGATCCACAATGCAGAGAGGCCGTTGAAAGTTTGACAAAAGTGTTATCAAATGCTTCAACTGTAATATCTATGGTAACTTCGCCTCAGAATGCAAGAAACCAAGGAAAAACAAGGAAACACAAGAAGCAGAGGAGAATTTGGCTGTGATGGAAGATGATGAAATAGCCCTACTCTTGGCCAAACATGATAAAGACTCGTCAAAGCTTCTCCTGAATGAGGACAAACTGCTATCCACTCAATTTCCAAGGCGTGGAGAATGTGCAGGCGAATCGAATGTCTGGTACCTGGACAATGGTGCAAGCAGTCATATGACAGGTTTTAAAGAAAAGTTTGCAGAACTGGATGAGAGTATATCTGGTGTGGTGCGTTTTGGAGATGGTTCAAAAGTCGAGATAAAAGGAAAGGGCACTGTGATATTACTTTGCAAAAATGGAGAAGAAAAGATGATGCGAGAGGTGTATTATATACCTAGTCTACGTAATAACATCATATCATTGGGACAGATTTCTGAAGAAGGCAATAATGTGGAACTCAAGGGAGAATTTCCGAGGATCTACGACAACAAAGACAGATTGTTGATGAAGGTAAAACGATCTGCCAATCGACTTTACAAAATTATTATTGAGACTAACAAACAGGAATGCATGATGACTAAAGCGGATGACATCGCGAGATTGTGGCATGCCCGTCTTGGGCACGTCAATTATCAAGCCATGGCTCTCATCTCTAAGAACCAGATGGTAGAAGGAATGCCCAGGATAATAAAACCAAATATCGTGTGTGATGGGTGCTTAATGGGAAAGCAAACCAGGAAGGTATTTCCAGCCAAATCCAAGTTTAGTGCAAAAAAGGTACTAGAACTTATACATGGTGATCTGTGCGGCCCGATATCTCCAACTACTACCTCTGGATACAGATATTTCTTTTTGTTAGTTGATGACTTTAGCAGGTTTATGTGGGTGTACTTTCTAAGAACTAAGGATGAGACATTCTAAGCATTCAAAAAGTTTCGCGTATTGGTTGAGAACGGGTCAGAGAAAAGAATCAAGGTGCTGAGAACTGACAGAGGAGGTGAATTCAATTCTAATGAGTTTAAAGAATACTGTGAGAATGCAGGAATTGAGTGACACCTAACGAAACCCTACACTCCGCAACAAAACGGAGTGGTAGAGCGTCGAAACCGAACTATTGTGGAGATGACTAGAAGCAGTCTCAAGGAAATGCAATTGCCATCAAAGATGTGGGCTGAAGCAGTCAGAAACTCGGTATACATCCTCAATAGACTACCCACGCGAGCATTGAAAGGTAAGACGCCGTATGAAGCATGGACAACAAGGAAACCGCAGATAAGTCATGTACGGGTCTTTGGGTGCTTATCACACATGAAAACTCCAAGTGTGCACAACACAAAGCTGGATGATCGCAGTAAAAAGTTAGTTAATCTGGGGAGAGAGCCTGGAACTAAATGATACCGTTTATATGATCCCAAGGAAGATCGTATACATATAAGTCGTGATGTCATTTTTGAAGAAACAAAGCAATGGCCGTGGAGTGTGATTGCAGATAGGGAGGAGACACAGGAGAGTTTTATTGTGGGAAATATGCCTGAGGTTGATGAAACAGGTCAAGATGAGACCGAAATCGTGGAGTATGGTGATGACAACTATAGTGGCAATAACACCCAGACGTCAACACCACAATATCGGGCTTCTGAGTCTTCTCAGTCCTCTGTTGGATATGACAACTACAGTAACACTCAGGTATCCACTCCACATTCTCAGTCGTCTGCTTCTAGAATCAATCGAGATAATTACGATGATAGCATAGAGCCAAAAAGATTCAGACCTTTGAGTGAAATTTACAATGTCACGGAGGAAATAGAGCTTGATGAAGAAGAATTATGGCTCATGGGGGTAGACGAACCTGTCAACTATACACAGGCAGCAAAAGATGTCAACTGCGGCAAGCAATGAGGCAGGATATGGATTCTATTGAGGCAAATGATACATGGAAATTGACGAGTCTACCACCTGGACAGAAGATCATAGGTCTGAAATAGATCTATAAATTAAAAACGGATGCCAACGGGAAGGTGGTAAAATACAAGGCACACCTCGTAGCAAAGGGTTATGTACAAGAGCATGGCATTGATTTTGATGAAGTATACACACGAGTTACTCGGTTGGAGACAGTGAGGTTGCTATTAGCTTTGGAAGCAAAAAATCAATAGGAAGTGCACCATCTCGACGTAAAGACAGCCTTCTTGAATGGAGATATAGTGAAAGATATACGTTTCCCAACCAGAGGGATTTGAAAGAAAAGGAGAAGAGCACTTAGTGTACAAATTTTCTAAAGCTTTGTATGGACTTCGCCAGGCGCCTCGTGCTTGGTACGCCAAACTGAATTCATGTCTTATAAAGCTTGGATTTACTCGTTGTCCGTACGAGCATGCTGTATACACAAGGAAGGAGGAGGAAAACAGTTTGGTTATTGCAGTATACGTAGATGACATTCTAGTAACAGGCACGAGTGTCTTAGCAATAAAGGATTTCAAGAACCAGATGAAGCTTCAGTTCGAGATGAGCGACATAGGAAAGCTCAGCTACTACTTGGGAATAGAAGTTGAATAAGGAGAAGGATATATCGAATTAAAACAAGCAGGTTATGCACGAAAAATTATGGAAAATGCAGGCATGGCAGATTGTAATCCGACGAAGTATCCAATGGATCCAAAGGAACAGCTTGATCGAGACGAGACGGGAAAGTTGGTCAATGCTACAGACTACAAGAGTATGGTAGGGGGTCTACGATACTTGGTTCATACGCGACCAGATATCGTATACTCAGTGGGTATAGTCAGCCGATATATGGAAAAACCCACAAAAGGCACTAGGATGCAGTGAAAAGAATACTTAGGTACGTTAAGGGAACTATAAAACACAGGTTGGTGTATACAAAGAATAGTGGCAATAATGTGTTAATTGGGTTTTCAGACAGTGACTTGGGTGGACAAATTGAAGATAGAAAGAGCACATGAGACATAGTTTATTACTTGAATGAGAGTATTATCACTTGGGTCTCACAAAAAACAGAAGTGTGTTGCTCTATCATCGTGTGAGGCTGAATTCATGGCTGCTACCGCATCGTCTTGCCAAGGTATTTGGCTTAGAAATAATCTTAGTCAGATAACACATGAAGCTGTTGGCCAGTGATTTTATGCATAGATAATCGATCTGCAATCGACCTGGCTAAGAATCCTATGTTCCATGGTAGAAGCAAGCATATCGACATAAGGTTTCACTTTAAGAGGGAATGCGTAGAGCGAGGAGAATTTGTCTTGAAACATATTTACAACAACGATCAAAGAGCATATATTTTGACAAAGGGGCTAGTTACTGTCAAGTTTGAAAACATGAGGAAACAATTGGGAGTAAAAAACTTGAGTAAGCGAGGTTGAGATTAGGAGGGAGAGTGTTGCATTTAATCTTTAACTTCTAATTGTGTCCTTTGAGTTTGTCCGTTTCTTTTTCACATTGTCCTTTCAGTTTGTGCTGTCTTTTTGTCTTCTCAACTTTTGACTATTTAATAGTCATCTCTATTACCTAATAAATCAATCGGTCTTGAGACTTGAGCATTATCCCTGTTGTCTCAAAACGGTGTATATTAATCTGTTTTGAGACCTGAATGCCCAAGCATAAATATTTGACTAAAGATGGCCATCGCAAATTTAGGTTTAGGTACGGTATTTCTGATATCATCATAACGCGTGTGGGGCCTCAGGTGAACAATCTATCAGGCCTAGGAGAACGAGACATGCTTATATACGATATTGTTTGATTGAGGGCTTCACTTACCTTTGCCAACCTTTATTCTCAAATTCTTTAGCTTCATGAATATATGCCCAGACATCTTACTGCTAATGGGTGGAGGGTGCTTTTAAGTATAATACTTAACTCCAAGTTGATCGACATAAAAGTGTGCTTAGAATAATCATTGAAAGCATACATTCATCTATGTCTCCAATAATTGAGAGCACGAAAGTGTCGTGAATATTTGTAGATGTGTAGCACTGTGGCATATTGCTAAGATATAAATTTTTTTAGGTGAAGGAAGACATCAAGAGTGGTGTAAAAAAGGCAGACCATAGGGTTCAAAGAATCCATTGTTTGGCCTATCAGCTTCTGTGAATGCAACGTGGTGTTTAGACACATCACAACTGTTTACGCAAGTGAACTACTTGCGGTCCGGGTTGTGGCGTGTGCATGGGTTAAAGATTAGTGAAGAAGATCAAGTGAAGATGAAAGATAATGGGAGATTGCAACCTTTGACCGGCTGCGAGCATTAATCGAACAATGATTTCGAGATCGTAACAACAGGGTAGGTTTATAGGTATCGCAAAGTTGCAAAGGTAAAGAAACAGAAGAGTCATCCTTTGTGCGAGGAAAAATATAAAGCAAGAAGAGGGGCTCAGGCAGTGGCGGATCTAGGAATTGAAGTAAGGGGGGGCCAAAATTCTCGTCGAATTCTTGAATTTTATCTCTAACATTACTATCAGAATTTTCAATAAGTTGGCGTAGTCCACTATATATTCATTCATTCAAATGAATAATCTACACTATCATCGTTAGGTTTTGATATAAAGGCAATTAGATTAGGATGAATCATATTATTATTACTCGAGCTACTTGAAGAACCAACACTATTCTTTGGTTTAAATATATATAGATATATATCTAACAATAAATTTTAATGTATCTTAATATATTATTTTTAAAAGATATATAAAATAAAATATAACAAAACCGAATTTAATATCTTAAAAAGATATTTTAAAATTTAGATAAAAGTAAATAAAATTTGTTATAAAAAACATTTTTGAAAAATAGATGAAAATATTAATATATTATTTTTAAAAGATATTTAAAAAATATAACAAAATCATTTAATATATAAAAGATATTTCAAAAGATAAATGTATAAAATATATTTTTAGAAATGAATTGAAATAAATTTAATTTTTTATATAAAAAATATTTTTTAAATACATATAGATAAAATCAAAATTTTATGTAAAAATTATATAAAATTAAAATCAAATTTGTATTAAACATAATTTATAATATAAATATATAATTTTATTTTAAAAAAACAAACAAATATTTCCATATATATTGTCTTTAAACTAAGTAAATGTATTTTCACTTTCCTAAACCACAAATCAAATCAAAAAAAATATTGATTAACAAGTGTTTTAATATCAAAATAATAATAAAATTTAAAAAAAACAAAAAAAATATACATACCTTGAAAAAATAAATTGGTGAAACTTCTTCGGATCGTGTTCTTCATTTTCCCATTTTCTTTAAGTTCTTTCATCGAAATATATATATTTCGTTCCTCAACTCATTATTTTTTCTAAATCAAAGTAAGAGATAAAATATAATTAATTAGAAAGACTAAACGAATATTAAATAAAAAATAAATTATGGCAAAAACAAATTGAGAATACATACAAAATCAATCGAGTTCTAATATTCTATAGATTAAGATTCTAGAGACTACATCCAACCATTTATAAATATCAACCTAAATTTTCTTTTAAAATACTCAAGATTTCTAACTTAAATTATTCCTTAAAAATAGCCATAATCCAAGATTTTGTAAATTAAAATTTACACTTGAAACTTTTAATCTAAAAAGTTTGTTAAAAATAGTCAACATACTAGTTTTTAAATTAAAAAAATTCTACCATTATTTCAAACATTAAATTTAAAACATTCCTAAAAACAATTATTATCTTAAATTTTTACTTTAATATTATATAAATAGTTATTACCTTAAAAAAATATAAAATATATATTTTAGTTAAAGGGCCTAGAATTGTTAGTTTAATATTATTTAAATTATTATTACCTTAAAAAAGTTAGAATATATATATATTTTAGTTAAGGGGGCGTAGAATTTTTATTTTAATATTATTTAGATAATTTATTACCTTAAAAAAATGGGTCAAACTATATATACCAAATTCGGGTTTAAGTATACCCAATTTTGAGTATACCCAAAGATGATCTAAGTATACCCAATTTTTGACAAAAATACCCTTTTCTAGGTATATAAGGTTTTTTTTTACTAATCTTATCCACCTCATTTTTTCTCTTACACTCTCTAACTTCTCTCTAAAACCTTCAAGTTCTCTCTAATTTATCCGGCGAACTAAAATCCGGCGAACTAAAATCCGGCGAACTAAAATATAAAAACTTAGTCTTAGTATCAAAATTTAGGGTTATGGTTGAATTAGGTAAAAAAATCAGAATTTTAGGGTGTTTGGAGGCCATTTTCCGGCCGGAATTCGACCGGAAAATGGCCATTTGCGAAGGCTGAGCGTACCATAGGTACAGAGGGGGTGTACCGGCCGGTACGCCCCCCCTTACCGACCGGTACACCCCCTCTGTACCTATGGTACAGAGTGTACCATAGGTACGCTTCAGCCTTCGTAAATGGCCATTTTCCGGCCGAATTTCGGCCGGAAAATGGCTTCCAAACATCCGAAAATTATGATTTTTTTAGTAATTAAATTTTTAATTTTTTTTTTTTTTAAAAAACTTCAAAAAAACAAGTTTTGATTTTGTGTTTTCATTAGAAGAAGTTTAAAAAAATTAAAAAGAGTTTGAATGTTCTTGAGGCAACTTTGAATGTTCAAGAACAATTTGAAGAATTTCACAAAATTGCAGTAATATGGGGTTTGATCTAGTAGAGAGTTGTGTTTTTTTGGATATACATAACCAAATAGATTGTTTTGTGAATTGGGTGTATCTAGGATATACTTAGTGTTTTTTTTTACTTAGTGGCAATCCGGATATTAAATGAAATTTCAAGGGTTTTTTCGTCCTAAAAAAGTCAAACAAAAGTCAACTGCGTTTTTTGGGTATACTTAAATCACATAAATTTATAAAACAAATATTTTAGGTAAGGGGGGCCTACGTCCCCGCCCCCAACGTAGATCCGCCGCTGGGCTCAGGTAAGGGATGTTGGAGACAGTAGCCACCATGTAGAAGGCGGTGAGAAATTTAAGGAAAGGGATGGAAAAAAGTGGCATGCCCCTAGTTGATGATAATGAGGAGATTGATGAAGAGGTGGTTCTACCTTTGAAGAGGAACCATGTGATACTTGATGCAATATCGATATCCCTATCAAAAGCTAACGCTGGTGGATGAAGACGATGATACCAGAGTGGGTCTGATAAAGAAGAAAGTGGGTGAAATGTTAGTACCCAAGACGGTCAGGGAGGAGAAAAAGGTACCCGAGATGGTGATGTTGAATAACTCAGATGAAAAAGTAGAAGGGAATGAAGGCCCGACAAAGCATGACATGGATGCTGTTGTACCAGCAAAGGACAAAGAGGTGCTCGTAGGAATTGTTTTTATAAAGGGTGTGGATTATGCCTCATCCTTTGTAAATAATGTACAACCAGACTTGGTTCATTGAAGAGGACGTGCTGTTGAGGCCACCCGTGGTGTTGCTAGTATATAAGAGGTCCCACCAGTTAAAATAACCATGAATCACCCCTCACGGTGATGTTGAGGTAACTGAAGCGCTGTCATAAGTTGTCCTTTTATCATAATATACTGATGGCTGAAATACTACAAAGGCAGCTAGAGCTATATTGAAGTAAGTAGATCTAAAGTTAGCGATAGGTTTGTCTGCGGTGCAGATACTTAGTTCCGGTATTGTATTTATCTATGTAACAGAGTCATCATAACTCATTTCTGATCTCTTATCGACGTATGTCGCCCTCCGATGCTCAAACCATTGAAAACTAGCAACCGGAGGCTCTATTTTTTGGCTCGGTTCGAGGGTTGACCATGGAGCTAGCGCGGTTCAAGAACGCATATGGGTCGGTTAGGACACGCCATGAGAAGGAAGTGAGAGATAGCCCAAAGCAATCAGCTGACGAAGAAGAAAGATGAACTAATGGCTCAGTATGTTGGCATACTAATATAAAATATACCCCAAGCAAATAGGATATAAGAGCATGTAGAAAAAGTTACGACGCTTACTGTGGAGCACGCCAATCTGTGTACAGCCGTTGTAGAAGCCAATGCTAAAAAAATCAACATAGGGTAAAGCTTCTGAGGAATTCCGAGCAAGATCTAGCGGCTTGGGAGAGCCAAGTGATGGAGGTGACTATGGGCATGATAGAGAAGAATCAGAAAGAGACTATTCTTGAGCTGATGAAGTTGAACCCCGGGATGTCTTTGGGGCCATTAAAGAAATTTATTCGTGTGAATGAACAGGTTGATATTCGTGCTTTGGCTTCAAGCAACTTGGTAAAATAGCACACAAAAACCACTAAGAATGGACACATCCCTGTTGCCATGGAAAATGACCCAACTAAATTGATGCCCCATTTATCAAAATGGCATGAGACTGGATTAGAACTCATATGCTCGCTTGGTAAGTGACAGTGTTGGTAAACTGTTGGTATGGTTGGCATTGTTGTACTATACGCTCGACATCAACGACCAACGCCGGCTAATGGTAATACGGGAGCAGGAATCGACGGATCAGGCTATGGTGTCCATAATGTGCTCAGGCATCCTTAATGTGCAAGTCGCATAGAACTATGGTAACTTCATCTCTACTTAGAGACTAGAGCATAGGTCGTGTAGTACTCTTGCGGTAGAGGACGATATGCAATATACTGTATTTGGCAGCGCGCAGCTGTAATACACTAGCAATCGATATATCTTCGAGGAGGGTACCGTCACAACGATATAGTAGGTATGGCTGGCACCAGTCGATCATGAATTCTATTGTGTAAACACTTGAATCGGTTGTAGGGGTTTAAGTGGTTGGGAAACTTTTTAGAAGGACGAGCGGGTGATCTCCCGAGGTGGTTGGTTTAGCCAAGGTACCGACGCTCGAGTTTTTAAGGTGGGACACTTGGTCGTAGATGCCTGACTAGAATTCGGAATCACATTCTCTCACAACGGTCAAATAACTGTAAATTCTGTAATGTTTGGTGTGGTAGGTACCCTTTGCCTGGTTTGTAGCTAATTGAGAATCAGATTGCAATCAAATTACCCGTGCTATACATATATGAGCTAACTTAATCTCTTCTAGGATTGTTTCATATTCCACCATGCTATTCGTGACTGAGAAGCTGAAGCCTATGGCTTGTCTGATTTCTTATCTTGTAGGTAATTTTATTACTATACCTCTTCCACCCTTTGAGGTGTTCAAGGCCCCATTTGTTTCGATAATCTACTCGTAGTAGACATCGTCCGGTACGACCCCGGTTAGGCTGGACTCTGCTCACGGTATAGAGAATTGATTGATGCGATAAACAATGGTTTGTCTTCTGATCGCTGTGTGTGGCTCAAATTTTATGTCGTATTTGTCTAGTTCTACTGACCATATTGTCAGTCTACCAGATATATCAGTCTTTTGTAATACATATCTCAGTGGAAACAACGTGTACACAATAATGGTATGACCCTGTAAGTATGGGCGCATCTTGCGTGGTGCTACCATAAGTCATAACACCAGCTTCTCCAAATTAAGATAACGAGCCTCTGCCTCGATTAGAGTTTTGTTGGTATAGTATATTGGCCGTTGCACACTTTTAGGTTCCCAAACTAATACTACACTAACTAACTGAAAAACTGAAACCGAGAGGTAAGAGAATATGGGCTCACCCGAGGCTGGGGCAAATAGTATTTATGGCGACGTGAGGTAGTCTTTGAGGGAAACGAAATCTTTGTTATAATTTTCATTCCATGAAAATTTCAAGCCTCCGAAGTATCTCGAAGTGAGGGTGACTTTTATCTGATTCCCTCTATATGAGGTATTATAATACCTTTAGGCTCCCCGTTAGATATTGCACCTCTTTGATGCTTCTTGAGAGCTCCATATGTAGTAGTGCCTTCAACTGATCGGGTTCAGCTTCTATCTTGTTCTTACTGACGATGTAACCAAGGAATTTTCTGCTGCGGACTCCAAAGTGCATTTAACTAGATTTTACTTGAGATTAAATTATCGTAGGATAGTGAAGATATCGGCCAACACTTCAAGCTGTCGACCGTATGTATTACTCTTGATGATCATATCGTCGATGTAAGCTTCTATATTATGACTGAACTGGTATTTGAATATCTGATTTACGCGGCGCTGATAGGTGGAACCCGCATTCTTTAGGCCAAATGACATAGCAATATAGCATTATAATCCCCTCCCGGTGTAAAATATTGTATATTCTTTGTCCTTTGGATGCAGGTTGATCTGGTTGTAGCCTGAAACTGCATCCATAAATGACAAGTATTCCTATTTGGAAACTGAGTCTATGTACGGGATCGAGAAGGCATCTTTGGGGCAAGCTTTGTTAAGGTTAGTGAAGTTGACATACATGCGTCATTTCCCTCCCTTCGATTTAACCAAGACGGGGTTCGTCACTCATACCGGGTACTTGGCTCGGTTTAGGAGCCCAATCTAAAAAATATTGTCGACCTCTTTGTTAAAGACTTCTTCCTTTTCGGCCGAAAAAGACCGACACTTCTAGCGGGTGGGCTTTGCTCGTCTATCAATTGCAGGCTCATGGAAAATTATTGAGAGGTCCATCCTAGATACATTGCTAGCGCTCTATGCAAAAACATCCAAATTTTATTGTAGTAGATTAATTAATGAACATAAAAAGTATGGTCTAACTCGTCACCTATTTGAAGTACGCGACCCTCGACCACTAGTTTATTACTTGCATTTCCGGAAGAATTAATTGGTAGATCACTTATAAATGGATCATCGACCAAGTCAGTCGAATGAGTGGGGTTAAGTGTTCGGTCCCTCTCCCCATCACCAGTTAGTTGCTATGAAAGTGGTTTGGTGGGATCTGCGACCACCGTGTAAAACGTTCTGGTGGTTCGCTAGCTCCCCCTGATGATGCTCAAAGAGTTAGCGACGGGATACTTAATACATTTCCGGAAGGTACGAGGAGTAGCTTCCATCCGATGCAGCCATGGTTTTCCAATGATGACGTGGTATGAGCTAGCGTGGTAGGTCACCATTAGCTTGACCTCACCTACACATTGGAAACCTCCAACATTCTATCGTAGTTATCTTTGAATATTATGTTTGTCGAGCTACCTCCATCAACCAGTACCCGAATTACCATGACTTTCTGATGTAGAAATTGATCGTTATGACGTCCTTATAAGATGTCATAATCCCTTGTAAATAGTCATCGTTGAGGTTGAGGTCAGCTACTGGGCCATGATAATTGTGGTAAGAAGATCCCTCGATGGCAAGCACCTCGTGGTCTGACTTATCCATATTTTTCGATTATTGGTTGTCGCTTGTTAAGGTTTCTCCCCCTAAAATTAACAATATCTATTGTTTTTTTTACCTTTGTCAACCCTCTTATCTTGCCACAACGGTTCGTCATTATCAGGTTGGACCTCGTCTTTCTTTTCGTCTTGGCGGTGATGCTCTTGGTTCCTGACAAACTACACGAGCTCCCTTCTATTAATGAGCCTTTGGATCTCTTTTTTTAGTTGCCAGCACTCATCTGTTGGATGATCGTGGTCGTTATGATATGAAAAAATATGTCTATTTGAACACTTATGGCCAAGAACACTCATGGTACGTGGGTGATGGTTTCATGTCCTTCTCATAGTTCTGTCATAAATGACCGATATCATTTCGATTAAAGAAGTACAACATCGCGTCTGGTTCTTGTAAAGGGTCAACTTTCGATTACCCGAATCCCTTGTGGTATTGAGGTGAGGCCCTTCATCAGTATTCCTTTTGTCATATGATCCCCGTTTGTTATCTTGGAGAGCCTTTCTAGGGAATCTCCTTTCATTACATAATCTACGCAGATGAATTGATCTACTTAAGCCAAAAGGTCTCCCATTATTTTAACCGGGAAACAGACTGGATCAGCGTATAGGTCCTTTATTTAGTCTACACCTGGCTTGAGAGATGTGAATGCAACTAACTCGTCCAATATAGAAAGGAATTCATTGCATGGAAAAAGTGCCCAATATAGCTTTTTAGCGACTCACCCCTTCTTTGGTATAGTCTATGATAGTATCGACCTCGCGCCTGGACTCCTTATTGCCAACGAACCTTCCTCTAAATGTGCTCCAGAGTCTTGCAAAATCATGTATAGATCCTTTCAGTAAACCACTAAACTACTCCATAGCGTTAGCTTTGAGAATCATGGCAAGACCCTGGAATAGCATAACATAATCTGGATTGAAGGCCACCCTCATGTCCCTGAATTGCTCAAAATGCCTCTCAGGGTCCCTTGTGCCGTCGTATGCCTCTATGCAAACAGGGAGAACTTGATAGGGAGCTCATACTCTAGAATTTTTGCTATAAAAGGAGATTATTTGAGCACATATACATCCATTTTCGGGTGGACCTGGTCGTATTGCGGGGCTTCGTTATGTCTGGCTCATTTAGGGGTTGCATGCATGACCTTGCAGTTTGGTTCACGGTCTTAATACTGTTTCTTTTCACTAATTTATCCTTCCCCTTTACTGCAATCCTCTCGCTTGTAGGACCTGTATACTCGGTTACCTCAACTAACTTCTACCCCAGATCGCTGCTTTCCGCGGCTGCTTCCCCACACCTTAGTGGTCAATGCGTGTAGGGCATCATTCACCTCTATAGTGTCGCTATGGCCGCCTGGTGTTTGGTTTATTGTATTTCGGTGGCCCTTTGCTTCTCTTGTTCATTTCTCTGATATGAAACTACAATCGGTGGACTACGGAGGTGGCTGTCAGGTTGTTTGCATCGATGACGCGCTCCACCTGATCTGGTAGGTTGGGTGCATCAATTGGAGCAATTTCTGGTCCGACTTGCGGCCGGATGTTGACTTCCCTCTGCTAGTGCTCCAACTATGTTTCCATTTCAATACCGAATCTAGTTACTACCATTGGTTTAAAGCTTAGTATATTTTAGCGATTACTTTCCCATTAACTGTGCCAAATATATGCAAATAGTTACTTTATTTCACCAAGAAGAAAATATCTATTTTACATAATTATAGTCATATTTATACAATTCTCAATGTCTTTTTATCTCTTCTACTAATTATATAACTTCACTAATTAAAACCGTTGACTAACATCAATGACCATTAACTTGGTCGTGGTCAGTTACGTTAAAGTGTTGAGTGTGCACCATCGAAAATGCTTATTGGATTCCGTTTACTTCGTTGTATATCAGAAATGATAATTCCATTTGAATACCGTTGCTCATACGCGGTCTCGATAGGATACAAAACCGCCTTGGTAGGCCTCATTCAAGTCGCTTTGTTTTCGACGCTCGATCGAAACTGCTTAAGAATGATTGTGTTAAGGCTTGGGACCCCATCGGTCTTTATACTCGGCGCCTCCTCGGTCACGTGTCGTAGGTAGGCCTCGATTATACTACATGTGTATTACTTATTTATTAGCTATCTTGTTATAACGCGGGGTCTCATCGGTAACACGCGGCCATACCGATTCCCTTGAATATTTATATCGTTCGGTCTTTTGCTTTGTGGCCCTATCTTGCCCGACAAAAGCGACTTCATCATTGACCAACTAGTATTCAAACCTTTTGAGTAAGGTCATAGGTAGATAATTCATGGATCCGTCGGAAATGAAGTCGGAAAACATGACCAACTACTATTGAAACCTTATAAAGTAAGATTTTCGGTCAGAAATTCTTGGACCTTTGAAAAATAAAGTCCAAAAACATGACCACGAAGTGTTTGAACCTTTTAAAGTAAGATTATAGGTCAGGAATCTTGGACTGGTCGAAATTGAAGGGAAAATACATAAAGCGAATGACTTATAGTTACTAGCGACTATATAGGTTCATGATTTTATCCTCTCAGTCATCAAATGACGTCATTCTAAATTTTCCCCAGTTTTCTAAGATTCTTATATTTAGTGTGCAAGAAAACCTTTCTTAAAACCTTATCCTCTACTTTTAAATTCTATTTTTTTAACTCAAGATGCGTGTCTACTAATTTTCAAAGTCTGATAATAAATGGATCTTAGATGTGCCTTTTGTCATTTTCTCTTTGATTAAGTCAAGCTTGGACCTTTTGCCTGCATTATTTCTAGCTTTGGAATGATTTGTCACTCTAAATAGTGGAAGTTTAGCTTCGGTAGGGGTTATCATATCTATCTCATAAACCAAAGAAAAAAGTGATTTATGTACTGCTCCCTGGAGATATGAAGTCGTTCGGTAAACCCACAACACTTCCTGAAGATAATTTGGTCATTCTCTAACAACCCCCTCTAGATTCATTCTTAAACCATCAAGGATACTTCCATCCATGACTTCTACTTGCCCATTGGCTTGAAGGTGGAAATGTGTTGGAAAGAAATGATGGATGCCTCTAGTATAACAAAAAGCTTTCATTTCCCTATTATCAAACTATGTGCCATTATATATGATGGCTGTTCTTGGTATTCTGAACCTACAACATATGTTAGATAGAATAAACTTGATAATATCGTTTGCTTTAGTTCCAGCCAAAGGCTTGGCCTCCACCCATTTAAAAAAATAAATAATGGCCACTATGATGAATTGACGTCCCCCCGAAGCCATTGGTAACGATCCAATTAAAACTAGTCTCTATTTATCAAATGATTTTTTTTTTGCAGATTTATCGAAATGGTACTGCTAGCATACGTATGGTGTTGGCAAATTGTTTCCACGTGTCACACATTTTGACTAACTATTTGTCATCAGCGATGATGGAAGTCCAATAATATCCAACCAATAAATCCCTTCTTGTCTATGTTTTAAACCCACAATAAGCCGATCATTCACCATAATCATATAGTACCATATTTGTGATTCATCCGTTCTAAGGCACCATAACAATGTTTGCTTTAATTTGTTTTTTGTAGAGAACATATTTAAAGACCGCAAACCATGGGCCCTAAATATAATATTTTTAACCATTTCTTTATCATCTGGCAAAGTAAATTTAACAAAATTCTACAAGCTTATACCTCATGTATTTCTCTATACTTACTACAAAGCTTCTTCTGTGTTTAGTTCATAATTTTTTGTTATCAAAGAATGTCGAGTATCCAGGGGATACTCTCTGGAGTATGCTATAATTTCCAAAGAATTATTAATATAATATCAGCCCTATGAACATGCTCAATACTGAATATTCTCAAAAAATTTGTCAATTCTTTGAAAGCCTTTAGATATTTTATTAAATGTAATTTATTTACCTTGGTTCGTCCTGATGCATGGTTAATTAGAAGTTGTGAATTATTATCAAGAAAATTGGCATAAACAAATTGTGCAAGTCGCAACCTTGTTATAGCTGCTTCAGACTCCACCTCATTATTAGATTCCTTGAAGCCAAAACATATCGCTTGATATATTTCTTTTCCAATGGGAGGTACTAGTTAAAACCCTGCTCCACAATCTAAGATGCTTGAGCCCCATTAGTTTGAATAACATACTCGTCTTTAAAGATATCGATATTCGGTTCCAGTTATAGTTGGAGTGAAATTCAACTAAAATATCTTCCAAGCCCCACGCTTTGGCTACCATCCGAGGTTCGAAATCGATATCAAAATATCCTAGTTCTACTAACCATTTAGTCACCTGACCCATGACATCAGGATTTTAAAGTATATTTTTTGTGGAAATAAAGTTCGAACCACGATCGAATGTACCTTAAAGCACGACAACATCTTTCTGGCCACAACAACTAAGGCTAATGGTAGTTTATTTAAGTTCAAGTATATTTCTCCAGTATCTAATAAACTCTCACTTATATAATATACTAGACGGCGATAATTTTCAACTTCTTTAACCAATAATACGCTTACTACATATTTTGATACCGCGACGTATATGAATAGTTTTTCTCCCATACTTGGCTTAGTTGAATTTTTTGAATAAGACTCTTTTCTCTTGATAAAATCATCTTCATACTCAAGTGTCCAATTGGAACGACTTAATTTTCTAAGAACTTGAAAAAATAGAGCGCACTGGTCTGATGACCATGATATGAATATGTTTAGAACAACCAACCTTCAAGTTAAGATTTATCCTTCTTTGATGGATCTCGAAGGATCCATAACAGTTAAAGCATTCGATTATATTGGGTATGCTTCAATTTATTTATTTTCGATCATTATATGTCTCAAGAACTATCCGGATTGTACCCCAAAGGTATATTTTTCTAGATTCAACTTTAAATTTATTGCTTTTTCGGTTACAAAACATTTCTTCCAAATTGAAACAATGATCATCGTATTTAGTACTTTTTACCAACATACCATCGATTTAAACTCTAACATTTCTTCTAATTTGGCCAACAAAAGCTTTGTTATTAATCTCTAATAAGATGCCTTAAGAATTTTTAAGTCAAAAGGCATTACCTTGCAGCAAATGATTGTAGTGTTGTCCTTGTCCCTTGAATCTATTTATATCTTATTATACCCAGAATACGCGTCCATGAAATATAGAAGCCTATTACTCGAAGTAGAATCCACCAACTGATAAATTTTTGGAACAATAAATGGGTTTTATTGGACAAGGTCTATTTCGATTCGTAAAATTAACACACATTCTCCATTTTTTATTCTCTTTTTTACAAGTATTGGATTTGCTGTGCACAACATATACTCAAATTCTCTTACATGGCCTACATTTGATAACAAGTTTATTTCAGCCACAATCACTTCATATTTTTCAATGGAGAACGTTCTCATTTTCTGAATTATCTTACGTGCATTAAGCCGTATATAAAGTTTATAAAAGATGATATTTTTAGGTACTCCTGTTACATATTCAATACTGGAGCGGCTAACTATTGAATTTGTCTTTGTCGGGGCAAGAAAACACGTCTCAATATCTAAGACTCATGAAATCGAGCCAACGAAGCATCAAAGGTCAAAGATTTCTTCCTAGTATCTTCATCAGCCAGTACTCCAGGGAGAACCCATTGTCTAAAAGTAGCACAAACGACTTGCTCATGGTAATCATTTAAAATATTTTTTGTAAAAACAAAGCACTTAGTGTGTTCTTTCAAACTCTCTCCAAATGACTGTATGCACTGGGTGATTATATCATCGTCTTCTGAATTTTGTTGCTTCCCACAAATTTTCGCATAAAAAATTATCAAAACATGTCGAAATGTTTTATAAAAACTTAAGGAAGTCAATTCTACCACTTTAAAGTACTCTTCTTAAACATGTGGGAGAAAGCACGACATAACAACTTATCATCATCATTATCATTATAATTCATCATGAAATTCTTGAACTGCTTAATATGTTAGATGACTTATGTATATATCCAGATATTGTTTCTGTTAATAGAGGAGATTTCCTCAAATTATGACCTAACTATATTGGTGGGCCGCCAGACCTTCATCAGTCATTTCGTAAAGACTGTGCTTGGAAGGAGAAAGTTCACGCTCTAGTTTAGAACTTCTAAATTGACTAAAATATATTTTCAAATAACACATTCCCACTTGAATTTATCATTGTCTTGTGGCGATGACCCTACTCTGGAGAAGGAGAAAGCTCCTCTGTATCAGATACATTATAGTCATTAGACTTTGAATAAATTTAACCCTTTTTTCTCTAATCATTTAGTGCAATAATTTTATCCAATCATTGATCTCGATGTCATTTTAGAGCTAATTGATTTCGTTGTTCTTCGAGTTATTGTTGCGTTTAAGCAACTTCTACCAACTAACCAGAATTATCTTTCGTTATCATTCATTATCAAACCGACGTAGGATCTTCATGCGTTTTAGTGCTCATTTCTCACAAAAATCGGAAGTCGAGCTTAATGTCTTAGTGGTTTTGGATATATATCCGGGTACCATCTAAGCTCCCACTATGGTTGCAATTCATAATTCCTGAAAATATCCCAAGGGAAAATCGGTCATATATACTTCGGGATCATATAAAATACAAAACATTTAGAGAGATAAACTGCCAAAAGTAATATTGGTATAATAATTTTTATACCGTTCCCAAAAAAATGTACATTGCCTTATCTATTATTGGTGGTGGACCTTTAGGCCTACTCAATTAAAACATATTTAATTCTTATTACATAGAACACCCTCAATGCTACATATTTTTTGGGTATATATTACAAAAAAAATACCGCCCCAATTTTTTACCAGTTCGAATTACTGGTCAGATAAGTCCTACCCTTATCGAGTTTAACTATTTTAGTCATAAAAGATCTAGTTCTTCATGGAGAACAAAACACACTTTTTAGGGAACTTATGAACAATAGTAATGTCCAGGTTGAGTAGCAAAACGGAAGATCAAGTGGCTGATATCATCACGAAACACCAAAATATACAAAACTAAACAAAAATATTAAAATGTTGGAAGTTATGAATAGCTTTAATTCTAAAAAGAATTATTGGGAGAAAACTAAATACAAAATTAAAAGATATCAATTATATAATTAAATAAATATTAAAATATTATTTATTTAAAAATAAAAAGAAGGGTTATTGCCAATAAGATATATAGACTAATTAAAAATTCTTGTTTAGTGGGCCTTAGTTTGGTTAATATTAATAAGTGTATCTAGAATATTAGATACCGTGTTAGTATCAAAAATATTATACACTTATTGGAATTATGAAAATATTTTGTATGTAACAAGAATTTGGATATATTTGATGTACCTCTTAAGAACTCACCCTTAAAAAATTATATTAATGAATTAATTTTGTAGTTTAGAAAAATATCATGTTTGTTAATTATATTTTTTAAAGTTAAACATCCGTGTTATTAGATTGAATAAAAAATACAAAGTACTTCACGGTCCATTTTAGCATGTAACAATTTTTTTTTGAAGAAATCCAAATTTGAAGATGACGGCCTATGAAATCAAAGCGGCAAACAAAAATTTGGGATACAAATTGAATTTTGAATAAACTTAAGACTCGAATCGACATCAACACTTTGATGAACTGAGTTTCTAACTTATATTTTCGAAACAAAGTTATTTTTTCCTTCTTATGCTTGGTTAAACGCTGAATTTTTTTTTGCAATGGAGATTTCTAGTGTATCCTTACAGAAGTAAACTTTGAGAAGCTTTGAAAACTTAAGAATTTCAAGAGTAAAACGATGCTTTCAGAAGATGTATTTGTTTGCGAACATATATTCCCAGTCTATGAACTAATTTCCATCTTTGCTTCGAATCTTCTGATAATACTCTCACAATAAGAATTATTCTTTATTCATTTTGGAATTTTGGAATTTTTGAAACGATTTGAATCGATTTGAATTGGGCATAGAAGATTTTCAATTAAATGTAGGCAGGCATGAACCAAAATGATAATAGGAAAAGTTCAAGTTCTTTTTCTAATTTTTAAGTTTTTTCGAAGCTTGTTTGCTTCCTTAGTACAGAGACTCAAACCAAATGCTAGTTCTTAAATTGAAATCCTTTTGATGAATTATGCTTATGTTTGAAAAAAATATTCTGCTTCTGCGACCTGCAATTATGAGCAAATACAAAACTATACCTTTTCTTGTTAGGAAACTGAAACTTCTAACTGTATTGAAGAATGTCTTTGAAATTGATTAACATCAATATAACAATATTAATTTTAATAAGAAATGAATGTGACGAGCTAAGATTCTAATCTTATGTAATCTATTCTAACACCTTCAAGAAGAATTATGGCACTCAATTGAAGTGGAGCTGGGGATCTGGTGAAATCCATTTTCATTTTATTCTTCAGACTCCATTTAGCTAGCGAGTGGACAACTTTATTTTGTTCACTGAAGATGGAATAAATCACCATTGATTGATATATGAGAAGTCTAATGAATTTTAGGATAGGTTCCAAATTCCAGTTGATTAAGAGTTTCTAGATTATTACAAAATTGGCACTTGGAAACTAAAGAAATGTGCATTCTATGAATAATAGAGTTAATAGATAGCATGCTATTGAGGATTCTCCAAAATATAAAGGAGCACTTTGTGGGAGTAGTGCAATTCTAGATCTTGTCAAATAAATTTGATTTGTTGTGCTTAACTCTAATATTGTTCTAGGTGTCCTTCATATTGATTTTTCCATCTTTAGATAGCTGCCAATGTAAAACGTCATCAATCGAAACATTAATATATTATTAAAAAATTAGATTAATATTAGAAGAAGTAAGAATCACCCTGAGCTTGTTTATATTCCATGAGTTGTTGTCCTAAAATGTGGCCTTATCACTTTTGTACCATCTGTTATTAGAGCTGTCATCCAATTTAATAAGAGGAGGATGCCAAACCAGTTGTCCAACCAAAAATCCATATTGCCTCTACCCAATTTCCACTTAATATTATCTTCAGCAGACTTCTTAATCTTAGCTAGTCTTTTCCATGTTTGAGAGCCATGCTTAGTGTAGTTAATACAACCATTTACAATAAATTTTATGGAGGTACTTAGCCCAAATACAAGTGTTCTCTTTAAATTTGATCCAAAGCTTGCAGGAGAGAGTATATTGGATGTCACCAAGCTTCTTGATATTAAGACCACCTTTTATAAAGAGCTTGCAAATATTAGACCATGTGGACCAATTAATTCTATTAAGACGAGGAGATGAATCATAGAGGAATTTGTTGAATGTTCTTTTAATTTTAGCAAAGACATTCTTAGGGAGATAACAACTTTACATCCAATACCTATGAATAGCCATCAAAACAAAATTGATCAGTGTGAGTTTTCCACCATATGACAAGTTCTTGCCCTCTAACTCATTAATCTTGTTTCTGGTCTTGTCCAACAAAGAAACATAATTTCTAGCTTTGTTATTTGAGTTAAGAGTGTTGCCAATTTAAAAAGTAGGAAGATTACTAGTACTAAAGGTAATTTGATTGGCTTATGCAGTGTTTCCATCATAAGGTGAACTATTAGAGGTGATTATCTTAGTTTTGTATTTATTGATAGTTTGACCTGAAACATGTTGATATTTCTATAAAAAAGTGCGAATTACATTTGATCAGGTCAAATATTTTAGCTACTCGATCATGTTTTAATCCGATGGGCAGTTCGGACCAAAACACCATCAGATGAAACCGGACAGAACTAATATAGTGGAATATGACTAAGCTACTGGTCACTTCACACCAAATTACTAATGGGTCCTTAAACTTGACCCGACTTCACAATCTGACCAGATAGGCCCATGGGTCATTAATTAAGTATAAATACCCCAACCACTTTCATTGATGAGGGTAATCAAAATTTATTACTAGTAAACAACTTAATTATCTCAGTACTCTCTACTATAAACATTAAATTCCCAAACCACTTTACAAAATTACCCTCACACAGAAATTAACCACACCAAAGTAGCAACCATAGTGGGAGCGCGTTGGTGCCTGAATTTCATAATTGAAAACCAGCAATAAAAGTAGTTCCGATAGACCCGAATGAGCATAATGTCCCACATCTCGAGGTGGAAGTTGCAAGATAAAAATGAGTATACTATCGAGGAGTGCAACTAGTTGAGAGCTGAGATAGAGGCATTGAGAGTAATAAAACAAGCTAAACAAAGAGTTAAGGAAAAATCCGATGCGTCAGTACTTCACGACACTGGCAATCCTGAAAAAAACAAGAAGTCTTTGAAAACCCATCTCAGTTCCAAGAAGACACACCGATCTAAACCTGTTGAGAGTTCTGCATCTGAGTCCTCCAGCAGCTCATCAAATGAGGCAGAGCTTGAAGAATCATTATCTTCAAGCAGTTATGAAGGAAGGTAAAAAAAGAAAATGAGGTTGACTAAAAAACATTTTAAAAAAAGGGATAGACATGACAGACTTAATACGCATCATGACAAGGGATGGGGTCAGCCAATCAACATATTTATTAGTTGTTGATTGAAACCTTTGTTTTTCAATCCGAACCAGGTATCTTTGCAACCCCTAATGAAGACACTATTTTTAGCCATAGAAACAATTGGAGGCAATAGCCTTTGTTTGCAAAAATCCTCTTCAGACATCTTCCTAAGAGGTTTGATAGCTCCAAGAGAGAGAAATACGATGAGAGTCGAGATTTGGACAACCATCTGGAGCAGTTTAAGAATTTCATGATGAATTCGACGACGATGATGACAATTTATTGTGTAGGGATTTCTCCCAAACTTTCACAGGAAGTGCCTTCAAATGGTACAACAGTCTCCCTAAGGGGTGCATAAGAAACTTTGATACGTTCTGGGTTGCCTTCCGGAGGAAATTTGTTGGAAGAAAAGAAATCAAGGGTAATGGGGACACCATTATCCATTGTGCTCAGGAGCCGAACGAGTCCCTAAAGAAGTACATTAATTGTTTTGTGTACAAAAAAATGGGCTATCAGATTGTTTTGAATATGTTGCAATTGCTTCCCCCAGACAAGGTTTGAATCTAGGTGATCTAGCAAATTCAGTGACTCGGAAGAAGGCTATGACTGGGAGTGGTTTATTAAATCATGTGGGAAAACAAATCAACATTGAGCAGACCAAGAAAAACCAGAGTACACCGCCAAGTGAGGTCTACTACTGTAACAACAACTCCTCCAGCTACTACTCAGTCCAGTTACAGGGCTAAAGAGACTGGACAAGGGTCCAACCGGTCAAGGAATAACGAGTCTAACCAAACTTAGAGTTAACAGGTCGGAAATAAGAGGGGGCCCTGGGTTCAACCTGAGTGGTTTGCTGAATTGGGGGAGAGTGTGGCTACAATCTATGATAAGACTAAAGATAAGATGTATTTTAGAAAGCCAGCAACATTGTAGTCCTCCAAAGAAAACCGGAGCACCCTTTCCTGTCAATACCATAATGATATATGATATAATACTCATGATTATATATTCTTGAAGCAGGACGTCCAGAACCTCATTAAAATGGGCAAGTTGGGGGCCTACGTCAAAAAGCATGGGGGAACCAGACCAGATAATGCACAAGCTAATAGTCCCCGAACCGGTCCTTCGAACAATCCTGGGATATCCACACAAGAGGATGCAATGGTAATTACTGGGAGGTTTGATATAGACTCTGAGTATCTTGATCCAGATCCGAGTTAAAATCGGGTAGGAGTGATAACATACAAGACCAAAACTGTCTCCGGTCTGATTAATTTCTTTGCGTCATTGGCCATTTTTGGAGTGGATACCGTAGCTGCGCCTTCTCCTACAACAAGGAAGAGGCACATTCACAATTTTGCCACCCAGTTGGATGTGAGAACTCAACTCACCAATATCAATCCCCATCTCCTTTTATCATTTTTGATAAGGATAACTTGAGATACATTGCAGGGACTCATGAAGATGCGGTGGTAATAGGGGCATCAATATGAGGAAACAATATACGCCGGATTCTGATTGATACAAGCAGTTCGGAAAATATCCTGTTTTTGAGTTCCTACAAGCAGATGAGAAACCCTTCGATTTCACTGACCTTAATAGGGCATGACCCAAAGATCATTATCATGTTCCTCGGATAGATCAATTGGTGGATTCTACCTCTGGAAACAAACTATTGTCTTTAATAGATGTTTTTCAGGCTACAACCAGATACAAGTAGATCCGAATGATCAAGATGACACTACTTTCATCACAGACACATGTCTTCATTGTTAAAAGGTGATGCCGGTCGGATTGAAAAATGTTGGGGCCACTTATCAGAGGTTAGCGAATAAAGCTTTTGCTAATTAGATTGGCAGAAACATGGAGGTCTACATAGATGATATGATGGTCAAAAGTCTGGAGGAAGATGCACATATATCTGACCTTCAAGAAACATTCTCTAAGTTAGAGGTTGTAAATTTAAATTTGAACCTTGAAAAATCTGTATTTGGGGTATGATCTGGAAAGTTCTTGGGCTACATAATAAGTGAGAAAGGAATTCATCCTGATCCGGATCAACTTAATGCCTTCTTAGCTAAGGACCCTCCTCGGAATATTAAAGAAGTTCAAAAACTGACAGGACGAATGGCTGCGGTAAATAGGTTTATTTTAAGATCACCAGACAAGTGCGCTCCATTCTTCCAAGTGTTGAGGAATGCTAAAAACTTTAATTGGTCTCCACAATGTGACCGGGCTTTTATTGAAATAAAAAGCATTTTTCTTCACCTAAAACTATTTTTAAACCTCTTCGAGGGTGGGGGGAACTCTATGTCTATCTAGCGGTATCAGAGTATGCACTAAGTGCTGTGCTAGTAAGAGAAGTGGACAATTACCCTCGTCCGGTGTATTACATCAGTAAAAGTCTGTTGGATGCTGAAAGAAGATAATTGAGGTTGGAGAAATTGGCATTGGACCTAGTAATTGAGCAAGAAAGATGAGACCATACTTCCAAGCTCATTCCATTGTTGTCCGGACATCTTTCCCTTTGAAAAGTGTTCATCAGAAAGCAGATGTGTTAAGTAGAATG
Organism: Limnanthes douglasii subsp. nivea; assembly: GCA_036936605.1. Lineage (NCBI taxonomy): Eukaryota > Viridiplantae > Streptophyta > Magnoliopsida > Brassicales > Limnanthaceae > Limnanthes > Limnanthes douglasii. The sequence goes on from JAUPFV010000001.1 coordinate 287,085,093, forward strand.
ACCAAGTGATCAGTTGAGCTGGGTGATTATGATATTGATTTTTCACCAGGACGACAATTAAAGCCCAATAAGTGGCTGATTTCTTGGTAGAATTTCATGCTGACAGATCCTCCTGAAATGAGTAAGAAAACCAGTGTAAGAAAGAATGGGTAGTTCGAATTGATGGTGGATCAATTACTATGGGCTGTGGGGCTGGAATTTGTTTAACTTCTCCCTATGGTGACAATATGTACCAGGCTATATGTTTTGGCTTCAGAGCGTCTAACAATTAATTTGAATATGAAGCAGCCATAAGCGGTCTTAAGTTGGCTCTCCTATGTGGGGCAAAAAGTGTTTGGTTAATGAGTGATTCCCAATTGTCGATTCACCATGTTCAAGGACAATATGAAGCAAAAAAGGAACAGTTGAGTAAATACTTGACGCAAACTTTAAAAATATCTGCTATGAACACATTCCTAGATGAGAAAATACTCTAGCACACTCTTTTGAAATTATATCTTGGTGTGGTTTATTTATGCATGAGGGTAATCTGGTAAAGTGTTTAAAAGGTGTTTTGGTAATTTTGTGGTGTTTTATGTTTAGTGTGAAGAGTAGAGAGATAATTAAGCTGCCTACTAGTAATAAATTTTGAGTACCTCATTAATAAAAGTAGTTGGGGGTATTTATACTTAATTACTGACCCATGGTTGAGTTGTGAAACAGGTTCGAGTTTAAGGATCCATTAGTAATATAGTTTTAAGTCGATTAGCAACTAGCTTAGTCAATAATTAGTAAATTTGTCCTGTTCAGATTTTTGGTGTGGTGGCTTAGTCGGAATTGTCCTTCGGATTTAATTATAGCACAGTGACTGAAATCTCCGAACTCATCAGCAGCCTCTTTAGGTCTTGAAAATGATCTTTGGAAGAGCTAAAACGCAAAAAATCAATATCAATCATTTTCTGATCTCTTCGTGTCGTTCGAACTACAAGAGTCTTTCTTCAATAGTGACCTTGTTCGTACTTTGGCAGAAATGATTTCTCATCTCAGAATTCTAAGGGTTTTTCTTGAATCATGGAACATGTGTCATTTAGTTCGACCTCCCATCCGTTTCCCCCCTAGATTATCGCACCCACTAAGCTAGAAAGTTACCTAGGCTTTGATTTTCACACTTTGCAGCTTTTAATCATTACTAAACTTCGATCCAACTTCTTCTCAGTAATTGCTCTTTTTCGTTGTTATATATAAAATTTTCTACTGTTTCATTGTCTTAAAAAATCACAAACATTCTCAGAGAGAGAGTTTAATTCATCTTCAACCTTGTTCTTGATTCATATATGTTCACAGCCATAAACGCTTTAGTAAAATGAGGTTGGTTGAACTTGACGGAACTAGAGAGAGCACAGAAAGTTGTAAGGGACAATCGCATTGCTGCTAGTCTTCCTGCTTCTCCAAGAAAAAATAGTAATCAATGACAACTAAACAATGATCCGGGATCATCTTCTTCAAACAACCCTAAAGTTAAGAAACTTCTATTTATAACAGATCTTTCACCTCTCCCATCTGGATCCTCAGCCCAGCTGAGTCCACTAACTGTTCTATGTACGAGAGCGAGAAGGCATCTTTGGGGCAAGCTTGGTTAAGGTTAGGAAAGTCGACATACATGCGTCATTGCCCTCCCTACGATTTAACCAAGACGGGGTTCGCCACTCATACCGGGTACCTGGCTCGGCGAATGAGCCAGAGCCAAAAAATCTTGTTGACCTATTTGCTACAGACTTCTTCATTTTCTGCAGAAAAAGACCAACACTTCTGGCGAATGGGCTTTTCTCATCTATCAATTGCAAGCTCATGGAAAATTACTGAGGGGTCCACCCTATATAGATTGCTAGCGCTCTATGCAAAAACATCCAAATTTTGTTGTAGTAGATTAATTAATGAACATAAAAAGTATGGTCTAACTCGTTACCTATTTGAAGTACGCGGCCCTCGGTCAATAGTTTGTTACTTGCATTTCCGGAAGAATTAATTGGTAGATCACTTATAAAGGGATCATCGACCAAGTCGGTCGAATGGGTGGGGTTAAGTGTTCGATCCCCCTCCCCATCACCAGTTAGTTGCTATGACAGTGGTTTGGTGAGATCTGCGACCACCGTGTAAAAAGTTATGGCGGTTCATTAGCTCCCCCTGATGATGCTCATAGAGTTAGCGACATAATACTTAATACATTGCGCGAAGGTGCAAGGAGTAGCTTCCATCCGATGCAGCCATGGTCTTCCAATGATGACGTGGTAGGAGCTAGCGTGGTAGGTCACCATTAGCTTGACCTCGCCTACACATTGGAAACCTCCAATATTCTACCGTAGTTAGCTTTTAATATAATGTTTTTCGAGCTACCCCCATCAACCAGTACCCGAGTTACCATGACCCTCTGATGTAGAAATTGATGGTCATGACGTCCTTATGGGATGTCATAATCCCTTGTAAATCGTCATCGTCGATGTTGAGTTCAGCTACTGGGCCATGATAATTGTGGTAAGAAGATCCCTCGATGGCATGCACCTTGTGGTCTGACTTATCCATCTTTCTGGATTATTGGTTGTTGCTCGTTAAGGTTTGTCCCCCTAAAATCATCAATATCCATTGCTTTTTACCTTTGTCAACCCTCTTATCTTGCCACGGGGCTTCGTCAGTATCAGGTTGGACCTCGTCTTTCTTTTCGTCTTGGCGGTGGTGCTCTTAGTGCCTGGCAAACTACACGAGCTCTTTTCTATCAATAAGCCTTTAGATCTCTTCCTTGAGTTGCCAGCACTCATCCGTTGGATGATCGTGGTCGTTATGATATGAACAAATATTTCTATTTGAACACTTATAGCCAAGAGCACTCATGATACGTAGGGGCTGGTATGATGTCCTTCTCACAGTTCTGTCATAAATGACCGATATCATTTCGGTTAAAGAAGTACAACATCGCGCCGGATTCTTGTCAAGGGTCATCCTGCGATTACCCGAATCCCTTGTGGTATTGAGGTGAGGCCCTTCATCGGTATTCCTTTTTTCATATGATCACCGTTTGTTATCTTGGAGGGCCTTTCTAGGGAATCTCCTTTCATTACATAATCTAAGCAGATGAATTGATCTACTTGAGCCAAAAGGTCTCCCATTCTTTTAACCGGGAAACAGACTGGATCAGCGTATAGGTCCCTCATTCAGTCTATGCCTCGCTTGAGATATGCGAATGCAACTGAATCCTCCAAGTATGGAAATAAATTCATTGCATGGAAAAACTGCCTGATATAGCTTTTTAGCGACTCACCCCTTCTTTGGTATAGTACATGATAATATCACACTCGCGCTTGGACTCCTTATTGCCAACAAACCTATCTCTAAATGTGCTCCAGAGTCTTGTAAAATCATGTATAGATCCTTTCAACAAACCACTAAACCAGTCCATAACGTTAGCTTTGAGAAATATGGCAAGACCCTGGAATAGCATAACATAATCTGGATTGAAGGCCACCATCATGTCCCTGAATTGCTCAAAATGCCTCTTAGGGTCCCCCGTGCCGTCATATACCTCTATGAAAAACGGGGAGAAGTTGCGAGGGAGCTCATACTCTAGGATTTTTGTTATAAAAGGAGATTCTTTAAGCACATATACATCCATTTTCGGGTGGACCGGGTTGTATTGCGGGGCTTCGTTATGTCTGGCTCATTTAGGGGTTGCATGCATTGCCTCACAGTTTGGTTCTCGGTCTTAATACCTTTTTTTTCATTAATTTATCCTCCCCCTTTACTGCACTCCTCTCGCTTGTAGGACCTGCATCCTCGGTTACCTCGACTAACTTCTACCCCAGATCGCTGCTTTTCGCGGTTGTCACCCCTCACCTTAGTGGTCAATGCGTGTAGGGAATCATTCACCTCTGTAGTGTCGCTATGGACGCATGGTATTTGGTTTATTTCTTTTGGGTGGCCCTTTTCTTCTCTTGTTCAATTATCTGATATGTAACTTCAATCGATAGACTACAGAGGTGGCTGTTGGGTTTTTTGCATCGATGACGCGCTCCACCTGACCTGGTAAGTTGGATGCACCAATTGGAGAAATTTTTGGGTCGACTGCGGCTGGATGTTGACTTCTCTCTTTTAGTGCTCCAACTATGTTTACATTCAGGCCTTCTTATTGGGCCACATCGAGAGGTGGATCACGAGATTACTAGTCAACGTTTTCTGGAGTTGACATTCAACTTTCCACGATGAGATTTCTCTCCAAAATTTCCATTTCAATCCCGAATCTAGCTACCACCATTGGTTTAAAGCTTAGTATTTTTTAGCGATTACGTTTCCACAGACTGTGTCAAATTTGTTGAGAGAAAACACAAATATATGCAAATAGTTACTTTATTTCACCAAGAAAAAAGATCTATTTTACATAACTATAGTCATATTTATACAATCCTCAATGTGTTTTTATCTCTTTATCTAAGTACATAACTTCACTAACTACAACCGTTGACTAATATCAATGACCATTAACTTGGACGTGGTCAGTTACATTAAAGTGTTGATTGTGCACCATCGACAATGCTTATTGGATTCCGCTTAATTCGTTGTATATTAGAAATGGTGATGCCATTTGAATATCGTTGCTCATACGCGGCCTCAGTAGGATACAAAATCGCCTCGGTAGGCCTCAGTCAAGTCGCTTTATTTTTGACACTCGATCGATTCTACTTAAGAATGGTTGTGTTAAGGTTTGGGACCCCCTCGGTATTTATACTCGGGGACTCCTCGGTCACGTGTCGTAGGTAAGCCTCGGTTATACTGCATGTGTATTACTTATTTATTAGCTATCTTTGTATAACGCAGGGTCTCATCGGTAACACGCGACCATACCGATTCCCTTGAATATCTATATCGTTCAGTCTTTTGCTTTGTGGCCGTATCTTGCCCGAAAAGAGCGACCTCATTATTGACCAACTAGTGTTCAAACCTTTTAAGTAAGGTCGTAGGTAGATAATTCATGACCTGTCAGAAATGAAGTCGGAAAACATGACCAACTAATATTAAAACCTTATTAAGTAAGATTTTTGGTCTAAAATTGTTGGACCTTTAAAAAATAAAGTCCAAAAACATGACCACGAAGTGTTTGAACATTTTAAAGTAAGATTATAGGTGAGGATTCTTGGAAAGATCAAAATTGAAGAGAAAATACATAAAGTGAATGACTTATACTTACTAGCGACTATATAGATTCATGTCTTTACCATCTCAGTCATCGAATGACGTCCTTCTCAATTTTCTCTAGTTTTCTAAGCTTCTTATATTTAGTGTGCAAAAAAACTTTTCTTACTACCTTATCCTCTACTTTTAAATTCCTTTTTAACTCAAGATGCGTGTCCACTAATTTTCAAAGTCCGATAATAAATGGATCTTAGATGTGCCTTTTGTCCATTTCTCTTTGATTAAGTCAAGGTTGAACCTTTTGCCTTCATTATTTCTATCTTTCGAATAATTTGTCACTCTAAAGAGTGGAAGTGTAGCTTCGGTAGGGGTTATCATATCTATCTCATAAATCAAAGCAAAATTTGACTCATGTGCTGCTGCTTGGAGATAGGAGGTCGTTCAGTAAACCCACAACACTTCCTGAAGATAATTTGGTCATTCTCTAACAACCCCCTCTAGATTATTTCTTAAACCATCAAGGATGCTTCTATTCGGGAATTCTACTTGCCCATTGGCTTGAGGATGGAAATGTGCTGGAAAGAAATGATGGTTGCCTCTAGTAGAACAAAAAGCTTTCATATCCTTGTTATCAAACTACGTAACATTATATATGATGATTGTTCTTGGTATTCTGAACCTACAACATATGTTAGAAAGAATAAACTTGATAACATCCTTTGCTTTAGTTCCAGCTAAAGGCTTGGCCTCCACCCATTTAGAATAATAATCAATGGCCACTAGGATGAATTGACGTCCCCCCGAAGCCATTGGTAACGATCCAATTAAAACTAGTCTCTATCTATCAAATGAAATTTCTTTGGAGATTTATCGAAATGGTAATGCTAGCATACCTAAGGTGTTGGCAAATCGTTTCCAGGTGTCACACATTTTGACTAACTCTTTGGCATCAGCGATGATGGAAGCCCAATAATATCCAACCAATATATCCTTTCTCGTCTATGTTTTAAACCCACAATAAGCCGATCATTCACCATAATCATATAGAACCATATTTATGATTAATCCGTTCTAAGGCACAAAAACAATGGTTGCTTTAAATTTTTGTAGAGAACATATTCAAAGACCACAAAACTTGGGCCCTAAATATAAACCTTTTGACCAATTCTTTATCATATGTCAAAGTAAATTTAACAAAATTCTACAAGCTTATACCTCATGTATTTCTATATACTTACTACAAAGCTTCTTCTGTGTTTAGTTCATAATTTTTTGTTATCAAAGAATGTCGAGTATCCAGGGGATAGTCTTTGGAGTATGCTATAATTTCCAAAGAATTATTAATATAATATCAGCCTATGAACATGCTAAATACTGAATATTCTCAAACAAATTTGTCAATTCTTTGAAAGCATTTAGATATTTTATTAAATTTTATTTATTTACCTTGGTTCGTCCTGATGCATTGTTAATTAGAAGCTGTTAATCATTATCAAGCGAATGTTTTTGGCATAACAAATTTGTGCAAGTCGCAACCTTGTTATAGTTGCTTTAGACTCCGCCTCTTTATTAGATTCCTTGAAGTCAAAACATATCGCTTGATATATTTCTTGTCCAATAGGAGTTACTAGTTAAAACCATGCTCCACAATCTAAGATGCTTGAGCCCCATTAGTTTGAATAACCTACTTGTCTTTAAAGATATCGATATTCGGGGTCCAGTTATAGTTATTTGGAGTGAAATTCAACTAAAATATCTTCCAAGCCCCACGCTTTGGCTGCCATCTGAGGCTCGAAATCGATATCAAAGTATCCTAGTTCCACTGACCATTTAGTCACCTGACCCATGACATTAGGATTTTAAAGTATATTTTTTGTGGAAATGAAGTTCGAACCACGATCGAATGTACCTAAAAGTACGACAACATCTTTTTTGCCACAACAACTAAGGCTAATAGTAGTTTATTTAACTTCAAGTATATTTCTCCAGTATCCAATAAAATCTCACTTACATAATATACTCGACGACGATAATTTTCAACTTCTTTGATCAGTAATATGCTTCCCACATATTTAAATACAGCGACGTAGATGAATAGTTTTTCTCCCATACTTGGCTTAGTTGAATTTTTCGAAGAAGACCCTTTTCTCTTGATAAAATAATCTTCATACTCAAGTGTCAAATTGGAACGGCTTACATTTCTAAGAACTTGAAAAAATAGAGCGCACTGGTCTGATGACCATGCTATGAATATGTTTAGAGCGACCAACCTTTCAGTTAAGATTTATCCTTCTTTGATGGATCTCGAAGGATCCATAACAGTTACAACATTCAATTATATTGGGTATGCTTCAATTTATTTATTTTCGATCATTATATGTCTCAAGAACTATCCGGATTGTACCCCAACGATATATTTTTCTAGATTCAACTTTAAATTTATTGCTTTTCGGTTACAAAACATTTCTTCCAAATTGAAAAAATGATCATCGTATTTAGTACTTTTTACCAACATATCATCGATCTAAACTCTAACATTTCTTCTAATTTGGCCAACAAAAGCTTTGTTATTAAGGTGCCTTAGGATTTTTTAAGCCAAAAGGCATTACCTTGCAGCAAATGAATGTAGTGTTGTACTTGTCCCTTGAATCCATTTGTATCTTATTATACCCAGAATACGCATCCATGAAATATAAAAGCCTATTACCCGAAGTAGAATCCACCAACTGATAAATTTTTGGAACAATAAATGGGTTTTATTGGACAAGGTCTATTTCGATTGGTAAAATTAAAACACATCCTCCATTTTTTATTCTTTTTTTACAAGTATTGGATTTGCTGTACACAACAGATACTCAAATTCTCTTACATGGCCTACATTTGATAACCAGTTTATTTCTGTCACAATCACTTCAGATTTTTCAATGGAGAACGTTCTCATTTTCTGAATTATCTTACGTGCATTAAGCCGTATATAAAGTTTATAAAAAATGATATTTGTAGGTACTCCTGTTGCATATTCTATACTGGAGAGGCTAACTATTGAATTTGTATTTGTCGGGGCAAGAAAACACGTCTCAATATCTTAGACTCTTGAACTCGAGCCAATGAAGCATCAAAATTCAAAGATTTCTTCCTAGTATCTTTATCAGCCAGTACTCCAGGGAGAACCCCTTGTCTAAAAGTAGCACAAACGACTTGCTCATGACAATCATATAAAACATTTTTTTGTAAAAACAAAACTCTTGGTGTGTTCTTTCAAAATCTCTCCAAATGACTGTATGCACTGGATGATTATATCACCGTCTTCCGAATTTTTTTGCTTCCCACAAACTTCCGCATAAAAAATTATCAGAACATGTGCAAATGTTTTATAGAAACTTAAGGAAGTCAATTCTACCACTTTAAATTACTCTTCTTGAACGTGTGAGAGAAAGAACGACATAATAACTTATCATCATTATCAAAATTCATCATGAAATTCTTGAAATGCTTAATATGTTAGATCACTTATGTAGATATCCAAATATTTTTTCTGTTAATAGAGGAGATTTCCTCCAATTATGACCTAATTATATTGGTGAGCCGCCAGACCTTCATCAATCATTTCGTAAAGACTGTGCTTGGAAGGAGAAAGTTCACGCTCTAGTTTAAAACTTCTAATTGACTAAAATATATTTTCAAATAACACATTCCCACTTGAATTTATCATTGTCTTGTGGCAATGACCTTACTCTGGAGAAGGAGAAAGTTCCTCTGTATCAGATACATAATAGTCATTAGACTCTTAATGAATTTAACCCTTTTTTTTCCTAATCATTTAGTGCAATAATTTTATCCAATCATTGATCTCGATGTCATTTTAGAGCCAATTGATTTCGTTGTTCTACGAGTTGTTGTTGCGTTTAAGCACCTTATACCAACTAACCAGAACCATCTTTGGTTATCATTCATTATCAAACCGACGCAGGATCTTCATGCGTTTTAGTGCTCATTTCTCATAAAAATCTAAAGTCAAGCTTAATGTCTTAGTGGTTTTGGATATATATCCGGGTACCATCTAAGCTCCCACTATGGTTGCAATTGATAATTCATGAAAATATCCGAAGGGAGAATAGGTCATATATACTTCGGGATCATATAAAATATAGAAATTTTAGAGAGATAAACTGCCAAAAGTAATATTAGAATAATAATTTTTACACATTTTCCAATAAAGTGTACATTGCCTTATATATTATTGGTGGTGGACCTTTAGGTCTTCATAATTAGTCCATTTCTGGGTAATCCACCCATTCAACTTACTAAATTAAAACCTATTTAATTCTTATTACATAGAACACTCTCAATGCTACAAATTTGTTGAGTATATATTACAAAGAAAATACCGACCCAATTTTTTACCAGTTCGATTTATTGGTCAGACTAGTCCTACCCTTATCGAGTTTAACTATTTCAGTCACAAAAGATCTAGTTCTTCATGGAGAAAAAAACACACCTTTTAGGGAACTTATGAACAATAGTAATGTCCAGGTTGAGAAACAAAACAGAAGATCAAGTGGCTGATATCATCACAAAACCACAAAATATACAAAATTTAACAAAAATATTAAAATTTTGGAAGTATGAATAGGTTTAATTAAAAAAAAGAATTGTTGGGAGAAAACTAAATATAAAATTAAAAGATATCAATTATATAATTAAATAAATATAAAAATATTAATAATTTAAAAAATATTATATTAATGAATTAATTTTGTAGCTAGAAAAATATTATGTTAGTTAATTATATTTTTTAAAATTAACCATCCGTATTATTAGATTGAAAAAAAAAATACAAAGTACTTCACGGTCCATTTTAGCATGTAACAAAAAATTTGAAGAAATCCTAATTTGAAGATGACAACCTATGAAATTAAAGCGGCAAACAAAAATTTAGGATACAAATTGAATTTTGAATAAAGGTGAGACTCGAATCGACATCAACACTTTGATGAACTGAGGTTCTAACTTATATTTTGGAAACAGTTATTTTTTCCTTCTTTTTATTCTTTGGTTAAACACTGATAAAAGTTTGCAATGGAGATTTCTAGTGTATCCTTATCTACTTAAACCAGAAGTAAACTTTGAGAAGCTTTGAAAACTTGAGAAGTTAAGAGCAAAACGATGCTTTCAGAAGATGTATTTGCTTGCGAACATGTATTCCCAGTCCATGAACTAATTTCCATCTTGGCTTCGAATCTTCTGACAATACTCTCACAATAAGAATTATTGTGACAATACTCTCACAATAAAAGATGTTCAATTAAATGTAGGCAGCACGGCATGAACCAAAATGATAATAGGTAAAGTTCAAGTTTTTTTTCTAATTTTTAAGTTTTTTCGAAGCTTGTTTGCTTCCTTAGTACAGAGACTCAAACCAAATGATAGTTCTTAAATTCAAATCCCTTTGATGAATTATGCTTATGCTTGAAAAGAATATCCTGCTTTCGCGACCTGCAATTAAGAACAAAAACAAAACTATGCATTTTCTTGTTAGGAAACTGAACCTTCTAACTGTATTGAGGAAGGTATTTGAATTTGATTAGCAACAATATAAAAGTATTAATTTTAATAAGAAATAAATGTGACGAGCTAAGATTCTAATCTTATATAACCCATTCCAACACCCTCAAGAAGAGTTACTGCACTCAATTGAAGTAGAGATGGGGATCTGGTGAAATCCATTTTCATTTTATACTTCAGAGTCCGTTTAGCTAGCGAGTGGACACATTTATTTTGTTCACTGAAGATGGAATAAATTACCATTGACGGATATATAAGAAGTGTAATGAATTTTAGGATAAGTTCCAAATTCCAGTTGATTAAGAATTTCTAGATTATTACAAAATTTGCACTTGGAAACTAAAGAAATATTCTGAATAATAGAGTTAATAGATAGCATGGTATTGAGGATTCTCCACAATATAAAGGAGTACTTTATAGGAGTAGTGCAGTTCTAGATCTTGTCAAATAAATTTAATTTGTTGTGCTTAACTCTGATATTGTTCTATATGTCCTTTATATTGATTTTTCCATCTTTAGATGCCTGCCAATGTAAAATGTCATCAATGTGAACATTAATAGATTATTTAACAATTAGATTAATATTAGAAGAAGTAAGAATCACCTTGAACTTGTTTATATTCCATGAGTTGCTGTCCTAAAATGTGGCCTTATCACTTTTGTACCATCTGTTATTAGAGTTGTCATCCAATTTAATAAGAGGAGGATGCCAAACCAGTTGTCTAACCAAAAATCCATATTGCCTCTACCCAATTTCCACTTAATATTATCTTCAGCAGACTTCTTAATCTTAGCTAGTATTTTCCATGTTTAAGGGTCATGTTTAGTGTAGTTAATGCAACCTTTTACAATAAATTTTATGGAGGTACTTAGCCCAAAGACAAATGTTCTCTCTAAATTTGATCCAAATCTTGCATTAGAGTATCTTGGATGTCACCAAGCTTCTTGATATCAAGACCACCTTTAATAAAGAGCTTGCAAATATTAGACCAGGTGGACCAATGAATTTTATTAAGATCAAGAAATGAATCATAAAGGAATTTGTTGAATGTTCTTTCAATTTTAGCAAATACATTCTTAGGGAGATAACAACTTTGCATCTAGTACCTATGAATAGCCATCAAAACAGAATTGATTGGTGTGAGTCTTCCACCATATGACAAGTTCTTGCCCTCCCACTCATTAATCTTGTTTCATGTCTTGTCCAACAAAGAAACATAATTTCTAGCTTTGTTATTTGAGTTAAGAGTGATGCCAATTAAAAAAGTAGGAATATTACTAGTACTAAAGGTAGTTTGATTGGCTAATGCAGTGTTTCTATCATAAGGTAAACTATTAGAGGTGATTATCTTAGCTTTGTATTTATTGATAGTTTGACCTGAAACGTGTTGATATTTCTATAAAAAGGTGCGAATTACATTTGATGAGGTCAGATATTTTAGCTAATGCATCATGTTTTAATCGGATGGGAATATTTTAGCTACTGCATCATGTTTCATCAGATTAAACCAGACAAAACTAATATAGTGGAATATGATTAAGCTAATGGTCACTTCACACCAAATTACTAATGGGTCCTTAAACTTGAATCGACTTCACAATCTGACCCGATAGTCCCATAAGTCATTAATTAAGTATAAATACCCCAACCACTTTCATTGATGAGGGTAATCAAAATTTATTACTAGTAAACAACTTAATTATCTCAGTACTCTCTACTATAAACATTAAATTCCCAAACCACTTTACAAAATTACCCTCACACAGAAATTAACCACACCAAAGTAGCAACCATAGTGGAAGCGCGACGGTGCCTAAATTTCATAATTGAAAACCAGCAATAAAAGTAGTTCCGATAGATCCGAATGAGCATAATGTCCCACATCTCGAGGTGGAAGTTGCAAGGGAAAAATGAGTATACTATCGAGGAGTGCAACTAGTTGAGAGCTGAGATAGAGGCATTGAGAGTAATAAAACAAGCTAAACAAAGAGTTAAGGAAAAATCCGATGCGTCAGTACTTCACGACACTGGCAATCCTGAAAAAAACAAGAAGTCTTTGAAAACCCATCTCAGTTCCAAGAAGACACACCGATCTAAACCTGTTGAGAGTTCTGCATCTGAGTCCTCCAGCAGCTCATCAAATGAGGCAGAGCTTGAAGAATCATTATCTTCAAGCAGTTATGAAGGAAGGTAAAAAACGAAAATGAGGTTGACTAAAAAACATTCGAGAAAAAGGGATATGCATGGCAGGCTTAAGAAACATTAGAGCAAGGGGAAGGGGTCAGGAAATCAATATATTGATTAGTTGCTGATTGATCCCTTTGCTTTTAAGTCCGAACCAGGTATCTTTGCAACCCCTAATGAAGACACTGTTTTTAGCCATAGAAAAAATTGGAGGCAGTCGGCTTTGTCTGCAAAAATCCTCTCCATAATATATTCCTAAGAGATTTGATAGCTCCAAGAGGGAGAAATAAGATGAGAGTTGAGATCCGGATAACCATCTGGAGCAGTTTAAGAACTTCGTGATGAATTTCAACGACGATGATAATTTATTGTGTAGGGATTTATCCCAAACTTTCATAAGAAGTGCCCTCAAATGGTACAACAGTTTCCCTCAGGGGTGCATAAAAAACTTTGATACGTTATGGGTTGCCTTCTGAAGGCAATTTGTTGGAAGCAAGGAACTCAAGGGTAATAGGGAAACCATTATTCATTATGCTCAGGAGTCGAACGAGTCCCTAAAGATGTACATTAATCGTTTTGTGAACACAAAAAATGGGCTATCAGATTGTTTTGAACATGTTGCAATTGCTTCTCTCAGAAAAGGTTTGAATCTAGGTAATCTTGCCGATTCAGTAACTCGGAAGAAGGCTATGACTTGGGGTGGTTTGTTGAATCAAGTGGGAAAAGAAATCAACATTGAGGAGACCAAGAAAACCAGAGTACACCACCAAGTGAGGTCTACTACTGTAATAACAACTCCTTCATCTATTACTCAGTTCAGTTATAGGGCTAAAAAGACTGGACAAAGGGTCCAACCGGTCAAGGAAGAACCAGTCTAACCAAACTAAAAGTCAACAGGTCAGAAATAAGAGGGAGCCCTGGGTTCAGCCTGAGTGGTTTGCTAAATTTGGGGAGAGCGTGGCTAAAATCTATGACAAGACTAAAAATGAGATGCATTTTAGAAAGCCAGCAATATTGCAGTCCTCCAAAGAAAACCGAAGCACCCATTCTGTAAATACCACAATTGACATAGGACATAATACTCATGATTATATAGCCTTTAAGCAGGACGTCCGGAACCTTATTGAAAGGGGAAAGTTAAGGGCCTACGTCAAAAAGCGTGGGGGAAGCATACCAGATAATGCACAAGTTAATACTCCCCGAACTGATCCTTCAAAAAATCTTGGGTCATCCACACAAGAGGGTGCAATGGTAATTACTGAGAGGTTTGATATAGACTCTAAGTATCTTGATCCAGATCCGAGTCAAAATCGGGTAGGGGTGATAACAGACAAGACCCGAACTATCTCCGGTCTGATTAATTTCTTTAAGTCATTGACCATTTTTAAGGGGATACTGTAAGTGCGCCTTCTCCTACATCAAGGAAGAGGCATATTCATAATTTGGCCACCCAGTTGGATGTTGAGATGTCCACCCAGAAGTATCAATCCCCATCTCCTTTTATTATTTCTCATAAGGATAACGTGAGAGATATTGCAGGGACTCATGAAGATGTCGTGGTAATAGGGGCATTAATATGAGGAAACGATATGCGCTAGATTTTGATTGATACAAGCAGTTTGGAAAATATCATGTTTTTAAGTTCCTACAAAAAGATGAAAAACCCTTCGGTTATACAACGTTCAAACATAACCATTGTATGCTTCACTGGAAATTCTGTAGATGTGATTGGGGAGTTCGAAGAGGAAGTGATTTGTGGCAAAGGCCCTTTAAAAAAATGGTAAGAGTGTCGTTTGTTGTGGTGAATTTCCCGACATCTTAAAATGCAACATTTGGGAGGTCTTGGCTCTCTAGAATGCATGTTTTGGCCTCTACGGTCCACCAATGTTTGAAGTATGCTGTCCAGGGACAAGTAGGTGTTATCCGGAGTAGCCAAAAGATAGCCAGGAAATGTTATGCAACAACCTTTTCCCCTAAGACTTTAGATGCATTTAAAGTAAACATAGATTAGCAGCTACTGGAGCCTTCTGCTGTTGAAAATGAAATTGATGATCCTAGGGAGGCTCCCAGTGTTATAATACCTATTGAAGAGGTTGAAACCCACTCCATCGTAGAGGGCAAGAATTTTAAAATTGGTTCCAAGCTGGCACCAGATTTAAAGCACCAGTTATTATCCTTTTTGATAAATAATCAACAAGTTTTTGCATAGTGTAATAGTGATGTCATTGGAGTGCCAGTTGTTATTATTTCCCATAAGTTGTCGATCCGAAGTGATATTGAGCAATTTTTACTGAAGATGAGATCTTTCTCTAAGGAAAAAGCACATTAAAGAATCTCAATACCCTTTGTGGACTGCCAACCCCGTTCTGGTTAAGAAAAAGAATGGCAAGTGGCGCATGTGCATTGATTTCACTAACCTTAATAGGGCCTGCCCCAAAGATCTTTATCATGTTCCTCGGATAGATCAGTTGGTGGATTCTACCTCTGGAAACAAATTTAATAGATGATTTTTAGGCTACAACCAGATACAAATAGATCCGAATGATCAAGATCACATTACTTTCATCACAGACAGAGGTCTTCATAGTTATAAAGTGATGTCTGTTAGATTGAAAAATGCTGGGGCCACTTATCAGAGGTTAGTGAATAAAGATTTTGCTAATTAGATTGGCAGAAACATGGAGGTCTACATAGATGATATGATGGTAAGAAACTTGGAGGAGGATGCACATATATCTTACCTTCATGAAACATCCTCTAACTTAGAGGTTGTAAAATTAAAATTAAACCTTGAAAAATTTGTATTTGGGGTATGATCTGGAAAGTTGTTGGGCTACATAATAAGTGAGAAAGGAATTCATCCTGATCCGGATCAACTTAATGCCTTGTTAGCTAAGGACCCTTCTCGGAATATTAAAGAAGTTCAAAAACTGACAAGACAAATGGCTGCGGTAAATAGGTTTATTTTAAGATCATCAGACAAGTGCGCTCTATTCTTCCAAGTGTTGAGGAATGTTAAAAACTTTAATTGGTCTCCACAGTGTGACCAGGATTTTATTGAAATCAAGAAGCATTTTTCTTCACCTAAAACTCTTTTAAAACCTGTTCGGGGGAAAAACTCTATGTATATCTAGCGGTATCAGAGTATGCACTAAGTGCTGTGCTAGTAAGAGAAGTGGACAATTACCCTCGTCCGATGTATTACATCAGTAAAAGTCTGTTGGATGCTGAAAGAAGATAATTGAGGTTGGAGAATTGGCATTGGTACTAAGAATTGAGCAAGAAAGACGAGACCATACTTCCAAGCTTATTTCGTTGTTGTTCGGACATCTTTCCCCTTGAAAAATGTTCATAAGAAAGCAGATGTGTCAAGTAGAATGACCAAGTTATCAGTGGAGTTGGGTGATTATGATAATGATTTTGCACCAGGACGATAATTAAAGCCTGGTAAGTGGCTGATTTCATAGTAGAATTTCATGCTGACTCCGGACAGGAGTAAAAAAACAAGTCTAAGAAAGAATATGTAGTTCGAATTTATGGTGGATCAAGTACTATGGGCTGTGGGGCTGGAATTTGTTTAACTTCTCCCTATGGTGACAATATGTACCAGGCTATATGTTTTGGCTTCAGAGCGTCTAACAATTAATTTGAATATGAAGCAGCCATAGCCGGTCTTAAGCTGGCTCTCCTATGTGGGGCAAAGAGAGTCCGGTTAATAAATGATTTCCAATTGTTGATTCACAATGTTCAAGGACAATATGAAGAAAATAATGAACAATTGATTAAATACTTGACGAAAACTTTAAAAATATCTGCTATGAACATATTCCTAGATCGGAAAATACTCTAGCATACCCTTTAGAAACTATAGCTTGGTGTGGTTTATTTATGCATTAGGGTAATATGGTAAAGTGGTTAAAATGTGTTTTGGTAATTTTGTGGTGTTTTATGTTAAGTGTGAAGAGTACAGAGATAATTAAGCTGCCTACGAGTAATAAATTCTGATCACCCTCATTAATAAAAGTAGTTGGGGTATTTATACTTAATTACTGACTCATGGAGGAGTTGTGAAACCGGGTCGAGTTTAAAGACCCATTAGTAATATAGTTCTAAGTTGATTAACATCTAGCTTAGTCAATAATTAGTACATTTTTCCTGTTCAGATTTTTAGTGTGGTGGCTTAGTCCGAATTTCCCTTCGGATTTAATTATGGCATAGCGACTGAAATCTCCGAACTCATTAGCAGCCCCTTTAGGTCTTGAAAATGATCTTTGGAAGATCTAAAACGCAAAAAATCAATATCAATCATTTTCTGATCTCTTCGTGTCGTTTGAACTGCAAGAGTCTTTCTTCAATAATGACCTTGTTCGTACTTTGGTAGAAATGATTACTCATCTCAGAATTCTAAGAGTTTTTCTTGAATCGTGGAACACGTTTCAAGCTTTAGTTCGACCTCCCAGCTGTTTCCCCTTAGATTATCACACCCACTAAGCTAGAAAGTTACCTAGGCTTTAATTTTCACACTTTGCAGCTTTTAATCATTATTAAAAATCGATCCAACTGCTTCTAGGTAACAGCTCTTTTTTCGCTGTTATATATAAACTATTCTACTGTTTTATTGTCTTAAAAAATCACAAAAATTCTTAGAGAGAGAGTTTAATTCATCTTCAACCTTGTTCTTGATTCATATATGTTCACAACCATAAATTCCTTAGTAAAGGAGGTTAGTTGAACTTGTCTCAACTAGAGAGAGCAAAAAAAGTAGCAAGGGATAATCGCATTGTTGCTGGTCATCCTGCTTCTCCAAGCGTAAAAATCAATTAGCGACAACTAAACATTGATCAGGGATCATCTTATTAAAAAAACCCTACAGTTAAGAAACTTCTATTTATAATAGATCTTTCACCTCTCCCATCTGGACCCTCGGTCCATGAGTCATAAAATCCATTGCCCAGGGAGAAAGTTGTTTCTAGTGTTAGAAAACCCTCTACTTTCATGTCGATGGGATCAGACACTCAGAAGTCTCCAAACAAATTAACTCCTCGCAGGGTTACGCGCCAGTCTAAATCAAAATCCACACCCATATCAGAAGTGTCATCTGCACAACCTTTTGAACAACTGTTTACAAAACCACCCGAACAGCCACCCTCAAAGGTGTCAGAACAACCTTCTTTAAAACCATCCGAACAACCTTCCATAGTGATGTAATAAAATATGGAAGATAGCATAGAATAAGCCCATTTCGAGGCTGAGGTGTCTGGTCAAACAAATGATAGAACTTCATATCAGATAGGAAAAACTAAAGTGGGTATGACTCATCCAGATGCTCTTCTAGAGAGTTTAGAGGGCAAAGTGGGTCCCTACTTCAAGAAGGTAAGTGTAAAATACTTGGTGGCCTTTCAAAATAATAACTATGCGTATACCCACATAGCTGAGCTAGCTCGGATCCATACTAAGTGAGGGATCGCAGAGTCTGTGAAAGTGAGGATTCCAATCACTCCGGAGACCCCCATGGATTGCAAACTAAACGAGGTGGTAGTCTAGACTGAAGTATCGAACTGGGGATTTCGGTTCCCCTTGGATCCGGAAATAGTCAGATATTTCCATCTGATCAAGTTGTGTCCCATCCAACTGAGACCCAATGCTTGGTATACCCTTCTAGCCTGCATCATGGCGTCCAGGCTGCCCAAGATTCCACTACCGATGGAACAGTTTGCTGTTGTGGCAAGCTTGTGCAAGAACCATCAGATCCCCTTCTATCATTACAACATGAGGAATGACTATAAGATAGTGGATGATCTCTTGGAGTCCAAAAAACCCTGGAGGATGCAGTTTCTCTTCATTAGTGGGACTTGGGGGGATGTCAGGAAGATCAAGGCTGATACAAACCCAAGCCTTTTAACTAGTCACTGGAAGAGCACTCATGAGTTTCTCTTGGTTTTTTTATCTTTTAAGTTATAAGTTTTTTGATTTAGACTAACTTATATTCCTTTCCAGTTCTTCTGAATGAGTTATTAGGTTACTTAAAGTCAGAGAAAGATACTTGCGCCAAGCTAAATGCTTGGGCTTCGGAGAATTGGGGAAATGCCTTCCACAATTCCTTCAAGTCAGGAAATTTTATCACGTCTCACCTGTGGAACACCACAGGTAGAAGAGATCTCACATGGGAAGAGTTAACTACCCCTCCCCCTGCAGTTAAGATCCTAAAGAGGACGAAAGCCAAGGATGCTAAGTTATATCTTCCTTTCAGGGCCAAAGCCCTAAGCAAAATGAAGAACATGAAGAAGAAGGCCACAACAGACCCAACTTAAATGACTACCGAGGGGACCGGTTCGGCGAACCAAGGGGGCATCAATGTTGCTTTGCTGAAAGCAGTAGAGGTAACGGTAAAGGAAGCTAGTGGGTCAAAGATGAAAACTGCCAAGAAAAAGAGGGTCACTCTAGGAGCAGAGATAATCCGTCGCCCACCTAAAGTCCTTCCCCCAGCTCCTAATGATCCCACTCTACATGAGGAAATTCGAACTAACCTTCACTCCGGACAAGTCGCTGGTGATGGCAACGATGAGGTAGACCTTGAGGTATTTCAAGACATTAATATTTACTTCAATGATCTGGAGAAAGATGACTTCTCGGGTCCTTACTGCCCTTCTAATTCTTCCAGTGTGGTTACTAATAATAGGAAGACATATGCCATATCCGGGGAGCAAGACACCTTTAGTCATGCCCTCCTAGGCTATATCCGACCAATACTTGATCTAAAGAGGCAGGTAAGAACTCAAATAGGTACCATTAATTCTCTAACCACTAACAAGCAAAACTTGTCAGATAATATTCTTAGTGCTCAACAAAGCATAGAGGCATTGAAGAAGGATAAAGAAGAGTTTCAGAGGCGGCCAACAAGGAGCTTCAAACCAAATACTCCAACTTGGAGACCTCTTCTTCACAAAACCTCACAACTTTGAAGGAGAAATTGAAAATAAAGATGGTACTATCCAAACTTTATCCGATGAGAAGGACAAGTTGAAGAGTACTATTAAATAGAAGATTAAAGAGAATGAGGTCTTGGAACGCCAACAAAAACAAGCCATCGTTGCAGGTATAAAGAAGTATGCCAATGAGGTAGTGGATTCCCTAGAGAAAAGGGATGCTGAGATCAAATCCGATGGTGATGAGCATAACTACTCTAGTGAAGTAGATGAGCATATGTGGACTACGACGACATCCCATTCCACACCTTAGCAGATGGTGATGAGCATAACTACTCCAGTGAAGTTGAATCCACTGATGATGATGAAGGAATGGGTGAGAGTTAAAGTGCTGAACTCAAAAGTCCCAAAAAAGATGGCGATGAAGAAAAATCCATGGGGAACAAGCCCTAAGGTTTTATTACATATTTTTGTTTTTGAAATACTAAAGTCCTTGGATGGCCAAGGTAGTTTTTGTACTATTGATTGGTTCGAGTCTGATCTGGTTTAATTATCAATTTTCTCTTTTGTTTAATACTTTGTTTAAATCTTTCATGGCCAATGTTTAACTAGCCCCTAATATTTCAGAAGTGTTGAACAAAAGTATCCAATATCTCCGTTCACATGTGTTTAATAATTGTGATTATGTGCTAAACATATCCAATTAATCCAAGAAAACTTGACAGCCGGGGTGTTGAATAAGAAATTTAAAATAAAATCGGAGCAGACTTTTAAAGAAGGCATCATATATGATTGAAAAATCCAGACACCTCATTAAAACCTCCCCGCACCACCAGTGTAGGAAAGAGTATGCCACCCTAATATTTACATTGGTATTTAACAAGTAAATATTTACAAAAGAGCTTTATTCTAAATATAACTTGAGATTCTCAACATTCCATGGACGCTTTAGAGCTCTCTCTTCTTTGTCTTGAAGCATGTATCTCCATGGCTTGACCTTTTCAGAGACCATATAAGGGCCTCCCCAGTTTGGAGCCAGTTTACCGAACTGCTTCTCCTTAGTATGTAAAAATACTTTTCTTAAAACTTTGACCCCTACTTGAAAATCTCTTCTTTTAACTTTGGAAGAAAATATGCTCCTCATCAAGCATTGGTAGTGTGTTGTTCTTAGGTGTACTTTAACACTTTTTTCTTTTAACTTCGCCACTTTTTTGTAGCTTCCTCAAATTTTTTCTTTAGTCCGGACAAGATGGTTCTATTTAAAACCTCAACTTGGCCATTTTCTTGGGGGTGGAAAGGAGAAAAGAAACAATGTTGAAGCCCTCGAGAGGTACATAAGGCTTCTATGTATTTATTATCAAACTGTGGCCCATTGTCCGTAGTAATCTTCTGAGGAATATTAAACCTACAACATATATTGGATAAGATAAATTTGATAATAGCCTTCGAAGTGGTTCCAACCATAGGAAGTGGCCCAACTAAATCCATCCCCCATTTGGGAAAGGGTATTGGTTCAGAAATAGACTCCATAGGTAGTGCTGGCACATGAATTTCATTCCCATATTTTTGACATGGATCACATTTCTTCATCATTTCTTTAGCATCTGCCATTACGGTTGGACAATAGTATCCGACTAACAAAACTCTTGGGGTCAGTGCCCTATAGCCACAGTGTGCTGAGCCTTCTCCATCATGTAATTCAGATAATACAACCTAGGATTCTTCAAACTCTAAACAACGCAGAAGAGGGCCGCTGAAAGATTTTTTTGTAAAGAACCTATCTTATTATCAAGAAACGACGAGCCTTGTACTTAATCTTTTTTGCCACAACTTTATCTGAAAGCAATATCCCATCGGAAATGTATTGGAGGAGAGCGTATCTGCAATTGTTAGGTTGAATAACAAGTATGTTCATGTTTTTTTTCATCCTCTTTCTTCTGATCTATCTGTATAGATGGACACTCTTGTACAAGAATCCAGGGGTAAGATTCAGAATAGGCTATAGTTGCCAAGGAGTCTGCCAAAATGTTTTCCAATCTGGGAATACGCTCATAACAAATATTTTTAAACTTGGCTGCCACTTCTTTTAACATGAGCAAATACTTGACCAACTGTTCTTTCTTAGCTTCAAACTGCCCTTGAGCATGGTGGATAAGTAATTGAGAATCACTCATTAATCAGACTCTCTTAGCCCCACATAGGAAAGCCAGCTTAAGACCGGCAATGGATGCTTCATACTTAGACTCATTGTTGGAAGCTCTGAATCCAAAGCATATAGCTTGATACATTTTATCACCATATGGGGAGGTTAAGAAAATTCCAGCTCCACAACCCATATTACTTGATCCACCATCAGTTCAAACTAATCATTGTTTCGTTAAACAATTTCCTCACTCCTGTCCGGAGGATCTGTCACCATGAAACTCTACCAAAACGTCAGCCACTGATTGGGCTTTAATTGTTGTTCGAGGGGCAAAGTCAATATCATAATCACCCAATTCTACCGACCACTTGGTCATTCTGCTATACATCAGGTTTTTGAAGAAATTTTTTCAAAGGGAAAGACGTTCACACAACAATAAAATGAGCTTGGAAGTAAGGTCTCATTTTCTTGCTGTAATTACTAAGGCCAGTGCCAACTTTTCCAATCTCAAGTATCTTCTCTCAGCATCCAGTAGACTCTTACTGATGTAGTACATCGTACGAGGATAATTTTTTACTTCCCTTACCAGCACAATACTTACATCATATTCTGATACAACTAGATACACATAAAGCTTTCTCCCCGAACAGGTTTGAAAATAGTTTTGGGTGAGGACAAATGTTTCTTTATTTCAATAAAAGCCTGGTCACACTGTGTGGACCAATTGAAGTCTTTATCATTCCTCAATACTTGGAAAAATAGAGCACACTTTCCCGATAACCTTGAAATAGACCTATTCAATACAACAACCTTCTGTGAGCATTTGGACTTCCTAAACATTCCGTGGATGGTCCATTGCAAAGAAGGAATTAAACAGATCCAAATCAGGCTGGATTCCCTTTTCACTTATTATGTAGCCCAAGAATTTTCCAGATTGGACCCCAAACACACATTTATCAGGGTTTACCTTTAAATTCACAGTTTCTAAATTGTAAAATGTCTCTTGAACGTCATGTATGTGTGAATATTCCTGCAAGATTTTAACTATCATATCATCTATGTATACTTCCATGTTCCTTCCAATCTGATCAACAAAGGCTTTATTTACCAACCTGTGATAAGTGGCCCCAAGATTATTCAACATGAAGGGTATCACCTTGTAACAATGAAGACCTCTCTCTGTGATAAAAGTAGTGATCTTGATCTTTAGGATCCACTTGTATCTGGTTGTACCCTGAGAAGTCATCCATGAAGGATATAAATTTGTTTCCAGATGTAGAATCCACCAACTGATTTATCGAAGGAACGAGATAAAGATCCTTAGGGCATGCCCTATTGAGGTTAGTGAAATCAATAGACATACGCTATTTTATATTCTTTTTCTTGACTAACACTGGGTTGTTAGTCCACAAAGGGTATTGGGATTCTTTAATATGACTCATTTTGGTTAATCGGTGAACTTCTTGAACAATCACACATGCTTTTTCCTTGAAAAAAGCTCTCCTCTTTTGTACAACTAGTGCACATCACTCCGGATGGACAACTTGTGTGAAATAACCTCTGCTGGTACTCTAGTGACATCACTGTTGCACCACACAAATACATGCTGATTATTTATAAAAAAGGACAACAACTGATGCTTCAACTCTGGTGCCAATTTGGAATCATTCTTGCCCTCTGCGAGGGAGTGAGTTTCAACTTCTTCAATAGTTATTATAACACTGGGAGCCTCCCTGGGATCATCAATCTCACTTTCCTCAGTAGAAGGCTCCAGTAGCTGTTAATCCTTACTAATCATGACTGACCGTAGAGTTTTAGGGGCAAGAGCTGTTGCATAACACTCTCTGGCTATCTTTTGACTACTCTGGACAACACCTACTTGTCCTTGAACCGCATACTTCAAGCACTAATGGAATATAGAAGCCACAACATGCATTTTGGAAAGCCAAGACCTCCCAAAATTTTTATTATACAATGTTGGGCAATCCACCACAACAAATAGTACTCTTACCATCTTTTTAAAGGGCCCATCGCCCAACAACACTTCCTCTTCGAACTCCCCAATTACATCTGCATAACTCCCTATGAATCCTACAATGGTTAAGTTCGAACGTTGAATAACTGCTGGATTCCTCATTTTCTTGTAGGAACTTAAAAACATGATGTTTTCTGAACTTCCCGTATCAATCAGAATTCGGCGTATATCATTTCCCCTTATAGAAGCCCCTATCACCATCCCATCCTCATGAGTTCCCGCAATGTCCCTCAGGTCATCTTCATCAAATACTATGAATGAGAATGGGGTTTAGTACTGATGGGAAGACATTCCACTTTCTAACTTTGTGGCCAAGTTGTGGACATTCCTCTTCCTTGATGAAGTGGTAGGTGCAGTCACACCAAAAATGGTCAACGATTCGAAGAAGCCGATCAGTCTGGAAACTGTGTTAGTTTTCTCTGTTATCACCCCCACCTTATTTCTATATGGATCTGGATCCAGATACTCAGAGTCTACATCAAATATTTCAAGGATCACCATGGCACCCTCTCGGGCATATGTCCCAAGATTGTTTGAAGGATTTGTTTGGGAGCATTATTTTGTGTGTTATCCGGTATTTTTCCACTTTATTTTTAACATAATCTCCCAACTTGCCCCTCTCAAAAAGGTTTTGGACGTCCTGTTTCAATGCTATGAAATCCTGAGTACCATGGCCTATATCATTGTGATATTGGTAAAAACGAGTGTTCCGGTTCTCTTTGGGTGGACTGCAGTGCTGCCGGTTTTTGGAAGTGTACTTTATTCTTGGTATTATCGTCGATTGTGGCTATATTCTCTCCCAATTCAGCGAACCACTCAGGCTGGACCCACAGACCCTTCTTACTTCTGGTTTACTGGTCCTAGGTTTGGTTGGACTGATTCGGCATGGACTGGTTGGCCCTTGTCCAGTCTTCTTTGCCCTGTAACCGGTTGGAAGAGTTGTTGTTGTAGTGGTAGACCTCACTTGACGGTGCACCCTTGTTTTCTTTGTTTCTTCTACATTCATCTGTTTTCTTAGTTGGTTCAATAAACCACCCCAGGTCATAGCCTTCTTCCGAGTCACATAATTAGCTAAATTCCCATGATTCAAACCTTACCTAAGGGAAGCAATTGCAACCTACTCAAAGCAATCTGCTAGCCCATTCTTCGTATTCACAAAATGACTTATGTAATATTTCAAGGACTCATTTGGTTCATGAGCACAATGGATAATAAAGTCCCCATTACCGTTTAGTTCTTTACTTCCAACAAATTGCCTCCGGAAGGCAACCCAAAGGAGATTGCCTCTAATTGTTGTTGTGATTGAAAACTATATCTTCATTAGGAGTTACAAAAATACCTGGTTCAAACTGAAAGGCAAATGGATCAATCATCAACTGATCCACATGCTTCTCAGATGACCCCTTACCCTGGTGCCTTTTGAGCCTACCATGTCTGTCCCTCTTCCTCGAATGGTTTTTAGTTAACCTCATCTTTTTTCGAAATCTCCCTTCATCACTACTCGAAGATAGTGATTCTTCAAGCTCTGGCTCATTTGATGAACTCTTGGAGGACTCAGATGTAGAACTCTCAACAGGCTTAGATCGGTGCGTCTTTTTTGAGCTGAGGTGAATCTTCAAAGACTGCTCATTTTCTCCACGATGGTGAAGTACTGATGCTCCGGATTTCTCCTTGATACCTTTTTCTGCTTGTTTTATTGCTCTCAACACCTCAATGTCAGCCCTCAGTCGATCTTGCTCCTTGATGGTATACTCCTTATTCTCCCTTGCACTTTCCACCTTTGGGGATTGAGCGTTTTGCTCATTCAGATCCATCTGAACTGCTTTACTTGCTGGTTTTCAATGTAAAATTCAGGCACCGCCGCCTCCCACTGTGGTCGCCAATTTGGTGTGGTTTATTTCTATATGAGGGTAATCTGGTAAAGTGTTTAAAAGGTGTTTTGGTAATTTTGTGGTGTTTTATGTTTAGTGTGAAGAGTAGAGAGATAATTAAGGTGCCTACTAGTAATAAATTATGATCACCCTCATTAATGAAACTAGTTGGGGTATTTATACTTAAGTACTGACCCATGGGCTTATTGGTTCAGCTTGTGAAATTGAGTCGAGTTTAAGGATCCATTAGTAATATAGTTCGAAGTTGATTAGAAACTAGCTTAGTCAATAATTAGTACATTTGTCATGCTCGGATATTTAGTGTGGTGGCTTAGTCCGAGTTGCCATTCAGATTTAATTATGGCGCAGTGAGAGAAATCTCTGAACTCATTTTAACTTATTCTGAATCATACCCATGGATTCTTCTGCAGGAATGCCCATCCGTACAGGCTTCAAGAAAAAGAAATTTACGAAAGTATGAATATAATTGTTATTCAACCTAAAGATTAGAGATATGATCTTCTCCGGTTCGTCTCTGATGGGATATTGCCTCCGGATAAAGCTGTGGCTAAGAAAATCAAGTACAAGGCTCGTGGTTTCTTGATATTAAGAGAAGTTCTTTACAAGAAATCTTTCAACAGACCTCTCCTACGTTGCTTAGGATTCGAAGAATCCGAAGGTATGTTATATGAATTACATAATGGAGAAGGTTCTACACACTGTGGCTATAGGGCCCTAACGAGAAGTGTTTTGTTAGCGGGATACTGCTGGGAAACCATAATAACAGATGCTAAAGAGATGGTGAAAAGTATGATCCTTGTCAAAGATATGGGAATTAAATTTATGTGCCAATAGTTCTTATGGAATCCATATCTAAAACAATACCCTTTGACAAATGGGGTATGGATCTAGTTAGGACTCTTCCCGTGGCAAACTTACTTTAGTCTTGCCCTTCCAATCTACAAATCTGTTCTTTGTTTGTCCGGATGCCTCAAAAGGGGCTTCATCTAGGATATCCTCCATGTTTTCTTCTATTACAGTGGAAGGTTGTTTGGATGGTTTGGCTTCTGCCAGGAGCTGCTGTCAGGATGATTTAGTTTTTGGCACAGGTTTCACTGCCTCCGAACTGGATGCTTTTGAAGAGGTAGGAGTGGATTTTGATTTAGATTAATGGGTGACTCGGCGTGGGATTAATTTGTCGAGGGACTTCTCTATATATGAACGCATTGCAATAAAAGGCGAGGGTTTTCTAACGCTAGAAACAGATTTCTCTTTAGGGAGAGGGTATTGGGACTCTTGAACAGAGGACCCTGATGGAAGATGAGAAAAGATTGAAACAAATGATAGTTTTATGACCTTGGGTGCTTTTGAGGACGATGAACCCTGGTCTGTATTCGCTTGTGATTGATTGTTTCATTCACGAGGAGAAATATGGAGTCCAGTAGCAATGTGTTCTTCTCTTGCAACGTTTCTCGCTCTCTCTAACTCAGACAAATTTAACCAACCTCCTTTTACTAGAGCGTTTCTGTCCGTGAACATATATGACTTGAACACAAATTTAAAGATGTATTGAGCTTTCTCTCACTAGAAATGCTTGTAAGTTTTGAAGGCAATGAAACAGTGAATAAGATTTATATATAACAACAAAAAATTGGAGTTACCTACGAGAAGGTAAAACAATCTAAGTAATGATTAAATGCTGCAAAGTATGGGAGTTGAAGCATAAGATAACTTTCTAGCCTAGTAGGTACGAGGATCTAGGAGAAAAACGGCTGAGAGGTCAAACCAGAACCTGACACGTGTCCCATGATTGGAAAAAGACTCTTAGAATTCTGAACTGAACAATCAGTCCCCCTAAATTTTAGATAGAGTGATTCTTGAAGTTCTTAACAAGAAAAGATAAAATTTGCAGTTCGGATGCAAAACCAGATCGGAAATCGTTAGTATTGATTTTTAAGAGTTAGCTCTTCCAAAGATTCTTTGTAAGACCTAAAAGGGCTACTGGTGAGGTCAGATATTTTAGCTACTGAATCCTATTTTAATCCGATGGGCAGTTCAGACCAAAAATACTATCAGATGAGATGGGGCTGAACTAATATAGTGGACTATGACTGAGCTACTAGTCACTCACACCAAATTACTAATGGATCCTTAGACTTGACTCGACTTCACAATCCGAACCGATAGGCCCATGGGTCATTAATAAAAGTATAAATACCTCAACCAATTTTATTAATGAGGGTAATCACAATTTATTACTAGCACAGAGCTTAATTATCTCACTACTCTCTACTCTAAACATTCAATTCTCAAACCACTTTACAAAATTACCCTCACAACGAAATTAACCACACCAACATTCATTGTAGAGTTCAGACCCTTAGTGAAAAATTAGTAAATCGTCTTCGAATGCAAGACAAAGAATGGTGATACTAATTTCTAGAGAAGTATTTCATAGACTTATTAACTTAAAAAAAGATTATTAAGAATTCTGTTTAATACCTCTTCAGCAATGATAAATAGAGTAGAGGATAGATGATCCCCTTGTCTAATACCTCTTTTAGTATTGAAGAAACCCACAACATTAAGGATTGAAACATAAACTGATCTTATTAATCTACCAATTAAGCTGACAAATCTAGGAGTGAACCCAAAAACCTGGAGTACTTTGATGATGAAACTGTGAGACAATTTACCGAAGGCTTTAGTCATGTCAACTTTGATCATGATGTTTCGTGCTTTAGTCATAGCCGTTTTTTCTCCTAGATTGTCGCAGCCAGCAAGCTAGAAAGTTACTTAGACTTTAATTTTCACACTTTGCAGCTTTTAATAAGTGCTCTTTTTCATTATTATATATAAACTTTTTTACCGTTTTATTATCTTAAAAAATCACAAACATTCTTAGAGAGAGAGAGAGTTTAATTCATCTTCAACCTTGTTCTTGATTCATATATATTCACAACCAAAAACGGCTTTGTAAAAGGAGGTTGGTTGAACTTGTTTGAACTAGAGAGAGCACAAATGGTAGCGAGGGACAATCGCGGTGTTGCTGGTCTTTCTACTTCTCCAAGCAAAAAAAGTAACTAGCCACAACTAAACACTAATCAGGGATCATCTTCTGAAAAAACCCTAAAGTTAAGAAACTTCCATTTATAAAAGATCTTTCACCTCTCCCATCTGGATCCTCATTCTAGGATTCCCAAAATCCATTGCCCAAGGAGAAAGTTGTTTCCAGTGTTAGAAAACCCTCTCCTTTCATTGCGATGGGATTAGATGCTGAAAAGTCTCCATAAAAATTAATTCTCGCATGGTTACGCGTCAGTCTAAATGAAAATCCACACCCACATCTTCAAAGCCCTCCACTTCGGAGGTAACAAAGACTGTACCACGAGCTAAACCATCTGGGCAGCAGCTGGTAACAAACACCAGATTAGCAGAAGCGTCATCTGCACAACCTTCTGAACAACTGTTTACAAAACCACCCGAACAGCCACCCTCAAAGGTTTCAGAACAACCTTCTTCAAAACCATCCGAACAGCCTTCCACAGTGATGGCAGAAAATATGGAAGATATCATAGAAGAAGCCTCTTTCGAGGCTGAGGCGTCCGTTCAAACAAGGGATACAACTTTAGATTGGAAAGGAAAAAATAAAGTGGGTATGACTAATCCAGATGCTCTTTAGAGAGTTTAGAGGGAAAGGTGGGTCCCTGCTTCATGAATGTAAGTGTTAAATACTTGGTGGCCCTTCCAAATATTAACTATGTGTATACACACACAGCTCAGCTAGGTCGGATCCGCACTAAGTGGGGGATCCCATAATCTGTGAAAGTGAGGATCCTAATCACTTCGGAGACCCCCATGGATCGCAAGCTATACGAGTTGGTTGTTTATACTGAAGTATTGAACTGGGGACTTTGATTCCTCTTTGATCCAGAAATAATAAGATATTTCCATATGATCAAGCTGTGTCCCAGCCAACTGAGGCCCAATCCTTGGTATACCTTTCTAGCCTACATCATGGCATCCAGGCTGCCCAAGATTCCACTATCGATGGAACAATTTGCCGATGTGGCAAGCTTGTGCAAGAACCATCAGATCCCCTTCTATCATTACAACATGGGGAATGACTATAAGGTAGTGAATGATCTTTTGGAGTCCGAAAAACCCTGGAGCATGTTGTTCCTCTTCATTAGTGGGACTTGGGAGAATGGCAGGAAAATCAAGGCTGACATAAACCCAAGCCTTTTAACCAGTCGCTAGAATAGCATTGGTGAGTTTCTCTTGTTTTTTATATCATAAGTTATAAGCTTTTTGATTTAGACTAAGTTATATTCCTTTCTAGTTCTTTCGAAGAAGTTCTTGGGTTACTTGGAATTAGAGGAGGATACTTACGCCAAGCTAAATGCTTGGGGTTCAGAATACTGGGAAAATACCTTCCACAATTTCATCAAGTCAGGAAATTTTGTGAGGTCTCACCTGTGGGACACCACATGTAGAAGATATCTCACATGGGAAGATTTAACTACCCTCCCCCTGAAGATGTGATCCTAAAGAGGACGGAAGCCAAGGATGCTAAGTTATATCTACCTTCCAGGGCCAAATGCCCAATCAAAATGAAGAACATGAAGAAGAAGGCCACAACAGACGCAGATCAAACGACTACCGAGGGGACCGGTTCGGTGAACCAGGGGGGGCATCAATGTTGTCTTGCTGAAAGCAGTGGAGATAACAGTAAAGGAAGTTGGTGGGTCAAAGAACCCACCAAAGCCTCTGAAGAAGGATAAAACACGTAAGACCAACAACGATGAAAAAACTGCCAAGAAAAAAAGGGTCATTTTGGGAGCAGAGATACCATAAATCCTCCCCCAAGCTCCTACTGATCCTACTCTGCAGGAGGATATTCGAACTGACCTTCACTCCAGATAAGTCGCTTGTGATGGAAACGATAATGTAGACCTTGAGGTCTTTCAAGACATTTATATTTACTTTAATGATCTAGAGAAAGATGACTTCGCGGGTCCATACTGCCCTCCTAGTTCTTCCAATGTGGTGACTCATAATAGGAAGACATATGCCATATCTGGGGAGCAAGACACTTTTAGTCATATCCTCCTAGGCTATATCTGACTAGTACTTGATCTGGAAAGGCATGTAAGAACTCAAATATGTACCACTAATTCTCTAACCAGTAACAAGCAAAACTTGTCAGATAATCTTGTTAGTGCTCAACAAAGCATAAAGGTATTGAAGAAGGATATAGAATAGTTTGCTGCCAAACTGCTCGCATCAGAGACGGCCAACAAGGAGCTTCAAAACAAATACTCCAACCGGGAGATCTCTTCTTCACAAAACCTCACAGCTTTGAAGGATAAGTTGAAAACTAAATATGGGACTATCCAAACTTTATCCGATGAGAAGACCAAGTTTTAGAGTACAATTGAGGAGAAGATTAAAGAGAATGAGGAATTGGAACGCAAACAAAAACAAGCCGTCACTGCAGGTGTAGAGAAGTATGCCAATGAGGTAGTGGATTCCCTAGAGAAAGGAGGTGATGGGATCAAATCCGATATGGTCTTGTTGTTTCATGAGACCTTTCCCAAGAGGACCCTTGGTCCCCTGTGGAAATATGTGGACTACAACGACATCCCATTCCACACCTTAGCAGATGGTGATAAGAAAAACTAATCTATTGGAGTTGACTCCATTGATGATGATGAAGGAACGGGTGAGAGATCAATTACTAAACTCAAAAGTCCCAAAAACGATGGCGGTGAAGAAAAATCCGAACGGAACAAGCCTTAAGGTTTTATTATGTAATTTTTGTTTTTTTGAAATACTAAAGTCCTTGGCTGGCTAAGGTATTTTCTGTACTATTGATCGGTTCGAGTCTGATCAGGTTTAATCATCAAATTTCCCTTTTGTTTAATACTTTGTTTAAATCTTTCATGGCCAATGTTTAAGTAGCCCATAATATTTTAGAAGTGTTGAACAAAAGTATCCAATATCTCCGAACACATGTGTTTAAGAATTGTGATCATGTGCTAAACATATCCGATAAACCCAAGAAAACTTGAGAGTCGGGGTGTTGAATAAGAAATTTAAAACAAAATCATAACAGACTTTTAAAAAAGGCATCATATATTATTAAAAAATCCAGACACCTCATTAAAACCTCCCCGCGCCACCAGGGTAGGAAAGAGTATGCCCCCCTAATATTTACATTGGTATATAACAAATAAATATCTATAAAGGAGCTTTATTCTAAATATAAGTTGAGATGCTCAACATTCCACGAATGCTTTAGAGATCTCCCTTATTTGTCTTGGAGCCTGTATGTCCCTGACTTGACCTTTTCCAAGACCATATAAGGGCCTTCCCAGTTTGGAGCCAGTTTACCAAACTAATTCTTCTTAGTATGTAAAAATACTTTTCTTAAAACTTTGTCCCTTACTTGAAAATCTCTTTTTTAAACTTTGGAAACAAATCTGCTCCTCATAAAACCTTGGTAGTGTGCTGTTCTCAGGTGTACTTTAACCTTATTTTTCTTCTATTAACTCCAGCTGCTTCCTAACTGCTACATCATTAGCCTGTTCAGAATAGTGTTGGACTCTGTGTGACGGTAACGTAGCCTCTATGAGAGTAATTACATCCATCCTACATACCAAAGAAAGAGGAGACTCTTTTGTGGCAGCCCGATGAGTAGTTCGGTAGCCGCACAAAACTTCTTGTAAATAATTTGGCCACTTTCCTGCAGCTCCCTCTAAATTTTTCTGTTAAAGCCATCCATTCCAGTTGCGCTTGTTGGATTGACGCTTTGGATGATGTCAAAAAGTTTATCTTCAATAGGAGTTTCCAAAAGTAAGTTGTTACCTGAATCTATAGTTAACTTAGGAATAATGTTAAATTGACTATAATTCATTTTGTTAGTTTCATCATTATAATTAAGATAAGGAAAATCAGTAAGAGTGTCTTTGAATTAGGGTTCAACAGATAAGGTTAAAAAGTTATCATTTGTGATCCATTCATTGTCTTCTTTAATGCTGGAGATTCCATTCCCTTATTCTTTACATAATTGTTGTCGGTCTTAGTGTTCCTATCCCCATCATTAATCAAATTTGAGTAGCATTTTGGTATCAATATTATTTTTCAACTGTAAGAGGCTTGAGATATTCAGCATTAGCCTTAGCCAAGTTGATTCTGTCATCCATGTTGTTAGAGTTCTGATATTTAGCTTTCAAATTTTAATCAGTTTCCTCAGTCTCAACCACATTGTCAAAAATATTACCAAAAAAAAATATATTCCAATTCTTGAGAGCAGCCTTAAGTCTCTTAGAAAACAAGCATAATAATTCTTTCCATTTTCTGATTCCAATAGGTCTATACAAAGCTTTGAAAGTCAGTTTTCAGAGTCCAGATATTAAGAAACTTGAATAATATTTACTCATGTCCTTTGATATAGTGATACATTGAGGATTATGATCGGAGCAAGACATGGCAATGTGAATTACTTTAGTTTCATAGAAATAATCAGACCAATCTTGATTAAAAAAGACACAACCCATCGTTTCCATTTCGACTTGTACCAAGTAAATCTTGTCCCAAAATATCTTGCGTCCTCGAGAAAACAGTCTCTCATGGTAGCATAAAATCATCAATACTATTTTGAAAGTAAGTAGTAGAACTCAACTAGTCATCAGAGGAAGATATTACTTTGAAATCACCCAATATCATTCATTTTTTTAATGTGATAGATATGGTTCCCCATAAATCAGTTCTATTAGCGCTCTGACATTTAGCATAATAAATAGATATAATATTAATATACAAAGATACTATTATACAAATTAACTTTCCCTCCATCAACTTTATTGACAACATATCAAGGATATGTGGTGATCATCATCTCTTTATCGTTTTTTATTACGAAATCATCTACTGATCATCTCACGCAAGTATACACGGTCAAATAGTAGCAAGTAATAAGTAAGTAAGATCGTTCCCACGAAGACCAGGTGTATATGACAAGAATTCACTTATGCAACAAAGTATGATTATTAGACTAATGCTTGAACGAGTAATAAAGTATGGGTGAATGAATATAACTAAGCAAATTAACTAACGAGTTTACTTATGCGAGAGAAAACATGGAACCCTAACTTCATTGTTTATTTTAATCAAAGTATTAATATACTTAATAAATGTATATGATAACAACGATTACTAATCAGATAACACGAAATCAGAATATGCTACCTTTCAGTACATGTAAACCAACCCACTTAAACAATCACAAAAGAGATAGCAGTTAAGCAGACACCGCTTGCATGACAATCTTATATGTCTATACGAATTGAGGTACAATTGGTTTTAAATGCAAGTTATCTATTTCGATTACATAGGGTAATATGATATGGTTAGTGACATATTACGAATCGTGAACAATCACAATACGAATTATTCAAGAACCTATGCTAGCATGGCAAGTTCTAAACCCTTAAATCCACTTTTGCATTCATTAATGATTAACAAACTAGATGTTCACGACGCATCTAACGATAATCACAACCATATTAGGTAACTGATAAACGTATCTCACAAATCAATGAAGCAATCAAACCCTAATTATTATTCAAACAAATTCGTTAGAGTTCCAAGACAACGATTAGTTCGTAATCGAACGAATCATCATCACGGGCTCAAAAGTTAACATAGCTCTAAGAAGAATGTAAATAATCGAATAAGAGTTTAGAGAACGTTAAACCGAACAGTAGCCGTAAGTATCGCCTGACAGAAACACTCCGTAAACTGCCGATCGAAATCAAAAGCAGCCGTCACCTGCTTCGTTTCCGCCGGCTGGTTCTATGTTACAGATTGAAAAAAACAATAAGTAGCCAACTCCCTTTTGTCCTTTTTTTTCTCTCGCTTTGAATTATGTAGGTTAAAAACGTAGCCAATTATGTTTTCTCTTCTTGCTCTATGTTTCTCTGCCGTAAAACCAAGTCAGTGTACATTTACGTTTTTTTCCTCTATTTATAAAATGGCCGAAACCCTAAAAGAGCCCAATTTTGATTTTTCTTCCTCTGGGCTTTTTATCTTCTTTCCTTTTCTTCTCGCTTTAATCTGCCAAAAAACCAGGTAGAAGCTCTATTACGAATCATGAAATGTTTATGCTAAATAAGATAATATTTTAAACAATATAGCTAAATAAAACCCTACCATTCGTCTAATATATTTTTCTTAATTCAGCATTAATTTTCTTTTGTACTCTATAGCTAAATAAAAGCACTTGTCATAATATACAATATTTTTTTTTCAAACAAATACTTTTAACAAATAATATAATTTCAATAAATTTTAGGAAATATATTTACTTTTTTTTTTCTTTTTTTTTCTACCGGATTTTTCTGTTCTATTTCCTCTCTAGTGGGCCCCCACTAGTAAAATTATAATAAAAAATGAAAATGAATCGATCTATTTCTTCCGATTCATGCACCACTAAATTGCCCTCAAGTACATTAATTTTCCAGTTTCTTCAATTTCAACCCAAAATTTATTAATATTATCACAATTTACCCGCGACACAACTCCAGCCCTTTACTGCAAATTTTCTTTGGAACAGAAGGCCTAGTGGTGCACGTAAAGGACCCAAAATTTTCAAAATTATAAATTATTAAGAACATTATGAGCATTCTATTCCCAAAAAGTTTATATTGTCTGCATATAGTTATACCTACGAGAATGAATGAAAAACACTTAGAAACACCATGAAAACATGTTAACCGACAACGATTTTAAGAATAATGGAAGCGTAATAAGTGACATGAAATGCACTTATCAAACCCCCAAACTTAAACTGTTTCTTGTCCTTAAGAAATGCAAAACAGGTTTAACAATTGATGCATGAATGTAATTAAATTTAAATGAATGCAAGAATGCAATGATCCCGAACGAGTATCCGTAACTAATTCAACATAAATGCCTCAACAAATGTAATGACCTTGGAATGCGAAATAACCAGGTACTCAAATGCTAGCAATACAAGCGTAGAAGCGTGCGTGTGTGCTCAAACTCAATCAATATGTTTTAAGTACAAATTAATGGACCTTACTTGTTCTTATCATAATAATCACAAGTTTAGAAACGAAATACAACCTAGATTCTTCATAGTCAAGATGCACATCCATATTTCTCCGGGGTATTCAAACATTTAGTATGCTTTATTCTATATACAGACACACAAAGGCTTATTTGACCATGCAATGGACGAAGTCCCCAAAAGACTTATACAAGGGTGCCCATGTAGCGAGCGTTAGGTTAGCGGATCCCAAACCGAAAAAGTCTTAGGTCACTAAGCACAAAGTCCCCTAGAACTTAATAACTCGAGTACCAAAGAGCTCATCCTAGCTAATTTTGCCTTTTATTTTTCATCTTTTATTTTTCTATTAGGAATGAGTGTGTTTTGCTCCATCTCATTCCCACTCTAGACTACTCTTAATACGCAGCCCCCAGCGAGAGGACACACGTCAACGAGCGGCTACTAGCCTTTGACGCCTAACTGAATAATACGCATATTTATCTTTTAACTCCCCCAAACTTATATTTTTGAATTCCATGAGCTAATAAATGACTAAGGTATGATTCTAAACCTAAAGAAGGATTGTGTATAATAATACTCAAGTGTGTCCGTAAGTAGCATAAAAACAATCGATGAGTGTATGTGTATTAATTGTGCTTCTTAATCAAGCAAGATAACTTACAAGCAACCTAATTAGATTTTATTCCTACTGTCATTCCAAACAATTTTCATCATTGGCTACTTAAGTAGAAACTGCAACTCAATGGATGAAAGATGCAAAATGCATGAACAAAATATTATGCTAATAGACTAACTCGATCCTAAACAAATTCTATATGATCATGGCATGAATATGCAAATAAGCATGACTAACATGAAGATGCACTGTCTATCCTGAATAACTACTATGATGAATGCAACTACAACAAATTAAAAGATACATGAAACACTCCCCTATTCGTCCAACAGTGTTGATCATTGTTTCCCAGGGGGTTGCCTCCCACGAAGCGCTTGTTTAACGTCGATAGCTCGACGATACTGCTCGTAATCATGTAGTTTCGAGACTGATGCTAAATACCTCTTAGTTCACCGCCTCTCCATAGTAATGCTTGAGTCATTGACTATTGACTTTGAATGCTTTATCTGGCGATTCTTCATAGATTTCAACTGCTCCATGTGGATATAGTGTCTTGACTTTAAAAGGGCCAGACCATCTTGACTTGAGCTTCCAAGGGAAAAACTTTAGACGAGAGTTTAAAAGAAGAACCAGTTGACCCGAGTCAAAAGCTTTATGTAGAAGCTTCTGATCATGCCATTTCTTGAGTTTTTCCTTATACATTTTCGAGTTCTCATAGGCTTGAGACCGAAACTCGTCAAGTTCATTCCATTGAAGCACACGCTTCTCACTAGCTGCTTGAATGTTGAAATTCAACTTCTTTAACGCCCAGAATGCCTTATGCTCGAGTTTTGATGGAAGATGACAAGCCTTACCATATACTAACTGAAATGGTGACATCCCAAGTGGAGTTTTGTAAGCCGTTCGGTATGCCCATACCGCTTCATCTAACTTCAAAGACCAATCTTTCCTCGAAGGAGTCACCATTTTTTCAAAGATTCGCTTGATTTCTCGATTCGAGACTTCAGCTTGACCATTAGTTTGAGGGTGATAAGCGGTAGCACCACAATGAGAAACACCATATTTACCCAACAAGGTTGTGAACTGACGATTGAAAAAGTGAGTCCCTTCATCACGGATTATAGCACGAGGAGTTCCAAAGCGAGTGAAGAGTTGCTTACGAAGGAAATTGAGCACTACCTTAGCATCGTTAGTTAGGAGAGCTTTCACCTCAACCCACTTAGATACGTAATCCACAGCTAAGATTATGTATAGTTTGTTGCAGAATAACACAAATGGTCCCATGAATTCTATTCCCCACACATCGAATACCTCGACCTCAAGAAGCATGTTAAGGGGCATCTCATTCCGCCTAGTATATTACCCACCGTTTGGCATTGATCGAATCTACAAACGTACAAATGCGCATCCTTAAACAAGGTAGGCCAGTAGAAACCTTCTTGAAGAACTCGAGCAGCTGTCTTATCCCCATCAGAATATCCTCCATAAACCGTAAAGTGACAATCATGTAAAACTTTCTCAATCTCGTTGTAAGCGACATATCATCTTATCAGCACACTGTTTAAACAAGAATGGTTCATCCCAAAGATACCATTTCACGTCATGGCAGAATTTCTTCCTTTGAGCCCAAGTAAAATCTGAAGGAATCATATTGCTAACCAGATAGTTAACAAAATCAGCAAACCACGACACTTCTCCTTGGATCCGGAACAACTGCTCATCTGGGAAACATTTGTTGATAAAAAAATTTCCATCTCCATTGTCTTTCTCATGTTGCTAAAGACGTGAGAGATGGTCAGCTACCTGGTTTTCAATCCCTTTTATGTCTTTAATTTCCAACTCGAATTCCTGAAGCAAGAGTACCCATCGAATTAAGCGTGGCTTGGCATCCTTTTTAGATATCAAGTATTTGATGGATGAATGGTCCGTGAAAACCGTGACCTTAGCACCAAGCAAGTAGGATCTGAACTTCTCAAAACCATAAACAACAGCCAAAAGCTCTTTTTTAGTAACAATGTAGTTTCATTATGCATCATTGAGGGTTTTACTGGCATAATGAACCACGTGAAACACCTTTAGCTTCCTTTGACCAAGAACGACTCCCACAACGAAGTCAATGGTATCACACATCATCTCAAATGGCTCTTCCCAGTTAGGTGCAGTGATGATAGGGGCTAAAGTCAACTTTTTCTTCAAGAGATCAAATGAAACGAAACACTCTTCAGTAAATCGAAAGGGAACATCCTTTTCAAGTAGACTACAAAGTGGTTTGGTGATCTTTGAGAAGTCCTGTATAAAACGTCTATAGAATCCAGCATGACCAAAGAAATTACGAATTCCTTTTACTGAGACAAGAGGACGAAGTTTTTTGATAGTTTCAAGCTTGGCCTTGTCCACTTCTAAACCCCTATTAGGCACCTTGTGTCCAAGGATTATTCCTTCTTGTACCGTGAAGTGACATTTTTCCCAATTAAGAATGAGGTTTGTTTCCACACATCTCTCAAGTACTCTACCCAGATTAGATAGACAACAATCGTATGATTTCCCAAAGACTGTGAAATCATTCATGAACACCTCCATGATATTACAAACCATATCAGAGAAAATTGCCATCATGCACCTTTAAAGAGTAGCGGGTGCATTGCAAAGTCCGAACGAGACACGTCAAAAAGTGAATGTACCAAAAGGGCATGTGAAGGTGGTCTTCTCCTGATCTTCCAAAGCTATAAAAATATGATTGTAGCCTGAATATCCATTGAGCATACAGTAATACTCATAGCGCCTGCCAACCTATCCAACATCTGATCAATCAATGGAAAGGGAAAGTGCTCATTTCTAGTGGCCTTATTCAATTTACGATAATCCGGAACAACTGCTCATCTTGGAAAAATTCGTTGATAAAATTTCCATCTCCCTTGTCTTTCTCATGTTGCTAAAGACGTGAGAGGTAGTAAGCTACATGGTTTTCAATCCTCTTCATGTATTTAATTTCCAACTCGAATTCCTGAAGCAAGAGTACCCATCTAATTAAGCGTGGCTTGGCATCCTTTTTAGATAGCACGTACTTGATGTATGAATGGTCCGTGAAAACCGTGACCTTAGCACCAAGCAAGTAGGATCTGAACTTCTCAAAACCATAGACAACAACCAAAACCTCTTTTTCAGTAACGATGTAGTTTCGTTATGCATCATTGAGGGTTTTACTGGCATAGTGAACCACGTGAAACACCTTCAGCTTCCTTTGACCAAGAACGACTCCCACAGTGAAATCACTGGCATCACACATCATATCTAATGGCTCTTCCATTTAGGTGCAGTGATGATAGGGGCTAAAGTCAACTTTTTCTTCAAGAGCTCAAAAGCAACGAAACACTCTTCAGTAAATCGAAAGGGAACATCCTTTATAAGTAGACTACAAAGTGGTTTGGTGATCTTTGAGAAGTCCTGAATAAAACGTCTATAGAATCCAGCATGACCAACGAAATTACGAATTCCTTTTTCTAAGACAAGAGGATGAAGCTTTTTTATCGTTTCAAGCTTGGCCTTGTCCACTTCTAAACCCTCTTAGACACCTTGTGTCCAAGGATAATTCCTTCTTGTACCGTGAAGTGACATTTTTCCCAATTAAGAATGAGGTTTGTTTCCACATATCTCTCAAGTACTCTACCTAGATTAGATAGACAACAATCGTATGATTTCCTAAAGACTGTGAAATCATCCATGAACACCTCCATGATATTACAAACCATATCAGAGAAAATGGCCATCATGCACCTTTAAATAGGAGCGGGTGCATTGCAAAGTCCGAACGAGACACGTCAAAAAGCGAATGTACCAAAAGGGTATGTGAAGGTGGTCTTCTCCTGATCTTCCAGAGCTATACAAATCTGATTGTAGCCTGAATATCTATCGAGCATACAGTAATACTCATAGCGCCCGCCAACCTATCCAACATCTGATTAATCAATGGCAAGGGAAAGTGATCCTTTCTAGTGGCCTTATTCAATTTACGATAATCCATCAAATTCTTCATCGAGTTACTGTCCAAGTGGGGATGAGATAATTCTTTTCATTTGTTACTACTGTCATTCCTCCCTTCTTTTATACACATTACACCGGGCTTACCCACGGACTATCGGAGATAGGATAGATAAAGCTTGCATCTAGCCACTTCAAAATTTCTTCACCACCTCTTTCATGATTGGCCAGTAGAAACCTGCTTGAAGAACTCAAGCAGATGTCTTATACCCTGTAGAATATCCTCCATAAACCGTAAAATGACAATCATGTAAAACTTTCTCAATCTCACTGTAAGGGACATATCATCTTATTAGCACACTGTTTAAACAAGAATGGTTCATCCCAAAGATACCATTTCACGTCATGCAAGAATTTCTTCCGTTGAGCCGAAGTAAAATCTGAAGGAATATAGTGCTAACCAGATAGTTAACAAAATCAGCAAACCACGGCACTTCTCCTTGGATCCGGAACAACTGCTCATCTGGGAAAAATTCGTTGATAAAATTTCCATCTCCCTTGTCTTTCTCATGTTGCTAAAGACGTGAGAGGTGGTTAGCTACCTGGTTTTCAATCCCCTTTATGTCTTTAATTTCCAACTCGAATTCCTGAAACAAGAGTACCCATCGAATTAAGCGTGGCTTGGCATCCTTTTTAGATAGCAGGTACTTGATGGATGAATGGTCCGTGAAAACCGTGACCTTAGCACCAAGCAAGTAGGATATAGACTTCTCAAAACCATAGACAACAACCAAAACCTCTTTTTCAGTAACGATGTAGTTTCGTTATGCATCATTGAGGGTTTTACTGGCATAGTGAACCACGTGAAACACCTTCAGCTTCCTTTGACCAAGAACGACTCCCACAGCGAAATCACTGGCATCACACATCA
Organism: Limnanthes douglasii subsp. nivea; assembly: GCA_036936605.1. Lineage (NCBI taxonomy): Eukaryota > Viridiplantae > Streptophyta > Magnoliopsida > Brassicales > Limnanthaceae > Limnanthes > Limnanthes douglasii. The sequence continues at coordinate 287,126,596 of JAUPFV010000001.1, forward strand.
TATCTAATGGCTCTTCCATTTAGGTGCAGTGATGATAGGGGCTAAAGTCAACTTTTTCTTCAAGAGCTCAAAAGCAAAGAAACACTCTTCAGTAAATCGAAAGGGAACATCCTTTTCAAGTAGACTACAAATTGGTTTGGTGATCTTTGAGAATTCCTGAATAAAACGTCTATAGAATCCAGCATGACCAAAAAAATTACGAATTCCTTTTTACTGAGACAAGAGGATTAAGCATTTTGATCGTTTCAAGATTGGCCTTGTCCACTTCTAAACCCTCTTAGACACCTTGTGTCCAAGGATAATTCCTTCTTGTACCGTGAAGTGGCATTTTTCCCAATTAAGAATGAGGTTTGTTTCCACATATCTCTCAAGTACTCTACCGAGATTAGATAGACAACAATCGTATGATTTCCTAAAGACTGTGAAATCATCCATGAACACCTCCATGATATTACAAACCATATCAGAGAAAATGGCCATCATGCACCTTTAAATAGGAGCGGGTGCATTGCAAAGTCCGAACGAGACACGTCAAAAAGCGAATGTACCAAAAGGGTATGTGAAGGTGGTCTTCTCCTGATCTTCCAGAGCTATACAAATCTGATTGTAGCCTGAATATCCATCGAGCATACATTAATACTCATAGCGCCCGCCAACCTATCCAACATCTGCTTAATCAATGGCAAGGGAAAGTGATCCTTTCTAGTGGCCTTATTCAATTTACGATAATCCATCAAATTCTTCATCGAGTTACTGTCCGAGTGGGGATGAGATAATTCTTTTCATTTGTAACTACTGTCATTCCTCCCTTCTTTTATACACATTACACCGGGCTTACCCACGGACTATCGGAGATAGGATAGATAAAGCTTGCATCTAGGCACTTCAAAATTTCTTCACCACCTCTTTCATGATTGGCCAGTAGAAACCTGCTTGAAGAACTCGAGCAGATGTCTTATACCCTGTAGAATATCCTCCATAAACCGTAAAATGACAATCATGTAAAACTTTCTCAATCTCATTGTAAGGGACATATCATCTTATTAGCACACTATTTAAACAAGAATGGTTCATCCCAAAGATACCATTTCACGTCATGCAAGAATTTCTTCCGTTGAGCCGTAGTAAAATCTGAAGGAATATATTGCTAACCAGATAGTTAACAAAATCAGCAAACCACGGCACTTCTCCTTGGATCCGGAACAACTGCTCATCTGGGAAAAATTCGTTGATAAAATTTCCATCTCCCTTGTCTTTCTCATGTTGCTAAAGACGTGAGAGGTGGTTAGCTACCTGGTTTTCAATCCCTTTTATGTCTTTAATTTCCAACTCGAATTCCTGAAGCAAGAGTACCCATCGAATTAAGCGTGGCTTGGCATCCTTTTTAGATAGCAGGTACTTGATGGATGAATGGTCCGTGAAAACCGTGACCTTAGCACCAAGCAAGTAGTATATGAACTTCTCAAAACCATAGACAACAACCAAAACCTCTTTTTCAGTAACGATGTAGTTTCGTTATGCATCATTGAGGGTTTTACTGGCATAGTGAACCACGTGAAACACCTTCAGCTTCCTTTGACCAAGAACGACTCCCACAGCGAAATCACTGGCATCACACATCATATCTAATGGCTCTTCCATTTAGGTGCAGTGATGATAGGGGCTAAAGTCAACTTTTTCTTCAGGAGCTCAAAAGCAAAGAAACACTCTTCAGTAAATCGAAAGGGAACATCCTTTTCAAGTAGACTACAAAGTGGTTTGGTGATCTTTGAGAAGTCCTGAATAAAACGTCTATACAATCCAGCATGACCAAAAAAATTACGAATTACTTTTTACTGAGACAAGAGGATTAAGCTTTTTGATCGTTTCAAGCTTGGCCTTGCCCACTTCTAAACCCCTCTAAGAAACCTTGTGTCCAAGGATAATTCCTTCTTGTACCGTGAAGTGACATTTTTCCCAATTAAGAATGAGGTTTGTTTCCACATATCTCTCAAGTACTTTACCCAGATTAGATAGACAACAATCGTATGATTTCCCAAAGACTATGAAATCATCTATGAACACCTCCATGATATTACAAACCATATCAGAGAAAATGGCCATCATGCACCTTTAAAAAGTAGCGGGTGCATTGCAAAGTCCGAACGAGACACGCCAAAAAGCGAATGTACCAAAAGGGCATGTGGAGGTGGTGTTCTCCTGATCTTCCGGAGCTATACAAATCTGATTGTAGCCTGAATATCCATCGAGCATACAGTAATACTCATGGCCCGCCAACCTATCCAACATCTGATCAATCAATGGCAAGGGAAAGTGATCCTTTCTAGTGGCCTGATTCAATTTACGATAATCCATGCAAATTCTTCATCGAGTGACTATCCGAGTGGGGATGAGATAATTCTTTTCATTTGTTACTACTGTCATTCATCTCTTCTTTGATACATATTACACCGGGCTTACCCACGGACTGTTGGAGATAGGATAAATAAATCTTGCATCTAGCCACTTCAAAATTTCTTTCTTCACCACCTCTTTCATGATAGGATTTAGCCTCATTTGATGCTCGATAGATGGTTTGCTCCCTTCTTCTAGCAGAATCTCGTGCATACAGTAAGAGGGACTTAGTTCCTTGATATCTGCTATGGTCCAACCAATGGCTGATTTGAACTTCCTCAGAACTCTCAATAGCTTTTCTTCCTCACTACCTCAAAGGTTAGATGCAATAATAACAGGTAATGTAGATTACTCTCCTAATAAAGCATACTTGAGATTGTCTGGCAGTGGTTTGAGTTCAAGTTTAGGAGCTTCTTCTAGCGAAGGTTTAAGCCTTTCCTGAGAATCCTTAAGATCACCCACTCCAAGTGACTCATGTGGAATATTGAGTCTCTTTTGATACGGGGCTGCCGGTAGTAGTTGAACACATTCAAATATTTCGTCGTCTTCGAAGTCAGATTAACCATGTAGGACTCTGCCCAGAATGTCTGAACTTGCAAACATTCCTCACCTCATTACTGTGCAAAGAATCGACCGTATCCAACCTGAAACATTCCTCACCTTCTGTTGGATATTTCATAGCTTTGAAAACGTTGAAAGGGACATTCTCATCTTGCACTCTCATAGTGAGCTCCCCTTTCTAGACATCAATCAACATTTTTCCCGTAGCCAAGAATCGTCTTCCCATGATTATAGGGATATTTTTGTCCTCTTCAAAATCAAAGATAACAAAGTCAGCCGGAAAGATGAGCTTATCTACCTTTACTAAGAAATCTTCTACGATACCATGAGGATATGTGATAGATCGATCAGCCAGTTGCAAAGAGATGTTTGTCGGTTTTGGCTCAGGTAGCCCAAGTTTCTCAAACACAGATATGGGCATCAGATTGATGCTCGCTCCCAAGTCACATAAACATTTGCTGAAATATAAATTGCCGATCAAACAAGGAATGATGAAGCTTCCTGGATCTTTAAGCTTAGGAGGAAAATTTTATGGTAAGATCGCACTACATTTCTTAGTGAGCTCCACTGTCTCAAAATCATCAAGCTTTAGCTTTTTTTTGAAAGAATTCCCTTCATGAACTTGGCCTAACTAGGCATTTTCTCTAATGCTTCAACAAAAGGTATGTTGATGTGTAGCTTCTTTAATACCTCCGAAAATCTTCCAAATTAAGTAGCTAGCTTATGTTTCTGCAAACTATGCAGAAAAGGTGGAGGAGGCTAGATCGTGGGCTCAACAACTGATTGAGATGGCTTTTTAGGTGGCTGATCTTGATCATAATTTACCTCAGATGAGGGCTGATTTTGAGCAGAATTTTTCAGAATGGGCTGTTTTTTTAGAAGAATCAGGCTCTTATTCAATGGTGGGGTTTTCAGAAACCATTCCTGATCTCAAGGTGATCGCTTGGCATTTCTCCTTTCCGTTTTGTTTACCTGGATTATACTCTGTGTCGCTAGGACGAACTCCTTGAGGTCTAACAATCATGTTACTGGCCATCTGCCCAATCTGATTTTCTAAGGTCTTGTGAGATACCATCAGACTTTTAATCATGACTTTCATCTCTTCGAATTAAGAGTCTCTCACAGAATGTTGAGAAGGGCCAGGATGTTGATTCTGAGGGTGTCTTGGGGCGTACTGTTGAGATTGATGTTGCTGACCTTGTTGCTGAAATCCAGGAGGAGTGTATGGCTTAACACTATAATGGTGATTACCTTGTTGATTATTGCTCCAACTGAAGTTCGGATGATTTCTGTTGCTTGGGTGATAGGTGTTTGAGATTGGTTGTTGATTCTGCCTCTGAAAGTTACTCACAAATTTCACTGACTCAGTAGAGATATGGCATTGCTGAGTGTCATGCCCTCCAACACAAATCTCGCACACACTAGCTACCTAATGTACCCCTAGTTTAGTTAAAGAATCCACCTTCATGGTTAGAACTTCAAACTGAGCTGCTAAAGCAGTGGGAGTTTCTACGTTAAGAATACCAACTACTTTATGTTGTGACTGTCTCTGAGAAGGGTTCTTGAATTCATTAGCAGCCATCATCTCAAAGAGCTCGTGAGCCTCCTCATAGCTTTTCGTTAATAAGGCTCCCCTAGATGCAACATCGAGCATGGGCCTTGTTTGCACACTCAAACCATTGTAGAAGAAATTTATTACTAACCAATCAGGCATCCCATGATGAGGACATTTTCTGAGCATCTCCTTGTAACGCTCCCAAGCTTCACTTCAAGATTCACCACATGACTGAGAAAACTGAGTAATGGTATTTCTCATGGCGGCTGTTCTTGCCATGGGAAAGAATTTTAAGAGAAATTTCTGCCCAAGTATATCCCAAGTAGTGATAGAGCCTGCTGATAAAGAGTGTAACCAGCTCTTAGCTTTGTACCTCGGAGAAAATGGAAATAGTCTCAGTCTTATGGCATCATCTGAAACACCGTTGAACTTGAAAGTATCATAGATTTCAAGTAAGGTCATAATGTGCATATGAGGATCCTTAGATGAAGCTCCCCCAAACTGACAAGAATTCTGCATCATCTGAATAGTGCTGGGTTTAATCTCAAAACTATTCGCAGCAATATTAGGTCTGACAATGCTAGACTGAATATCCATGATCTTTGGTTGAGAGTACTCCAGGAGTGCTTTTAGAGGTGGATCTTATTTTTTAGAATTAATATCAGAATCTGAGAATAGTAACTTTGTTCCTTCCTTTGTTTCAAGATCTTTTTGTACTAGTTCTCTAGTTTGAGACGGTGTTTGTATACACACTCAATTACCTGAAGCACAAGAAAACACACGAAAAGAAAATAACCGAATCAAGTCAATAGTTTTATAACGGCCCCTACTAATAGCAATAAAACTCTAAAATAACACAGAGTCCCCGGCAACGGGGCCAAAATCTTGTTAGTCCTTTTCTCACGCAAGTATACGCGGTCAAATAGTAGCAAGTAATAAGTAAGTAAGATCGTTTCCAGGAAGCCCAGGTGTATATGACAAGAATTCACTTATGCAACACAGTATTATTATTAGACTAATACTTGAACGAGTAATAAAGTATGGGTGAATGAATATAACGAAGCAAATTAACTAACGAGATTAACTAACGAGTTTACTTATGAGAGAGAAAACGTGAGCTTATTTTCCTACCTTAAACAAGGTAGGCCAGTAGAAACCTGCTTGAAGAACTCGAGCAGCTGTTTTATCCCCAGCATAATATCCTCCATAAACCGTAAAGTGAAAATCATGTAAAACTTTCTCAATCTCACTGTAACGGACAGATCATCTTATCAGCACACTGTTTAAACAAAAATGTTTCATCCCAAAGATACCAGTTCACGTCATGCAAGAACTTCTTCCATTGAGCCCAAGTAAAATATGAAGGAATCATATTGCTAACAAGATAGTTAAAAAAATCAGCAAACCATGGCACTTCTCCTTGGATCAGGAACAACTGCTCATCTGGGAAACATTCGTTGATAATAATTCCATCTCCCTTGTCTTTCTCATGTTGCTCAATACGTGAGAGATGGTCAGCTACATGGTTTTCAGTCCCCTTCCTGTCTTTAATTTCCAATTCGAATTTCTGAAGCAAGAGTACCCATCAAATTAAGCGTGGCTTGGCATCCTTTTTAGATAACAGGTACTTGATGGATGAATGGTCCGTGAAAACCCTGACCTTAGCATAAAGCAAGTAGGATATGAACTTCTCAAAACCATAGACAACAGCCAAAAGCTCTTTTTCAATAAAGGTGTAGTTTCGTTATGCATCATTGAGGGTTTTACTGGCATAGTAAACCAAGTGAAACACCTTCAGCTTCCTTTGACCAAGAACGACTCCCACAACGAAATCACTGGCATCACACATCATCTCAAATGGCTCTTCCCAGTTAGGCGTAGTGATGATAGGGGTTGAAGTCAACGTTTTCTTCAAGACCTCAAGAGCAATGAAACACTATTCAGTAATCGAAAGGGAACATCCTTTTCAAGTAGACTATAAAGTGGTTTGGTGATCTTTGAGAAGTCCTGAATAAAACGTCTATAGAATCCAGTATGACCAAGAAAACTACGAATTCCTTTTAATTAGACAGGAGGAGGAAGATTTTTGATCGTTTAAAGCTTGGCCTTGTCCACTTTTAAACCACTCTTAGACTCCTTATGTCCAAAGATAATTCCTTCTTGTACCATGAAGTGACATTTTCGCAATTAAGAACGTGGTTTGTTTCCATACATCTCTCAAGTACTCTACCCATATTAGATAGACAGCCATCTTATGATTTTCCAAAGATTGTGAAATCATCCATGGACACCTCCTTGATATCACCAACCATATCAGAGAAAATGGCCACCATGCACCTTTGAAAAGTAGCGGGTGCATTGCAAAGTCCAAAAGAGACACGTCAAAAAGAAAATGTACCAAAAAGGCATGTGAATGTTGTCTTCTTTTGATTTTCCGGAGCTATACAAATGTGATTGTAACCTGAATATCCATCGAGCATAACGTAATACTTATGGCCCGCCAACCTATCCAACATCTGATCAATAAATGGAAAGGGAAAGAGATCCTTTCTAGTGGCCTTATTCAATTTAAGATAATCCATGCAAATTCTTCATCCAGTGACTGTCCGAGTGGGGATGAAATCATTCTTTTCATTTGTTACTGATGAGTCCGGATTTTCTCACCACTCACTGTGGGAACCAGACAGGGGAAATTCGGACAAAAACCACCCACTGAACCATCCGAACAGGACTAATGTATTAAAAACTAAATCACTTCATGACTTAGCTAATTACCTACCTGCTTAAAAACTAATGGGTCATTGAACTCGACCCAAATTCATAAGTGTGACCCGAAAGCCCATGTGGCTCATAATTAAGGGTATAAATACCCAACCACTTTCATTAATGACGGTAATGAACATTTAATACAACCAGGCAGCTTAACTCTCTCACTACAAACTACTTAAGCATTAAATACCCTTGAAATATCATAAAACTCTTGACAAAATTACCCTTAGTTGAAAATAATTCACACCAAATTGGCGACCATAGTGGGAGGAGAATGTGCCTGAATCTAGCATTCAAAACTATCAAGAAAAACTAGTTCGGATGAATTCGGACGTGCAAGAAGTGCCACAAGCTTTGGCAGAAGTGGTGGGGGAAAATGATGAATATACGATTGAGGAGAGAGATAGGTTGAAGGTTGAAATAGAAGCTTTGAGGGCTGCCAAGAGGGTAGAGATGGGAACAAAAGAGAAGTCTAAGGCGTCAGTAGCTCATCATACTGACAATCCAAGAGAGCATGAGCCATCAAAGACCCATGTGAGTGCAAAAAAGACTCATGCTAGCTCAAAAAAGTCTCTTTGGTCTAAACCGGTGGAAAGCTCAGATTCAGACTCAGAGTCTTCTAGTAGCTCCTCAAATAAAGATGGAGTCGAAGATTCCTTGTCATCCAGCAGCGATGAATTCCGTTCTAAAAAGAAACAAAAGTTGGTCAAAAAGTACCCAAGAAAAAGGGACAGGCATGGAAGGTTAAAGAGGCATCTGGGTAAAGGATCGTCTCAGAGTCATAGTCTTGGACAAGGACACGTAGACCGCTTGTTAATGGATCCTTTTGCCTTCCATGATGAGCCAGGTATCTTTGCAACTCCTAACGAAGATACTGTATTCAGTCGTGGCCGGAATTAGAGACAATCTCCATTGTCCTCCAAGATACGGTCTGGAAACCTTCCTAAGAGGTTTGACAGTACAAAAATGGAAAAATATGATGGCAGTAAAGACCCGGATAACCACTTGAAAAATTCAAAAAATTTATGATGAATTTTGATGATGACGATAAATTGCTTTGTAGAGCATTCTCCTAATCTTTTACGGGCAGTGCTCTGAAGTGGTACAACAGTTTGCCACAAGGCTGCATCAGAAATTTGGACACTTTTTGGGTGGCATTTCAGAGATAGTTTGTTGGAAATAAGGAAGTAAAGGGCAATGGAGTCACAATTTATCCATTGTGCCCAAGAACCAAACGAATCCTTAAAAGAATACATAAGTCGTTTTGTAAATACCAAGAATGGATTGGCTGATTGATTTGAACAAGTAGCAATAGCTTCTCTAAGGCAGGGCTTGAACCCTGTAAACTTGGCTGATTCAGTAACCAGGAAAAAGGCCATGATATCGGGAGGTCTACTGAATCAGGTCGGTAAACAGATTAATGTAGATGAAACAAAGAAAACTAGGGTGCACAGGCAGGTGAGGTCCGCTCCAGCTGCACCAAATCAAAACCAAAACCAGTCCGAGAACAAGGCGAAGGAAGCCGGACAAGGTCATCACAGAGCCAAAGCTCAATCTCATCCAGCTGCACCAGCCCACAGCCAGCAATCTAGTTATAAGCGAAGGCCTTGGGTTCAACCGGAGTGGTTTGCTGAGTTGAAAGAAAACGTAGCCACTATTTATGACAAAACTAAAGACAAAGTACACTACAGAAGGCCGACTGCATTGCAATCTCCTAAGGAGAGCAATAATAATTGTTTCTGCCAGTATCACCATGATATTGGCCATAACACTGAGAATTGTATTGCGTTGAAACAAGAAGTGCAAAATTTGATTGAAAGAGGAAAGTTGGGAGAGTATGTTAAAAGAAGAAGTGGAAATAGGCCTGATAATGCTCATCGGGCTGGTCCCAACAATGCAAGCACATCGGCTCCGGATGGGGCTATTGTAATAATCGAAAGGTTTGATGTAGAGTCAGAATATTTAGATCCTGATCCAACCCGGAATAAAGTGGGTGTTATCACAGAGTATTGCAGGATGGTGTTCGGACTTATTAGCTTTTTTGAGTCACTTATAATATTCGGGGGAGACACCATGACTGCACCAACTGCTTCTTTGCGAAAGAGGCACGTTCATACTTTAGCTACCCAACTGGAAGGATGCATGACTTCCTATCAATCAAAGATTCCATTTCCCTTTATTGTTTTCGATGAGGATGACTTGAGGGATATTGCTGGTCCTCATGAAGATGCTGTTGTCATAGGAGCATCCATTGGGGGAAATGACATAAGACGAATTTTGGTGGACACCAGAAGTTCAGCCAATATTCGTTTTTTTAACTTCCTACCAAAAAATTAAGAATCCGGCAGTAATTCAACGTTCTAACAAGTCAATTGTGGGTTTCAGTGGAAGCTCAACAGATGTGAACGGGGAGTTCGAGGAGGAGGTTTTGTTGGGCAAAGGCCCTTTTAAAAATATGGTTAGAATACTTTTTATTGTGTTGGATTGTCCCACTTGTTATAATGCTATTCTGGGGAGATCTTGGCTCTCCAGGATGCATGTTATGGCTTCAACAGTCCACCAATGCTTGAAGTATGCTGTGCAAGGACAGGTGGGAGTTGTTTGGAGCATCCAAAAGGTAGAAAGAGAGTGTTATGCAATAGCACTGGCCCCTCAGACGTTGGGGGCAGTCCGGATTAATGAGGAATAACAATTTGAGGGGCCCTCCGGGGGAGAGGGTGAAATTGATGACCCTAGAGAGACCCCTGGTGTTTTAATACCAATTGAAGAAGTTGAAACTCACTCGCTGGCTGAAGGAAAAAGTGTCAAGATAAGATCCAAGATGACATCAAAATTGAAGTGTAAAATGTTAAATTTCTTGAAAGACCATCAGCATGTCTTTGCTTGGACTACCAGCAGACATTATATCACACCAATTATCCATCGGAAGGGACATAACACTTGTTGTACAAAAGAGGAGAGCCTTTTCTAAGGAAAAGGCTGATGTCATAGTTCAAGAGGTTGACCGACTTACTAAAATGGGGCACATAAAGGAATCTCAATACCCTTTATGGACAACCAATCCCGTGTTGGTAAAAAATAAAAATGGTAAGTCACGTATGTGCATCGATTTCACAGATCTCAACAGAGCTTGCCCAAAAGATTTATATCCGGTCCCCCGAATTGATCAGTTGGTGGACTCTACATCTGGAAATAAGCTATTGTCTTTTATAGATACCTTCTCCGGGTATAATCAGATTCAAGTAGATCCGAAGGATCAAGAACATACTACATTTGTGACTGATAAGGGCCTCTATTATTATAAGGTGATGCCGTTTGGGTTAAACAATGCTGGGGTTACTTATTAGAAGTTGGTGAACAAGGCTTTTGCTGATAAAATTAGAAGAAACATGGAAGTTTACATGATGACCTGATGGTAAAAAGTGTGGATGAAGAACTACACTTGGCAGACCTCCGAGAAACGTTTGCCAACCTGGTAAAGGTGAATTTAAAATTGAATCCAGAAAAGTGTGTTTTTGGAGTGCAGTCCGGGAAATTCTTGAAGTATGTGATAAGTGAGAAAGGGATACAGCCTGATCCAGACCAACTTAATACTTTACTACAAATAGAGCCTCTTTAGAATATTAAAGAAGTACAACGATTGACCGGGAGGTTGGCTCCACTAAACCGTTTTATTTCAAGGTCTTCGGATAGGTGCACCCCATTTTTTCAAACTCTGAAAGGTGCAAAAGATTTCAACTAGTTCCCACAGTGTGATAAGGTCTTCGATGAGATTAAGAAGCACTTGTCTTCCCCAAAGAATCTGTTTAAAACTATTAATGGAGAGACCCTCTACGTGTACTTAGCAGTTTCTGATTGTGCTATAAGTTTAGTGTTGGTAAGGGAAGTGGATAATCATCCTCGTCCGGTGTACTATATCAGCAAGATCTTGATAGATGCAGAAAAATGGTATTTAAAGCTTGAAAAAATAGCACTAGTCCGGGTGATTGTTGCGAGGAAAATGAAGCCCTATTTTCAGGCTCATTCTATCATTGTCCGGACGTCTTTTCCCTTGAAAAAAGTTCTCCAAAAGGCAGACATTTCAAGTAGAATGACCAAGTGGTCAGTAGAGCTGGGAGACTACGATATTGATTTTTCCCCTCGAACAACCGTCAAAGCACAAACTGTGGCTGATTTCTTAGTTGAATTCCATTCAGATAGGGATACTAAACAAGCAACCGGTGTAAAAGATAAAAAAGTTTGGGTCATCCGGACTGATAGTGGATCATGTACCATAGGTTGTGGTGCTGGGATATGTTTAACCACTCCGTACGGTGACAGAATGTACCAGGCTATATGTTTTGCGTTCAGGGCTTCCAATAATGAGTCCGAATATGAATCTGCTATAGCTGGTTTGAAGTTAGCTCTCATCTGTGGATCCAAAAGGGTCAGGTTAATGAGCGACTCTCAGCTTCTTATCCATCATGCACAAGGTCAATCTGAAGCCAAAAAAGAGCAGCTGATTAAATATTTATTCATCCTGAAAGAAGTGACACTCAATTTCAAAAGCGTCACTTATGAGCACATACCCCGAACGAAAAATACGATAGCAGACTCCTTGGCAACCATAGCCTACGCTGAGTCCTACCCTTGGATACGTGTGCAAGAATGCCCATCCATTCAAATCAATCCGGATAAGGAAGAAGCAAGTTTGAATATACAGATAAAACAACCCCGAGATTGGAGATTTCCTCTCCTTCAATATCTCTCAGATGGCATCTTGCCTCCGGAAAAAGCAATAGCAAGAAAAATAAAAGACAAGGCTCGTGGTTTTGCCATCCTAAGAGATGTTCTTTATAAAACAAATCCTATAGTAAACCCCTCTTCCGATGTTTGGGGATCGAGGAGTCTCAAATAGTGCACTCCGAATTACATGACGGTGAGGGATTAGCACACTGTTGATTCAGGGCTCTAACTAGAAGAGTTTTGTTAGCTGGGTACTACCAGCCCTCCATAATGCAAGATGCCAAGGAGTTGGTAAAGAAGTGTGATCCATGCCAATGATACAGTAATGAAATTCATACCCCAACTGTCCATTTGGAGTCAAATTCTGAGCCAATACCTTTTTCTCGGTGGGGGCTAGATTTAGTGGGACCTCTACCCATGACGTCCGGGGGGTGCATAACTATAATTGTTGCCATTGATTACTTTTCGAAGTGGATCGAAGCAGCCCCATTGGCCGAAACTACCTCAAAAGCTGTTATCAAATTCATCATGTCTAACATTTGTTGCAGATTTGGGGTTCCACAGAAGATAACTACAGACAATGGGCCATAATTCGACAACAAGGAAATGGAGAATTTCTGCGCCTCTAGAGGCATTCAACACTGCTTCTCTTCTCCTTTCTACCCACAGGAAAACGGTCAAGTTGAAGTGACTAACAGGACCATATTGTCTGGTCTTAAAAAGAATTTAGAGGGAGATGCTAAAAAATGGCCAAGTTATCTACAAGAAGTCTTATGGGCCTACCGGACCACTCCCGGGGCTGCAACACAAGAGTCTCCCTTTGCCTTAGTATATGGGATGGATGCCATAGCTCCCATAGAAGCTACTCTTCCTTCATTTCGGGTTCATAATTTTTCCGAACACGCTAACAAAGTGGCGGTCAGAGGCTAGCTTGACTTGATAAAAGAAAGAAGAGTTAAGGCTCACCTCAAAGCCACACACTATCAAGGTTTGATGAGAAACATGTTTGCTTCTAAAATTAGGAGAAGGGATTTTCAACCAGGGGATAAAGTATTGAGGAAATTATTCCTACATACCAAAGAGAAGCAGTTCGACAAGTTAGCTCCAACTTGGGAAGGACCCTATGTGGTCAGTGAAAAGCTTAAGCCTGGGACATACCAGCTCCAAGATAAGGATGAAATGATTTTGAATCACCCCTGGAACATTGAGCACCTCCGGTTGTACTTGGAATGAAAACTATGTAAATATTTACTTGTTTAAAAGTTCATGTAAATATTCGGGGGCATACTCTTCCTACCCCGGTGGCGTGGGCAGGTTTTAATGAGGTATCCGGTCTTTTTTATAAAATATGATGCCTTCTTAAAAGATTCGGAGTGTTTCCGTTAATAGTTTTCCTTGAAATTTTTTATCAATAGCAGACCAGATTGAAATTGTAGAGTGATGACTACTTAAACATTTGTCATTAGAGAATTTAAACACTCTCACTTTAAAATACTTGTAAAATAACTAAGGGATGTTTAAACATTAGCCACCAAAGTTGAAAAACTATGAAACAATGCAGGAGTTGTGTAAAATGAAACTACCCATTAACATATACGAAATGCCTTGGCCATCCAAGGACTTTGAGTTTTCAAAATAGAATGGTTTATCCGGACAAGGGCCGAACATGGTTACAAAAAATTCCTTGGCCATCCTAGGACTTTGTTTCAATCACAAAAAATGTCTTGGCCATCTAAGGCTTTCTTAGATGGCTCAGCCTCACTTGGCTTTCTCTTCTTTGGGTCATCATTTTCTTCATCCAGACTCTCCCTAGTTTTTTCCTCTTCATCGGTTGTGTCATCCCAACCACTAGAGTAGTTATGCTTGTCACCATCAGCCATCGTCTGGAATGGGAGGTCTTCATACTCTACAAACTTCAATAAATCTCCAGTGTCCTCTTCGGAAATTTCTCATAAAAGAGCAGGACCATATCTGACTTGACTTCGGCATACCTTTCCTCCTGAGAGTCTATCACAGTGTTTGTATAGGCATCAATCCTACTTTGGATTGTTTTCTTTTGTTTTTTTAACAAGTCAGCTTTTTCTTGTTCAGCCTTGGACACAGTGTTTTCAAGCGAAACCTTGTCATTAGTTAGGGTTTGAATGATGTTGTCTTTGGCCTTCATCTCCTCTTTTGAAGAAGAGAGGTTTTTCTCCAGATTCGATTGCTTCAATTGGATTTCTTTGACAACTCCCTTCAAAGTGGCCAGCCTGGTGGCCTAGTCCTCCTGACTTTTCTTCAACTCCTCATTTTCCTTCTTCAATACCTCAACATTTTGGTTGGCACTAAGGAGGTCGCTAGATAATTTCTCTTTATCGGAGTTGAGTGTGGTGATAATGGCCGACTGATTTCGCACTTACTTTTCCAACTAGCTGGATATTTCTCAGTAAGGAGTGGGTGACAAGGTCTCTTTCACTTGAAACAGAAAACGACCTGCCATTGAAATTGACGATATTCGAAGAGCTTGGGGGGAGGTAGGGTCCAGCAAAATCATCTTTGGCAAAGTCTTCAAAGTAAAGACCAATCCCTTGAAGCCCAGTGATGTCGACACCATCAATATTAATGTCCCCTCCGGCACCCTCTCTGGTGTGAAAGTCACTGGGGATTTCTTCTGCTTGAGTAGGGTCAATTGGGTCAACTGGAGGAAGAGGCTCCAGAGACCGGAGAGAAACTTCATCTCCCTTGGAGGTTTTCTTTTTCTTGGCCTCCCTCTCTACGCCTTCTGCTCCCCGTATTCTGTCTTTCTTAGGAGCCTTTGGGGGTTTTGGAGATCCAACCACTTCCCGGGTGCTTTCATGCTCCACCACTTGTAATAAAGCAACATCAATATGTCCATGGTCTTTCCCCTCTGGGTTTGTTGGGACAGCTTCCTCCACCTTGGTAGGATTGGCCTCAACCACACATTGCTTGCCTTTGCCCTTCTTGCCCTTCATCTTGCTTGGGGCTTTAACTCTGCCCGGCAAGACCAATTTTGCATCATTTCCCTCTGTCTTCCGGAGAATCACCCCCGGAGGGGTGGAGTGGTTAATTCCTCCCAAGACAAATCCCTCCGGTTGGTTGTATTCCAGAGATGGGATCTTGTTAAATTTCCTTTGGTAAAACAGTTGCGGAAGCGGTTTCCCCATTTCTCAGCAACCCAAGCATTTAGCTTGGCACAAGTAGTATGCCCAACCTCTAAGTAATCGTTGAAATCCTTAGGCAGCACTACCAAAAAACAAAAGCAGAGAAATTAGACAAACAAATTTGTTATAATTAAAGGTGGAAGTATGTGACGAGGTTTTTACCATCGCTTTGCCATCTGCTGGTAAGCATTCTTGGGTTGACACTATCTTTAATTTTCCTCCCCTTCTCCTAGGCACCACTGATGAACAAAAATTGAGTCTTCTAGCTTTTCACCGCCTCAAGTAAGTCATCCACCGCTTTATAATTATCGCTCATATTAAAATGATAGAAGGGGATGGGGTGGTTCCTATAAAGGCTGGCCACTGCAGCAAACTGCTCCATCAGAAGCGGGATTCCGGAGAGCCTGGAGGCCATAATACAAGCCATGAGCGTATACCAAGCGTTGGGGCTCAATTGGCTTCGGCATAGCTTTATAAGATAGAAGTACCTAACAATCTCCAGATCTAAGGGAAGCCTAAGCCCCCAGTTGAATAGCTCAGTGGAGAAAACTATCTCACTCATTTTGCAATCCATTAGTGTCTCCGAATCCACCAGTATCCTCACTTTAACGTTCTCAGGGATCCCCCACTTAGTCCGCATCCGACCTAGTTCGGCTGTTTGAATAAAAGCATAATTAATCTTCTGCATAGCTAGTAGGTACCTTACACTTACTTTGTTGAAGCAAGGTCCCACTTTTCCCACAAGGCACTCCGGCAGATCCGGGTGTTTCTTGGCAGCAACAGCCTCACTTGTTTGCCCGGAGACTTCGATCTCAAAAGAGGATTCTCCGATACTATACTCCATTACATCTTCCACTACCCAGGAAGGATTATCGGTTATGTTTTGGAGAGAACAACTGGTGTTTGGCTCAGTAGGTCCTCCGGATGGTTGGGCGTTACTTTCCTCTTGTGGTCTGGAGTCTGGCTCGGGCTTAGATCTGGAGGTCTCTTTCCGAAGGGTTGAACTGGTTGCCTCCAGACCGGAAAACTTGTCATTGGGAATTTTAATGGGTGCTTCTGACTCTCTAGTTTTACTCTTAGCCCCAAACTTAGAAGGCGTGGATTTGGCAGGTTTGGGCTTTGTAGTTGCAACCTTCCCTTTCACCAAACGACCCCTTCGTCGATCTACCAGCTTCTCTGGGGAGATATCAGCGTCTGATCCCATGGAAATAAATGGGGAAGGTCTCTTAAAGCTTGTAATCGCCTGCTCTGGTTCAACAACAGGCTCTGATTCTTGGACCGATGAGCCTGAAGCGATTGGAGAAAGGTTGGCCTGGAATATTCTTCTAGGTTTAGAACTTTTGGCAGAAGACGAACCCCAATCAGGCTTTGAACTTGGTGTGACAGACTTTTCAATAGGAGAAACAGGTAGGCCTGCAACAATGCGCCTTTCTCATTCCACTACTTGAGCTTTTTCTAACTCCGACAAGTTGAGCCACCCACCTTTTACTAGGGCGTTTCTTGCTGTGAACATAAACTCACACCAAAAGAAGGGTTTTTTGAGAGGTAAAAGCTTTGAAAAATAACAAAGTAGAGATAATGAGGATGGTAAAACAGTGAAAAGTGGACTAATTTATACTAAAAGAACAAAATATGCTTTGATACCTAGGAGAATACGAAAAGATAGGTGTAATGATTAAAGACGGTGCTGATGTCACCGACATTAATTTAAGACGTTACTACTTGAAGTAAGTGGGAGTGCCATTCTAGGAGAAAAACGGCCGGTGAGGCGAATCAGAGAAGGACACGTGTCCCACGATCTCTAGCAAAATCGTTCAGCTTCTGAGAGTTTCATCAGTCCGGATATAGTCCTTACACAATTCGAAATCTGTCCGGACATAGTTACGGGTACATATGAATTATTTTTTAGGTCTTGTCAAAGGCGTTCGAACATAACCTAAAAAAGGGGCTACTGATTGATGAGTCCGAGTTCTGCATGCTCCCCGGACAAGGACAAATCGGTCCAAGGCCTCCGGACCGGACAGATCACTTCGAACCGGACAGATCACTTCGAACACTCAGACCATGGGACTGTTCGAACTATGACAAAAGTACTAAAAAACCTAAACACTACTTGACTAAGCTACTTGCTCTCCTACTTAGAGCTCATGGGTCTTTGAACATGACCCGAGTCCATTAAAATATGATCCGAAAGCCCATAAGGGCCCAAACATTAGGGTATAAATACCCAACCACCTGCATTAAGTGTGGGTAATGAGAATTAACTGCTACCAGCCAGCTTAATTATCTCTCTACTCTCTACACTAAATATATAAACACCCACATACTACTATTAAACACCAACCAAATTACAAGTCTACCCTCTGATGAGTCCGAATTCAGCATGCTCCCCAGAAGGGCAGATCGGTCTAAATCTCTCCGAATACCGGATAGACTACAGGGACATAAATCAGACAGATCATTTGGGCCGGACAGATGACTTCGAACACTGTGAACTTAATGCTGTTCGAACTATGACTAAAGTACTAAAAAACTTAAACACTTCTTGACTAAGCTACCTGCCCTCCTGCTTAGAACTCGTGGGTCTTTAAACATGACCCGGGTCCATTAAACATGACCCGAAAGCCCATAAGGGCCCAAACATCACACTATAAATACCCAACCACCAGCATTAACTATGGGTAAGAAAAATTAACTGCTGCCAAGCTGCTTAATTATCTCTCCACCATTAAACACCCTTACACCACCATTAAACACCCTGACACCACCGTTAAACACCCTTACACTACCTTGAAACTCCACTTAAAATTACTAGCCTACCCTCACGCGATTATTTTCCACGCCACCCTCAGGCGATAATTGTCCACACCAAATTGGCGACCACAGTTGGAGTGTTGGTAAAGGGATAGACATGGAAGGATGAAGAAGAATATTGGTAAAGGGTCATCTCACAGCCAGAGGCATGTGGACCGGATCGTGATGGATCCCTTCGCTTTTCACGATGAACCAGGTATCTTTGCAACTCCCAATGAGGATACTGTGTTCAGTCGTGGAAGAAATTGGAGGCAATCTCCAGACAACCATCTGGAGCAATTTAAAAACTTCATGATGAACTTTGACGACGATGATAAACTACTTTGTAGGGCATTCTCCCAATAATTTACGGGGAGTGCTCTAAAATGGCACAACAGCCTGCCTCAAGGTTGCATTAAAGATTTCGATACTTTTTGGGTAGCCTTTCGAAGGCAGTTTGTAGGGAGTAAATAGCTAAAGGGCAATGGAGACACGATAATCCATTGTGCCCAGGAACCAAATGAGTCCTTGAAATAATATATAAGCCGTTTTGTGAACACCAAGAATAGGCTGGCTGATTGCTTCGAACAGGTAGCAATAGCATCCCTAAGACAGGGTTTGAACCCAGGCAATCTAGTTGATTCAGTGACCAGAAAGAAGGCCATGGCGTGGGGAGGGTTGCTGAATCAGGTTGGAAAACAAATAAACGTTGATGAAACAAAGAAAACCAGGGTGCACAAGCAGGTGAGGTCTACCCCGGTGGCACCAAATCCCAATAAAAATTAGTCCGGGAACAAAGCAAGAGAGACCGGACAGGGGCATGGTAGGGCAAAAGCTCAGTCTCAGCAAGCTGCTCCTGCTCAAAGTCAGCAATCCAGAAACAAGAGAGGACCATGGGTCCAACCGGAGTGGTTTGCAGAATTAAAAGAAAGTGTGGCCACCATTTTTGATAAAACAAAGGAAGAGGTGCATTACCGGAGACTGGCCACATTGCAGTCTCCTAGAGAGCATCGCAATAACGCCTTTTGCCAATATCACAATGATATTGGTCATACCACTGATGACTGCATAGCGTTGAAACAAGAAGTTCAGAACTTGATTGAGAGGGGAAAGCTGGGGGCTTACGTCAAAAGAAGAGGAGGTAACATGCCTGACAACACTCACCGGGTTGGTCCAAGTAATGCTGCTCCGGAGGGAGCCATGGTTATAATTGAAAGGTTTGATGTGGAATCTGAGTACTTGGATCCTGATCCAACTCGAAACAGAGTGGGTACAATTGAGGAATGTTCTAGGTCGGTCTCCGGACTCATTAAGTTTTTTGAGTCACTTACAATTTTCGGAGGGGACACTATGACAGCTCCTACTGCTTCTTTGAGGATGAGGCACGTGCATACTGTAGCCACCCAGCTAGAAGGAGGCATGACTTCCTATCAGTCACAAAACTCATTTCGCTTCATTGTTTTTGATGAAGATGATTTAAGAGATATTTCTGGCCCTCATGAGGATGTTGTTGTCATAGGAGCATCTATTGAGGCAACGACATAAGACGAATTCTGGTGGATACTGGAAGCTCAGCCAATATCCTTTTCTTAACCACATACAAGAGAATGAAAAATCCAGCTGTAATTCAGAGTTCGGACAGATCAATTGTGGGCTTTACAGGCAGCTCAACAGATGTGATCGGAGAGTTCGAAGAGGAAGTTCTATTGGGCAAGGGCCCGTTCAAGAAAATGGTCAGAATACTCTTTATTGTGGTGGATTGTCCCACTTGCTATAATGCTATTCTAGGGAGGTCTTGGCTCTCTAGGATGCATGCAGTGGCTTCAAGAGTCCACCAGTGCTTGAAATATGCTGTTCAGGGACAGGTTGGAGTCGTCCGGAACAGTCAAAATATTGTAAGAGAATGTTATGCTACCGCCCTGGCTCCTCGAACGTTGGGGGCAGTCCGTATTAACGAGCAATAGCAATTTGGGGGCCTTTCTGGGAGTGAGGGTGAATTTGATGACCCCAGAGAGACCCCTGGAGTGTTGATACCAGTCAAAGAGGTAGAGACACACTGTTTGGAAGAATGAAAAAGTGTGAAGATAAGGTCTAAGATGCCACCCGTTTTGAAAAATGAAATGTTAAAGTTTTTGAAGAATCATCAGCACATTTTTTGCTTGGTGCAATGCTGATGTTACTGGGGTTCCATCAGAAGTGATATCACATCACCTATCAGTCCGGAGAGACATAACACCAGTGGTTCAGAAGAGAAGAGCTTTTTCTAAGGAGAAGGATGATGTCATTGTGCAAGAAGTTGACAGGCTCACAAAGATGGGGCACATCAAGGAGTCTCAATATCCTTTGTGGACTGCCAATCCGGTTCAGGTAAAGAAGAAAAATGGCAAGTGGCGCATGTGCATTGACTTCACAGATCTCAATAGGGCTTGCCCAAAAGATTTGTATCTAGTCCCCTGGATTGATCAGTTAGTAGACTCCACCTCTGGGAACAAGCTGCTTTCCTTTATGGATGCCTTCTCCGGATACAATCAGATTCAAGTAGATCCGAAGGATCAAGAGCTTACCACATTTGTCACTGACAGAGGTCTTCATTGCTATAAGGTAATGTCGTTTGGGTTGAAAAATGCTGGGGCTACTTATCAGAGGTTAGTAAACAAAGCTTTTGCTGATTAGATTGGAAGAAATATGGAAGTGTACATTGATGACATGATGGTGAAGAGTGTGGATGAGCAATTGCACTTGTCCGATCTCCAAGAAACTTTTGCCAACTTGGTAAAAGTGAATTTGAAATTAAACCCAGAAAAGTGTGTGTTCGGAGTGAAGTCCGGGAAGTTTCTAGGCTATATTATAAGTGAGCATGGAATACAACCAGATCCGGACCAACACAATGCCCTATTTCAAATGGAGCCTCCTCGAAACATTAAAGAAGTACAGCGGTTAACGGGGAGATTGGCTGCCTTAAACAGATTCATCTCAAGGTCTTCGGACAGGTGTGCCCCTTTCTTTCAAACCTTGAAAGGTGCAAAGGGATTAGATTGGACCCCACAATGTGATGATCCTTTCAATGAAATCAAGAAGCACATGTCCTCTCCTAAAACTTTGTTTAAACCAGTTGATGGGGAGACACTCTTCGTATATTTGGCAGTTTCAAGTTGTGTCATCAGTGCTGTATTGGTAAGGGAGGTCGACGGTCATCCCTATTCATTGTACTACATCAGAAAAAGTTTGATAGATGCAGAAAGGCGGTACTTGAAACTCGAAAAATTAGCATTAGCCCTGGTGATAGCTGCCAGGAAGATGAGGCCTTATTTCCAAGCTCATCCCATCATCGTCCGGACTTCATTTCCCCTGAAGAATGTCCTCCAAAAGGCATACATTTCAACCGGGATGACTAAGTGGTCAGTAGAGTTGGGGGACTTTGACATAGACTTTGCTCCTCGAACAGCAGTCAAGGCCTAAGTTGTGGCTGACTTTTTGGTTGAATTTCACTCCGACAGGGATTCAGAGCAAACTACTGATATAAAAGATAAAAAGGTATGGGTCGTCCGAACAGATGGTGGATCTAGCACTATGGGATGTGGTGCAGGGGTATGCTTGACTTCTCCATATGGTGACAAAATGTACCAAGCTATTTGTTTTTCTTTCAGGGCATCTAATAATGAGTCCGAATACGAAGCAGCTATAACTGGTTTAAAGTTAGCCTACATTTGTGGCGCTAAGAGGGTCAAGCTACTAAGTGATTCCCAGCTTCTGGTCCACCATGCCCAAGGCCAATCTGAGGCTAAAAAGGAGCAGCTTGTGAAATATTTACTCCTCCTTAAGAATGAAGCACTCAAGTTTAAAGGTGTTGTTTATGAGCACATTCCCCGGGCAGAAAATGAGCTAGCAGACTCATTAGCAACCATAGCATATACGGAGTCATATCCATGGATCCATGTGCTGGAAAGCCCCTCCATTCAACTTAGTAAGGGCAAAGAAGAGGAAATTTTTGAAGTGCAAGTGAAACAACCTCAAGACTGGAGGTTTCCTCTCCTGCAATATCTGTCCGATGATGTCGTGCCTCCGGATAAGTCACTAGCCAGAACATTAAAACACAAGGCTCGTGGTGTCATCATATTGAGAGAAGTGTTGTATAAAAAATCTTACAGTAAACCTCTCCTGCGATGTTTGGGGGATGAGGAGTCTCAAGTAGTCCTCTCCGAATTGCATGATGGTGAGGGATCAGCTCATTGTCGATTTAGAGCTTTAACAAGAAGAGTTTTACTATCCGGTTACTATTGGCCATCTATCATGAAAGATGCGAAGGAATTGGTAAGGAGGTGTGACCCATGCCAGAGGTACAACAATGAAATTCATGTCCCAGCCTTTCCTTTAGAGTCAATTTTTGAGCCTATTCCTTTTGCTCGATGGGGATTGGATTTAATAGGGCCTCTCCCTGTGGCGTCCGGAGGACGCAAAACTATAATTGTGGCCATAGACTACTTCTCGAAGTAGATTGAAGCAGCCTTTCTAGCAGGGACAACATCAAAAGCTGTTATAAAATTCATTCTATCCAACATCTGCTGCAGATTTGGTGTCCCACACAAGATAACAACAGACAATGGGCCACAGTTCGACAATAGGGAAATGGAGAGCTTCTGTGCCTCAAGGGGTATACAACATTGCTTCTCTTCACCTTTCCACACAAAAGCAAATGGGAAAGTTGAAGTGGTTAATAGAATTATACTGTCCGATTTAAAGAAAAATTTCGAAGGGGCTGTTGGGAAGTGGCCTAGTTATTTACAAGAAGTCTTGTGGGCCTACCGGACAACACCTGGGGCTGCAACACAAGAGTCACCCTTTGCTTTGGTCTATGGGATGGATGCAGTAGCTCCCATAGAAGCAACTCTCCCGTCATTTCGTGTTCACAACTTCTCCGAACATGCTAACGAGGTGGCAATCAGAGGTCAACTTGATTTAATAGAAGAAAGACGAGTTAAAACTCACCTTAGAGTTGCACACTATCAGGGTTTGATGAGAAGCAGGTTTGCTTCCAAAGTTAGAAGAAGAGATTTCCAACCAGGGGACAAGGTATTAAGGAAAGTCTTTTTTACACACTAAAGAAAAGCTGTTCGGAAAGCTGGCCCCAACTTGGGAAGGTCTGTATATGGTTGTTGAAAGAATTAAACCTGGAACATATTGGTTGGAAGACAAAGATGGAAGAGTTTTGACTCATCCTTGGAATATCGAGCATCTCCGGATGTACTTGGAGTAACATTTGTGTAAATATTTACTTGTTTAAACATCCATGTAAATATTTGGGGGCATACTCTTTCCTCCCTGGTGGCACGGGGAGGTTTTAATGAGGTGTCCGGGCTTTTGAATAAAATTTGATGCCTTCTTAAAAAAATTTCTAAAGTGTTTTAAGTTTTGTCCTTTGTCACACTATCCGAATTGAAATAACTAAGGGCTATTTAAACTCTAGCCGGAGAACTTAAACACTCTCATTATGAAATAACTAAGGGCTATTTAAACTCTAGCCGGAGAACTTAAACACTCTCACTATGAAATAACTAAATGCTATTTAAACTCTAGCCATCAAAATTAGAACAAACAATGAAAGAAGATGATAGTTGTACAGAACATAAATATTCATTGAAATAACTTAAAGTGCCTCAAGGACTTTTAAATGGTCAAAGTAGAACAAAAAACCTATCCGGTCAAATCCCGGACACGATTACAAAAGAATGTCTTGGCCTTCCAAGGACTTTAGTCTGAATAAGAAATAAAAAAGTGGTTTATAGACTAAGACTGAGCCTTTGAAGATGGTCAGCTTCGTTTACCTGCTTCTTTCCCTTAGGATCATTTTCCTCTTTGTCTGGGCTCTCTCCGGTACGTTCTTCGTCTTCGAATGAGGAAGCGCTAGAATAACCATGCAAGTCTTCATTAGCCATTGTATGATACGGGAGATCGTCAGACTCAACATGAAGCCATAAGTCCCCTAGGTTCCTCTTCGGAAACTTCTCATGGAAGAGTAGAACCATGTCAGACCTCACCTTGGCGTACATTTCCTCCTGGCTGTCGATCATTCTGCGGGCATAAGCATTAATCTTGGCTTAGATCTTGGCCTCCTGCTTCTTTAGCAAAGTAGCTTTCTCCTCGGCAACCTTGGACACTGTATTCTCAAGGGCGATTTTATCATTGGTCAGGTTGGTGATGATTTGATCCTTGGCTTTGGATTCTCCCTTTGAGGTGGTAAGGTCTTTCTCCAGACCGAACAGCTTCTCCCGGAGCTCTCTAATGGTGTCCTCCAAAGTGGAGACTTTTGTGGTTCTTGCCTCTTGCTTCCTCTTCAACTCCTCGATTTCTTCCTTTAAAATGGCAGCATTGGAAGTGGCGGTGCGAAGGTCATCATACAGCCTCTCTTTGTCAGACTTGAGATCTTTGATGATATCGGCCTGGTTTCGGACTTGTTTCTCCAACACAAGTACATACTGAACATTTCTTAACAAAGAGTGGGCTATGACATCCCTTTCGCTAGAAACGATAAAGGTCTTACCATTAAAAGTGACCGTGTTGGAGGTGCTCGGAGGAAGGTAAGGCCCGTTGAAGTCATCTCTGGGAAGATTGAAGAAGTGTTCACCAAGCTCACTAAGACCGGTGATTTCTACTCCATCAATGATGATATCTCCCCCCTCAACCTCATCGGTATGAAAGTCACCCGGAATCTCCTCGGCATGCGTTGGGTCAGTAGGATCAGCTTGGAAGGAAGGCTCCGGAGCCCGAAGAGAAAGCTCGTCTCCCTTAGAAGTCTTCTTCTTCTTGGCCTCCCGGACTGTGCTTTCGCTTCCCTGTTTACGATTTCTCTTGGAAGCCCTTGGAGGTTTTGGGAGGTTCGCTTCTTGCTTTTCAGTCTCTTGCTCCACCACTTCCAGGAGAGCAACATCGATTTGGCTCTGAGCTGGCCCCTCCGGGTCCATTGGAGCATCCTTCTTTGCATCAGCAGGGTTAGCACCACCCACCACCTTCTTGCCCTTCTTCTTCTTTCCTTTCATCTTGCTCGGGGCTTTGGCCCGGCCTGGCAGGAAGAGTGTCCCATCTAGTTCATGGGTCCTCCTAAGCACAACGTCCAGAGGAGGCTGAGTGGTGAGCTCCTCCCAAGTCAAGTCTCTCCGACCTCTGGTGTTCCACAAGTGAGACCTTGCCAAGTTGCCACTGGTAAAAGCAGCATGGAATCGGTTCCCCCACTTCTC
This sequence comes from Limnanthes douglasii subsp. nivea, assembly GCA_036936605.1. Lineage (NCBI taxonomy): Eukaryota > Viridiplantae > Streptophyta > Magnoliopsida > Brassicales > Limnanthaceae > Limnanthes > Limnanthes douglasii. The sequence goes on from JAUPFV010000001.1 coordinate 287,151,786, forward strand.
AGCAGCCCATGCATTAATCTTGCCACAAGTAGCCTGCCCGGCTTTATGATAGTCACTGAACTCCTTGGGCAGTACTGCCAAGGCAAAAGTGAGACCCATTAGTTCAAACTACTTTAAAAAAAGGAAAGAAACAAAAGTATAAAGTATAAGACTTACAATCACTCCTCCACCTGCTTCTGAGAAGGCTTGGGTTCTCTCCGGACTTGATTTTTCTTCCATTCTCCCAAGCTCCACTGACGAACAGGAACTGAGTCCTCCAATTCCTCTCTGCCTCTAGCAAATCATCGACAACCTTGAAATCATCCCCCATATTGAAATGGTAAAAGGGGATGTTGGGGTTTCTGCACAGACTGACCACAGCAGCAAACTCCTCCATTGGCAGAGGAATCCCGGAGAGCCTTGAAGCCATGATGCAGACCATGAGGGTATACCAGGCATTAGGGGTCAGTTGGCTCGGGCAGAGCTTTATCAGATGGAAGTATCTGACGATTTCAGGGTCTAAGGGGAGTCTAAGTCCCCAATTGAACAGCTCAGTGAAGATGACAACTTCACTCAATTTGCAGTCCATATGAGTCTCCGGGTGTATGGGAATCCTGATCTTCACGTTCTCCGGTATTCCCCACTTCGTACGCATCCGACCCAGCTCAGCTGTGTGGACGAACGCGTAGTTGATTTTCTGTAGGGCGAGGAGGTAATTAACGCTAACCTTGTGAAAACAAGGCCCCACTCTTCCCTCGAGGCTCTCCGGCAGATCCGGATGCCTCAAATACAATTTTTCTTTGCCTTTGTCCTTCTTGGAAACTATTGCACTACTGGTCTGGCCGGAGGGCTTAGACTCAAATGGAGCCTCTTCAACAGAGTCCTCCATCACATCCTCCATAATTGTTGAAGGATTTTCAGCAGTAGTAGTGGGGGGAGGGTTCAAACTTGACTCAGCCTTGTCTCCGGACTGCTGGGCCTCTGTGTTCTTTTGGCTTCTGGCCTCCGGTAGAGTTTCCGGAGCAGGTGCTTCTCTTTGAAGACTTGGACTGGTGCCCTCCGGACCGGACAGTCTGTCCTTGGGGGCTTTAATAGGCACCTCTGACCCGGTGCTGCTGTCTTTTGCCCCCGACTTTGAGGGAGTGTTTTTAGACCCTTGGCCTTTAACTAACCGACCTTTCCTACTATCGACTAGCTTCTCAGGGGAGTGCTCTGTATCCGAACCCATTGCTATGAAGGGTAAGGGTTTTTTGAGGCTAGTAGCTGTTACTCCTCGCTCGACAGCAGGCTCCGATTCCTGAACTGAGGAACCAGAGATAATGGGGGAGAGGTTGGATTGAAATAGTTTTCTAGGCTTAGTGCCTTTAGAAGAAGAACAGCGTTGATCTGACTCTGTAGCAGAGGTGATTGGTCTAACAGGCGAAGTGGGTAACCCTGCCGCAATTCGTTTTTCACTTTCGACTTTTTGAGCCTTCTCTAAGTCAGAAATATTGAGCCACCCGCCTTTGACCAGAGCGTTCCTCACTGTAAACATAAACTATCGAACAAAGTTTTTGCTTTAGAGAGAGAGAGAGCTTTGAGAAATTTTGCATAGTAAATGTGAAAGAGATGGTAAAACAGTAGAAAGTGAGTTTGTATTTATAGTAAATCTGAAAAAGGAAGTTGATTCCTAGGAGAATTCGAAAAGATTGGTAATGATTAAAGACGACGCTGATGTCACCACCTTTAATTAAGAGGTTGCTTTTTGAAGAAGGTAGGTCCAAAATTCGAGGTGAAAAAACAGCTGAAGCAACCAATCAGAGAGCGACACGTGTCCCACGAACTCTAGCAAAAACTGTTTTAAATTTGTGAAGCTTTATCAGTCCGGATAAACCCATAGCCCGAATTGACAAACCTGTCCGGATTAAAACTACCCCTGATGTCGGACTGTTTTTCAGGTCTCTGACAAGAGTATTTGCACAAACACTTAAAAAAGGGGCTCCTGATGAGTCTGAATTCTGCATGCTCCCCCGACAAGGACAGATCTATCCAAGGCCTCCGGACCGGACAAATCACTTCGAACCGGACAGATCACTTCGAACACTCAAACCCTGGGACTGTTCGAACTATGACAAAAGTACTAAAAAACCTAAACACTACTTGACTAAGATACTTGCGATCCTACTTAGAGCTCATGGGTCTTTGAACATGACCCGCGTCCATTAAAATATGATCCGAAAGCCCATAAGGGTCCAAACATTAGGGTATAAATACCCAACCACCTGCATTAAGTGTGGGTAATGAGAATTAACTGCTAGCAGCCAGCTTAATTATCTCTCTACTCTCTACACTAAATATATAAACACCCACATACTACTATTAAACACCAACCAAATTACAAGTCTACCCTCAGGCGATAATTGTCCACACCACTAATGAGTCCGGATTTTCTCACCACTCACTGTGGGAACCGGATAGGGGGAATTCGGACAAAAACCACCCACTGAACCATCCGAATATGACTAATGTATTCAAAACTAAATCACTTCATGACTAAGCTAATTACCTACCTGCTTAAAAACTAATGAGTCATTGAACTCGACCCGAATTCATAAGTGTGACCCGAAAGCCCATGTGGCCCATAATTAAGGGTATAAATACCCAACCACCTTCATTAATGAGGGTAATGAACATTTAATATAACCAGGCAGCTCAAATCTCTCACTACAAACTACTTAAGCATTAAATACCCTTGAAACATCAAAAAAATCTAGACAAAATTGATGAGTCCGAATTCGGAATGCTCCCCGGAAGGGCAGACCAATGTAAGTCTCTCCGTAAACCGGACAGACACTAAGAACTTAAAATCGGACAGGTCTTTTGAACCGGACCGATGACTTCGAACACTGTGAGCCTAAGGCTGTTCGAACTATGACTAAAGTACTAAAAAACCTAAACACTTTCTGACTAAGCTACCTGCCCATCTGCTTAAAACTCATGGGTCTTTAAACATGACCCGGGTCCATTAAACATGACCCGAAAGCCCATAAGGGCCCAAATATCATACTATAAATACCCAACCACCAGCATTAACTATGGGTAAGAAAAATTAACTGCTGCCAAGCTGCTTAATTCTCTCTCCACCTCAAAACACCTTGAAACACCCTGAAACACCCTTACACCGCCTTAAAACTCCACTTGAAATTACTTGCCTACCCCTAGGCCATTTTTATTCACACAAAAAATTACCCTCAGTTGAAAATAATCCACACCAGTTACTACTGTCATTCCTCTTTCTTTGGTACACATTACACCGGGCTTACCCACCAATTGTCAGAGATAGGATAGATAATTCCTGCATCTAGCCACTTCAGAATTTCTTTCCTCACCACCTATTTCATGATAGGTTTAGCCTCATTTGATGCTGGATAGATGGTTTGCTCCCTTCTTCTAGCAGAATCTTGTGTATGCAGTAAGAGGGACTGATTTCCTTCATATTTGCTATGGTCCAACCAATGGCTAATTTGAACTTCCTCAAAACTCTCAATAGTTTTTCTTCCTCACTACCTAAAAGGTTGGATGCAATAATAACATGTAATGTAGATGACTCTCCTAAGAAAGCATACCAGAGATGATCTGGCAGTGGTTTGAGTTCAAATTTAGGAGCTTCTTCTAGCGAAGGTTTAAGCCTTTCCTGAGAATTCTTAAGATCACCCACTCCAAGCGACTCATGTGGAATATTGAGCCTCTTTTAATACGGAGCTGCCTGTAGTAGTTGAACACATTCAGATATTTCTTCGTCTTCGAAGTCAGATTAACCATGTAGAACTCTGCCCAGAACGTCTGAACTTGCAAACTGATCCACTTCATTACTGTGAAAAGAATCGACTGTATCCAATCTGAAATATTCCTCATCTTCCGTTAGAGATTTCATAGCCTTGAAAACGTTGAAAGTAACATTCTGATATTGCACTCTCATAGTGAGCTCCCCTTTCTGGACATCAATCAACGTTTTGCCCGTAGCCAAGAATGGCCTTCCCATGATTATGGGGATGTTTTTGTCCTCTTCGAAATCCAAGATAACGAAGTCAGCCGGAAAGATGAGCTTATATACCTTGACTAAGAAATCTTCTACGATACCACGAGGATATGTGATAGAGCGATCAGCCAGTTGCAAAAAGATGTTAGTCGGTTTTGGCTCAGGTAGCCCAAGTTTCTCAAACACAGATAGGGGCATCAGATTGATGCTCGCTGCCAAGTAACATAACTGAAATATAAATTGTCGATCAAACAAGGAATGGTGAAGCTTCTTGGGATCTTTAAGCTTGGGAGGCAATTTTTGTTGTAAGACCGCACTATATTCCTCATTCAGAGCCATTGTCTCAAAAGCATCAAGGTTTAGCTTTTTCGAAAGATTTCCCTTCATGAACTTGGCATAACTCTGCATTTTCCCTAAAGCTTCAGCAAAATGTATGTTGATGTGTAGCTTCTTGAATACCTCCAAAATATCCCAAATTGAGTATCTAACTTCTGTTTCTGCAACCTTTACGGAAAAGGTGGAGGAGGGTAGATCGTGGGCTCAACAACTAACTGAGATGGATTTTTAGATGGTTGATCTTGATCAGAATTAAGCTCAGATGAGGGCTGATTTTGATCAGAATTTTTCAGAATGGGCTGTTTTTTATAGAAGAATCAACCTTTTGTTCAACTGTGGTTTTCGGCAACCTTTCCTGATCTCAAGGTGATCGCTTGGCATTTCTCCTTGCCGTCCCGTTTACCTAGATGATACTATATGTCGCTAGGACGAACTTCTTGAGGTCTAACGATGATGTTACTGGCCATCTGCCCAATGTGATTTTCTAAGGTCTTGTGAGATACCATCAGACTTTTAATCATTACTTTCATCTCTTTGAATTCAGAGTCTCTCACTGAATGTTGAGAAGGGCCCAGATGTTGATTCTGAGGTTGTCTTGGGGTATACTATTGAGATTGATGTTGCTGACTTTGTTGCTGAAATCCGGGAGGAGCGTATGGCTTAGAACCATAATGTTGATTACCTTGTTGATTATTGCTCCAACTGAAGTTCGGATGATTTCTGTTGCTTAGGTGATAGGTGTTTGAGATTGGCTGTTGATTCTGCCTCTGAAAGTTACTCACAAATTGCACTAACTCAGTAGAGATAGGGCATTGTTGAGTGTCATGCCCTCCAGCACAAATCCCGCACACACTAGCTACCTGATGTACCCTTAGTTTAGTCAAAGAATCCACCTTCATGTTTAGAGCTTCAAGCTGAGATGCTAAAGCAGTGGCAGTGTCTACGTTAAGAATACCATCTACTTTATGTTGTGAATGTCTCTGAGAAGGGTTATGGAATTTATTAGCAGCATCGACCATGGGCCTTGCTTGCAAACTCAATCCATTGTAGAAGCAATTTATTACTAATCAATCATGCATCCCATTATGAGGACATTTTCTGAGCATCTCCTTGTAAAGCTCCCAAGCTTCACTTAAAGATTCACCAAATGACTGAGAAAACTGAGTATTGGCATTCCTCATGGCGGCTGTTCTTTCCATAGGAAAGAATTTTTTAGAGAAATTTCTGCGCAAGTATATCCCAAGTAGTGATAGAGCCTACTGGTAAAGAGTGTAACCAACTATTATCTTTGTCCCTCGGGGAAAATGGGAAGAGTCTCAGTCTTATGGAATCATCTGAAACTATCATAGATTTTAAGAAAGGTCATAATGTGCATATTAAGATCCTCAGATGAAGCTCCCCCAAACTGACAAGAATTCTTCATCAATTGAATAGTGCCGGGTTTAATCTCAAAACAATTCGCAGCAATATTGGGACTGACAATTCTAGACTGAATATCCATGATCTTTGGTTGAGAGTACTCCATGAGTGCTTTTGGAGCTAGATCTCCCATTGTAGAATTAGTATCAGAATCTGAGAATAGTAACTTTGTTCCTTGCTTTGTTTCAAGATCCTTTTGTACTAGTTCTCTAGTTTGAGACCGTGTTTTCATACACGCTCAAGTACCTGAACCACAAGAAAACACACGAAAATCAAGTAACCGAATCAAGTCAATAAACTGTAAAATAACAACGAGTCCCCAGCAACGGCGCCAAAAACTTGTTCGTCCTTTTCTCTCGCAAGTATACGCGGACAAATAGTAGCAAATAATAAGTAAGTAAGATCATTCCCTCGAAGACCATGTGTATATGACAAGAATTCACTTATGCAACAAAGTATGATTATTAGACTAATGCTTGAACGAGTAATAAAGTATAGGTGAATGAATATAACTAAGAAAATTAACTAACAAGATTAACTAATGAGTTTACTTATGCGAGAGAAAACATGGAACCATAACTTCATTATTTATTTTACTCAGAGTATTAATATACTTAATCAATATGTATGATAACAACGATTACTAATCAGATAACACAAAATCTGAATATGCTACCTTTCAGTACACGTAAACCAAACCACTTAGACAACTACAAAAGGGATAGCAGTTAAGCAGACAGTGCTTGCGTGACAATCCTATATTTCTATACGAATTGAGGTACAATTGGTTTTAAGCGCAAGTTATCTATTTCGATTACATAGGGTAATATGATATCGTTAGTGACATATTACGAATCATGAACAATCACAATACGAATTATTCAAGAACCTATGTTAGCATGGCGAATTCAAAACCCTTAAATCCACTTTCGCATTCATTAAAGATTAACAAACTAGATGTTCGCGACGCATCTAACGATAAGGACAACCATACTAGGTAACTGATAAACGTATCTCACAAATCAATGAAGCAATCAAACCCTAAGTATTATTCAAACAAATCCGTTAGAGTTCCATGACAATGATTAGTTCATAATCGAACGAATCATCATCATGGGCTCAAAAGTTAACATAGCTCTAAGACGAATGTAAATAAACAAATAAGAGTTTAGAGAACGTTAAACCGAACAGTAGCCGTAAGTATCGCCTAACAGAAACACTCCGTAAACTGCCGATCAAAATCAAAAGCAGCCGTCACCTACTCCCTCTTCGTCGTCTGGTTGTATGTTACCGTTCGGAAAAACAATAAGTAGCCAACTCCCTTTTGTCCTCTTTTTCTCTCGCTTTGAATTTTGTAGGTTAAAAATGTAACCAATTCTGTTTTCTCTTCTTGTTCTATGTTTCTCTGCTGTAAAACCAAGTCAGTGTACAATTACGTTTTTTCCTCCTCTATTTATAAATGATCGAAACCCTAAAAGAGCCCAATTTCGATTTTTCTTCGTCTGGACATTTTATCTTCTTTTGTTTTCTCCTCGCTTTAATCTGCCCCAAAACCTGGTAGAAGCCCCAATACAAATCATGAAATATTTATGCTAAATAAGATAATATTTTAAACAATATAGCTAAATAAAACCGTAACATTAGTCTAATATTTTTTTCTTAATTAAGCATTAATTTCCTTTTGTGCTCTATAGCTAAATAAAAACATTGGTCATAATATACCATATTTTTTTTTTCATAACAATATTTTTAACAAATAATGTAATTTTAAAAATTTCAGGAAATATATTTTCCTTTTTTTTCTTTTTTTTACCGGATTTTTTTGTTCTAATTCCTTTCTACTGGGCCCCACTAGTAAAATTATAATAAACAATGAAAATGAATCGATCTGTTTCTTCCGATTCATGCAGCTCAATAAAGCGAATGTGTATGAATTTGGGTCAACAGACCCAAAGCTTGTTCCAAAATTTCCCTCAAGTACATTAATTTTCTAGTTTCTTCAATTTCAACCCCAAATTTATTAATATTATCACAATTTACCAACGGCACAACTCCAGCCCTGTACTGCAAATTTTATTTGGAACAGAAGGCCTAGTGGTGCAGGTAAAGGACCCAACATTTTCAAAATTATAATTATTAAGAATATTATTAGCATTCTATTCACAAAGAGTTTATACTGTCTACATATAGTTATACCTACAAGAATGAATGAAAAACACGTTGAAACGCCATGAAAACTTGTAAACCGACGACGATTTTAAGAATAATGGAAGCGTAATAAGTGATATGAAATGCACTTATCAACTAGATGCACCATTTCTCCAGGGGCGTAGATATGCAAATATTTCGCTTGCAGCTGAATGGAACAGTTTCAACTCGGCCTTCGCAATCCATGTTCCGACTATGAACTTTTGAGACCCCCATGGATTGCAAGCTAAACTAGATGGTAGTCTATACTGAAGTATTAAACTGGAGACTTCAGTTTTCCTTTGATCGAGAAATAATAAGATATTTCCATCTGATCAACGTATCCCAGCAAACTGAGCCCCAATGGTTGGTATACCCTTCTAACCTACATCATGGCATCCAGGGTGCCCAAGATTCCACTACGGATGGAACAATTTGTTGTTGTGGCAAGTTTGTGCAAGAGCCATCAGATCCCCTTCTATCATTACAACACGGGGAATGACTATAAGGTAGTGGATGATCTTTTAGAGTCCGAAAAACCCTGGAGGATGCATTTCCTCTTCATTAGTGGGACTTGGGAGAATGGCAGGAAGATCAAGGATGACATAAACCCAAACCTTTTAACCAGTCGCTGGAAGAGCACTGGTGAGTATCTCTTGCTTTTTTTATCATTTAACTATAGGTTTTTCGATTTAGACTAACTTATATTCCTTTCTAGTTCTTCCAAAAGAGTTCTTGGGTTACTTGGAGACAAGGAAGGATACTTATGCCAAGCTAAATGCTTGGGCTTCAGAAAACTAGGAAAATGCCTTCCACAATTGCTTCAAGTCAGGCAATTTTTGAGGTCTCACCTGTGCAACACCACAGGTAGAAGAGATCTCACATGAGAAGAGTTAACTACCCCTCCCCATACAGATGTTATCCTAAAGAGAACGGAAGCCAATGATGCTAAGTTATATCTGTCTTCCAGGGCCAAAGCCCCAAGCAAACTGAAGAACAAGAAGAAGAAGGTCACAATAGACCCAGCTCAAATGACCACCGAGGGGACCGGTTTGGAGAACCATGCAGACATCAATGCTGCTTTGCTGAAAGCAGCAGAGGTAGCAGTAAAGGAAGCTTGTGGGTCAAAGAACCCACCAATGCCTCTGAATAAGGATAAAACACGTAAGGCCAACAACGATGAAAAAGCTTCAAAGAAAAAGAGGATCACTCTGGGAGCAGAGATAATCCTTCGCCCACCTGAAGTCCTACCCCCAGCTCCTGTTGATCCCACTATACAGGATGAAATTCGAATTGACCTTCACTCTAGATAAGTCGTTGGGGATGGAAACGATGAGGTAGACCTTGAGGTCTTTCAAGACATTAATATTTACTTCAATGATCTGGAAAAAGATGACTTCGCGGGTCCTTACTGCCCTCCTAGTCCTTTAGTCATGCCCTCCTAGGCTATATCCGACCAATACTTGATCTGAAGAGGCAGGTAAGAACTCAAATACGTACCATTAATTCTCTAACCACTGACAAGCAAAACTTGTCAGATAATCTTGTTAGTGCTCAACAAAGCATAGAGGTATTGAAGAAGGGTAAAGAAGAGTTAGCTTCCAAACTTCTCGCATCAGAGGCGGCCCACAAAGACCTTCAAACCAAATACTCTAACCTTAAGACCTCGATTTCACAAAACCTCACAACTTTGAAGAAGCGATAAAAAATAAAGATGGTACTATCGAAACTTTATCTGATGAGAAGGACAAGTGGGAGAGTACTATTAAATAGAAGATTAAACAGAATGAGGTCTTTGAACGGCAACAAAAACAAGCCATCGCTGCAGGTAGAGTAGTATGCCAATGAGGTAGTGGATTCTCTAGAGAAAAGGGATGATGGGGTCAAATCCGATATGGTCCTATTGTTTCATGACACCTTTCCCAAGAGGACCCTTGGTTCCCTGTGGAAATATGTGGACAACGATAAAATCCCATTCCACACCTTAGCAGATGGTGATGCGCATAACTACTCTAGTGGAGTTGAATCCACTGTTGATGATGAAGAAACGAGTGAGAGTTCAAGTGCTAAAATCAAAAGTCCTAAAAAAGATGGCGGTGAAGAAAAATCCGAAGGGAACAAGCCCTAAGGTTTTATTATGTATTTTTTATTTTTTGAAATACTAAAGTCCTTGGATGGCCAATTTTTTGTACTATTGATCGGTTCGAGTTTGATCTGGTTTAATTATCAAATTTCTCTTTTGTTTAATAATTTGTTTAAATCTTTCATGGCTAATGTTTAAGTAACTCATAATATTTCAGAAGTGTTGAACAAAAGTATCCAATATCTCCGATCACATGTGTTTAATAATTGTGATCATGTGCTAAACATATCCAATCAACCTAAGAGAGCTTAAGAGCTGGGGTGTTGAATAAGATATTTAAAACAAAATCACAGGAGACTTTTAAAGAAAGCATCATATATTATTGAAAAATCCGGACACCTCATTAAAACTTCCCCGCACCACCATGGTAGGAAAGAGTATGCCCCATAATATTTACATTGGTATTTAACAACTAAATATTTACAAAAGAGCTTTATTATAAATATAACTTGAGATGCTCAACATTCCATGGATGCTTTAAAGCTCTACCTTCTTTGTCTTTGAGCCTCTATGTCCCTGGCTTGACCTTTTTAGAGACCATATAAGGGCCTTCCCAGTTTAAAGCCAGTTTACAGAACTGCTTATCCTTCGTATGTAAAAATACTTTTCTTAAAAGTTTGGAACCTACTTGAAAATCTCTTCTGTTAACTATGGAAGAAAATCTGCTCCTCATCAAGCCTTGGTAGTGTGCTGTTCTCAGGTGTACTTTAACCCTTTTTTATTCTATTAAGTCCAGCTGATTCCTAACAGCTACATCAATAGTGTTGGACTCTGTGTGATGGTAAAGTAGCCTATATGGGATTAATTTCATCCATCCCATATAACGAAGCAAAATTAGACTCTTGTGTGGCAGCCCAATAAGTAGTTCGGTAGACCCACAAAACTTCTTGTAAATAACTTGGCCACTTGCCTGTAGCTCCTTCCAAATTTTTCTTTAGTCCGGACAAGATGGTTCTATTTGCAACCTCAACTTGGCCATTTTCTTTGGGGTGGAAATGAGAAGAGAAATAATGTTGAATCCCTTGAGAGGTACATAAGGCTTACATCCCTTTATTATCAAATTGTGGCCCATTGTCCGTTATATTCTTCTGAGGAATCTTAAACCTACAACATATATTGGATAAGATAATTTTGATAATATCCTTCAAAGTGGTTCCAACCAACGGATGCCTCTATCCACTTAGAGAAATAGTCAATGGCGACTATGATAGTTCTACACCCACCAGATTCCATAGGAAGAGCCCCAACTAAATCCATCCCGCATCTGGCAAAGGGTATTAGTTAAGAAATAGACTCCATAGGTAGTGTTGGCATATGAATTTCATTCCCATATTTTTTACATGGATCACATTTCTTCACCATTTCTTTAGCACCTGCCATTATGGTTGGACAGTAGTATCCGACTAACAAAACTCTTCAATGTGCTGAGCCTTCTCCATCATGTAATTCAGATAATACAACCTAGGATTCTTCAAACCCTAAACAGTGCATCAGAGGCATGCTTAAAGATTTTTTGTAAAGAACTTCTCTTATTCTCAAGAAACTACGAGCCTTGTCCTTAATCGTTTTTACCATAACTTTATCTGAAGGTAATATCCTATTGGAAATATATTGGAGGAGAGCATATCTCCAATATATAGGTTGAATAACAAGTATGTTCATGTTTTCTTCATCCTCTTTCTTCTGATCTATCTGTATAGATGTACACTCTTGTACAAGAATCCAGGGGGTAAGATTCAAAATAGGCTATAGTTGCCAAGAAGTCTGCCAAAGTGTTTTCCGATCTGGGAATATGTTCATAACAAATATTTTTAAAGTTCGATGCCACTTCTTTTAACATGAGCAAATACTTAACCAACTGTTCTTTCTTAGCTTCAGACTGCCCTTGAGCATGGTGGATAAGTAACTGAGAATCACTCATTAATCCGACTCTCTTAGCCTCACATAGGAGAGCCCGCTTATGACCGACAATGGCTGCTTCATATTCAGAATCATTGTTGGAAGCTCTGAATCCAAAGCATATAGCTTGATACATTTTATCACCATATGGGGAGGTTAAGAAAATTCTAGCTCCACAACCCATAGTACTTGATCCACCATCAGTTCGAACTACCGATTCTTTTGTAAAACAATTTACTGACTCCTATTCGGAGTATCTGTCAGCATGAAACTCTACTAAGAAGTCAACCACTGATTGGGCTTTAATTTCTGTTCGAGGGGAAAAGTCAATATCGTAATCACCCAATTCCACCGACCACTATGTCATTCTGCTTCATACATCAGCTTGTTGAACAACATTTTTCAAAGGGAAAGACGTTTAGACAACAATAGAATGAGCTTGGAAGAGGGTCTTATTTTTCTTGTTGCAATTATTAAGGTCAGTGCTAACTTTTCTAATCTCAAGTATCTTCTCTCAGCATCCAGTAGAATTTTACTGATGCAATACACCGTACGAGGATACTTTTCCACTCCCCTTACTAGCAAAACACTTCTAGCATATTCTGATACAACTAGATACATATAAAAATTTTCTCCTTGGACAGGTTCGAAAAGATTTTCAGGTGAGGACAAATGTTTCTTTATTTCAATAAAATCTTGGTCACACTGTGGGGACCAATTGAAATCTTTAGCATTCCTCAATACTTGGAAAAATGAAGCACACTTGTCTGATGACCTTAAATAAACCTATTCAATGCAGCCAACTTCCTGTGAGCCTTTGGACTACCTTAACATTATGAGGAGGGTCCATTGCTAATAAGGCATTAAGCTGATCCAGATTAGGCTGGATTCCCTTTTCACTTATTATGTAGCCCAAGAAATTTCCAGCTCGGACCCCAAACACACATTTCTCAGGGTTTAACTTTAAATTCACAACTTCTAAATTGGAAAATATCTCTTGAAGGTCAGATATGTGTGAATCTTCCTCAAAGATTTTAACCATCATATCATCTATGTATACTTCCATGTTCCTGCCAATCTGATTAGCAAAGGCTTTATTTACTAACCTCTGATAAGTGGCCCCAATATTCTTCAACCCGAAGGGAATCACCTTCTAATAATGAAGACATCTATCTGTGATGAAAGTAGTGATCTTGATCCGTCCACAAAAGATATTGTGATTCCCTTGCGTGTCCGACCTTAGGCAACCCATCCACTTATGCAACAATTTCTTCCACTTTTCTGGGGAAAACACTATCCTTTTCTAAATTACCGTCTGAACCTTCGGATCTATGGCCAAGCTATGTCGAATTACCTCGATAGGTACTCCGGTTACATCTTCTGTCTTCCAAGAGAAGACATCCAAATTTTGAGATAAAAAATGAAGCAATTGTTGACGTAGAAAAAGGGTCAATAAAGTTCCAATTCGAAGCACCTTTCCTTCTGAAAACGTAAACTCCTCTATCTCTTCACTCACTGTTAAAGACCACGGGGTTTCCCTCGGATCATCAACCCTTTCTTCCAAATCCAAGGGTACCCTCTCTAACTGCTATCCTCGCATCAAATATCCACTACTGGATCCTTGGATCCGAACCGCAGTGGCATAGCATTCCCTGGCAACTTTTTGATCGCCTCGAACCACCCCAACTCTGTCTCGAACCACGTACTTAAAGCATTGATGAACTGTTGAAACCACCCCGTACATTCTTGAAAGCCATGATCTTCTAAAAATAGCATTATAACTTGTGGGAAAGTCCACCACCACAAAGATTACTTGGACATTTTTCATGAATGGTCCTTTTCCCAAACTAACTTCAGCTTTGAATTCTCCAACAACACGAGCTGTAACACATGTGAATCTAATAATTGTACGATCCGATTGAGTAATCCGAGGTGGATATGTAATTCTATCATAGGGGGACTTAAAAAGAACATTAGCAAAACTCCTAGTGTCAATCAACAAACGTCGAATTTCGACGCCAGCCACCTCAGCTCCAATCACCATAACATCCTCATGTGGTCTTGCAGTCCCTCTTAGATCATCTTCATCAAACAAAATGAAGGAAATATCTTTCTTTCCATACAAGTATGTTGAAATCCTCCCTTCAATTTGAGTTGTCAAGTTGAAAACATGCCTTTTCCTCGAACTGTCTGAATTTCCAGTTATTAAATCGCCCTTAAAAATAGCCAACGATTCAAAAAACTTACATAATTATCTAACACGCCCCTTTTCCACAGGCTCTTCGACTTCCATCATAAGAAACCTGTTCGTATCCTTTTCAACGTATTCAGTAGAAGCATCGAACGACTCAATCTGTGAATCCATAATCATCCAGTTCTCAGCTGGCGGTGCAGCCTTCGACGTCGATGCGCCATTATTCTTCGATGCAGTCCCATGTGACTTCACATAAGTTAGGAGCTTTCTATTCTCAATCAAATATTGAATTTATTTCTTCAGAGAAATACAATCATTTGTAACATGTCCAATATCATCATGATATCTACAAAATTTAATATTCCTCTCTTCCATTGGTCTACTAATGGGAACCGACTTCCTTAAATTGACAGAATTCTTGGTCTTATCCCAAATGATAGAAACATTATCTGTCAAATCAGCATAATATCAGGCTTGACCCATGTATTTGGTCTAGGCCTATTGTAAGTATTAGATGGAGCATGGTTTGAATAACCAACATTTAGAGGAGGCAAATTGTTGTTATTCTGCCTCGATTGCTGATTACCATTACCATTGTTATTACAATTTGAGGGCTGCCCCTGATTATTGGCTGCCTTCCCCAAATTCTTTGGAGTGTTAGTTGGTCCGCTTAAGACTCTACTCCACTCCTCCACCTTGATCTGATCCTCAACTTGAGCAAAAAAAGGTCCAAAATTCAAGGCCCTTCTCTTTCTTGTTTCATTAGCTAAATCTCCTGGCAACAATCCTTGGCGAAAATCTTCCATTGCCACATTTTCCTCACAATTGTCTAAACTAGCCTTGGTCAACACAAACCTCTTGGTATAATCTTTTAACTTTTCTCCCGGTGCCTTCTTGCACTGAATTATTGTATCATCATTTTCCCTCATCTCTTTACTTCCCACAAACTGCCTTCGAAAATCAGTATAGAAATCTATGAAATTTGATATAGACCCCCTAAGAATCCTGTTGTACCACTCGAGAGTTGTTCCCTTAAAAGTCTGAGAAAATGCATGACACACTAGCTGGTCGTCATCTTCGAAATTCAACATATAATTCTTGAATTGTTCAATGTGGTTATCAGGATCCTCCATCCCATCGAACTTTTCAACCTTTGAAATGTCAAAACGCTTCGGAAGCGCCATAGATCGAATTTTATCGGTCAACGGAGAGTTTCACAAGTCAACGCTTTGGACGAACTCATGATCAATTCCTATTGTAACATATAAGTTCCTAACAGTTTCAGCATACTGATTGAAAGGATTTCCCTCATGCCAAGTTGAACGAGGAGCATTCTCAGATTTTCTTTCCTTTTTATACTTCCTCAAATAATCTCTATTAGATTCTCCTCTTGAAGAATCTCTATGCCTCATAAAACCCGAGGCTGAGCTTTCGACCTCCTCGTCACTAGAAGTCGCTAATTTATGCTTATTTTTTTTTCTCCTTTCGAGACGAATATCGCTTTTTTGGAGCCACAAAACGTGCCTTTTTTGTTTGGACTTAGCGCGTCGGTCCTCAAAAGATCGATCTGACTGACCTTCCACCTTAGTCTTTCTACTTCATGTCTAACCTCAGATCTGATTCTTGCTGAGAGTATCTCTTGCTCTCTTCGTTCATATTTCTCATTTAAAGTATTTATTTTATGTATAAGTTGATTCATTCGCGCTTCAATATCAGATTGATCTCAGATTAAAGACGATCCATCAGTTCTATTTCTATCATTTTTCTCAGCATCCATTGTCGACGGAAGTGTGGGATTGTTTTCGGGATTCATCGTATGAATTTTAACCAAAGAATACAACTAGATTATGTCAAAATTTTGGGCGGAATAAAAGCACTAATATTACGTCCCCAGCGGAGTCGCCAATTGGATGAGTTATTGTTTTGCCCTGGTAAACTATCAAGAGTGTATTCTATAGAGAGAAAGAGCTTGAGAGTTTTTAGAGAGAGAAAATAGAAGTACAATTGAGTTTCAAAGTAAAAGTGTTCAACCCTTTTAATAGAATAATCTGATCCTTTATATAGAGGAGCCAAAACTTAGTCACAAACTAAATCTATTACAAAAAATGGACCAATTGCAGTTTAGTCCCTATAAATTATACAAAGTTACAAATAGCCTCTAAAACTTACATCAGTCACGTATTAAGGACAAATTATATTAATTACAATTAAATCCCAAATTCTACATTATTTACAATTTAATCTTTAAAACTCTATTGCCATATCAGTTTGGAATCATATTGTAGGTATGATTTGGTGTGGTTTATTTCTGCTTGAGGGTAATCTGGTAAGGTGTTTAAAAGGTGTTTTGGTAATTTTGTGGTGTTTTATATTTAGTGTGAAGAGTAGAGAGATAATTAAGTTGCATACTAGTAATAAATTTCGACCACCCTCATTAATGAAAGTAGTTGGGGTATTTATACTTAATTACTGACCCATGGGATTATTGGGTCGCCTTGTAAAATCGGGTCGAGTTTAAAGACCCGTTAGTAATATAGTTATAAGTTGATTAGAAACTAGCTTAGTCAATAATTAGTACATTTGTCCTGTTCGGATATTTAGTGTGGTGGCGTAGTCCGAATTGTCCGTCAGATTTATTTACGGCACAATGATTGTAATATCCAAACTCATCATAAATTATTATGAATCATACCCATGGATTCTTGTACAGGAATTCCCATCCGTACAAGCTTTAAGAAAAAGAAATTGAAGAAAGTATGAATATACTTGTTATTCAACCCAAAGATCAAAGATATGATCTTCTCCGGTTCATCTCCGATGGGATATTTCCTCTGGATAAAGAAATGGCTGAGAAAATCAAGTACAAGGCTCGTGGTTTCTTGATAATTAGAGAAGTTCTTTATAAGAAATCTTTCAACAGACCTCTCATATGTTGCTTAGGATTTGAAGAATTCCAAGGTATGTTATCTGAACTACATGATGGAAAAGGTTCTGCACATTGTGGCTATATGGCCCTAACGAGAAGCATTTTGTTAGCGAGATACTGCTGGGCAACCATAATGACAGATGCTAAAGAGATGGTGAAAAAGTGTGATACTTGTTAGAGAGATCCAGTGGATGTAGAACAATTATAGTTGCTATTAACTATTTTTTTAAATGGATAGAGGCAGCTCCTTTGACTGGAAACACTTTGAAGGCAGTTATTAAATTTATTTTATATAATATATGTTGCAGATTTGGGGTTCCCCGAAAGATTACTACAGACAATGGGCCACAGTTTGATAATAAACACATGGAAATATTATGCACCTCTAAAGAATTCAACAATGTTTTTCTTCTCATTTCCTCCCTTAAGAAAATGGGCAAGGTGAAGTTGCAAATAGGACGATCTTGTCCGGATTGAAGACAAATTTGGAGGGAGCTGCAGGATAGTGGCCAAGTTATTTACAAGAATTATTGTGGGCCTACCAAACTACACCTCGGGCTACTCCACAATAATATCCTTTTGCTATGGTGTATGGGATGGATGTAATTACTCGCATAGAAGCTATATTACCATCTCACGTAGTTCAAAATTATTATGAACAGGCTAATGATATAGCAATCAGGAATCAGTTGGATCTGATTGAAGAAAGAAGAGTTAAAGAGCATCTACGGATAGTTCATTACCAGGTTTTGATGATGAGCAGATTTGCCTCCAAAGTTAAAAGAAGAGAATTCCAAATGGGGGACAAAGCCTAAAGAAAAGTATTTTTACATTCCAAGGAAAATCAGTTCAGTAAGCTGGCTCCGAACTAGGAAGGCCCTTATATGGTCTGTGGGAAGGTTAAACTAGGAACATACAAGCTCCAGGAAAAAGAAGGGAGAGCACTAAAACACCCATGGAATGTTGAACATCTCAAGTTATACTTAGAATAAATCTCTTCTGTAAATATTTACTTTTTTAAGTATCAATGTCAATATTATGAGGCATACATTTTCCTACCTTAGTGGCGCAGGAAGGTTTTAATGAGGTGTCCAGGTTTTTCAATAAGATATTATGCTTTCTTCAAACGTATGGTGTAATTTTGTTTCAGGTTGGATATTAAGCACTTATTAAACACACCGGCTCTCAAATGTCGCTGCGTTGATAAGATATATTGAACACTAGATCACATTTATTAAACACATGTCGTTGAAGGTGTTTAATACTTTTGTTCAACACATCTGAAATATTGAAGGATATCTAAACATTGACCATAAAGAGTTAAACATAATTTAAACAAAGGAAAATATGAAATTAAAATCTGATCCGACTAAAACCGATCTATGATTTGCAAAATGCCTTGACCATTCAAGGACTTTGAGTTTTACAGAATAAAGGTTGAATAAACGATACAACAGAATGCCTTGGCTATCCAAGGACTTTAGTTCTTTAACAAAAAAAAACTTAATACAACCATACGGCTTGTTCCCTTCGGTTTTTTCTTCCCGGCCAATTTTTTTTGGACTTTTGAGTTCAACCCTTGAACTCTCACCAACTTCTTCATCATCTTTCGAATCTACCCCACTAGAGTAGTTTTGCTTTTCATTATCAACCATAGTATGGAAATGGAGTTCATCAATGTGCAAATATTTCCACAAAGGACTAAGAGTCCTCTTAGGAAAGATCTCATGGAACAACAAGACCATATCAAACTTAATTCCATCATCCGTCTTCTCTAGAGAATCCACTATTCCACTAGCATACTTATCTATCCTTGCAGTGTTTTCTTCAGCTTGTTGGCATTCTAAGGAAGCATTCTCTTCGGTTTTTCTCTTGGAGAGTTTTCTCCAACTTGACTTTGTTATCGGATAAATTTTGGATGACGTTTTTTTAACTGTTAGTTGCCCCTTCAAAGTTGTGATCTGATTAGAACAAGTCTCCAGTCTGGAGAGCTTGGTTTGGAGGTCTTTACTGGCCTCTTCTGATTTGAGCAACTTGGCTGCTAAATCATCTTTCTCTTTCTTCAATGATTCTATGCTTTGCTGAGGGACATATAGGCCGTTTGTCAAGATTTATTTCTCTATGGTCAGGGAGTTGATGGTAGCTGTTTGATCCCTTACTAGAGTTAATAAATAACATGCTATTGAGGGTTCTCTACAATATAAAGGAGTACTTTGTGGGAGTAGTGTAGTTTTATATTTTGTCAAATAAATTTGATTTGTTGTACTTAACTCTGATATTGTTCGAGGTGGCCTTCATATTGATTTTTCCATATTTAGATAACTGCCAATGTAAAGTGTCATCAATCTGAACATTAATAGATTATTTAACAATTAGATTAATATTGGAAGAAGTAAGAATTGCCCACAACTTGTTTACATCTGTTACAAGAGTTGTCATCCAATTTAATAAGAGGAGGATGTCCAAACCAGTTTTCCAACCAGAAATCCATATTTCCTCTACCCCATTTCCAGTTAATATTGTCTTTTCCTCATTAATCTTGTTTCTGATCTTGTCCACCAAAGAAACATAATTTATAGCTTTGTTATTTGAATTAAGAGTGTTGCCAATTTAAAAAGTAGGAAGATTACTAGTACTAAAGTTAGTTTGATTGGCTAATGCAGCGTTTCTTTCATAAGGTAAGCTATTAAAGGTGATTATCTTAGTTTTGTATATATTGATAGATTGACCTGCAATGTGTTGATGTTTCTACAAAAAAACGTTAGAATTACATTCATTGTAGAACTCAGACCATTAGCGAAAATTAGTAAATCGTTTGCGCACGCAGAACAAAGAATGGTGATAGTACTTTATGGGATAAGTATTTCATAGACTTGTTAATTTAAAAAAGATTCCTAAGACTCTTGTTTAATACCTCTTCAGCAATGATAAATAGACTAGGGCATAGATGTCCCTTTGTCTAATACCTGTCTTAGTATTGAAGAAACCTACAACATTACCATTTATAAGGATTGAAACCTAAATTGATCTTATTAATCTACAAATTTTGCTGACAAATCTTGAATTGAAACCAAAACCGCGGAGTACTTTGATGATGAAACTGTTAGATAATTTATCGAAGGCTTTAGTCATGTCAACTTTGATCATGATGTTGCCTACTTCTTTATATAATTTTGGTCGGTCTTAGTGTTCATATCGCCATCCTTAATTTATTTTGAGTAGCATTTTGGTATTAATAATATTCTTCAACTGTAAGAGGCTTGAGATATTCAGCATTAACCTTACCCAGGCTGATTCTGTCATCCATGTTGTTAGAGTTCTGATATTTGGCTTCCAATTTTTTTATCAGTTTTCTCAATTTCAACCACCTTGTCAAGAATATTACCAAAATAATCTATATTCCAATTTTTGTGAGAAGCCTTAAGTCTCTTAGAAAACAAACATAGGAAATCCTTCCATTTTCTGATTCCAATTTGTGTATACAAAGCTTTGAAAGTCATTTTCTAGAGGCCCCGTATTAAGAAACTTGAATAATATTTACTCCTGTCCTTTAATATAGTGCTACATGGAGGAGTATGATCCGAGCAAGTCCTGGCCGTATGGACTACTTCAATTTCATAGAAATAATCAGAACAAGCTTGATTAAAAAAAACACGATCCAAGCGTTTCCATTTAGACTTGTACCAAGTAAATTTTGTCCTAACATATCATGCGTCCTCGAGAAAACAGTCTCTTATGGTAGCATTAAAATCATCCATACTATTTCGACGATAAGTAGTACAACTCAACTGGTAGGAAGATACTACGTTAACATTACCCAATACCATTCATTTTTTTCAATGTGATAGATATGGTTCTAAAGACATTCCATAACTAAATTCTATTAGCCCTCTGCATTTAGTGTAAGCGTATACAATATTAGTAAACAAAAATACTATTATACAAATTAATTTTACCTCCAACTTTATTGACAACGTATCAATGAAATGCGTTGATCATATCTTTATGGTTTTTTATTACGAAATCTTTCTGTTGATCATCTCTTTACGGTTTTTTATTACGAAATCTTTCTGCTGATCATCTCTTTATCCTGCATATGTGTACGACAACATATCGCCACCATTTGGGGCTCGACTAGCTGCACCATTATGTGTACATCAACATATCGCCACCTTTTGGGGCTGGACTAGCTGCACCATTTCTTCAGGAGCGTAGACATGCAAATATTTCGCTTTCAGCTGTAAAGGATAGTTTCAACTCGGCCTTCGCAATCCATGTTCCGACCATGAACTTTTGACTTACCAAAATCGATTGTCAAAATTCATAGCTGATTTGTCTATCCAACAAGTTAGCATTACTGAGTAGGCTGGTGAAAGCAAGACTGTGGTCTGTGAAAAAAAGACTGAATATAAAGACTAAGGAGGTAAACTATAACACCTTACTTCAATAAAATAGACTTCGTGATTTTTCGGCATAACTAGAAAGAGAAAGGTGCTAGCAGAGCGGCAACCAAGACAAGAGCAATTCTGTTCCCTACTTGCGATAAAATATGGTGAGTACTACTACTTCTAGAGCCACCGATGCTGCTCAGGACTAATTATTACACCAATATTTTGGATCGATTACCTCTGCTACAAATTATCATCTAAACAAAATATTGTTTATAATATTTATTTGCAATCACCAAATCGGAGAACAAAGTTCTGACAACGAAGTGTAACCTAACATGGAAAATTTGAATACTAGAAGAGTAAAAAATATGGGTTTTGCGGTCTATTAAAACTTCTGGAGAGAAATAGACTCGTCATCACAAAAATTGATTAAATTAATTTTCCTGCCAATTAATAATGAAAGGGCGTGCCGTTCTGTTCGTCATTATTTTTGACGGAGAAAAGACGTAACCCTAACTTTAACCCTAACCCTAACCCTAGAAGAAGAAGAACACACCATTTTTTATGAAGAAGAGCCGTAACCCTCTAACCCTAGAAGAAGAAAACACACACTATTTTTTATAAAGAAGAGACGTAACCCTAACTCTAGCCCTAGAAGAAGAGAAAATACCATTTCCATGAAGACGCGACCTAACACTAACCCTAGAAGATGGATAGCGGAATAATTATCCAGTTCAGTGAACCAAACACACGACACCGCTATTTAATCCCCATCAGTGCCATCTTGCTCCATCTTCAAATCCCATCACCGCACCACAACAAACAAAAACGACATATCTCTTATCATTTTCATATCATTCAGTAAGTGGCAGAATGTCTTTCTCCTCTTCAATCGAGTTTCTCTCTACTTACTCCTCATACTACATTTACACGTCCTTGGATTTGTTATCGACTGCCAACAACATGGTTCGGGTATATGATACAGTAGAAAATAGTGAGTGAGTAAATAGGATAGAAGATTGTAATATTTTCACTAACTTTCAATGTGACCAAATGGTCTTTAAATACAAGTTTCAGCTGTAACAAACATTTGGAATATTCTTAAAGTTTGTTATGTATCTTGATGTTTGGCAACAGAGGTAGAATGAGAGTGTGTGATTGGCAACAGAGGTAGAATGAGAGTGTGTGATTGGCAACAAGGATAACACATGGGTCCTTTTAGGGGGACTCATGATTGGGCTTTAGGACTAGCTTAGGAGTCCAGTAAGGCAGGGTGTTGAGTCTGAAAACTTGGACTCAACACCCACAAGCCCAAGGTCATAACCCTGGGTCATAAGCCCAAGGTTATAACACTTGGGACAGAAGCCATCACGTGTGGCCGTGCGATGCTGCTTCTCCTTCATCAGAGCAGTCATCGTCGACGGCGAGCTTCACCGGAAGCTTAATCTCGACATCCCCCCTCAAACGAAGCGGTGAGTCAAGGAGCCCGAGTTTGTCCCTGAGATAAGCGAATCGAGACGGAGGCAGGGCTTTGGTGAGTGAATCGGCCACTTGATCTTGAGTAGGGACATAACGGATCTGGATCGTCCCTCCAAGCACTTGGTCTCGAATGAAATGCACGTCGAGCTCGATGTGCTTGGTGCG
Organism: Limnanthes douglasii subsp. nivea; assembly: GCA_036936605.1. Taxonomy (NCBI): domain Eukaryota; kingdom Viridiplantae; phylum Streptophyta; class Magnoliopsida; order Brassicales; family Limnanthaceae; genus Limnanthes; species Limnanthes douglasii. Next base: position 287,174,922 of record JAUPFV010000001.1, read on the forward strand.
GACATGGAAGACTAGGTTCGAAGCCAAGGCACTGGCTCCCAGATTATCACACCAGAGAACAGACGGAGGTATGAGAGGGATTCGAAGCTCAGTAAACAGTGAACGAATCCAGATCAACTCGGCAGAGAGGTTAGCAAGAGCTCGGTACTCAGATTCTGTGGATGAGCGAGAGACAACGCCTTGCTTTTTGGAGGACCAGGATATCAGAGTGTCGCCAAGGAAGACACAGTAAGCGCCCGTGCTACGTCGATCATCAACAGAAGAGGCCCAGTCAGCATCAGAGTAACCATGTAGTTGAAGGTGAAAGCACGGCTTGATGTGAAGTCCTAGCCAACGAGTTCCAGATAAGTAACGTAGTATCCTCTTTAGACAATGCCAGTGAGAAGAAGTAGGGGCCTGCTGAAATTGACTCAGTCGATTAACAGCATAGGCGATGTCTGGTCTGGTGTGTGTTAGGTATTGTAAAGCTCCTAACACACTTCTATATTGTGTAGGTGACAGGAGTGGAGAACCAGTGGTTGCAGACAGAGCAGTGCCAGGGGCAAGAGGAGTAGGACAAGGTTTGGAGAGAGCAGCACCATGATTTGCAAGTAAGTTCTCGATGCAATTATGCTGTGTGAGGTAGATACCTGTGTTATCACGATGAACCTCTATTCCAAGGAATAGAGAGAGTGATCCCATGTCCTTGAGTGAGAATTTAGCATTGAGATTGTGAGTGAACTGTGTGAGGCATGCTGCATCATTGCCTGTGACCAGGATGTCATCTACATACACTAGAATGAGTAGGATCGTAGTTGTTGTAACTAGATAGAAGAGAGAGCAGTCAGCTCTTGAGTTTTTGAAACCCCAGTCAGTTAGGGTGTCACGTAGCTTAGAGAACCAGGCCCTGGGTGCTTGCTTTAGACCATATAGAGCCTTGTTTAGTTTGCACACATAGGTGGGTTGATTGGCATCTTCAAAACCCTGAGGCTATTGCATATAGACAGTCTCTTGTAGCTCCCCATTTAGAAAGGCATTGTTGATGTCCAACTGCCTAACAAACCAATTCTTTGAGACTGCAATGGTGAGTATGAGCCTGACTGTAGATGCCTTAACAACAGGACTAAATGTGTCATAGAAGTCAATACCAGGAGTTTGGTGGAAGCATTTGGCTACAAGCCTGGCTTTATAACGCTGAACAGACCCATCCATACCATGCTTGACCTTGTAAACCCATTTTGCAGCCAACAATAGTGGAGTGAGGTGGTAGAGGAACTAAGGACCATGTTTTGTTAGCTTGTAGAGCACTGAATTCAGCCTTCATAGCAGCCACCCAATTAGGATTACCTGCAGCTTTAGAGAAACTAGAAGGTATAGACATGTCCCTGTCAGTAGTGTTAAGAGTTCCAACATAAGGTAATTTAATTTTGTGAATACCACTTTTGTCTCTTGTTTGCATAATGTGAGTGTTTAGAGGTTGTTGAGAATGGTTAGGATGATTTGGTGTGTTTAAGGGTAGGTCAATTATGAGTGATGGAGTGGGGCTAGTGGTAGTGTTGGTGTAGTGAGGAAGAGTAGTAATGTCAAGATCAGATAGAGATTGAGTCTGGTGGTCTAAGCAATGTTTAGAGAGGGAGTTGGTTGGCTGGTGGTCTGTTTGAGAAGTAGGCTGAGAGATAGGAGGCTCAGGAGAGAGGTGAGATGTAGGGCTAGTGCAGAGAGACACTCTTTCAGAAACCATAGATGAAGGTGGTGAGTGAAGCCAAAGATGAACAGATTGATAGGGAGACTGACTTCCTGGGGTTTGATGAAGGAACCCTGAGGTGAAAGGAAAATCAGTTTCATTGAAAACAACATTTCTAGACAGATAGACTCTCCCTGTAGGACTTAGACACTTGTAACCTTTGTGATTATGACTGTAGCCTAGGAAGACACATTTCTGAGAGTGGAATTGAAACTTGTGGGTTTGATAGGGTCTGAGACAGGGGAAACAAGCACACCCAAAAGTTTTGAGTACTAGATAGTTTGGTTTTTTGTGGAATAGAGTCTCAAAAGGAGAAATGTTGTTAAGAGTAGGTGTTGGTAATCTGTTTATGAGATAAATGCTTGTTTCAAAAGCTTCTAACCAGTATGTATAGGGTAGTTTAGATTGTGCAAGAAGTGTGAGTCCAGTCTCCACAAGATGCCTGTGCTTACGCTCAGCTCTACCATTCTGAGCTGATGTGTAAGGACAGGATCTGCGTAGAAGGATACTGTAAGACCCTTACAAGTTGGCACACGCTAGTCGCTGGATGGGCCGCATTGGCACCACAATGTGGCCACAGACTAGCAACCTTATCTGGTGCACCAGAGAGCTTCGGTGGGCTCTTAATACAATCTTAGGGATGGCAAAGGGAATGTGGCATAGAGAAGGAGCACGACAGCTGGAGTTGGCGCGCGACTTGGCACAATTATGGAAAAATATCAAATAGTGGAACTTTGGTTCACATGCAAGGGGTTCGTTTGAATGGCAATTAGGCTGAGGATGGAGCAAACTGCTGGAAATGACTTAGAGGAGGTGTTGGGAGAAGATGGCACGAAGAAATGTGAGTGTAGGCCAAGGTGGCGCGCTGTGGCGCATGCTGGCACGTTTCTGGCCGGCCAGAGGGGCCAGACTGGGCCAGAGTGTGGGCCAGAACAGGCCAGAACGTGCCAAACCGAAAAACGGTTGGGCCAAACACATTTTCGCCCGTGCCAAAATTTGATAACTGCCTTAGTTAGTTATTATCCACCTCCCCACAAAGTTTGGGCACGTTTGCACGAGTGGTTAAGGAGTTAGCACATGATTAAGCTTAGAAATAGTGGAAATCATGGGCAACTGTCCACTACTGCCAAAACCGCCTTCACCACTAGATGCGGTTGAGAAAATCATGGGAAATGGCCCAGGAGTTTCGGAGCATGACACGGAAAAATCGGAAGTTATGGCTGAGCAACTGATCATGGCACAGGCTGGCACAGGCTGGCACGCCAGAACAGGGCCACTCGGGGGCGTTTGGCCGGCCAGACGTGGCTGATTTTCAGGATCTCCAGGCAGATCACTACTTTGCTCGAGCCATCTTTTAACCACGTCTAGGATAACTATATGGAAGTTACCTGGTGAAATTTCAGATCAAATGGACAAGATTTGATATGGTAAATCCAAGGGCCAAGATTCTGCCACATAGCCATTTCGGATTTTAAGGAGGTAGTTGGCTTTCTTTGCCTATAAATAGATTGTAATCCATCCTTTGAGAGGAAGGACGAGACTAGAGATATTGTGAGGCTTTAGTCTAAGAGTGTAAACACTTATTGTAATATCCGGAGGTATTACTCCTTTATTAATATAGTAAAGGTTGGGGCCGGAGTCCCATAAACTTGTGTGTGTGTTCTTATCTTCTTGTCTGTCTCATTATATTGTTGTGCAACTCTTGAAACACTCACTTCCAGATCTGAGTGGAGTGTTAAATTGTCAAACTCACTTTGACAAAGGGGAGAAGGCTGACTAAAGTAGGTACTTTAGGCCGCACACGGTGAAAATTCCATAGCGAAAAATTAGCCGTGTGACAACTGGTATCAGAGCAAGATACGATACTAACATCTAGTATCGAAAAGGATTTTGAAGCATCTACAACTGGAAGACCGAGTTCAAGCAGACTGAAAGGATACCTAACATAACCGGTATTAGAACAAGGTGACAAGATGACCCTATCCGACGCGAAGGAAAGAATCTCTCGTTTGGAGTACCTAATCGGGGAACCGAGTGAAGATGGAGTTAGTGTGTTCGCTCATATTTCTGAATTGTCGGCGCAAATTCAGAATGGTGTCAATATCTATTCCGACATGAGGAAAGATATAGAGGAAAGCATCAGGAAGGTAGTTCGAGACGCAAACAACCTCTCGATTTGCTTCAATGAACGAATTGAAAAGCTGTCTGAGGAAGTAGCACTACTTAGACGGGCTGTTTCAAATACTTCTCCAAGAGAAGGCTCTTCAAAGGTAAAAATACCTGAACCCAAGCCCTTCAACGGTTCAAGAAACTCAAAAGAACTTGAGAATTTCTTGTGGGATCTTGAAAATTACTTCCAAGCTGCCAAAATCCCGGAGGTGGAGCAAGTGACGATTTCTAGTATGTACCTAACTGGAGATGCAAAGTTATGGTGGAGATCCAGACTAGAAGACGACGTCAATGCTCATAGAGACAAGATACACACGTGGTTTACACTCAAAAAGGAATTGATGGATCAATTCCTACCCTGCAACACGGCCTGGGTTGCAAGGGAGAACTTGAAGTCGCTACGACATATTGGTACCATTCGTAGCTACGTGACTGAGTTCAGTTCTTTAATGTTGGACATTAAAGATATGTCCTCGGAGGACAAGTTGTTCAACTTTTTGTCAGGATTGCAAAATTGGGCACAAGCGGAGTTACGCAGGCAAGGAGTTTCAGATTTGCCTAGTGCCATGGCTGCAGCCGAGGGTCTAATGGATTTTAGACAACAACCTTCTTCAATCACCACTGCGAAGAAGAGCAAACCAGACAAGAGTAACCAAGTTGACAACAAAGACAGTACTAGAAAGCCCAAAACCAAGTCCAAACATGGTGGTGACAACGATGGTACGGAAGACGCCGCGCAATCAAGAAAGGGATGTTTCATTTGTGACGGTGCCCATCGTGCACGCGATTGTCCAAGGCGTGCAAAACTGGTTGCGTTGGCCGCAGACAGTGAAGATAGTGATGGATATGTCAATCCTCTACAGTTACTTAACGTTATAACCCAAGATGATCAAAGACAACATAACATGCTAATGCAAACCATGGTGAAGGTAAATGGGAAGACAGACAAAGCGATATTTGACTCAGGAGCAACGCACAATTTCTTGGCCGCAAGAGAAGTTAGGAAACTTGGCCTAGAACTAACCGGGAGCACAAGCAAGGTTAAAGCCACGAATTCAAATGCATTACAAGTATGTGGAATGGCCATCACAAACTTGAGCATTGGTGAATGGCAAGGACAGTGCAAGGTAATGGTGGTGCCGCTCGACGATTTCGATTTGATACTCGGAATGGACTTCCTCATGAAAGCCAAGGTAATGTTGGTACCATATTTGAATGGAATGTTCATCAGTGATGAAACTTGTCCATGTTTCGTGAAATTGGAGCGACCGAATGGAAAAATGGAGGGATTGATCAACTCTTCAAAGGCACCTGGAGGCGCCATGAGTCTACTTCAGCAGAAACAAGATGGAGAGCTTCGAGTAAATGGGGGTAAGGGGACGTTAAGGGAAGTAACTGGTAATATAGGTCAGAAACGGAAAGATGAACACAAGGAGGAGGATATTTTGGACTTGATACCTCCCAACAAAGTGGCGAACCTAAGAGGTTACTTAGGCTTGGCAAATTCTAATCGCCAGTTCATCATAGGCTATTCCACGGTTGGAAGCCCTCTGACCAACTTGTTGAAGACAAAAAGAGTTTGGGATTGTCGGAGCAAAGGCAAGCTTACGTTCAACAAGTCAAAATCAGCAACATGCAACTTGCTGTATGTCACGGATGGCATGCTGGGAATAACCAGCGATATTATTCGGAAGGATCTATCAAAGAAGATGCATGATACACAACATGGGAACATCGACTCAAAAGGGATGGTAACTCTTCTATTTAGATCACTTTACTCGCAAAAACTTAGAAATGACATGATGGACCATGTTAAGCCTTGTCCAAAGTGTGAAGCCACATTTGACAAGCCAGCAACGAACAACTTGCTGAATGCCTATGGTGGCATGTTGGGGCTAACCAGCGGCGAGAACCGAATATCAAAGGAGACACAAGACACTCAATGGGCTGGTCACTCATATGTGGAGTGGACGATGACTCTCTTATCTTGGTCGTATCATTGGCCAAGAATAGAACAAGACATAGCGGACTATGTCAGGACTTGTCTAGATTGCCAAGTAGACAAGGCAAAAAAGAAGCAAGCAGACTTATTAAAGTCGTTGCTTATTCCTAAGAGGCCATGGATCTTAGTCTCAATGGAAAGTATCTCTGGAGGGATAGGTGGATCAAAATTGATGACATCCACAACAAACCATCCGCGGACGGATGGACAGACCAAATGCATCATTGCGCTCTTAGAAGATTTGCTAAGGCATGATGCTACCACAAGCCAAAGGAAACGGGTGGAGTTGCTCGGTGCAACTCAATGTTGCTACATTATTGATAGTTCTGCATCAACAGGTTTAAGTACCACAGAAGTTACTATGGGAGATCGTCCAAGGACACCGTTAGGAGTGGCGAAACAAGAGGATCAAGGAAGGTTCCTGAAGACTTATAGTTTTTGTATAGACAAGGGAGAGCGGCTATACATAACGAAGGAAGTAGAGAAGATCCAAGATACTCGCACACAAGGTGAAAGGAAGTTGAACCAGAAAAGGAAATTTTTGGTTCGATGGAAAGGAGAAGACCCAGGAGAGAGAACGGGGGAACAGGATAACCTAGGGAAGTTTGAAGAAGAACTCATGCAACATGTCAATGACGCTCCGATGAGGACATCGGACTCACCCGGTGGGGGTGGTTTGTAAGACCCTTACAAGTTGGCACACGCTAGTCGCTGGATGGGCCGCATTGGCACCACAATGTGGCCACAGACTAGCAACCTTATCTGGTGCACCAGAGAGCTTCGGTGGGCTCTTAATACAATCTTAGGGATGGCAAAGGGAATGTGGCATAGAGAAGGAGCACGACAGCTGGAGTTGGCGCGCGACTTGGCACAATTATGGAAAAATATCAAATAGTGGAACTTTGGTTCACATGCAAGGGGTTCGTTTGAATGGCAATTAGGCTGAGGATGGAGCAAACTGCTGGAAATGACTTAGAGGAGGTGTTGGGAGAAGATGGCACGAAGAAATGTGAGTGTAGGCCAAGGTGGCGCGCTGTGGCGCATGCTGGCACGTTTCTGGCCGGCCAGAGGGGCCAGACTGGGCCAGAGTGTGGGCCAGAACAGGCCAGAACGTGCCAAACCGAAAAACGGTTGGGCCAAACACATTTTCGCCCGTGCCAAAATTTGATAACTGCCTTAGTTAGTTATTATCCACCTCCCCACAAAGTTTGGGCACGTTTGCACGAGTGGTTAAGGAGTTAGCACATGATTAAGCTTAGAAATAGTGGAAATCATGGGCAACTGTCCACTACTGCCAAAACCGCCTTCACCACTAGATGCGGTTGAGAAAATCATGGGAAATGGCCCAGGAGTTTCGGAGCATGACACGGAAAAATCGGAAGTTATGGCTGAGCAACTGATCATGGCACAGGCTGGCACAGGCTGGCACGCCAGAACAGGGCCACTCGGGGGCGTTTGGCCGGCCAGACGTGGCTGATTTTCAGGATCTCCAGGCAGATCACTACTTTGCTCGAGCCATCTTTTAACCACGTCTAGGATAACTATATGGAAGTTACCTGGTGAAATTTCAGATCAAATGGACAAGATTTGATATGGTAAATCCAAGGGCCAAGATTCTGCCACATAGCCATTTCGGATTTTAAGGAGGTAGTTGGCTTTCTTTGCCTATAAATAGATTGTAATCCATCCTTTGAGAGGAAGGACGAGACTAGAGATATTGTGAGGCTTTAGTCTAAGAGTGTAAACACTTATTGTAATATCCGGAGGTATTACTCCTTTATTAATATAGTAAAGGTTGGGGCCGGAGTCCCATAAACTTGTGTGTGTGTTCTTATCTTCTTGTCTGTCTCATTATATTGTTGTGCAACTCTTGAAACACTCACTTCCAGATCTGAGTGGAGTGTTAAATTGTCAAACTCACTTTGACAAAGGGGAGAAGGCTGACTAAAGTAGGTACTTTAGGCCGCACACGGTGAAAATTCCATAGCGAAAAATTAGCCGTGTGACAGATACCATGTTGAGCAGCTAGGGTAGCTAGAGGTCTAAACTCCCCTCCCCAATCACTCTGAATTGTTTTAATTTTTCTGTCTAACTGGTTTTCAACAAAAGCTTTAAAAACGTTGAACACTTCAATAACTTGTCCTTTTGTTTTGAGAGGGTAGATCCAGGAGTACCTAGAAAAATCATTTAGGAATAACACATAGAACCTAAAACCCTGAGTAGATAGAACAGGGGATGGACCCCAAACATCAGTGTGTATAAGATGTAGTACATTGTTAGCATGAGAGGTAGAGATAGGATAAGAAAGAGTGTGAGACTTGCCTAGCTGACAAGCCTCACAAAAGGATTTCTCATTACTTGAACCAGTTTGAAAATTACAAGACTTCAAAATACTAAGCAACACAGACTGTGATGGATGGCCAAGTTTTCTATGCCACCCATCCTTAGACACTTCAGATAGACACACACTAGGAGAACAAAGCAGACTCTTAGAAACACAGACTTGGGTATTGAAACTGACTGGATTGGTAGGTAGAGTTTGAGAAAGAGTGTCCATCTTGTACAAGCCATCTTTACATCTCCCTTTGAGCAATACTGTCCCTGTTAACTTGTCCTTCACAAGGCAAAAAGTTTTGTGAAATTCAACAAAGACATCATTACAGTTGGTGAGTTGAGAGATAGACAGTAGATTTTTGTTTATTTTGGGAACATGTAGTATAGATTCCAGTAAAAAAAGTTGTTTATGTAAGGTTGGAAGAGAGGTTGCACCTATGTGAGAGATTGGAAGTCTCTCACCACTACCAACTAGAACATGTTTAGTACTTGTGTAATCAAGTTTCTGAGTGAGCTGGTTGGTACTACCTGTGACATGGTGGCTGGCTCCACTGTCAGCATACCAGACTCCATCAGATGGTGTATCCTGTGCTGCAAGCAAAGCACTGTGATCACCTTCTGACTTAGGGTGTTTTGAAGAGGTAGAACCCATGACAGAGGGGTCATCTCTGTAGTAACACACCACAGCAGAATGACCATATCTTCTGCATATCTGACATGTTGGTTTGTTTTGAGCAAATCTTCCACCCCTGCCTCTGTAAGAGTTGCCTCTTCCTCTGTAGTTAGGATTGAATCTGCCCCTGTAGTTTCTGTGTAGCTTTTGTTCTGCCCATAGTTCTGTCCAGAGTAGTTCCTTTGATTGACATTATTAGCTTGTTGCTTTGGGTCACTCCTTTGAGCATAATTGATGTTTGATAAGTTGACTGTGGACATTGTGTTTTGCAGGTCATTGAGCTGCTCCAGCCTGCTTTCAAAGGTCAAGAGGCTTGTGTGCAGATCAAGCCAGGAGAGGCTATGCTTGTCAGCCAGACTGACCCCAATTGGTGTATAGTCACCATCAAGGCCTGCAAGCACCTGAGTGATCAGGTCATCCATGGAGGTAAGACATCCTGCCAAAATTAGGTTATCAAAGATCATTTTCATCTTATTCAAATAGTCAGACATTGTTGTGGACCCTTTTCGGGTCTTTTGAAACTCTGCTTTGAAATAAGTGATTCTGGCTCTTGTCTGAGAGCCAGATAGCTTTCCAGCTGCCTCCCAAAGACCTTTAGAGGTCTCTTCTTCCATCAACTGAGCTGCTATTTCAGGGCTCATGGTGGAATACAACCAACCAAGCAGCAGTTGGTCCTTGGATATCCAATCTTCATAGTTTGGGCTCTCTGAAATGTTGCCTTCAGTGTCAACAGAATGTTTGGGAGGACAGATCTTCTCTCCTGAGATGTATCCTCCCAACTTGTTACCTTTAATCATAGGTAACACAACAGTCCTCCAAAGGAGGTAATTACTTCTATCAAGTCTAATGTTGTTAGCATTATTTGTTGAGTGCAGTTGAAGGTTTCTTGGAGCAGTAGCAGTGCTGTTGGGAAGGATGGAGCCCATAGAGTCTGAGGACAGCGACGGGGACTCATCGGAGTTGGCCATTCAGATCAGAATGGCTCTGATACCAAGTAGAAAATAGTGAGTGAGTAAATAGGATAGAAGATTGTAATATTTTCACTAACTTTCAATGTGACCAAATGGTCTTTAAATACAAGTTTCAGCTGTAACAAACATTTGGAATATTCTTAAAGTTTGTTATGTATCTTGATGTTTGGCAACAGAGGTAGAATGAGAGTGTGTGATTGGCAACAAGGATAGCACATGGGTCCTTTTAGGGGGACTCATGTTTGGGCTTTAGGACTAGCTTATGAGTCCAGTAAGGCAGGGTGTTGAGTCTGAAAACTTGGACTCAACACCCACAAGCCCAAGGTCATAACCCTGGGTCATAAGCCCAAGGTTATAACACTTGGGACAGAAGCCATCACGTGTGGCCGTGCGATGCTGCTTCTCCTTCATCAGAGCAGTCATCGTCGACGGCGAGCTTCACCGGAAACTTAATCTCGACATCCCCCCTCAAACGAAGCGGTGAGTCAAGGAGCCCGAGTTTGTCCCTGAGATAAGCGAATCGAGACGGAGGCAGGGCTTTGGTGAGTGAATCGGCCACTTGATCTTGAGTAGGGACATAACGGATCTGGATCGTCCCTCCAAGCACTTGGTCTCGAATGAAATGCACGTCGAGCTCGATGTGCTTGGTGCGGACATGGAAGACTGGGTTCGAAGCCAAGGCACTGGCTCCCAGATTATCACACCAGAGAACAGACGGAGGTATGAGAGGGATTCGAAGCTCAGTAAACAGTGAACGAATCCAGATCAACTCGGCAGAGAGGTTAGCAAGAGCTCGGTACTCAGATTCTGTGGATGAGCGAGAGACAACGCCTTGCTTTTTGGAGGACCAGGATATGAGAGTGTCGCCAAGGAAGACACAGTAAGCGCCCGTGCTACGTCGATCATCAACAGAAGAGGCCCAGTCAGCATCAGAGTAACCATGTAGTTGAAGGTGAAAGCACGGCTTGATGTGAAGTCCTAGCAAACGAGTTCCAGATAAGTAATGTAGTATCCTCTTTAGACAATGCCAGTGAGAAGAAGTAGGGGCCTTCTAAAATTGACTCAGTCGATTAACAGCATAGGCGATGTCTGGTCTGGTGTGTGTTAGGTATTGTAAAGCTCCTAACACACTTCTATACTGTGTAGGTGACAGGAGTGGAGAACCAGTGGTTGCAGACAGAGCAGTGCCAGGGGCAAGAGGAGTAGGACAAGGTTTGGAGAGAGCAGCACCATGATTTGCAAGTAAGTTCTCGATATAATTGTGCTGTGTGAGGTAGATACCTGTGTTATCACGATGAACCTCTATTCCAAGGAATAAAGAGAGTGATCCCATGTCCTTGAGTGAGAATTTAGCATTGAGATTATGAGTGAACTGTGTGAGGCATGCTGCATCATTACCTGTGACCAGGATGTCATCTACATACACTAGAATGAGTAGGATCGTAGTTGTTGTAACTAGATAGAAGAGAGAGCAGTCAGCTCTTGAGTTTTTGAAACCCCAGTCAGTTAGGGTGTCACGTAGCTTAGAGAACCAGGCCCTGGGTGCTTGCTTTAGACCATATAGAGCCTTGTTTAGTTTGCACACATAGGTGGGTTGATTGGCATCTTCAAAACCCTGAGGCTGTTGCATATAGACAGTCTCTTGTAGCTCCCCATTTAGAAAGGCATTGTTGATGTCCAACTGCCTAACAAACCAATTCTTTGAGACTGCAATGGTGAGTATGAGCCTGACTGTAGATGCCTTAACAACAGGACTAAATGTGTCATAGAAGTCAATACCAGGAGTTTGGTGGAAGCCTTTGGCTACAAGCCTGGCTTTATAACGCTGAACAGACCCATCCATACCATGCTTGACCTTGTAAACCCATTTGCATCCAACAATAGTGGAGTGAGGTGGTAGAGGAACTAAGGACCATGTTTTGTTAGCTTGTAGAGCACTGAATTCAACCTTCATAGCAGCCACCCAATTAGGATTACCTGCAGCCTTAGAGAAACTAGAAGGTATAGACATGTCCCTGTCAGTAGTGTTAAGAGTTCCAACATAAGGTAATTTAGTTTTGTGAATACCACTTTTGTGTCTTGTTTGCATGATGTGAGTGTTTAGAGGCTGTTGAGAATGGTTAGGATGATTTGGTGTGTTAAAGGGTAGGTCAATTATGAGTGATGGAGTGGGGTTAGTGGTAGTGTTGGTGTAGTGAGGAAGAGTAGTAATGTCAAGATCAGATAGAGATTGAGTCTGGTGGTCTAAGCAATGTTTAGAGAGGGAGTTGGTTGGCTGGTGGTCTGTTTGAGAAGTAGGCTGAGAGATAGGAGGCTCAGGAGAGAGGTCAGATGTAGGGCTAGTGCAGAGAGACACTCTTTCAGAAACCATAGATGAAGGTGGTGAGTGAAGCCAAAGATGAACAGATTGATAGGGAGACTGACTTCCTGGGGTTTGATGAAGGAACCCTGAGGTAAAAGGAAAATCAGTTTCATTGAAAACAACATTTCTAGACAGATAGACTATCCCTGTAGGACTTAGACACTTGTAACCTTTGTGATTATGACTGTAGCCTAGGAAGACACATTTCTGAGAGTGGAATTGAAACTTGTGGGTTTGATAGGGTCTGAGACAGGGGAAACAAGCACACCCAAAAGTTTTGAGTACTAGATAGTTTGGTTTTTTGTGGAATAGAGTCTCAAAAGGAGAAATGTTGTTAAGAGTAGGTGTTGGTAATCTGTTTATGAGATAAATGCTTGTTTCAAAAGCTTCTAACCAGTATGTATAGGGTAGTTTAGATTGTGCAAGAAGTGTGAGTCCAGTCTCCACAAGATGCCTGTGCTTACGCTCAGCTCTACCATTCTGAGCTGATGTGTAAGGACAGGATCTGCATAGAAGGATACCATGTTGAGCAGCTAGGGTAGCTAGAGGTCTAAACTCCCCTCCCCAATCACTCTGAATTGTTTTAATTTTTCTGTCAAACTGGTTTTCAACAAAAGCTTTAAAAACTTTGAACACTTCAATAACTTGTCCTTTTGTTTTGAGAGGGTAGATCCAGGAGTACCTAGAAAAATCATTTAGGAATAACACATAGAACCTAAAACCCTGAGTAGATAGAACAGGGGATGGACCCCAAACATCAGTGTGTATAAGATGTAGTACATTGTTAGCATGAGAGGTAGAGATAGGATAAGAAAGAGTGTGAGACTTGCCTAGCTGACAAGCCTCACAAAAGGATTTCTCATTACTTGAACCAGTTTGAAAATTACAAGACTTCAAAATACTAAGCAACACAGACTGTGATGGATGGCCAAGTTTTCTATGCCACCTATCCTTAGACACTTCAGATAGACACACACTAGGAGAACAAAGAAGACTCTTAGAAACACAGACTTGGGTATTGAAACTGACTGGATTGGTAGGTAGAGTTTGAGAAAGAGTGTCCATCTTGTACAAGCCATCTTTACATCTCCCTTTGAGCAATACTGTCCCTGTTAACCTGTCCTTCACAAGGCAAAAAGTTTTGTGAAATTCAACAAAGACATCATTACAGTTGGTGAGTTGAGAGATAGACAGTAGATTTTTGTTTATTTCGGGAATATGTAGTATAGATTTCAGTAAAAGAAGTTGTTTATGTAAGGTTGGAAGAGAGGTTGCACCTATGTGAGAGATTGGAAGTCTCTCACCACTACCAACTAGAACATGTTTAGTACCTGTGTAATCAAGTTTCTGAGTGAGCTGGTTGGTACTACCTGTGACATGGTGGCTGGCTCCACTGTCAGCATACCAGACTCCATCAGATGGTGTATCCTGTGCTGCAAGCAAAGCACTGTGATCACCTTCTGACTTAGGGTGTTCTGAAGAGGTAGAACCCATGACAGAGGGGTCATCTCTGTAGTAACACACCACAGCAGAATGACCATATCTGCTGCATATCTGACATGTTGGTTTGTTTTGAGCAAATCTTCCACCCCTGCCTCTGTAAGAGTTGCCTCTTCCTCTGTAGTTAGGATTGAATCTGCCCCTGTAGTTTCTGTTGTAGCTTTTGTTCTGCCCATAGTTCTGTCCAGAGTAGTTCCTTTGATTGACATTATTAGCTTGTTGCTTTGTGTCACTCCTTTGAGCATAATTGATGTTTGATAAGTTGACTGTGGACATTGCATTTTGCAGGTCATTGAGCTGCTCCAGCCTGCTTTCAAAGGTCAAGAGGCTTGTCTGCAGATCAAGCCAGGAGAGGCTGTCCTTGTCAGCCAGACTGACCACAATTGGTGTATAGTCACCATCAAGGCCTCCAAGCACCTGAGTGATCAGGTCATCCATGGAGGTAAGACATCCTGCCAAAATTAGGTTATCAAAGATCATTTTCATCTTATTCAAATAGTCAGACATTGTTGTGGACCCTTTTCGGGTCTTTTGAAACTCTGCTTTGAAATAAGTGATTCTGGCTCTTGTCTGAGAGCCAGATAGCTTTCCAGCTGCCTCCCAAAGACCTTTAGAGGTCTCTTCTTCCATCAACTGAGCTGCTATTTCAGGGCTCATGGTGGAATACAACCAACCAAGCAGCAGTTGGTCCTTGGAGATCCAATCTTCATAGTTTGGGCTCTCTGAAATGTTGCCTTCAGTGTCAACAGGATGTTTGGGAGGACAGATCTTCTCTCCTGAGATGTATCCTCCCAACTTGTTACCTTTAATCATAGGTAACACAACAGTCCTCCAAATGAGGTAATTACTTCTATCAAGTCTAATGTTGTTAGCATTATTTGTTGAGTGCAGTTGAAGGTTTCTTGGAGCAGTAGCAGGGCTGTTGGGAAGGATGGAGCCCATAGAGTCTGAGGACAGCGACGGGGACTCATCGGAGTTGGCCATTCAGATCAGAATGGCTCTGATACCAAGTAGAAAATAGTGAGTGAGTAAATAGGATAGAAGATTGTAATATTTTCACTAACTTTCAATGTGACCAAATGGTCTTTAAATACAAGTTTCAGCTGTAACAAACATTTGGAATATTCTTAAAGTTTGTTATGTATCTTGATGTTTGGCAACAGAGGTAGAATGAGAGTGTGTGATTGGCAACAAGGATGGCACATGGGTCCTTTTAGGGGGACTCATGTTTGGGCTTTAGGACTAGCTTAGGAGTCCTGTAAGGCAGGGTGTTGAGTCTGAAAACTTGGACTCAACACCCACAAGCCCAAGGTCATAACCCTGGGTCATAAGCCCAAGGTTATAACACTTGGGACAGAAGCCATCACGTGTGGCCGTGCGATGCTGCTTCTCCTTCATCAGAGCAGTCATCGTCGACGGCGAGCTTCACCGGAAGCTTAATCTCGACAGATACAGATAGTGATAATGATATTCACCAGAAAATTAAACATGATAGAATGAAATCGAATGATGAGGATGAGGCTATTTCTGAAGGGACGGCACCAACAACCAACTCTTTTTGTGGAGCGGAAGCCAAAGCCGAGGAAGACGAGATGGAGATGGAGGTATCAGACGAAGCAAAACCGTTTTGTCGAGAATGCTCAAAGACGTTCCAGACATGGACAGAGCTGTCTTTTCACGGCCCTTGTCCACCTCCTAAGTTGTTAAACTTATTCCCTTCTACACCAAGTCCTCCTACTCGCTTGTTAAACTTACTCCCTTCTACACCAACTCCTCCTCCTCGTTTATCAAACTTATTCCCTTCACGAACTCCTCCTCCTCGCTTGTTAAACTTGTTCCCTCTTCTACCAACTCCTCCACCGCAAGAACCTCAAGAAGGATACGGAGAAACGCTCATATGAGTCGTTGTTATGGCTACGGTGCAATCAATAATACGAGTCAATCCAAAATATTTTCTTTCAGATGAATTGAGGACGAGTGATGATATGTAATGATATTTATTTATGTAGAAATGGATCCAATGATCAAAATGTTGATGCTTATTATGGGTGCAAAAAGAATTTATCGAAATATCAACAATAAAGTATTATGAAAATTCACATTGAAAAATTGCGAGGCTAGCGCATGCAGTGAATACATGAGCAAAGTAGTAGGTTCAAACAGAGAATTGAAAGATAAGAGTAATTGAGAAACCCTGATACATAGCAATTTAAGAAATTAATAGAATTGAAAGATAAGATTAATTGAGAAACCGATACATAGGAATTTCAAGAAATTAATAGACGACCACCGTTGTTGCTTCAATTTATGTTTCATTTATTTTGCTTTTGTTACATAATGTATACTAATGCCAAATGAAAGATTAACACTTTCAAAAAAACTATTTTTTTGTCTATTCTCTACAACAAAGAAGACACAAACTTTGTTTAACGTAATCTAAAAGAAGCAGAAGGATTCAAATCCTACATCTCGTATCAAAGCTATAATTTCGCATACGCCATGACGTGATAATAGCTACAATAGTGTGGTGAGAGGCATTAGTAGCATGATGACATGATTTTCTGGAGGTAAATCTAGCCCGAGAGAGAATTCTCTATCCTTCCAGTAGTCACAAACTACCAAGTATGGGTTATGCATATGAAAACTCTCATGTACACTCAGGGAATTTGGAAAGTAGTATAGTCAACGGTTCAAATACAAACGGACCAACTTGCAGTCGTTGCATTCTACAAAGGGTTGAATTAAGAGACGTTATATCAAATTCTGGATAAAGACAGCGCAAAAGGAGTGTAGGATGCGTTGAAAGCGAATTGCGTTGGAGTAGATCGTGTTGTTAATGTCAGAACTCAAGCGTTAAGGAGAGAACTAGACAACATGGACATGGCTGAAAATACGTTCATTGATGAGTACACCAAAATGAAACCATGATAGTCGTCAAGATAAGGTCTTTTGGAGCAAATGTTCACAATATCTATGTTGTCAAAAAATTGTTTAGATCGTTGTCATCAAAATGCATGGTAGTGGCCACGACTATTGAAAAAATCATATGCTCTTTAAAGCCTTTGAAGATAATATGAAAACGTTTGATAATACAAAAGGTATTGAAAAATTCTTGTACGCAAAGACAAATGTTCAAAACAATGATCAAGGCGAAAAATCCAAAGAAATGGAATAGGCCGATGCAGAGGTATGGGTCGAGGCTAAATTAATTCTAGCAAATAAGGTGACCGACAAAAGAAGAAGAATTCCACCTTTGACATAAAAAGGTGAGATGTTACAATTGCAATAACTATAGTCATTTTTATGCAAATGATAAGGAAAAGAAAGAAGAAAATGTTCATTAAGTTCACCGAGTGGAGGATGATGATACGTTGCTTGTAGCTGAGGTCTATGCTTTAAGATCAAAAGAAAAATTTGGTTATTTGGGGGCTGCTTGTAGTTTTAGGGTTGCATGTATTGCCTCGCAGTTCCCGTTCTTAAGACCGTTTCATTCCACTAATTTATCTTTCCCTGGTTATCTCGACTAACTTCGACCCTCACCTTAGCGGTCAATGCGTATAGGGAGTAATTCACCTCTAGAGTGTCGCTCTGGCGGTCTAGTATTTGGTTTATTGGTTTGGGTGGCCCTTTACTTCTCGTTCTCATTTCTCTAATATGTAACTACAATGGATAGATTGCAGAGATGGTTGTCGGGTTTTTTGCATCGACGACCCGCTCCACCTGATCTGGTAGGTTGGGGGCACCAATTGGAGCAATTTCCGGGTCGACTAAGGCCGGATGTTGACTTCCTTATGCTAGTGCTCCAACTATGTTTACATTTAGGCCTTCTTATTGGACCACGTAGAGAGGTGGACCACCAGATTACCCGTCAACCTTTCCAAGAACAAATATTCAATTTTCCACATAAAAATTTATCTCTGAAGTTTCCCGTTCAATCCTGAATTTAGTTACCACCATTGGCTTCCCTTTAACGCTTACTTCGTTGTATATTGGCAACGGTTATGCCATTTGGATACCGTTGCTCATACGCGGACTCGGTAGGTTACAAAACCGCCTCGGTAGGCCTCAGTCAAGTCGCGTCGTTTCTTACGCTCGATCGGTGTTGCATAAGAATGGTTGTGTTAAGGCTTGGGACCCACTCGGTTTTTATGATCGGGCCCCCCTCGGTCACATGTGTTCGGTAAGCCTCGGTTATACTGCCTACGTATTACTTATTTATAGGCGATCGCTATATAACGCAGGGTCGCATCGGGAAGACGCAGTCATACCGATTCCTTTGAACGTCCATATCATTCGGTCTTTTTCTTTATGGTCTAATCTTTCCAGACAAGAGCGACCTCATCATTGACGAAATACAGTTGGAACCTTTAAGCATGACCCACTAGTGCCTGAACCTATTAAGTAAGATTGTAGTCGAGACTTCATGGACCTATCCGAAATAAAGTCATAAAACATGACCAACTAATGTTTTAACCTTTTAAAATAAGATTTTAGGTGAGAAATTGTTGGACCTTTAAAAAATGAAGTCTGAAAACATGACCATGAAGTGTTTGAACGTTTTAAGATTCTTGGACCGGTAAGAATTGAAGAGAAAATACATAAACCAAATCACTTATAGTTACTACATGGCTATATAGGTTCCCGGGTTTACCCTCTCAGTAATCGAATAAGGTCTTTCTCAATTTTTCCCTACTACTCGAAACCTCTTATATTTAATGTGCAATAAAACCTTTCTTAAAACATTATCATCTACTTTTAAATTCTCTTCTTCGAACTCGAGATGCGTTTCCACTATTTATCAAAGTATGATAATAAATGGATCTTAGATGTGCCTTTTGTCCTTTTCTCTTTGATTAAGTCACGACTGTACCTTTTGCCTTTATTATTTCTAGCTTTGGAATAATTTTTCACTATAAAAGTGCTAATGTAGATTCGGTATGGGTCATGATATCTATCTTATAAACCAAACAAAAATGTGATTCATGTCTTGCTACCTTGATATCGGGGGTCGTTTGGTAAGCCCACAACACTTCCTGAAGATAATTTGTTCATTCTCTAACAACCCCCTCTAGATTCTTTGTTAAACCATTAAGGATACTTCCATTAGTGACTTATAATTCCCCATTGGCTTGAGGGTGAGAATGAGCTTAAAAAATGATAGATTCCTATACAAGCTTATACCTCATATATTTCTCTATACTTACTACAACAATTCTTCTGTGTTTAGTTCATAATTTTTTGTTATCAAAGATGTTCCAAATCGAGTATCCAAGGGATACTCTATCGAGTATGCTATAATTTCCAAAGAATTATTAATGTAATTTAAGCCCTGTGAACATGCTCATACTGAGTGTTCTCAAACAAATTTGTCAATTCTTTTAAAAACATATCGCTTGATATATTTCTTATCCGATGGGAGTTACCAGTTAAACCCATGCTCCACAATCTAAGATGCTTGAGCCCTATCAGTTTGAATAACCTATGTACTTGTCTTAAAAGATATCGATATTCGGCTCCACTTATAGTTATTTAGAGTAAATTAAATTAAAATATCTTCCAACCCGCACTTTGGCTGCCATCTGAGATTCGAAATCGATATGAAACTATCCTAGTTCCACTGTCCATATTTAGTCATCTGACCCGTGATACCAAGATTTTAAAGTATGTTTTTTGTGGAAACGAAGCTCAAACCAAAATCGAATGTACTTAGAATTACGACTGCATCGTTTTGGCCAAAACAACTAAAGCTAATGGTAGTTTCTTTAACTTCAAGTATCTTTTTTCAGTATCCAATAAACTCTCACTTACATAAAATATTAGATGACGATAATTTTCAACTTCTTTGACCAATAATAAGCTTACTACATATTTCCATGTTACGATGTAGATGAATATTTTTTCTCCCATACTTGGTTTAGTTGAATTTTTTGGAGAAGACTCTTTTCTCTCAATAAAAGCATCTTCATACTCAAGTGTTCAATTGAAACGACTTACTTTTCTAAGAACTTGAAAAAATAGAGCGCACTTGTCTAATGACCATGATATGAATATGTTTAGAGCAGCCAACCTTCCAGTTAAGATTTGCCCTTCTTTGATGGATCTCGAAGGATCCATAACAGTTAAAGCATTCAATTATATTGGATATACTTCAATTTATTTATTTTTGCTCATTATATGTCTCGAGAACTATCTGGATTGTACGACAAAGGAAGATTTTTCTGGATTCTAATAAGGAAGGATAAAAGATTAGGGAGATAATTGCAAAAACAAACTTTAATTTATGAAAAATTGTAAGATATGTATTAGAATATGACTAGTTGGGAACAAATAATAAAATTAAAGATTAATTATGCAATTATTAGGTTGTTAGACGTGTGGGACCTACTGTAGTAATATTAAAGGATCACCGATTCTAGAAAAAGGGTGATTAATATTCAAATATATTTTCTCTTTCTAAAAGTGTAGAGCTTTTCTCTCTAAAAGCTAGTAACTAACAAATCGTTGATACAAAATACATCCTCACAACTTTGTTTGACTCCGAACAATCCTCCACAGTATCTTACATAATCATTGGCGCCGTATGTGGGAAAACGATTTGGTACCTGAATTTATTTTCCAAAATCAGAGTTTATTTGACAAAGTTGTCGAAGCTTGTTTGCTTCCTTAGTATAGAGACTCAAACCAAATGTTAGTTTTTAAAATTCAAAGCCTTTTGATGAATTATGAGTATGCTTGACAAAAATATCTTGATGCCGCGACATGCAATTAAGATCCAATACCAAAATTATGCATTTTCTTGTTAGGAAATTGAATCTTCTAACTATATTGAAGAATTCTATAAATTTGATTAGAAACAATATAACAGTAATAATTTCAATAAGAAATGAATGTGATGAGCTAAGATTATAATCTTATGTAACGTATTCCAACACCTTCAAGAATAGTTATTGCACTCAATCGAAGTAGAGCTTGGGATCTGGTAAAATTCATGTTCATTTTACACTAAAGAGTCCATTTAGCTAGCAAGTGGACAACTTTATTTTGTTTAGCGATGATAGAATAAATTAACATTGATGGATATACGAGAAGTCTAATGCATTTTAGGATAGGCTCCAAATGCAAGGTGATTAAGAGTTTCTAGATTATCATAAAATTGGCACTTGGAAACTAAAGGAATGTGCATTCTATGAATAATAGAGTTAATAGATAACATGCTATTGAGGGTTCTCTACAATATAAAGGAGTACTTTATGGGAGTAGTGCAGTTTTATATTTTGTCAAATAAATTTGATTTGTTGTACTTAACTCTCATATTGTTCGAGGTGGCCTTCATATTGATTTTTCCATATTTTGATAACTTCCAATGTAAAGTCTCATCAATCTGAACATTAATAGATTATTTAACAATTAGATTAATATTGGAAGAAGTAAGAATTGCCCACAACTTGTTTACATCTGTTATAAGAGTTGTCATCCAATTTAATAAGAGGAGGATGTCCAAACCAGTTTTCCAACCAGAAATCCATATTTCCTCTACCCAATTTCCAGTTAATATTGTCTTTTCCTCATTAATCTTGTTTCTGATCTTGTCCACCAAAGAAACATAATTTCTAGCTTTGTTATTTGAATTAAGAGTGTTGCCAATTTAAAAAGTAGGAAGATTACTAGTACTAAAGTTAGTTTGATTGGCTAATGCAGCGTTTCTTTCATAAGGTAAGCTATTAAAGGTGATTATCTTAGTTTTGTATATATTGATAGATTTACCTGCAATGTGTTGATGTTTCTACAAAAAAACCTTCGAATTATATTCATTATAGAACTCAGACCATTAGCGAAAATTAGTAAATCGTTTGCGCACGCAGGACAAAGAATGGTGATAGTACTTTATGGGATAAGTATTTCATAGACTTGTTAATTTAAAAAAGATTCCTAAGACTCTTGTTTAATACCTCTTCAGCAATGATAAATAGACTAGGGAATAGATGTCCCTTTGTCTAATACCTGTCTTAGTATTGAAGAAACCTACAACATTACCATTTATAAGGATTGAAACCAAAATTGATCTTATTAATCTACAAATTTTGCTGACAAATCTAGAATTGAAACCAAAAACGCGGAGTACTTTGATGATGAAACTGTTAGATAATTTATCGAAGGATTTAGTCATGTCAACTTTGATCATGATGTTGCCTACTTCTTTACATAATTGTGGTCGGTCTTAGTGTTCATATCCCCATCTTTAATTTATTTTGAGTAGCATTTTGGTATTAATAATATTCTTCAACTGTAAGAGGTTTGAGATATTCAGCATTAACCTTACCCAGGCTGATTCTGTCATCCATGTTGTTAGAGTTCTGATATTTCGCTTCCAATTTTTTTATCAGTTTTCTCAATTTCAACCACCTTGTCAAGAATATTACCAAAATAATCTATATTCCAATTTTTGAGAGCAGCCTTATGTCTCTTAGAAAACAAACATAGGAAATCCTTCCATTTTCTGATTCGAATTTGTGTATACAAAGCTTTGAAAGTCATTTTCTAGAGTCCACATATTAAGAAACTTGAATAATATTTACTCCTGTCCTTTGATATAGTACTACATGGAGGAGTATGATCCGAGCAAGTCCTGGCCATATAGACTACTTCAATTTCATAGAAATAATCAGAACAAGCTTGATTAAAAAAGACACAATCCAAGCGTTTCTATTTAGACTTGTACCAAGTAAATTTTGTCCTAACATATCCTGCATCCTCGAGAAAACAGTCTCTTATGGTAGCATTAAAATCATCAATACTATTTCGACAATAAGTAGTACAACTCAATGAAATTCCAGAACTAAATTCTATTAGCCCTCTGCATTTAGTGTAAGCGTATACAATATTCGTAAACAAAAATACTATTATACAAATTAATTTTACCTCCAACTTTATTGACAACGTATCAATGAAATGCGGTGATCATATCTTTACGGTTTTTTTATTACGAAATCTTTCTGCTGATCATCTCTTTATGGTTTTTTATTACGAAATCCTTCTGCTGATCATCTCTTTATCCTGCATATGTGTACAACAACATATCGCCACCATTTGGGGCTGGACTAGCTGCACCATTATGTGTACATCAACATATCGCCACCTTTTGGGGCTGGACTAGCTGCCCCATTTCTTCAGGAGCGTAGAAATGCAAATATTTCTCTTTCAGCGGTAAAGGACAGTTTCAACTCGGCCTTCGCAATCCATGTTCCGACCATGAACTTTTGACTTACCAAAATCGATTGTCAAAATTCATAGCTGATTTGTCTATCCAACAAGTTAGCATTACTGAGTAGGCTGGTGAAAGCAAGACTGTGGTCTGTGAAAAAAAGACTGAATATAAAGACTAAGGAGGTAAACTATAACACCTTACTTCAATAAAATAGACTTCGTGATTTTTCGGCATAACTAGAAAGGGAAAGGTGCTAGCAGAGCGGCAACCAAGACAAGAGCAATTTTGTTCCCTACTTGCAATAAAATATGGTGAGTACTACTACTTCTAGAGCCACCGATGCTGCTCAGGACTAATTAGTACACCAATATTTTGGATCGATTACCTCTGCTACAAATTATCATCTAAACAAAATATTGTTTATAATATTTATTTGCAACCACCAAATCCGAGAACAAAGTTCTGACAACGAAGTGTAACCTAACATGGAAAATTTGAATACTAGAAGAGTAAAAAATATGGGTTTTTTTCCTGCCAATTGATTAAATTAATTTTCCTGCCAATTAATAATGAAAGGGCGTGCCTTTCTGTTCGTCATTATTTTTGACGGAGAAAAGACGTAACCCTAACTTTAACCCTAACCCTAACCCTAGAAGAAGACCAACACACCATTCTTTATGAAGAAGAGACGTAACCCTCTAACCCTAGAAGAAGAAAACACACACTATTTTTGATAAAGAAGAGACGTAACCCTAACTCTAGCCCTAGAAGAAGAGAAAATACCATTTCCATGAAGACGCGACCTAACACTAACCCTAGAAGATGGATAGCGGAATAATTATCCAGTTCAGTGAACCAAACACACGACACCGCTATTTAATCCCCATCAGTGCCAGCTTGTTCCATCTTCAAATCCCATCACGGCACTACAACAAACAAAAACGACATATCTCTTATCATTTTCATATCATTCAGTAAGTGGCAGAATGTCTTTCTCCTCTTCAATCGAGTTTCTCTCTACTTACTCCTCATACTACATTTACACCAAGTCCTCCTACTCGCTTGTTAAACTTACTCCCTTCTACACCAACTCCTCCTACTCGCTTGTTAAACTTACTCCCTTCTACACCAACTCCTCCTCCTCGTTTATCAAACTTATTCCCTTCACGAACTCCTCCTCCTCGCTTGTTAAACTTGTTCCCTCTTCTACCAACTCCTCCACCGCAAGAACCTCAAGAAGGATTCGGAGAAACGCTCATATGAGTCGTTGTTATGGCTACGGTGCAATCAATAATACGAGTCAATCCAAAATATTTTCTGTCAGATGAATTGAGGACGAGTGATGATATGTAATGATATTTATTTATGTAGAAATGGATCCAATGATCAAAATGTTGATGCTTATTATGGGTGCAAAGAGAATTTATCGAAATATCAACAATAAAGTATTATGAAAATTCACATTGAAAAATTGTGAGGTTAGCGCATGCAGTGAATACATGAGCAAAGTAGTAGGTTCAAACAGAGAATTTAAAGATAAGAGTAATTGAGAAACCCGGATACATAGCAATTTAAGAAATTAATAGAATTGAAAGATAAGATTAATTGAGAAACCGACACATAGCAATTTCAAGAAATTAATAGAATTGAAAGATAAGATTAATTGAGAAACCGATACATAGCAATTTCAAGAAATTAATAGACGACCACCGTTGTTGCTTCAATTTATGTTTCATTTATTTTGCTTTTGATACATAATGTATACTAATGCCAAATGAAAGATTAACACTTTCAAAAAAACTATTTTTTTTGTCTATTCTCTACAACAAACAAGACACAAACTTTGTTTAACGTAATCTAGAGGAAGCAGAAGGATTCAAATCCTACATCTGGTATTTTTACTATATGATTTCGCATACGCCATGACGTGATGATAGCTACAATAGTGTGGTGAGAGGCATTAGTAGCATGATGACATGATTTTCTGGAGGTAAATCTAGCCCGAGGGAGAATTCTCTATCGTTCCAGTAGTCACAAACTACCAAGTATGGGTTATGCATATGAAAACTCTCATGTACACTCAGGGAATTTGGAAAGTAGTGGAGTCAACGGTTCACATACAAACGGACCAACTTGCAGTCGTTGCATTCTACAAAGGGTTGAATTAAGAGACGCTATATCAAATTCTGGATAAAGACAGCGCAAAAGGAGTGTAGGATGCGTTGAAAGCGAATTGCGTTGGAGTAGATCGTGTTGTTAATGTCAGAACTCAAGCGTTAAGGAGAGAACTAGACAACATGGACATGGCTGAAAATACGTTCATTGATGAGTACACCAAAATGAAACCATGATAGTCATCAAGATTAGGTCTCTTGGAGCAAATGTTGACAATATCTATGTTGTCAAAAAAATGTTTAGATCGTTGTCATCAAAATACATGGTAGTGGCCACGACTATTGAAAAAATCATATGCTCTTTAAAGCCTTTGAAGATAATATGAAAACGTTTGATAATACAAAAGGTATTGAAAAATTCTTGTACGCAAAGACAAATGTTCAAAACAATGATCAAGGCGAAAAAGCCAAAGAAATGGAATTGGCCGATGCAGAGGTATGGGTCGAGGCTAAATTAATTCTAGCAAATAAGGTGACCGACAAAAGAAGAAGAATTCCACCTATGACATAAAAAAGGTGAGATGTTACAATTGCAATAACTATGGTCATTTTTCTGCAAAGGATAAGGAAAAGAAAGAAGAAAATGTTCATTTAGTTCATCGAGTGGAGGATGATGATACGTTGTTGCTTGTACCTGAGGTCTATGCTTTAAGATCAAAAGAAAATATTTGTTATTTGGGGGCTGCTTGCAGTTTTAGGGTTGCATGTATTGCCTCGCAGTTCCCGTTCTTAAGACCGTTTCATTCCACTAATTTATCTTTCCCTGGTTATCTCGACTAACTTCGACCCTCACCTTAGCGGTCAACGCGTATAGGGAGTAATTCACCTCTAGAGTGTCGCTCTGGCGGTCTAGTATTTGGTTTATTGCTTTGGGTGGCCCTTTACTTCTCGTTCTCATTTCTCTGATATGTAACTACAATCGATGGATTGCAGAGATGGTCGTCGGGTTTTTTGCATCGACGACGCGCTCCACCTGATCTGGTAGGTTGGGTGCACCAATTGGAGCAATTTTTGGGTCGACTAAGGCCGGATGTTGACTTCCTTATGCTAGTGCTCCAACTATGTTTACATTTAGGCCTTCTTATTGGACCACGTAGAGAGGTGGACCACGAGATTACCCGTCAACCTTTTCCAAGAACAAATATTCAATTTTCCACATAAAAATTTATCTTTGAAGTTTCCCGTTCAATCCCGAATTTAGTTACCACCATTGGCTTCCCTTTAACGCTTACTTTGTTGTATATTGGCAACAGTTATGCCATTTGGATACCGTTGCTCATACGCGGACTCGGTAGGTTACAAAACCGCCTCGGTAGGCCTCAGTCAAGTCGCGTCGTTTCTTGCGCTCGATCGGTGTTGCTTAAGAATGGTTGTGTTAAGGCTTGGGACCCACTCGGTTTTTATGCTCGGGCCCCCCTCGGTCACATGTCTTAGGTAAGCCTCGGTTATACTGCCTAACTATTACTTATTTATAGGCGATCTCAATATAACGCAGGGTCGCATCGGGAATACGCAGTCATACCGTTTCCTTTGAACGTCCATATCATTCGGTGTTTTTCTTTATGGTCTTATCTTTCCAGACAAGAGCGACCTCATCATTGACGAACTACAGTTGGAACCTTTAAGCATGACCCACTAGTGCCTGAACCTATTAAGTAAGATTGTAGGTCGAGACTTCATGGACCTATCCGAAATGAAGTCATAAAACATGACCAACTAATGTTTGAACCTTTTAAAATAAGATTTTAGGTGAGAAATGGGTTGGACCTTTAAAAAATGAAGTCTCAAAACATGACCATGAAGTGTTTGAACCTTTTAAGATTCTTGGACCGGTCACAATTGAAGAGAAAATACATAAAGCAAATGACTTATACTTACTAGATGGCTATATAGGTTCCCGGGTTTACCCTATCAGTAATCGAATAAGGTCTTTCTGAATTTTTCCCTAGTACTATAAACCTCTTATATTTAGTGTGCAAGAAAACCTTTCTTAAAACATTATCCTTTACTTTTAAATTCTCTTCTTCGAACTCGAAATGCGTTTCCAGTATTTATCAAAGTCCGATAATAAATGGATCTTAGATGTGCCTTTTGTCCTTTTCTCTTTGATTAAGTCACGACTGTACCTTTTGCCTTTATTATTTCTAGCTTTGGAATAATTTTTCACTATAAAAGTGCTAATGTAGATTCGGTATGGGTCATCAAATCTATCTTATAAACCAAAGAAAAATGTGATTCATGTGTTGCTACCTTGATATCGGGGGTCGTTTGGTAAGCCCATAACACTTCCTGAAGATAATTTGTTCATTCTCTAGCAACCCCCTCTAGATTCTTTGTTAAACCATCAAGGATACTTCCATTAGTGACTTATACTTCCCCATTGGTTGAGGGTGAGAATGAGCTTAAAAAATGATAGATTCCTCTAGTAGAGCAAAAAGATTTTATGTTCTTGTTATCAAACTATGTGCCAAATATATGATTCTTTATCGCTTGATATATTTCTTATCCGATGGGAGTTACCAGTTAAACCCATGCTCCACAATCTAAGATGCTTGAGCCCTATCAGTTTGAATAACCTACGTACTTGTCTTAAAAGATATCGATATTCGGCTCCACTTATAGTTATTTAGAGTAAATTAAATTAAAATATCTTCCCACCCGCACCTTGGCTACCATCTGAGATTCGAAATCGATATGAAACTATCCTAGTTCCACTGTCCATATTTAGTCATCTGACCCGTGATATCAAGATTTTAAAGTAAATTTTTTGTGGAAACGAAGCTCAAACCATAATCGAATGTACTTAGAATTACGACTGCATCTTTTTGGGCAAAACAACTAAAGCTAATGGTAGTTTCTTTAACTTCAAGTATCTTTTTTCAGTATCCAATAAACTCTCACTTACAAAAAATACTAGATGACGATAATTTTCAACTTCTTTGACCAATAATAAGCTTACTACATATTTCCATGTTACGATGTAGATGAATATTTTTTCTCCCATACTTGGTTTAGTTGAATTTTTTGGAGAAGACTCTTTTCTCTCAATAAAAGCATCTTCATACTCAAGTGTTCAATTGAAACGACTTACTTTTCTAAGAACTTGAAAGAATAGAGCGCACTTGTCTAAGATTTGTCCTTCTTTGATGGATCTCGAAGGATCCATAACAGTTAAAGCATTCAATTATATTGGATATACTTCAATTTATTTATTTTTGCTCATTATATGTCTCGAGAACTATCTGGATTGTACGACAAAGGTAGATTTTTCTGGATTCTAATAAGGAAGGATAAAAGATTAGGGAGATAATTGCAAAAACAAACTTTAATTTATGAAAAATTGTAAGATATGTATTAGAAAAGGACTAGTTGGGAACAAATAATAAAATTAAGGATTAATTATACAATTATTAGGTTGTTAGACGTGTGGGACCTACTGTAGTAATATTAAAGGACCATTGATTCTAGAAAAAGGGTGATTAATATTCAAATATATTTTCTTTTTCTAAAAGTGTAGAGCTTTTCTCTCTAAAAGCTAGTAACTAAGAAATCGTTGATACAAAATACATCCTCACAACTTTGTTTGACTCCGAACAATCCTCCACAGTATGTTACATAATCATTGGCGCTGTCTGTGGGAAAACGATTTGGTACCTGAATTTATTTTCCAAAATCAGAGTTTATTTGACAAAGTTGTCGAAGCTTGTTTGCTTCCTTAGTATAGAGACTCAAACCAAATGCTAGTTTTTAAATTCAAAGCCTTTTGATGAATTATGAGTATGCTTGACAAAAATATCTCGATTCCGCCACATGCAATTAAGATCCAATAGCAAAATTATGCATTTTCTTGTTAGGAAATTGAATCTTCTAACTATATTGAAGAATTCTATAAATTTGATTAGAAACAATATAACAGTATTAATTTCAATAAGAAATGAATGTGATGAGCTAAGATTATAAAACTTATGTAACCCATTCCAACACCTTCAAGAAGAGTTATTGCACTCAATCGAAGTAGAGCTTGGGATCTGGTGAAAT
This sequence comes from Limnanthes douglasii subsp. nivea, assembly GCA_036936605.1. Taxonomy (NCBI): domain Eukaryota; kingdom Viridiplantae; phylum Streptophyta; class Magnoliopsida; order Brassicales; family Limnanthaceae; genus Limnanthes; species Limnanthes douglasii. The sequence continues at coordinate 287,204,073 of JAUPFV010000001.1, forward strand.
TCATGTTCATTTTACACTAAAGAGTCCATTTAGCTAGCAACTTGACAACTTGATTTTGTTTAGTAATGATAGAATAAATTAGCATTGATGGATATACGAGAAGTCTAATGCATGTTAGGATAGGCTCCAAATGCAAGGTGATTAAGAGTTTCTAGATTATCATAAAATTGGCACTTGGAAACTAAAGGAATGTGCATTCTATGAATAATAGAGTTAATAGATAACATGCTATTGAGGGTTCTCTACAATATAAAGGAGTACTTTGTGGGAGTAGTGCAGTTTTATATTTTGTCAAATAAATTTGATTTGTTATACTTAACTCTGATATTGTTCGAGGTGGCCTTCATATTGATTTTTCCATATTTAGATAACTTCCAATGTAAAGTGTCATCAATCTGAACATTAATAGATTATTTAACAATTAGATTAATATTGGAAGAAGTAAGAATTGCCCACAACTTGTTTACATCTGTTATAAGAGTTGTCATCCAATTTACTAAGAGGAGGATGTCCAAACCAGTTTTCCAACCAGAAATCCATATTTCCTCTACACAATTTCCAGTTAATATTGTCTTTTCCTCATTAATCTTGTTTCTGATCTTGTCCACCAAAGAAACATAATTTCTAGCTTTGTTATTTGAATTAAGAGTGTTGCCAATTTAAAAATTAGGAAGATTACTAGTACTAAAGTTAGTTTGATTGGCTAATGCAGCGTTTCTTTCATAAGGTAAGCTATAAAAGGTGATTATCTTAGTTTTGTATATATTGATAGATTGACCTGCAATGTGTTGATGTTTCTACAAAAAAAACGTTCGAATTACATTCATTATAGAACTCAGACCATTAGCGAAAATTAGTAAATCGTTTGCGCACGCAGGACAAAGAATGGTGATAGTACTTTATGGGATAAGTATTTCATAGACTTGTTAATTTAAAAAAGATACCTAAGACTCTTGTTTAATACCTCTTCATCAATGATAAATAGACTAGGGAATATATGTCCCTTTGTCTAATACCTGTCTTAGTATTGAAGAAATCTACAACATTACCATTTATAAGGATTGAAACCTAAATTGATCTTATTAATCTACAAATTTTGCTGACAAATCTGGAATTGAAACCAAAAACGCGGAGTACTTTGATGATGAAACTGTTAGATAATTTATCGAAGGCTTTAGTCATGTCAACTTTGATCATGATGTTGCCTACTTCTTTCCTTAATTGTGGTCGGTCTTAGTGTTCATATCCCCATCCTTAATTTATTTTGAGTAGCATTTTGGTATTAATCATATTCTTCAACTGTAAGAGGCTTGAGATATTCAGCATTAACCTTACCCAGGCTGATTCTGTCATCCATGTTGTTAGAGTTCTGATATTTGGCTTCCAATTTTTTTATCAGTTTTCTCAATTTCAACCACCTTGTCAAGAATATTACCAAAATAATTTATATTCCAATTTTTGAGAGCAGCCTTATGTCTCTTAGAAAACAAACATAGGAAATCCTTCCATTTTTTGATTCCAATTTGTGTATACAAAGCTTTGAAAGTCATTTTCTAGAGTCCACATATTAAGAAACTTGAATAATATTTACTTCTGTCCTTTGATATAGTGCTACATGGAGGAGTATGATCCGAGCAAGTCCTGGCCATATAGACTACTTCAATTTCATAGAAATAATCAGAACAAGCTTGATTAAAAAAGACACGATCCAAGCGTTTCCATTTAGACTTGTACCAAGTAAATTTTGTCCTAACATATCCTGCATCCTCGAGAAAACAGTCTCTTATGGTAGCATTAAAATCATCAATACTATTTCGACAATAAGTAGTACAACTCAACTGGTAGGAAGATACTACATTAACATTACCCAATACCATTCATTAATGTGATAGATATGGTTCTAAAGAAATTCCAGAACTAAATTCTATTAGCCCTCTGCATTTAGTGTAAGCGTATACAATATTAGTAAACGAAAATACTATTATAAAAATTAATTTTACCTCCAACTTTATTGACAACGTATCAATGAAATGCGTTGATCATATCTTTACGGTTTTTTATTACGAAATCTTTCTGCTGATCATCTCTTTACGGTTTTTTATTACGAAATCTTGATCATCTCTTTATCCTGCATATGTGTACAACAACATATCGCCACCATTTGGGGCTGGACTAGCTGCACCATTATGTGTACATCAATATATCGCCACCTTTTGGGGCTGGACTAGCTGCACCATTTCTTCAGGAGCGTAGACATGCAAATATTTCGCTTTCAGCTGTAAAGGACAGTTTCAACTCGGCCTTCGCAATCTATGTTCCGACCATGAACTTTTGACTTACCAAAATCGATTGTCAAAATTCATAGCTGATTTGTCTATCCAACAAGTTAGCATTACTGAGTAGGCTGGTGAAAGCAAAACTGTGGTCTGTGAAAAGAAGACTGAATATAAAGACTAAGGAGGTAAACTATAACACCTTACTTCAATAAAATAGACTTCGTGATTTTTCGGCATAACTAGAAAGAGAAAGGTGCTAGCAGAGCGGCAACCAAGACAAGAGCAATTTTGTTCCCTACTTGCAATAAAATATGGTGAGTACTACTACTTCTAGAGCCACCGATGCTGCTCAGGACTAATTAGTACACCAATATTTTGGATCGATTACATCTGCTACAAATTATCATCTAAACAAAATATTGTTTATAATATTTATTTGCAATCACCAAATCCGAGAACAAAGTTCTGACAATGAAGTGTAACCTAACATGGAAAATTTGAATACTAGAAGAGTAAAAAATATGGGTTTTTTTCCTGCCAATTGATTAAATTAATTTTCCTGCCAATTAATAATGAAAGGGCGTGCCGTTCTGTTCGTCATTATTTTTGATCGGAGAAAAGACGTAACCCTAACTTTAACCCTAACCCTAACCCTAGAAGAAGAACAACACACCATGTTTTATGAAGAAGAGACGTAACCCTCTAACCCTAGAAGAAGAAAACACACACTATTTTTGATAAAGAAGAGACGTAACCCTAACTCTAGCCCTAGAAGAAGAGAAAATACCATTTCCATGAAGACGCGACCTAACACTAACCCTAGAAGATGGATAGCGGAATAATTATCCAGTTCAGTGAACCAAACACACGACACAGCTATTTAATCCCCATCAGTGCCATCTTGTTCCATCTTCAAATCCCATCACCGCACTACAACAAACAAAAACGACATATCTCTTATCATTTTCATATCATTCAGTAAGTGGCAGAATGTCTTTCTCCTCTTCAATCGAGTTTCTCTCTACTTACTCCTCATACTACATTTACACGTCCTCGGATTTGTTATCGACTGCCAACAACATGGTTCGGGTATATGATACAGATAGTGATAATGATATTCACCAGAAAATTAAACATGATAGAATGAAATCGAATGATGAGGATGAGGCTATTTCTGAAGGGACGGCACCAACAGCCAACTCTTTTTGTGGAGCGGAAGCCAAAGCCGAGGAAGACGAGATGGAGATGGAGGTATCAGACGAAGCAAAACCCTTTTGTCGAGAATGCTCAAAGATTTTCCAGACATGGACAGAGCTGTCTTTTCACGGCCCTTGTCCACCTCCTAAGTTGTTAAACTTATTCCCTTCTACACCAAGTCCTCCTACTCGCTTGTTAAACTTACTCCCTTCTACACCAACTCCTCCTCCTCGTTTATCAAACTTATTCCCTTCACGAACTCCTCCTCCTCGCTTGTTAAACTTGTTCCCTCTTCTACCAACTCCTCCACCGCAAGAACCTCAAGAAGGATTCGGAGAAACGCTCATATGAGTCGTTGTTATGGCTACGGTGCAATCAATAATACGAGTCAATCCAAAATATTTTCTGTCAGATGAATTGAGGACGAGTGATGATATGTAATGATATTTATTTATGTAGAAATGGATCCAATGATCAAAATGTTGATGCTTATTATGGGTGCAAAAAGAATTTATCGAAATATCAACAATAAAGTATTATGAAAATTCACATTGAAAAATTGTGAGGTTAGCGCATGCAGTGAATACATGAGCAAAGTAGTAGGTTCAAACAGAGAATTGAAAGATAAGAGTAATTGAGAAACCCTGATACATAGCAATTTAAGAAATTAATAGAATTGAAAGATAAGATTAATTGAGAAACCGATACATAGCAATTTCAAGAAATTAATAGACGACCACCGTTGTTGCTTCAATTTATGTTTCATTTATTTTGCTTTTGATACATAATCTATACTAATGCCAAATGAAAGATTAACACTTTCAAAAAAACTATTTTTTGTCTATTCTCTACAACAAACAAGACACAAACTTTGTTTAACGTAATCTAGAGGAAGCAGATGGATTCAAATCCTACATCTGGTATTTTCACTATATGATTTCGCATACGCTGGTGAGAATAGAATTTGACTTGAGAAGATTGAGAATATCGACTAAGAATCAGCAGAGATTTTTAGATGGTGAATATAATCTTTCTCCTCTAATTATTTCATAGGTGTAATCAGTCTCCTCGACCTCTTTAAATAGGCCCAGTGAGTTAGTTACAAATTCGGTTACATAAAAGACTTATTTACATTTCAGTCCATATTCTTCTTATAAAGCTTTAATCTTATTCTTTATTAATAGAACTTATCATTCAAGTCCTTACTAATTACATTTAAGTCCCTTATGAATCTATTTCCTTATCAGTAGCCCCCTTAGTTCTTATAAAGATAATTTTATGAGAACTATTCGGTCTTCGGACATTACTCCAAGTTAATAAAGCTTCTTTCCTCTAGCCCCTTTGTCATGACTGAGCCCAGTGACTTGCAACTTCACTTCGAATGTAAGAATGAGTGCAAATAAGCTTCCCACTCACTTCGAATTTACCAACTAGAACTACAACTCTACTTCGACCTCGAATCTTCTGTCTTTAACACTTTTCAACTAACATACCCCTACTTGAAAAATTGATTAGACCCTTCTTGATAGGTCTATGACATGACAAGTTTTTATCCACGTTTTATATTCCACCCAATAAGAACAGTTTACTAGTTTTGCCCTTTCAAATTCTCAACGTCATCTTTTCCCAAGTATAAATACTTAGCTCCATCTTACTAAGAACTTTTTAGAAAAAACATCGTTCCTAAGCTATCTTCATCTGGTTCTTCTTCAACCTTCAACCTCATTAGCTACCTTCCCCAGAAACATCAAATTCTTCAGTCACAAAAAACAATTCCCCAGATTAACGTCTATTGTATGAGAAGATATCCCAAATACAAAAGATCTAAACCCAAAAAACCAAGAAAACCAAATAAATCTCTCTTCCCTGGTCCTAGCAATCAAGTGTTTGGCGCTTATGACTATCTCTGTATTGGAGAAAGAGCTGAGGAATACAAAGCTGCTGGGTTAATCTACAACGGTCCTCGCTTCTCCTCTACCACCTTCAAATACGGTAACTTTAATTCCAACCTTGTTAATTCATCTTCGCCCCTAGCATCAATCCCAGAATCTAGCCAACAATTTTCTCCTCCTCGAAATCAATCCACTTTTCCATCATTAAGACCACATCGAAAACCTAAGCCTGTCAATCCTGACAAACCTCTAATTCCTCAAAAACTACAACCCAAATCACCTATCCTACAATCCGAAGCAGTTAAAGTTTTTCGAAAAAAACCAACCTTCATAGCAATGGGTGACGATGCAGAAACCTCCTCTCCTCCCCCACAAGAAATGGTTGATGTTACTCCAGAAAATAGTCAACCAGTTCTTATGGAAAACGAAAAACAATCCCAAACTGAAACTCAAACTGAAAAACAATCCCAAACTGAGACTCAAACTCAAGTTACTGATGAAGAAAATGATTCTGAAGCCACTGAATCCAATGCCGAAGCCGAATCCGAGGCGGAACAAGAAGTAAACCCTTCAAGGAATATTCGAGGAAAGAAACCTCCTATTACCCTCCCCGAAGATGTTGCCGCCTTGGTTCAGGAAAACCTAAAACCACTTAGTCCTCGGTACATTCTAGCCCCAAAAAACGTACCCTATACTTACTACCCCGAATCAGAAAAAGAAACTCTTAAGAAAGAATGAGGATTAACTGACAACATCGTTCTTCGTCTACCAGTAGAAGGAGAAACACCTTTGAATTGTCAGAAAAACGAATTGGTAGTTTACCCTGAACTTTTCAACTGGGGACTTCGATTTCCCCTCGATCCAATGATTGTAGAGTACTTCGTAATTCTTGGGTTGTGCCCAACACAAGTCACTCCAAACCAATTGTTCACTTTATTCTCCGTCATTATGGTGTCGAGGCTAGGAAACATCCCCCTCGAAATAGAGGACTTCATTTCACTGACCAAAATCTCAAAAGGGCCAGTTTTACCATTCTACTACCTAACTTTGGAGGATGATCTGAAGATTATCGATGACCTCCTCGAGGCTGACAAGTTTTGGAAGCAAAGGTTTGTTTTTTTGTCAGGAGCCTGGGAAAATGGTAAAGAAATTTCCGATGACAACCCCTCAAAACTTACTCTCATCTAGAGAGATGACAGTAAGTAAATCATGATTATTATTGTTAATACTTTCTTCTCAATTTATTAAGCCGAATCAAACTAACCAGGCCTACTTATCTAATTATTTACTCTTTTTCCAGAAATTTCGACGCGATTCAAAAGTCATCGGAAGACTGCAAAGACCATCTTCATGAGAATGGCTGAATGGGCTGAGAAAGCCTGGGGAAATGGCTTTCACTCCGCCTTTCAACCAATCAACTTCGTCAACAGCCATCTCTGGCGCATAACCTTGGGAGCTGACTTCCCTGAAAACCCGATGCTCCCCCCAGATCCCATTGAACCGGTCAAAAGAATACTCGAACGAGATGGGAAAACTTATCTTCCCACCAGGAACCGATCTGACAGTCACCTGCCACCAAAAAAGAAGGGAAAACTGGCCCTCAAAAAGTCCAACACAAGTAATCCTAGCCCTTCTAAAAATTCGAAGCCTACAAGGAAATGAAAAACGCCTGCATCTCAACTTCCCCCAGTATCCGAAGAAGGCGAACATATCCTTAAAAAGAAGAAAGAAGATAATGCTTCAAAGAAGAAAAAGGACAAGTCCACTACCCCGAAAAAGAACGAAGCTGAAATGCTCGAAGAGGTACTGGCTTCCGAGGTCCATGAGAAAACCTTTATTGAAGAAAATCCTCAAGATGGATTGGCACTAGGAGATAGCCAGGAAAACGAATATCTTAACCTCAACGATTTCAACTCGAGTGGGGATTTTATAGTCACCTGTGAAAATTCTCAGCCTACCAACACTATTCCATCATCTTCTACCGAGGCTGCCATAACTTCAACATCTAATGCAATTATTCTTGTCCATCATCGCCCATCAAACTTGCCCAACCCTGACAGATCCGATGAGGTAACTTCAATCCTTCGACCTTTTACTAACTTAGGTGCTGCAGCCAAAAAATTGTGTGAAGAAGTAAGCAATTCACATAAACAATTGGAGCTCCTTGCACAAGAATTAATTAAGAGCAAAAAGGAAAACGAATCTGAAAAAGCTTCGAAAGATGAAGCACTTCAAAATTTCAAAGCTGAAAAAAGAAAACTTCTTAAGGAGCATAAAGAAAAAATCGAAGCTATGGAGACTTCTCATCGTCTGGCTATTGAAAATATAAATTCTCAACATTCTATTGCCATTTCTGATGAAAAGCAAAAATCTACCGATGCTGAAGAACTTGTTAAGAAAACTCAAGAAAGCATGGAAAATTGTCAAACTCAATTGACTACGCTTCAAACAGGATTCGAGCAGGAAAAGAAAGACGCCATCAAGAAAGCCGAAGCTGCTGTTGGTTCTTTGATGCTTGATGGTATCAAGAAGGCTCAAACCCAAACAGCCATTGATCTTCTTCGAGAAATTCATGCCGCCTATCCAAGGTTAAATTTAACAGAATTTTGGAAAACAATTCCCGAGGAAGATCGCCCAAAAGAAGCATTCGAGGTTGCATCAAGTTCTTTAGAAGAAGATGACGTTTCTGAAGGGTCATCGGAAGACGACTAAACAGTAGATTATCTATGTCATGTGTTTATTATTGTTGTTTTTTGTTTTACTAAGTAGTTTTCTCCTTTTTGTAAGCTTCAAGATTTATCCAATAAAACAAGCAACTATCTTAATATTTCAAAGTTCTGGTGCATTTATAAAACGTGGCACCTCAAAAATTTGATGCGCTCATAAAACGTGGCACCTCGAAAATTTGATGCACTCATAAAACGTGGCACCTCGAAAATTTGATGCACTCATAAAACGTGGAACCTCGAAAATTTGATGCACTGATAAAACGTGGCATCTCGAATTAGGTTGTTTCTTCAAAGCCATTGCTTTGGAAAATTACTCTTCGTCAACTTTCAAAGATGATCAGTCTCTGCCAAGTTACCAAAATAACAAATCATTCATCATATTAAACAACCAATGGCCAAAAGAAATTTTATTATGAAATTCAATTTTACCAGACACCTCATTAAAACCTTTCTGGGCCAACAGATAAGGAAAGATTATGTCTGTCTTTCAAAAATTCTAAGTTCGATTTTATTCACAATACAATTTCAAATGTTCTATATTCCAAGGGTGTTTAAGCATCCTCCACTCACAATAAGACAACCTATATGACCCTGTCTTGACTTTCATTTTGACTTCATAAGGACCCTCCCAATTCGGAGCCAATTTTCTGAGGTGTTTATCCTTGGTATGAAGAAATACTTTTCGCAACACTTTATCGCCAACCTTGAACTCCCTCTTCTTAATCTTAGCATCGTACCTGCTTCTCATTAAGGTTTGATAACGAACCACATGAAAATGTGCTTTAACCCTCTTTTCCTCTAACAAATCAAGCTCAATCCTTCTAGCTTCATCATTATCTACTTCGGAATAACGCAATAGCTATAGGAAGGTAATGTAGATTCAGCAGGGCATACAACATCCATTCCATACACTAAAGAAAAAGGAGTCTCTTTTGTGGCCTCTCTAGGAGTTGTACAATATGCCCATAACACTTCTTGAAGATAATTTGGCCATTTCCCCACTGCTCCCGCCAAATTTTTCTTCAAAACCTCCAAGATAGATTTATTTGTAACTTCCACTTGCCCATTTGCTTGTGGGTGGAAGGGAGTAGAAAAGCATTGCTGTATTCCTTTCGAGGAGCAAAAAGAGTCCATTTCTTTGTTATTAAATTGGGGACCGTTGTCTGTTGTTATCTTTCGAGGAACTCCAAAACGGTAGCAGATGTTACTTAGAATAAACTTGATCACATCCTTAGCTTTTGTTCCAGCTAAAGGCTCTGCTTCTGCCCACTTCAAAAAATAATCAACTGCGACAATAATCATCTGTCTTCCACCTGAAACCATAGGCAATGGTCCTACTAAATCAATCCCCCATCTATCAAAAGGAACCGCCTCAGAGATTATCATTAGAGGTGTCGCTGGTTAATATATCAAATGTGCATACCTTTGACAAGTATCACAACTTCGAACTAATAACTTGGCATCCTGCAATATAGTAGGCCAATAATATCCTGCCAACAATACCCTACGTGTTAAAGCTTTGAAACCACAATGAGCTGATCCATCTCCATCATGTAATTCAGATAAAATGTTTTGAGATTCTTGCTCACTCAAACATCATAATAAAGGTCTCGACACAGACCTCTTATACAATACCCCATCCAACACCACAAAACCAAGAGCTTTATTCCTTATTTTCTTGAGCAAGTGCTTATCAAGAGGTAGTATTCCCTTTGTAAGAAAATTTAACAAGTCAGTTCTCCAATCACCCCGAATGCGCGCTGAATCATTTACTACCTCCCCAACAAATTCACATTGCTCAGAGCTTGATATCATCGAAGGCAGTGGTTGTGTCACGATCCATGGATATTCTTCAGAGTAAGCTATTGTTGCTAAAGAATCAGCCATTGTGTTATTTCCTCTTCGAATATACTCCATCTCAACATTTTCAAATTGTGCCATCATACTTCGAAGTTCTTGCAAATACGAAACTAAACGGTCTTTTTTAGCTTCTGATATTCCTTTAACGTGGTTAACTACTAATTGCGAATCTGTTTCTAAGTGCACGAATATTGCTCCACAATTTTTTGCTAACCGCAATCCTGCTAGCACTGCTTCGTATTCAGCTTCATTATTCGAAGCATGTAGCTTGAAACATATACTCCCCTGTCGGTGCCACCAATTCTACCCCCGCACTCGATCCTTTATTACTAGATCCTCCATCAGTTCGTACCGTCCACACCGGATTCGTGTGTATTTTTTCATCTTCTTTCTCTTCGAACCTGCTCGAATGAAAATCAACAAAGAAATCCGCTAAGGCCTGAGCTTTGACAGCCGTTCGTGGAGAGAATAACACATTGAAATCTCCCAATTCTACAGACCACTTAGTCATTCTTCCTGAGATATCTGGCTTTTGCAATACATTTTTCAATGGATAAGAAGTTCGAACCACAATTGTATGTGCTTGGAAGTAAGGACGCATTTTTCTCGCCGCCACTATTATACACAACGCCAATTTTTCGAGCTTTAAGTAACGTTTTTCAGCATCATCCAAACTTTTACTGACATAATAGACGGGCTTCGAAACTCCTGAATCTTCACTAATCAGAACTGCACTCACTGCATAATCCGATTCTGCTACATACAAAAACAGTTGCTCACCTTCTCGAGGCTTTGATAATATTTCAGGAGAGGACAAAAGATTTTTGATCTTAATAAAAGCTTCTTCATAATCCGAAGTCTACTCAAAATTATTCGGTCGACGCAACACCTGGAAAAAAGGCAAACATTTATCTGAAAAACGAGAAATGAATCTGTTCAGAGCTGCTAACCTGCCTGTTAACATTTGAACTTCTTTGATATTCCGAGGTGAAGACATTGATATCAAAGCCTTCAACTGTTCTGGATCCACTTCAATTCCTCTTTCACTTATCACATATCCCAGAAACTTACCAGATCGGACTCCAAACGTGCATTTTTCTAGGTTCAATTTCAACTATATTGCTCTAAGACTCAGAAACGTCTCTTCTAAATCATCAATATGATCATTATCACTTTTGCTCTTAACTAGCATATCATCGATGTATACCTCGATATTCCTCCATATTTGTGAAGCAAATGCCTTATTCATCAACCTTTGATATGTAGACCCAACATTTTTCAATCCAAACGGCATCACTCTATAACAATGTAAACCTCGATCAGTGATAAAGGTTGTGCTTTCTTCATCCTCTGGATTCATTCGAATTTGATTATATCCTGAAAATGCATACATAAATGTTAGAATTTTGTTTCCAGAAGTAGAATCCACTAATTGATCAATTCGAGGTACTGGAAAAGGATCCTTTGGGCAGGCTCTGTTTAAATCTGTGAAGTCTACACACATTCTCCATTTTCCATTCTTCTTTTTCACCACTACAGGATTAGCCGTCCACTTCGGATATTTGGACTCCCTAATATGCCCCATTTTATACAATCTATCTACTTCAGCAATTATGGCCTCAGATTTTTCCAAAGAAAAAGCTCTCCTTTTTTGTATTATCGGCTTGATCTTCGAATCCACAGCCAAACTATGACATATAATACCAATTGGGACCCCAACTACATCCTCAGACGTCCAAGCAAACACATCCAAGTTTTTAGAAAAAAAATTCAAGAATCTTTCTCGCACTAATAAAGACAATAAAGTCCCAATTCGAAGTACTTTGTTATTATCGAAAACGTATTCTTCTATTTCTTCACTTACCACCACAGAACTCGGGGTTGACCTCGGATCATCAATTCCCTCATCTGTATTACTAGAAGGCAACCCCCCAAATTGCTATTTCTCCATTGGATCATCGGTACTTTTATCACGTAGTCTAAATGCAGCAGCGTAACACTCTCTAGCCACTTTTTGATCACTTCGAACTACACCGATTCGATCCCCGACTACATATTTCAAACATTGATGAACTGTAGAAACTATAGCATACATTTTTGCCAGCCATGACCTTCCAAAGATAGCATTGTAGCTCGACGGACAATCTACCACCATAAAAAGTACTTGTACTTTCTTTTTAAAAGGCCCTTTTCCCAGAGAAATTTCACCTTCAAACTCCCCTACTACATTCGCTGTTGCACCAGTAAACCCAATTATAGTTCTTTCTGACCTTTCTATCTGAGGCGGAGCGTTTAATCTATCATATGCTGATTTGAACAACACATTAACAGAACTTCTAGTATCAATCAATACTCGTCGAATTTCTACCCCACACACTTCTGCTCCAATGACCACTGCATCTTCATGTGGTCCTGTAATTCCTCTTAAATCATCTCCATCGAAAATTATAAATGGGACATTCTTCTTATTGTATAGATGTGCTGATGCTCCTCCTTCAATTTGATGCGTTAAATTTACTATATGTCTTTTCCTCGAATTATTAGTATCATTAGTCATTGAGTCTCCCCCAAATATTGCCAAGGATTCAAAGAACGCACATAAATCACGAACACGTCCCTTACACATCGGCTCATCAACTTACATCAACAACAATCGACTGGGTCTGGGTCGACATATTCCGAAGCCACATCAAATTCATCCTCTGCAACATCTAAAATCATCAATGCACTTTCCTGCTTAGAGTTAGGATTACTAACCTTTTGAGTTAGGGCTTTAGCGTTCCTTTTGACATACTCCAACAATTTTCCATTCTCTATCAAAATCAGCATTTCCTTCTTCAAAGCAATACAATCATTTGTATCATGCCCAATATCATCATGATACCTACAAAACCTGTTATTGCGTTCCTCTCTTGGCCTATTAATTGCTGCCGACTTTCTAAAATTTACTGTTCCCTTGGTTTTCTCATAAATCGATGCCACACTTTCAGTCAAATCCGCATAATATTCTGGTTTTACCCACACATTCGATCTTGGTCTGAATTGGGATTGATTACTAAAATTGTGCTGATTAGAACCCCCTTGATATGAGTTCGAACCTCCTCGATTGGAAACATTTTGACTACCCCTCGCCCGTGACGAGTTATTATTCGAAGCGTTCACTTGATTATTTCCCACTTGACTATTCCCTTTCTGGACAATACTATTGCCTCCTCGAACTCGAGTAGACTCTTCGACTTTGATCTGATCTTCAACTTGAGCCATGAGAGCTCCAAACGTTAATGCCCTACGCCTTGTTGTTTCATCAGCTAAATCTCCTGGCAACAATCCTTGTCGGAACGCTGCCATAGCTTCCACTTCCTCACAATCATCTAATCCAGCTTTTGTTGACACAAATCTTTTAGTATAATCCTTCAACTTTTCTCCCACAGCTTGCTTACATTGTATTATCGTATCTCCGTTAGCTCTCATTTCTTTGCTTCCCACAAACTGTCTTCGAAACGCTGTGTAAAAGCCTCTAAAATTTACAATAGACTCCTTAGGAATCTTGTTATACCATTTTAATGCAGTTCCTTTGAATGTCTGAGAGAATTCCCTACAAACCAATTTATCATCATCCTCAAAATTAGTCATATAATTCTTGAATTTCTCTATATGATCATCTGGATCTTGAGTTCCATCAAACTTGTCAATTTTAGAAATGTCGAACCGCCTCGGAAGTGGTACAGATCTAATCGCACTAATCAACGGTGAATCCCTCCAATCTACTCCTTGAACAAACTGGTCTTCGTTCCTCATTCCCACAGTAGCATACAAACTTGGCTCGCCTTCAAATTTCCGAGGAGAATACACTCGTTTTTCCTTCTTTGGTCTTCCTTCCTTATACATTTTAGCTGGCCAAAATTCATATCCTCCTTCTTTTGAATGACTTCGAAAGTGCTTATATCTTGGTGTTTCATCTGATTCCGAATTTTCGAAATCTTCTTCACTAGAATCTACATACCGTCGCTTCTGCAACTTTTCCTTTTTTCTCATTCCACTATGCTCCTTCTTACGCTCAACATGTATTTTACGTTGAACATCTCGAACATCGCCGACGTCATTCGATGGATCCGACTGATCATCCCGATTACCTCTTGATATTTCAGATCTAAGTCTAGCGCCATTATTATCTTGTTTCTTTTGAGCAAATTTATCAAGTTCTGCCACTTTTCTTATCAACTCATTCATTTTACCTTTAAAATAAAATTGGTTTGATCGAATCGGAACTGATTCATCTGCTTCTTTCTCTTGCAGATCAGATCTCAATGTCTCGAAAGCTTTTCGAACAGACGGATTATCTCCTTCCTCCGAATTCATCTCCGATCAACGAAAATATAAACGAAATGCTTCAAAGAACGAAAAAATTCGAGACTCGATTTTTTGTCTATCGATCAAGGTATCTTCGTCCCCCTCTTTCTAGCGCCAATTTGGTGAGAATAGAAGTTGACTTGAGAAGATTGAGAATATCGACTAAGAATCAGCAGAGATTTTTAGATGGTGAATATAATCTTTCTCCTCTAATTATTTCATAGGTGTAATCAGTCTCCTCGGCCTCTTTAAATAGGCCCAATAAGTTAGTTACAAATTCGGTTACATAAAAGACTTATTTACATTTCAGTCCCTACTCTTCTTATAAAGCTTTAATCTTATTCTTTATTAATAGAACTTATCATTCAAGTCCTTACTAATTATATTTAAGTCCCTTATGAACCTATTTCGTTATCATACGCCTTGACGTGATGATAGCTGCAATAGTGTGGTGAGTGGCATTAGTAGCATGATGACATGATTTTCTGGAGGTAAATCTAGCCCGAGGGAGAATTCTCTATCCTTCCAGTAGTCACAAACTACCAAGTATGGGTTATGCATATGAAAACTCTCATGTACACTCAGGGAATTTGGAAAGTAGTGGAGTCAACGGTTCACATACAAACGGACCAACTTGCAGTCGTTGCATTCTACAAAGGGTTGAATTAAGAGACGCTATATCAAATTCTGGATAAAGACAGCGCAAAAGGAGTGTAGGATGCGTTGAAAGCGAATTGCGTTAGAGTAGATCGTGTTGTTAATTTCAGAACTCAAGCGTTAAGGAGAGAACTAGACAACATGGACATGGCTGAAAATACGTTCATTGATGAGTACACCAAAATGAAACCAAGATAGTCGTCAAGATAAGGTCTCTTCGAGCAAATGTTGACAATATCTACGTTGTCAAAAAATTGTTTAGATCGTTGTCATCAAAATGCATGGTAGTGGCCACGACTATTGAAAAAATCATATGCTCTTTAAAGCCTTTGAAGATAATATTAAAACGTTTGATAATACAAAAGGTATTGAAAAATTTTTGTACGCAAAGACAAATGTTCAAAACAATGATCAAGGCGAAAAAGCCAAAGAAATGGAATTGGCCGATGGAGAGGTATGGGTCGAGGCTAAATTAATTCTAGCAAATAAGGTGACCGACAAAAGAAGAAGAATTCCACCTATGACATAAAAAAGGTGAGATGTTACGATTGCAATAACTATGGTCATTTTTCTACAAAGGATAAGGAAAAGAAAGAAGAAAATGTTCATTTAGTTCAACGAGTGGAGGATGATGATACGTTGCTTGTAGCTGAGGTCTATGCTTTAAGATCAAAAGAAAAATTTGGTTATTTGGGGGCTGCTTGCAGTTTTAGGGTTGCATGTATTGCCTCACACTTCCCGTTCTTAAGACCGTTTCATTCCACTAATTTATTTTTCCCTGGTTATCTCGACTAACTTCGACCCTCACCTTAGCGGTCAATGCGTATAGGGAGTAATTCACCTCTAGAGTTTCGCTCTGGCGGTCTAGTATTTGGTTTATTGCTTTGGGTGGCCCTTTAATTCTCGTTCTCATTTCTCTGATATGTAAGTACAATCGATGGATTGCAGAGATGGTCGTCGGGTTTTTTGCATCGACGACGCGATCCACCTGATCTGGTAGGTTGGGTGCACCAATTGGAGCAATTTCTGGGTCGACTAAGGCCGGATGTTGACTTCCTTATGCTAGTGTTCCAACTATGTTTACATTTAGGCCTTCTTATTGGACCACGTAGAGAGGTGGACCACGAGATTACCCTTCAACCTTTTCCAAGAACAAATATTCAATTTTCCACATAAATATTTATCTCCGAAGTTTCCCGTTCAATCCCGAATTTGGTTACCACCATTGGCTTCCCTTTAACGCTTACTTCGTTGTATATTGGAAACGGTTATGCCATTTGGATACCGTTGCCCATACGCGGACTCAGTAGGTTAGAAAACCGCCTCGATAGGCCTCAGTCAAGTCGCGTCGTTTCTTACGCTCGATCGGTGTTTCTTAAGAATGGTTGTGTTAAGGCTTAGGACCCACTCGGTTTTTATTCTCGGGCCCCCCTCGGTCACATGTCTTAGATAAGCCTCGGTTATACTGCCTACGTATTACTTATTTATAGGCGATCTCAATATAACGCAGGGTCGCATCGGGAATACGCAGTCATACCGTTTCCTTTGAACGTCCATATCATTCGGTCTTTTTCTTTATGGTCTTATCTTTCCAGACAAGAGCGATCTCATCATTGACGAACTACAGTTGGAACCTTTAAGCATGACCCACTAGTGCCTGAACCTATTAAGTAAGATTGTAGGTCGAGACTTCATGGACTTATCCGAAATGAAGTCATGAAACATGACCAACTAATGTTTGAACCTTTTAAAATAAGATTTTAGGTGAGAAATGGGTTGGACCTTTAAAAAATGAAGTCTGAAAACATAACCATGAAGTGTTTGAACCTTTTAAGATTCTTGGACCGGTCAGAATTGAAGAGAAAATACATAAAGCAAATGACTTATACTTACTAGATGGCTATATAGGTTCCCGGGTTTACCCTCTCAGTAATCGAATAAGTCCGATAATAAATGGATCTTAGATGTGCCTTTTGTCCTTTTCTCTTTGATTAAGTCACGACTGTACCTTTTGCCTTTATTATTTCTAGCTTTGGAATAATTTTTCACTATAAAAGTGCTAATGTAGATTTGGTATGGGTCATCATATCTATCTTATAAACTAAAGAAAAATGTGATTCATATGTTGCTACCTTGATACCGGGGGTCGTTTGGTAAGCCCATAACACTTCCTGAAGATAATTTGTTCATTCTCTAACAACCCCCTTTAGATTCTTTGTTAAACCATCAAGGATACTTCCATTAGTGACTTATACTTCCCCATTGGCTTGAGGGTGAGAATGAGCTTAAAAAATGATAGATTCCTCTTGTATAGCAAAAAGATTTTATATTCTTGTTATCAAACTATGTGCCAAAATATATGATTCTTTATCATCTAGCAAAGTCAATTTAACTTAAAATTCTAGAAGCTTATACCTCATATATTTCTCTATACTTACTACAACACTTCTTCTGTGTTTAGTTCATAATTTTTTGTTATCAAGGATGTTCCAAATCGAGTATCCAAGGATACTCTATGGAGTATGCTATAATTTCAAAAGAATTATTAATGTAATTTAAGCCCTGTGAACATGTTCATGCTGAGTGTTCGCAAACGAATTTTTCAATTCTTTTAAAAACATATCGCTTGATATATTTCTTATCCGATGGGAGTTACCAGTTAAACCCATGATCCACAATCTAAGAAGCTTGAGCCCTATCAGTTTGAATAACCTACGTACTTGTCTTAAAAGATATCGATATTCGGCTCCACTTATAGTTATTTAGAGTAAATTAAATTAAAATATCTTCCAACCCGCACTTTGGCTGCCATCTGAGATTCGAAATCGATATTGAACTATCCTAGTTCCACTGTCCATATTTAGTCATCTGACCCGTGATATTAAGATTTTAAAGTATATTTTTTGTGGAAACGAAGCTCAAACCACAATCGAATGTACTTAGAATTACGACTACATCTTTTTGGCCAAAACAACTAAAGCTAACGGTA
This sequence comes from Limnanthes douglasii subsp. nivea, assembly GCA_036936605.1. NCBI lineage: Eukaryota > Viridiplantae > Streptophyta > Magnoliopsida > Brassicales > Limnanthaceae > Limnanthes > Limnanthes douglasii. The sequence continues at coordinate 287,222,023 of JAUPFV010000001.1, forward strand.
GTTTCTTTAACTTCAAGTATCTTTTTTCAGTATCCAATAAACTCTCACTTACATAAAATACTAGATGACGATAATTTTCAACTTCTTTGACCAATAATAAGCTTACTACATATTTCCATGTTACGATGTAGATGAATATTTTTCTCCCATACTTGGTTTAGTTGAATTTTTTGGAGAAGTCTCTTTTCTCTCAATAAAAGCATCTTCATACTCAAGTGTTCAATTGAAACGACTTACTTTTCTAAGAACTTGAAAAAATAGAGCGCACTTGTCTAATGACCATGTTATGAATATGTTTAGAGCAGGCAACCTTCCAGTTAAGATTTGTCCTTCTGTGATGGATCTCGAAGGATCCATAACAGTTAAAGCATTCAATTATATTGGATATACTTCAATTTATTTATTTTTGCTCATTATATGTCTCGAGAACTATCTGGATATTACGAAAAAGGTAGATTTTTCTGGATTCTAATAAGGAAGGATAAAAGATTAGGGAGATAATTGCAAAAACAAACTTTAATTTATGAAAAATTGTAAGATATGTATTAGAAAAGGATTAGTTGGGAACAAATAATAAAATTAAGGATTAATTATGCAATTATTAGGTTGTTAGACGTGTGGGACCTACTGTAGTAATATTAAAGGACCACCGATTCTAGAAAAAGGGCGATTAATATTCAAATATATTTTCTCTTTCTAAAAGTGTAGAGCTTTTCTCTCTAAAAGCTAGTAACTAAGAAATCGTTGATACAAAATACATCCTCACAACTTTGTTTGACTCCGAACAATCCTCCACAGTATCTTACATAATCATTGGCGCCTCTGTGGGAAAACAATTTGGTACCTGAATTTATTTTCCAAAATCAGAGTTTATTTGACAAAGTTGTCGAAGCTTGTTTGCTTTCTTAGTATAGAGACTCAAACTAAATGGCAGTTTTTAAATTCAAAGCCTTTTGATGAATTATGATTATGCTTGACAAAAATATCTTGATTCCGCGACATGCAATTAAGATCCAATAGCAAAATTATGCATTTTCTTGTTAGGAAATTGAATCTTCTAACTATATTGAAGAATTCTATAAATTTGATTGGAAACAATATAACAGTATTAATTCCAATAAGAAATGAATGTGATGAGCTAAGATTATAATCTTATGTAACCCATTCCAACACCTTCAAGAAGAGTTATTGGACTCAATCGAAGTAGAGCTTGGGATCTCGTGAAATTCATGTTCATTTTACACTAAAGAGTCCATTTAGCTAGCAAGTGGACAGCTTTATTTTGTTTAGTGATGATAGAATAAATTAGCATTGATGGATATACGAGAAGTCTAATGCATTTTAGGATAGGCTCCAAATGCAAGGTGATTAAGAGTTTCTAGATTATCATAAAATTAGCACTTGGAAACTAAAGGAATGTGCATTCTATGAATAATAGAGTTAATAGATAACATGCTATCGAGATTTCTCTACAATATAAAGGAGTACTTTGTGGGAGTAGTGCAGTTTTATATTTTGTCAAATAAATTTGATTTGTTGTACTTAACTCTGATATTGTTCGAGGTGGCCTTCATATTGATTTTTCCATATTTAGATAACTTCCAATGTAAAGTGTCATCAATCTAAACATTAATAGATTATATGGCTAGTTTTTTCTAGAGAGAGAAACTCTCTAGAAACCCAACCAAACACTTCATCTTCTTCGTAAATCCACAGCCTGATCTTCATAGTTAAACAGTTTCTATCCCCACTACAAGCTTTTTGGCTTGCAGATGGGGAAGAAAACATCACCCTCTCCATAACTCTGGATTCGGGCTATCAAAAAGCCTTTCCCTCTCCCTTTCAAGCTCCATTAATGGAGTTTTCAAACTCACCAATGAGAGTTCAGACACCAATGATAAGAAAGCCCTCCCAATGCTCTCTTGTCAACTGGCAAATTAATGAACGTGAGGAAGGGGAACCTTTCCACATTCTCTGTCAACCCATGGATAGAGGAGCATTAAACACTCTCCTCACTCCTCTCCATTCGCCATTAATGGAGGTCACCATCCCTCCATTAATGCCAGAAACAACGGCTTTATTACACTATGAGTCCACCCCCACGCCCAGCCTCCAAGCATTTACCAATCAAGACGTTCGGTCTCCCAAGGTAGAAGACTTGAATGCGAAACACGGCACCTTCCCTTCTCTCTTTCGAGAAGCGCCGCCCAAGGCTCCAAAACCGAGAAAACCCACTCCCTCTCTCTCTGCCTTCCCTCGAAAAAGTCCACCAAAACCAACCTATCACAAGCATTCTAACCTTGATCCAAATTCTTTTTACTGGCTTTGTCTCTCTCCTCATCTGACCAATCGAGAGAGCAAAGCATGCACAGATGCATTTAAGGCTTACTCTCCTCTCTCCTCACCTCTCTCTTCATTAAAACTTCTCCTATCGTGCAAGCAAAACCCTATCTGCTCCCTCAAGCTTCCTCTATCCTCTCGCCTGCCGCCTACTCTCTACTCTCCCATAAAACCGCGACCTCCCCTCTCCCCCTCTCACTCCACCAACGTCACCACATCTCATCACCTCTCTCTGCAAAACACCAACCTCCAACCTGAAACTACAACTTCCAGCCAGTTACATCACAAACCCGAAACCGTTCTCCCCTCTTCTGCGCCCACTCCTCTTCCCTTCTCCACAAAAAACCGCCCCTCTAAACCTCTCTATCTCCCCCCTAGCAAATAGGAAACCGCACCCCCCCTTACCACCCTTGTTCCCACCTTTCCTCATCTACGCTCCACTGCAAACCGACTCCCTCAACCTCTCCATCTCTTTTCTATCATCTCTGAAACCACTCTCCTCCCCATCACCCCTGATCCCACTCCCTCTCACTATACTACAAAAAACTGACCCTCTCTATCTCTATCTCCCCTCTTATTCACCCTCACCAAAAATGGTGGAAACGAGAAGGAGTTCTTCATCCAGACGCTCGAACCGAAAGATTACCCCGCGCTTTAAAGAAAAACCGGTCCCCCCACCACCAGCAACTTCCTCGAGACCCTCAAGCCCTAGCACTTCTCTATCTCTGGAAACCCGATCATCGTCCCCATCTTCCATCTCTCCCCCAAAATCAGTAGGAATGCATGGACTCCCTCTGTCCGTGCATGGATCCCCCCCACCGATCTCACCCAAACGCAAGCAACTAGCCAAACAGCCGGTTGATTCCGACATGCATGACAGGGCTCCCTCCCCACTGTCTCTCTCCCCACCAGGAACCAAAGCCATAACCATCGAAAGCTCTGAGGAGGAAGACCCATCGGAAATCGGGCCTTCACCGTCGCCGACAAGGGACCAGCAACTCCAAGCCATCTTCGACAGCAACGAAAGACTCCTCAAGGCCATCACTGATCTTGAAGAGAACCCGCGTCCTTCCCTTGTCACTCCGGAATCCCTCTCAAAGGCTTGCCACAATGGAAGCGAGTCGGCCTCCATTCCCGGGTTGGTCTGGTCATCGTCCACCGCTCCCCTCAACCTTCAACCAAACCCTCCATCCTTACCTCAAACCACTCAACCATCAAATCAGCTCTCCCCCCTCCCAAGTAACTCTGCATCGTCCACTTTCTCTAACCCTATTTCCCTGGCCTCATGCATGCAAAACCCTATTTCCCTGGCCTCATGCATGCAAAACCCCATGCATGCAAATCGGAACCCTAACAACATGCTTGAGCCCTCCCTAACAAGTTTTTTTATCCCTAGCCCCCCCCCCCCTTCGATCGTCGAAACCACAACCGTAACCAGCAAATACCTATTCAAAAATGCCTACCCGACAACCCTCCAAAACACCGCCTCTCCCCAAACCAGTGTACTCTCCACAGCCGTCCTCACACTTCAACAAGCCATCCAAGCAAGTAAAACCTTAGCACCCCTCCCCATAAATCAAGATCAGACTTCCACCATCATTCACACGACTGCCCCTCCACCATCTCAAACTCCCAAACTAAACCCTATCCCAACTCCCTCATCATTTCCTGAATCCTTCCCAGGCCGAAACAGCAGAGGCCATGCCTTCTCCAGACCCTCGAAGGCCCACCGCCCACTAGTAATTCGCCCCGACCATTCTGGACCTTGGAAGCAAAACAGTGCATTCCGACAATTTCGTTGAAACAGCAACCATATCTCCCCTCAACTTGCAGCAGAATCAGCCTCGATGCTCAACATTCACCACCCTGGAGCACCGACCAGATCCTGGGCGCACATAGTAGCCCAACCGGATCCCCGATCCCCCATGAAGATCCAAAAAACCGAAGACATCCTCATAGATCAAGACACCTTAGTCTTTCCTGATGACGCGATATCGGGTGACAAAGAGGACTGGGCAAAATGCCTCTCCGGTTACTTCCTATCGAAGAAAAGAGCAGTATCCCATGTGCAAACCCTAGCTAACCAAATTTGGAGCACCTATGGTCTCCAAGAATGCAAGCCCACCCCATCCGGCCACTATTTTTTTAAATTTTCCACAGCAGACAACGCAACGGAAGTGCTGGAAAAATCCCCTTGGTTTTTCAGCAGCCATCCGGTATTCCTAAAGCGGTTGGAGCCTATGGAAACCTTGACGAGAGAAGCCCTAAAAGCTATCACTCTCTGGGTCAAGTTTCATGGTATGCCTCATGAGCTATGGACGGAAAAGGGGCTGGGCATCCTGGGAAGCTATTTAGGAACCCCCATTTATGTTGACAGTCAAACAGCCGACAGAACCTGGTTAAACTTTGCCCGGATCTGCATCATAATGCAAGCCACCTCAAACTTCCCCTCCTCTATCACCATCCGTTGCTTGGGCCGAGACCACGTCATTCAAGTGGAATTTCAAGGCCTCCCTACTATCTGCAACATATGCTATTCATTTGGACACGCTGCCGCAGCATGCCACATAGCCGCGGACCCTCCTCACACTTCAAGTCTCAATACCCACCGCCCTGGAAAAGAACCCATGATCAACCCACCGAACATCATGCTCTCAGACTCAAGTAATAATGAAGCCCTCACTCCGGATACACTACGACAAATGACCATCCAAAAAAGTTGGACCAAGAGTTTTATCATCGCAAGTAACACCCCTGCAGCAGCACAGATAGGACTCGAAGAAGGCGAACCTTCCTCGACAGAGATCACCTCCCCAAGACCTAAAGCAGCCAATAACGCTGCTTTCTCAGGTATGTATGGGGTAAACCCCAAAATGTATTAACTTTCCTTTATTTTATCCTGTTTTAATTCAAATGAAACTTGCTTGTTGGAATGTCAGAGGGTTAAACGACCCTGTACGCCAAAAAGACGTACGTTACTTAGTTTTTAAGAATAGCATAAACATCGTATGCCTCCTGGAAACCAAGGTTAAACTCCCTAATACTGAGGCCATAATGAGAACCATGCTGCCTTTCTAGCATTACCACACTAACCACGAATCCCATCCCCTGGGAAGAATCTGGATAGCTTGGAACCCTAGTGTCTGCAGACTTTCCATATTAGATATTACGGCCCAGACTATCCACTGCTCTATAGTTTGGACTGCCAGAAACTCCCAATTCAATCTAACGACTGTCTATGGCTTTAATGACCATACTAACCGGCTCCCTCTTTGGAGCAAGCTTCAATCCATAGCCCTTAATCGCACCAACTCCCCTTGGATTTTCTCGGGGACTTTAATGCCATTAGAAACCCCCAGGAGAAAACTAGCTTAGACCCTCAATGGAACAGCTCCATTGAAATGTTCAATGACTGCTGTAAAATCTGTAACCTAGAGGATCTTTGCTCCACCGGATTCCAATTCTCTTGGTTCAATAGACAAGAATCTAACCCCATATCCTCTAGAATCGATCGCGCACTGATTAATGCCGATTGGGATGACTCTTTCCCGAACTCTTATGCTCATTACGACATCCCCCTCACCTCGGACCACACCCCGATAATTATCCACCTCTCCACTCCATATTCAACCTCCCCTCACCCCTTCAAATATTTCAACATATGGAAACTCCACCCGAGTTTCTAGGATCTGGTCCTCAACAATTGGAGCACCCCCACCCACCAAAACCCAATGAAAAATCTAACCACCAAGCTCTCCAGGCTTGTCCCCTCCCTAACCTCCCTAAACAAAACTGTCTTTAGTGAGATCAGCGAGCGTGTTGAGAAGGCTAGAACCTCCCTTGTCCAAGCCCAAGAAAATCTCTTTAACTCCCCTTCAAACCAGTCTCTAATTTCCCTTGAAAAAATGGCTTCAGACTCCTACATCTTCTACAGTCGAGCGGAGGAATCTTTCCTCAAGCAGAAATCCAGAGAAACCTGGCTCCAACTCGGGGACAAGAATTTTAAATTCTTCCATAGCAGTATCCGAGCCCGCAGAGCCAGGAATAAGATCCTCTCAATCATGAAAGAAGACGGCTCCATAAGCTCCAACCCCCACATCATCTCCACCACCTTCAACAACTTTTTCCTTAACCAATTAGGCTCCCCTAGCTCAAAAGACTACCCTGGCCCGAATAGAATCGGAAACCTAATCACAACCTCAGTTCCCCATGACCTTATCCCGGACATGATCAAACCCATCACAAATGAAGAAATAAAATAGGCTCTTTTTGCGATTAACAGTGATAAGGCGCCTGGCCCTGACTGTTTCAGCGCAGATTTCTTCAAGACCTGCTGGACAACAGTAGGCCAAGACGTCTGCGAGGGTGTCAAATCCTTTTTCTCAAAAGGAAAAATGGACCCCAACTGGAACAAAACCATAATAGCCCTCATCCCCAAGACGGATTCCCCTTCTCAACCGTCGGATTTCAGACCGATAGCCTGCTGCAATGTCATTTACAAAACCATCTCGAAAATCATTGCCCAGCGAATCAAGCCAGCTCTCCCAACGCTCATCGACCCCTCCCAATCCGCATTTATTCCTGGGAGATCAATAGTGGAGAACATCCTTCTCTCCCAAAATCTTCTGCACGGGTATCATACTAACCGCAAAGGCCCTAGATGTGCTCTCAAAATAGACCTTAGAAAAGCCTTCGACAATGTTAGATGGGAACTCGTTCTTGACATTCTTCTTGCCATGAACTTCCCCATTGACATGATAAATTGGATTATCCAATGCATCACCACCCAATCCTATACCGTTTGCATAAACGGAAAATCCACTAGCTACTTCCCGGGTGCCAAGGGCCTCAGGCAAGGAGACCCCCTTTCCCCGTATATATTTTTTATGGTAATGCAGGTACTCTCCAGCATCCTCCAGGAAAAAAGCAGACATCCATCCTTCGGATTCCATTGGAAATGTCAAAAGCTCCGAATCATCAACCTTTGTTTCGCAGACGACCTCCTCATCCTCAGCCGAGCAAACTCTCCATCCATCAAGCTCATCCTAGAAGGCCTTCAAGAATTTGAAACCCTATCAGGGCTTCAATTGAACCCCAACAAAAGTCACATTTTTTTTCTCCGGGACCTCCCCAGGCATCAAGCAAGAAATCCTCTCCCTTCTTAACTTCATCGAAGGCTCCCTGCCAGTCCGTTACCTACGAGTTCCCCTCATCACATCACGCCTAACCTATAATGACTGCAGACCTCTATTCCTCAAAATCACTAACCGAATCAACTCTTGGACCTCGAAGCAGCTCTCTTACGCTGGTCGCCTCCAGCTTATCACCTCTGTCCTCTTCGCTGCCCAAGTCTACTGGTCCTCAATCTTCATCCTCCCAATCAGAGTCCTCAAAGAGCTCTCACAGCTCATACGAAGATTCTTATGGTTTGGCTCAGATATGAAGATCACAGGAGCAAAAATCGCCTGGGAAAGGATAGTCGTGTCCAAAGAAGAGGGTGGCCTTGGGATACCAGACCTAAAAATATGGAATCAGGCGGCCGCCCTCAAGCTCCTCTGGTCCATTCTCACAAAAAATGAGAACTCCCTCTAGACAAAATGGATTCTATTGGAAAAAATAAAAAACAAAAGTCTCTGGACTATACCTGTCCCCCCTAACGAGAGCTGGAACTGGAAAAAAATCCTCAACCTCCGCCCAGTTGCAGCTAACCTCTACAGAGTAGCAATCGGCAATGGAGAAGACACATCCATATGGCATGACCCCTGGCTCTTTCCCACCTCACTGATCAACCGCTACGGACCCTCTATCCAATCCCTCTCCCGTCTTCGAAACTTAACAATGGTGAAAGACCTTAACCAAAGCGGCCGCTGGATGTGGCCCCCCCAAGCCCGAGCTCCCGACAGAAACCTCAACCCCTCCCTAATAGAAATTACATCAGCCATCCAAAACCTCCCCCCCCCTTCCCTCACAAAGGACTCATTTATATGGCTCCCCAACAAACAACTCCTTACCTTCTCCATAAGTAGCACCTACAATTGCCTAAAACCAAGCAGAAATAAGATCGCCTGGTCATCTCTTGTCTGGCACAAATACTCGATCCCCAAACATTCTTTCATCACCTGGCTTGCAATCCATAACAAGCTCACCACCAGGGATAAACTCATCTCTTGGGGACTGGACTCACCCCCGACCTGCGTCTTATGTGAAGCATCGCATGAAAGCACAGAACACCTCTTAGCCCAATGCCATTACTCTAGTGCAATATGGGAATCCCTTGCGCAAAAGCTTCAGTTTCCCTCCCCCCTTTCATCCTAGCCCCTATGGCTGGAACAAGCAAGCACATGGAACACCACAAAGGACAACCGAAAGACTCATTGGAAAACGGCCTTCTGCGCCACAGTCTACTACATCTGGAGGGAAAGGAACGACAAAATTTTCAACAACAAACAATCCCCCTTCACCAGTATAGCCCATCATGTACTATCTGACCTCAGATATCGATTCAAAGGAACAAAAGCCAACTTCATTGGATAGCTTGCTACCCATAAAATCCTTCCAAGAAACCATATGTAATTTTATTTCAATCGCACTCTCAATCCAATCAGGATTAAGCACTGTACTAAGGCACTTGCCTCCTGAACCCATGTACAACATTTCATTATTAATTTAAGCGTTTTTATACAAAAAAAAAACATTAATAGATTATTTAACAATTAGATTAATATTGGAAGAAGTAAAAATTGCCCACAACTTGTTTACATCTGTTATAAGAGTTGTCATCCCATTTAATAAGAGGAAGATGTCCAAACCAGTTTTCCAACCAGAAATCCATATTTCCTCTACCCAATTTCTAGTTAATATTGTCTTTTCCTCATTAATCTTGTTTCTGATCTTGTCCACCAAAGAAACATAATTTCTAGCTTTGTTATTTGAATTAAGAGTGTTGCCAATTTAAAAAGTAGGAAGATTACTAGTACTAAAGTTAGTTTGATTGGTTAATGCAGCGTTTCTTTCATAAGGTAAGCTATTAAAGGTGATTATCTTAGTTTTGTATATATTGATAGATTGACCTGCAATGTGTTGATGTTTCTACAAAAAAAAAACGTTCGAATTACATTCATTATAGAACTCAGACCATTAGCGAAAATTAGTAAATCGTTTGCGCACGCAGGACAAAGAATGGTGATAGTACTTTATGGGATAAGTATTTCATAGACTTGTTAATTTAAAAAAGATTCCTAAGACTCTTGTTTAATACCTCTTCAGCAATGAAAAATAGACTAGGGAATAGATGTCCCTTTGTCTAATAACTGTCTTAGTATTTAAGAAACCTACAACATTACCATTTATAAGGATTGAAACCTAAATTGATCTTATTAATCTACAAAGTTTGCTGACAAATCTAGAATTGAAACCAAAAACGCGGAGTACTTTGATGATGAAACTGTTAGATAATTTATCGAAGGATTTAGTCATGTCAACTTTGATCATGATGTTGCCTACTTCTTTACATAGATGTGGTCGGTCTTAGTGTTCATATCCCCATCCTTAATTTATTTTGAGTAACATTTTGGTATTAATAATATTCTTCAACTGTAAGAGGCTTGAGATATTCAGCATTAACCTTACCCAGGCTGATTCTGTCATCCATGCTGTTAGAGTTCTGATATTTGGCTTCCAATTTTTTTATCAGTTTTCTCAATTTCAACCACCTTGTCAAGAATATTACCAAAATAATCTATATTCCAATTTTTGAGAGCAGTCTTATGTCTCTTAGAAAACAAACATAGGAAATCCTTCATTTTATGATTCCAATTTGTGTATACAAAGCTTTGAAAGTCATTTTCTAGAGTCCACATATTAAGAAACTTGAATAATATTTACTCCTGTCCTTTGATATAGTGCTACATGGAGGAGTATGATCCGAGCAAGTCCTGGCCATATAGACTACTTCAATTTCATAGAAATAATCAGAACAAGCTTGATTAAAAAAGACACGATCCAAGCGTTTCCATTTAGACTTGTACCAAGTAAATTTTGTCCTAACATATTCTGCATCCTCGAGAAAACAGTCTCTTATGGTAGCATTAAAATCATCAATACTATTTCGACAATAAGTAGTACAACTCAACTGGTAGGAAGATACTACATTAACATTACCCAATACCATTCATTAATGTGATAGATATGGTTCTAAAGAAATTCCAGAACTAAATTCTATTAGCCCTCTGCATTTAGTGTAAGCGTATACAATATTAGTAAACAAAAATACTATTATACAAATTAATTTTACCTCCAACTTTATTGACAACGTATCAATGAAATGCGTTGATCATATCTTTACGGTTTTTTATTACGAAATCTTTCTGCTGATCATCTCTTTACGGTTTTTTAGATCATCTCTTTATCCTGCATATGTGTACAACAACATATCGCCACCATTTGGGGCTGGACTAGCTGCACCATTATGTGTACATCAACATATCGCCACCTTTTGGGGCTGGACTAGCTGCACCATTATGTGTACATCAACATATCGCCACCTTTTGGGGCTGGACTAGCTGCACTATTTCTTCAGGAGCGTAGACATGCAAATATTTCGCTTTCAGCTGTAAAGGACAGTTTCAACTCGGCCTTCGCAATCCATGTTCCGACCATGAACTTTTGACTTACCAAAATCGATTGTCAAAATTCATAGCTGATTTGTCTATCCAACAAGTTAGCATTACTGAGTAGGCTGGTGAAAGCAAGACTGTGGTCTGTGAAAAAAAGACTGAATATAAAGACTAAGGAGGTAAACTATAACACCTTACTTCAATAAAATAGACTTCGTGATTTTTCGGCATAACTAGAAAGATAAAGGTGCTAGCAGAGCGGCAACCAAGACGAGAGCAATTTTGTTCCCTACTTGCAATAAAATATGGTGAGTAGTACTACTTCTAGAGCCACCGATGCTGCTCAGGACTAATTAGTACACCAATATTTTGGATCGATTACCTCTGCTACAAATTATCATCTAAACAAAATATTGTTTATAATATTTATTTGCAATCACCAAATCCGAGAACAAAGTTCTGACAACGAAGTGTAACCTAACATGGAAAATTTGAATACTAGAAGAGTAAAAAATATGGGTTTTCTTTCCTGCCAATTGATTAAATTAACTTTCCTGCCAATTAATAATGAAAGGGCGTGCCCTTCTGTTCGTCATTATTTTTGACGGAGAAAAGACGTAACCCTAACTTTAACCCTAACCCTAACCCTAGAAGAAGAACAACACACCATTTTTTATGAAGAAGAGACGTAACCCTCTAACCCTAGAAGAAGAAAACACACACTATTTTTGATAAAGAAGAGACGTAACCCTAACTCTAGCCCTAGAAGAAGAGAAAATACCATTTCCCTGAAGACGCGACCTAACACTAACCCTAGAAGATGGATAGCGGAATAATTATCCAGTTCAGTGAACCAAACACACGACACCGCTATTTAATCCCCATCAGTGCCATCTTGCTCCATCTTCAAATCCCATCACCGCACCACAACAAACAAAAAAGACATATCTCTTATCATTTTCATATCATTCAGTAAGTGGCAGAATGTCTTTCTCCTCTTCAATCGAGTTTCTCTCTAGTTACTCCTCATACTACATTTACACGTCCTCGGATTTGTTATCGACTGCCAACAACATGGTTCGGGTATATGATACAGATAGTGATAATGATATTCACCAGAAAATTAAACATGATAGAATGAAATCGAATGATGAGGATGAGGCTATTTCTGAAGGGACGGCACCAACAGCCAACTCTTTTTGTGGAGCGGAAGCCAAAGCAGAGGAAGACGAGATGGAGATAGAGGTATCAGACGAAGCAAAACCCTTTTGTCGAGAATGCTCAAAGATTTTCCAGACATGGACAGAGCTGTCTTTTCACGGCACTTGTCCACCTCCTAAGTTGTTAAACTTATTCCCTTCTACACCAATTCCTCCTACTCGCTTGTTAAACTTACTCCCTTCTACACCAACTCCTCCTCCTCGTTTATCAAACTTATTCCAGTTGAATTGTAGAAGAAAGAAGAAGAAGATTTAGCTTGTAAATTTTGATTGATTAATTCATGAAATGAGAACCGCTGTACATATAGAGGTGAGGAGAGAATCTTAGTTTGTTAGGGTAGTTCTTAGGCAGTGGGTGTTAGTTACACTTTCTGTTACACTCTACATTTAATACAATTGTTTAATGAAATTCGAATCAGTCCAAACAACTCAATAACGTGCGATATGGTCCATGGATAGCTGAGCCTTGATATGGGCTTTAGTGATTAAATGATCCGACCCAACAGGAGGCCCATGACTTAAATGTTGCTTGAACTAGATCGACACACTGAAGGGTTGTCTGAAGAAACCCTAAATCCTTTCTCTTCTCTCTATCTCTTCTCCAACACCAAAGGCAGCAGCCATTGTAGATCAGGTCGAGGTTTCAAGCAACTCACTGTTGCCTTGAAACTTCTCCGGTATCTTATTCTTCACATCCCCCGCAAACGAAGAGGCGATTCAGTGAGCCCAAGTTTGTCCCGGAGAAACGGAAATTGGTGGTGAGGAAGCGGTTTGGTGAGACATTCAGCAAGTTGGTCATGAGAAGGCACAAACCGCACTTGAAGATCACCCTGGAGGACTTGGTCACGGATGAAGTGAATATCTAACTCGATATGCTTCGTCCTGGCGTGGAAGACAGGGTTACAAGCAAGGGAACTTGCTCCTAAGTTGTCACACCAGATGACTGATGGAGGTTTGACGGGAAAATCGATCTCAGTGAGAACTGATCGGAGCCAAATCAGTTCTGCTGACAAGTTAGCTAAAGCCCTGTACTCAGATTCAGTCGATGACCGGGCAACCACATTTTTCTTCTTGGAAGACCACGAAACCAAAGAGTCTCCAAGATAAACGCAATAAGCCCCAACGCTTCTTCGATCGTCTGGTGAAGAAGCCCAATCGGCATCGGAGAACCCCTGGAGTTGAAGACTGCAACTGGGTTTGATGTGAATGCCAACCCACCTTGAGCCAGATAAGTAACGCAGTATTCGTTTTAGACTTTGTAGATGTAGGGTTGTAGGTGATTGCTGATATTGGCTTAGCTTATTAACAGCAAAGGCAATATCAGGTCTAGTGTGTGTTAAATACTGTAACGCCCCTAATAAGCTTCTGTATGGTGTAGGATCAGCAAGAGGAGTCCCTGAGGTGCTCGAGAGGTGTACACCAGTAGCAATAGGAGTTGGGCATGACTTTGCTTGGGAGAACCCCTGCGAAATCAGTAAGTTCTTTATATATTGTTGCTGAGTTAAGTACATGCCGGTGGGGTCACGATGAACCTCTATTCCAAGGAATAGATGGAGTGACCCCATGTACTTTAGTGAAAACATTGCATTCAGCCTGTGAATAAAACTCTGTAGACATTCTGTTTGTGTGCCTGTGATAAGCATGTCATCAACATAGACCAAGACCAAAATCACAGTAGTCTTAGAGACAAAGTAGAACAATGAACAATCAGCCCTTCAGTTTTGTTCACAGACTCAATGCTATGTTCTCTCTTAAAGACATGGGGCCACTCCATCTATTCCTTGGAATAGAGGTTCATCGTGACCCCTCTGGCATCTTTCTTACTAAACATCAGTATGTTAAGAACTTACTGGTTTCGAAATGTCTTGCTCAGGCCAAGCCGTGTCCAACCCCTATTGCTACTGGTGTCCATCTCTCGAGCACATCAGGAACTCCTCTTGCTGACCCTACACCATACAGAAGTCTATTAGGTGCCTTGCAGTATTTAACGCACACTCGCCCTGATATTGCCTTTGCTGTCAATAAGCTAAGCCAATATCAGCAACCGCCTACTAATCTACATCTACAAAGCTTAAAGAGGGTAGTTCGTTACTCATCTTGATCGAGTTGGGTTGGCCTCCATATCAAACCCACCTGTAGTCTTCAACTCGAGGGCTTCTCTGATGCCGATTGGGCGTCTTCTCCAGATGATAGACGAAGCATTGGTGCGTACTGAGTTTATCTTGGAGACTCTCTGGTTTCGTGGTCTTCCAAGAAGCAGAACGTTGTTGCTAGGTCGTCGACTGAATCTGAATACAGGGCATTGGCGAATTTGTCGGCTGAATTGATGTGGCTTCGATCTATTCTCACTGAAATCGACTTCCCAGTCACACCTCCTTCTGTCATCTGGTGTGACAACTTGGGAGCGAGTTCGCTTGCATGTAACCCGGTCTTCCACAGGAGGACGAAGCATATAGAGCTCGATATCCACTTCGTTCGAGATCAGGTTCTGCAAGGCTCACTTCAGGTTCGATTTGTCCCTTCTCACGATCAGATTGCTGACTGTCTCACGAAGCCTCTCGCTCACCACCGGTTTTCTTTCCTCCGGGACAAACTCGGGCTTACAGAGTCGCCCCTTCGTTTGCGGGGGATGTGAAGAATGGTTTAAGCCATTTATTTTATGGCTGCTGGGTTTTGTGGTGAGAACCAGAGAAAGGGAGAAGAGAAGAGTGGCTAGGGTTTCTTCAGACAATAATCAGAGTTGTCGAGTTGGTCTCAAGGGTATTTGGTGTTAGGGCCTTGGATCGGGTCGGTCTGGTTGGCTCACTAAGGCACATGTCGAGTCCAGCACACCATGGACCTCATCACACGTCTTAATGTTGTGTTGGACTAGATACTCTTATTAAAACACAAATTGATTAATACAGTGAGTGTAACAGAATGTAACAAATTATCCTAGCTGGCAAAACAAGCTAACAAATTAGATTCTCTCTACTACTATAAAGGTGTACTACTGGTTACAATTTGAAATAAGAAAAACAGTTACACAATTTCAGATCTTATCTTTTTCTTCAATCTTCAACTAGAAACACTCATATGAGTCGTTGTTATGGCTACGATGCAATCAATAATACGAGTCAATCCAAAATATTTTCTGTCAGATGAATTGAGGACGAGTGATGATATGTAATGATATTTATTTATGTAGAAATGGATCCAATGATCAAAATGTTGATGCTTATTATGGGTGCAAAAAGAATTTATCGAAATATCAACAACAAAGTATTATGAAAATTCACATTGAAAAATTGTGAGGTTAGCGCATGCAGTGAATACATGAGCAATGTAGTAGGTTCAAACAGAGAGAATTAAAAGATAAGAGTAATCGAGAAACCCGTAGCAATTTAAGAAATTAATAGAATTGAAAGATAAGATTAATTGAGAAACCCGATACATAGCAATTTCAAGAAATTAATAGACGACCAGCGTTGCTGCTTCAATTTATGTTTCATTTATTTTGCTTTGTCATACTTAATGTATACTAATGCCAAATGAAAGATTAACACGTTTAAAAACTTTGTTTAACGTAATCTAGAAGAAGCAGAAGGATTCAAATCCTACATATGGTATCAGAGCTATAATTTCGCATACGCCATGACGTGATGATAGCTACAATAGTGTGGTGAGAGGCATTTGTAGCATGATGACATGATTTTCTATAGCTGAGGTCTATGCTTTAAGATCAAAAGAAAATTTTGGTTATTTGGGGGCTGCTTGCAGTTTAAGGGTTGCATGTATTGCCTCGCAGTTCCCGTTCTTAAGACCGTTTCATTTCACTAATTTATCTTTCCCTTTCATCGTGCTTCTCTCTCTTGGAGGACCTGCATCCTCGGTTATCTCGACTAACTTCGACCCTCACCTTAGCGGTCAATGCGTATAGGGCATAATTCATCTCTAGAGTGTCACTCTGGCGGTCTAGTATTTGGTTTATTGTTTTGTCTGGCCCTTTGCTTCTCGTTCTCATTTCTCTGATATGTAACTACAATCGATGGATTACAAAGATGGTTGTCGGGTTTTTTGCATCGACGACGCGCTCCACCTGATCTGGTAGGTTGGATGCACCAATTGGAGCAATTTCTGGGTTGACTAAGGCCGAGTGTTGAGTTCCTTATGCTAGTACTCCAACTATGTTTACATTCAGGCCTTCTTATTGGACCACGAGGTGGACCACGAGATTACCCATCAACCTTTTCCAAGAACAAATATTCAACTTTCACATAAAAAATTATCTCCAAAGTTTCCCGTTCAATCCCGAATGTAGTTACCACAATTGGTTTAAAGCATAATACTTTTTAGCGATTACTTTCGCACAAACTGTGCCAAATTTGTTGAGGGAAAATACTCACATATATATGCCAAGTAGTTACTTTATTTCACCAAGAAGAAAAAATGTATTTTACATAATTTTAATCGTATTTATACAATACACAATGTGCTTTTATCTCTCCCACTAAGTACATAACTTCACTAATTACAATCGTTGACTAACATCAATGACCATTAACTTAGTCGTGGTCAGTTACATTAGAGTTTTGATTGTGTACTATCGATAGTGTTGATTGGCTTCCCTTTAACGTTTACTTCGTTGTATACTGGCAACGGTTATGCCATTTGGATACCGTTGCTCATACGCGTACTCGGTAGGTTACAAAACCGCCTCGGTAGGCCTCAGTCAAGTCGCGTCGTTTCTTACGCTCGATCGGTGATGCTTAACAATGGTTGTGTTAAGGCTTGGGACCCACTCGGTTTTTATGCTCAGGCTCCCCTCGGTCACATGTTTTAGGTAGGCCTCGGTTATACTGCCTACGTATTACTTATTTATAGGCGATCTCGATATAACGCAAGGTCGCATCGGGAATACGCGGTCATACCGATTCCTTTGAACGTCCATATCGTTCGGTCTTTTGCTTTATGGTCTTATCTTGCCTGACAAGAGCTACCTCATCATTGACGAACTATAATTGGACCCTTTAAGCATGACCCATTAGTGCTAGAACCTATTAAGTAAGATTGTAGGTCGAGACTTCATGGACCTATCCGAAATGAAGTCAGAAAACATGACCAACTAATGTTTGACCCTTTTAAAATAAGACTTTAGGTGAGAAATGGTTGGACCTTTAAAAAAATGAAGTCTGAAAACATGACTATGAAGTGTTTCAACATTTTAAGATTCATGGACCGGTCAGAATTGAAGAGAAAATACATAAAGCAAATGACTTATAGTTACTAGATGGCTATATAGGTTCCCGGGTTTACCCTCTCAGTAATCCAATAAGGTCTTTCTAAATTTTTCCCTAGTACTCTAAACCTCTTATATTTAGTTTTCAGAGTCCAGATATTAAGAAAGCTTTGAAACCTCTTATACACAAAGCTTTGAAAGTCAGTTTTCAGAGTCCAGATATTAAGAAACTTGAATAATATTTACTCATGTCCTTTGATATAGTGATACATTGAGGATTATGATCGGAGCAAGACATGGCAATGTGAATTACTTTAGTTTCATAGAAATAATCAGACCAATCTTGATTAAAAAAGACACAACCCATCGTTTCCATTTCGACTTGTACCAAGTAAATCTTGTCCCAAAATATCTTGCGTCCTCGAGAAAACAGTCTCTCATGGTAGCATTAAAATCATCAATACTATTTTGAAAGTAAGTAGTAGAACTCAACTAGTCATCAGAGGAAGATATTACTTTAAAATCACCCAATATCATTCATTTTTTTAATGTGATAGATATGGTTCCCCATAAATCAGTTCTATTAGCGCTCTGACATTTAGCATAATAAATAGATATAATATTAATATACAAAGATACTATTATACAAATTAACTTTCCCTCCATCAACTTTATTGACAACATATCAAGGATATGTGGTGATCATCATCTCTTTATCTTTTTTTATTACGAAATCATCTAGTGATCATCTCACGCAAGTATACACGGTCAAATAGTAGCAAGTAATAAGTAAGTAAGATCGTTCCCACGAAGACCAGGTGTATATGACAAGAATTCACTTATGTAACAAAGTATGATTATTAGACTAATACTTGAACGAGTAATAAAGTATGGGTGAATGAATATAACTAAGCAAATTAACTAACGAGTTTACTTATGCGAGAGAAAACATGGAACCCTAACTTCATTGTTTATTTTAATCAAAGTATTAATATACTTAATAAATGTATATGATAACAACGATTACTAATCAGATAACACGAAATCAGAATATGCTACCTTTCAGTACATGTAAACCAACCCACTTAAACAATCACAAAAGAGATAGCAGTTAAGCAGACACCGCTTGCATGACAATCTTATATGTCTATACGAATTGAGGTACAATTGGTTTTAAACGCAAGTTATCTATTTCGATTACATAGGGTAATATGATATGGTTAGTGACATATTACGAATCATGAACAATCACAATACGAATTATTCAAGAACCTATGCTAGCATGGCAAGTTCTAAACCCTTAAATCCACTTTTGCATTCATTAATGATTAACAAACTAGATGTTCACGACGCATCTAACGATAATCACAACCATATTAGGTAACTGATAAACGTATCTCACAAATCAATGAAGCAATCAAACCCTAATTATTATTCAAACAAATTCGTTAGAGTTCCAAGACAACGATTAGTTCGTAATCGAACGAATCATCATCACGGGCTCAAAAGTTAACATAGCTCTAAGAAGAATGTAAATAAACGAATAAGAGTTTAGAGAACGTTAAACCGAACAGTAGCCGTAAGTATCGCCTGACAGAAACACTCCGTAAACTGCCGATCGAAATCAAAAGCAGCCGTCACTTGCTTCCTTTCCGCCGGCTGGTTCTATGTTACAGATTGAAAAAAACAATAAGTAGCCAACTCCCGTTTGTCCTTTTTTTTCTCTCGCTTTGAATTATGTAGGTTAAAAACGTAGCCAATTATGTTTTCTCTTCTTGCTCTATGTTTCTCTGCCGTAAAACCAAGTCAGTGTACATTTACGTTTTTTTCCTCTATTTATAAAATGGTCGAAACCCTAAAAGAGCCCAATTTTGATTTTTCTTCCTCTGGCTTTTTATCTTCTTTCCTTTTCTTCTCGCTTTAATCTGCCCAAAAACCAGGTAGAAGCTCCAATACGAATCATGAAATGTTTATGCTAAATAAGATAATATTTTAAACAATATAGCTAAATAAAACCCTACCATTAATCTAATATATTTTTCTTAATTCAGCATTAATTTTATTTTGTACTCTTTAGCTAAATAAAAGCACTCGTCATAATATACAATATTTTTTTTTCAAACAAATACTTTTAACAAATAATATAATTTTAATAAATTTCAGGAAATATATTTACTTTTTTTTCTTTTTTTTTTTTCTACCGGATTTTTCTGTTCTATTTCCTCTCTAGTGGGCCCCCACTAGTAAAATTATAATAAAAAATGAAAATGAATCGATCTATTTCTTCCGATTCATGCACCCCTAAATTGCCCTCAAGTACATTAATTTTCCAGTTTCTTCAATTTCAACCCAAAATTTATTAATATTATCACAATTTACCCGCGACACAACTCCAGCTCTTTACTGCAAATTTTCTTTGGAACAGAAGACCTAGTGGTGCACGTAAAGGACCCAAAATTTTCAAAATTATAAATTATTAAGAACATTATGAGCATTCTATTCCCAAAAAGTTTATATTGTCTGCATATAGTTATACCTACGAGAATGAATGAAAAACACTTAGAAACACCATGAAAACTTTTTAACCGACAACGATTTTAAGAATAATGGAAGCGTAATAAGTGACATGAAATGCACTTATCAAACCCCCAAACTTAAATTGTTTCTTGTCCTTAAGAAATACAAAACAGGTTTAACAATTGATGCATGAATGTAATTAAATTTAAATGAATGCAAGAATGCAATGATCCCGAACGAGTATCCGTAACTAATTCAGCATAAATGCCTCAACAAATGTAATGACCTTGGAATGCGAAATAACCAGGTACTCAAATGCTAGCAATACAAGCGTAGAAGCGTGCGTGTGTGCTCAAACTCAATCAATATGTTTTAAGTACAAATTAATGGACCTTACTTGTTCTTATCATAATAATCACAAGTTTAGAAACGAAATACAACCTAGATTCTTCATAGTCAAGATGCACATCCATATTTCTCCGGGGTATTCAAACATTTAGTATGCTTTATTCTATATACAGACACACAAAGGCTTATTTGACCATGCAATGGACGAAGTCCCCAAAAGACTTATACAAGGGTGCCCATGTAGCGAGCGTTAGGTTAGCGGATCCCAAACCGAAAAAGTCTTAGGTCACTAAGCATAAACTCCCCTA
The DNA here is from genome assembly GCA_036936605.1 of Limnanthes douglasii subsp. nivea. Classification (NCBI taxonomy): domain Eukaryota; kingdom Viridiplantae; phylum Streptophyta; class Magnoliopsida; order Brassicales; family Limnanthaceae; genus Limnanthes; species Limnanthes douglasii. Next base: position 287,242,589 of record JAUPFV010000001.1, read on the forward strand.
GAACTTAATAACTCGAGTACCAAAGAGCTCATCCTAGCTAATTTTGCCTTTTATTTTTCATCTTTTATTTTTCTATTAGGAATGAGTGTGTTTTGCTCCATCTCATTCCCACTCTAGACTACTCTTAATACGCAGCACCCAGCGAGAGGACGCACGTCAACGAGCGGCTACTAGCCTTTGACGCCTAACTGAATAATACGCATATTTATCTTTTAACTCCCCCAAACTTATATTTTTGAATTCCATGAGCTAATAAATGACTAAGGTATGATTCTAAACCTAAAGAAGGATTATGTATAATAATACTCAAGTGTGTCCGTAACTAGCATAAAAACAATCGATGAGTCTATGTGTATTAATTGTGCTTCTTCATCAAGCAAGATAACTTACAAGCAACCTAATTAGATTTTATTCCTACTGTCATTCCAAACAATTTTCATCATTGGCTACTTAAGTAGAAACTGCAACTCAATGGATGAAAGATGCAAAATGCATGAACAAAATATTATGCTAATAGACTAACTCGATCCTAAACAAATTCTATATGATCATGGCATGAATATGCAAATAAGCATGACTAACATGAAGATGCACTGTCTATCCTGAATAACTACTATGATGAATGCAACTACAACAAATTAAAAGATACATGAAACACTCCCCTATTCGTCCAACAGTGTTGATCATTGTTTCCCAGGGGGTTGCCTCCCACGAAGCGCTTGTTTAACGTCGATAGCTCGACGATACTGCTCGTAATCATGTAGTTTCGAGACTGATGCTAAATACCTCTTAGTTCACCGCCTCTCCATAGTAATGCTTGAGTCATTGACTATTGACTTTGAATGCTTTATCTGGCGATTCTTCATAGATTTCAACTGCTCCATGTGGATATAGTGTCTTGACTTTAAAAGGGCCAGACCATCTTGACTTGAGCTTCCAAGGGAAAAGCTTTAGACGAGAGTTTAAAAGAAGAACCAGTTGACCCGACTCAAAAGCTTTATGTAGAAGCTTCTGATCATGCCATTTCTTGAGTTTTTCCTTATACATTTTCGAGTTCTCATAGGCTTGAGACTGAAACTCGTCAAGTTCATTCCATTGAAGCACACGCTTCTCACTAGCTGCTTGAATGTTGAAATTCAACTTCTTTAACGCCCAGAATGCCTTATGCTCGAGTTTTGATGGAAGATGACAAGCCTTACCATATACTAACTGAAATGGTGACATCCCAAGTGGAGTTTTGTAAGCCGTTCGGTATGCCCATACCGCTTCATCTAACTTCAAAGACCAATCTTTCCTCGAAGGAGTCACCATTTTTGCAAAGATTCGCTTGATTTCTCGATTCGAGACTTCAGCTTGACCATTAGTTTGAGGGTGATAAGCGGTAGCACCACAATGAGAAACACCATATTTACCCAACAAGGTTGTGAACTGACGATTGAAAAAGTGAGTCCCTTCATCACGGATTATAGCACGAGGAGTTCCAAAGCGAGTGAAGAGTTGCTTACGAAGGAAATTGAGCACTACCTTAGCATCGTTAGTTAGGAGAGCTTTCACCTCAACCCACTTAGATACGTAATCCACAGCTAAGATTATGTATAGTTTGTTGCAAAATAACAGAAATGGTCTCATGAATTCTATTCCCCACACATCGAATACCTCGACCTCAAGAAGCATGTTAAGGGGCATCTCATTTCGCCTAGAAATATTACCCACCGTTTGGCATTGATCGAATCTACAAACGTACAAATGCGCATCCTTAAACAAGGTAGGCCAGTAGAAACCTTCTTGAAGAACTCGAGCAGCTGTCTTATCCCCATCAGAATATCCTCCATAAACCGTAAAGTGACAATCATGTAAAACTTTCTCAATCTCGTTGTAAGCGACATATCATCTTACCAGCACACTGTTTAAACAAGAATGGTTCATCCCAAAGATACCATTTCACGTCATGGCAGAATTTCTTCCTTTGAGCCCAAGTAAAATCTGAAGGAATCATATTGCTAACGAGATAGTTAACAAAATCAGCAAACCACGACACTTCTCCTTGGATCCGGAACAACTGCTCATCTGGGAAACATTTGTTGATAAAAAAATTTCCATCTCCATTGTCTTTCTCATGTTGCTAAAGACGTGAGAGATAGTAAGCTACCTGGTTTTCAATCCCTTTTATGTCTTTAATTTCCAACTCGAATTCCTGAAGCAAGAGTACCCATCGAATTAAGCGTGGCTTGGCATCCTTTTTAGATATCAAGTATTTGATGGATGAATGGTCTGTGAAAACCGTGACCTTAGCACCAAGCAAGTAGGATCTGAACTTCTCAAAACCATAAACAACCGCCAAAAGCTCTTTTTTAGTAACAATGTAGTTTCATTATGCATCATTGAGGGTTTTACTGGCATAATGAACCACGTGAAACACCTTTAACTTCCTTTGACCAAGAACGACTCCCACAACGAAGTCAATGGTATCACACATCATCTCAAATGGCTCTTCCCAGTTAGGTGCAGTGATGATAGGGGCTGAAGTCAACTTTTGCTTCAAGAGCTCAAAAGAAACGAAACACTCTTCAGTAAATCGAAAGGGAACATCCTTTTCAAGTAGACTACAAAGTGGTTTGGTGATCTTTGAGAAGTCCTGTATAAAACGTCTATAGAATCCAGCATGACCAAAGAAATTACGAATTCCTTTTACTGAGACAAGAGGAGGAAGTTTTTTGATAGTTTCAAGCTTGGCCTTGTCCACTTCTAAACCCCTCTTAGACACCTTGTGTCCAAGGATTATTCCTTCTTGTACCGTGAAGTGACATTTTTCCCAATTAAGAATGAGGTTTGTTTCCACACATCTCTCAAGTACTCTACCCAGATTAGATAGACAACAATCGTATGATTTCCCAAAGACTGTGAAATCATTCATGAACACCTCCATGATATTACAAACCATATCAGAGAAAATCGCCATCATGCACCTTTAAAGAGTAGCGGGTGCATTGCAAAGTCCGAACGAGACACGTCAAAAAGCGAATGTATCAAAAGGGCATGTGAAGGTGGTCTTCTCCTGATCTTCCAAAGCTATAAAAATATGATTGTAGCCTGAATATCCATTGAGCATACAGTAATACTCATAGCGCCCGCCAACCTATCCAACATCTGATCAATCAATGGAAAGGGAAAGTGCTCATTTCTAGTGGCCTTATTCAATTTACGATCATCCGGAACAACTGCTCATCTGGGAAAAATTTGTTGATAAAATTTCCATCTCCCTTGTCTTTCTCATGTTGCTAAAGACGTGAGAGGTAGTAAGCTACCTGGTTTTCAATCCTCTTCATGTATTTAATTTCCAACTCGAATTCCTGAAGCAAGAGTACCCATCTAATTAAGCGTGGCTTGGCATCCTTTTTAGATAACACGTACTTGATGGATGAATGGTCCGTGAAAACCGTGACCTTAGCACCAAGCAAGTAGGATCTGAACTTCCCAAAACCATAGACAACAACCAAAACCTATTTTTCAGTAACGATGTAGTTTCGTTATGCATCATTGAGGGTTTTACTGGCATAGTGAACCACGTGAAACACCTTCAGCTTCCTTTGACCAAGAACGACTCCCACAGCGAAATCACTGGCATCACACATCATATCTAATGGCTCTTCTATTTAGGTGCAGTGATGATAGGGGCTAAAGTCAACTTTTTCTTCAAGAGCTCAAAAGCAACGAAACACTCTTCAGTAAATCGAAAGGGAACATCCTTTATAAGTAGACTACAAAGTGGTTTGGTGATCTTTGAGAAGTCCTGAATAAAACGTCTATAGAATCCAGCATGACCAACGAAATTACGAATTCCTTTTTCTAAGACAAGAGGATGAAGCTTTTTGATCGTTTCAAGCTTGGCCATGTCCACTTCTAAACCCTCTTAGACACCTTTTGTCCAAGGATAATTCCTTCTTGTACCGTGAAGTGACATTTTCCCAATTAAGAATGAGGTTTGTTTCCACATATCTCTCAAGTACTCTACCGAGATTAGATAGACAACAATCGTATGATTTCCTAAAGACTGTGAAATCATCCATGAACACCTCCATGATATTACAAACCATATCAGAGAAAATGGCCATCATGCACCTTTAAATAGGAGCGGGTGCATTGCAAAGTCTGAACGAGACGCGTCAAAAAGCGAATGTACCAAAAGGGTATGTGAAGGTGGTCTTCTCCTGATCTTCCAGAGTTATACAAATCTGATTGTAGCCTGAATATCCATCGAGCATACAGTAATACTCATAGCGCCCGCCAACCTATCCAACATCTGATTAATCAATGGCAAGGGAAAGTGATCCTTTCTAGTGGCCTTATTCAATTTACGATAATCCATCAAATTCTTCATCGAGTTACTGTCCGAGTGGAGATGAGATAATTCTTTTCATTTGTTACTACTGTCATTCCTCCCTTCTTTTATACACATTACACCGGGCTTACCCACGGACTATCGGAGATAGGATAGATAAAGCTTGCATCTAGGCACTTCAAAATTTCTTCACCACCTCTTTCATGATTGGCCAGTAGAAACCTGCTTGAAGAACTCGAGCAGATGTCTTATACCCTGTAGAATATCCTCCATAAACCGTAAAATGACAATCATGTAAAACTTTCTCAATCTCATTGTAAGGGACATATCATCTTATTAGCACACTGTTTAAACAAGAATGGTTCATCCCAAAGATACCATTTCACGTCATGCAAGAATTTCTTCCGTTGAGCCGTAGTAAAATCTGAAGGAATATATTGCTAACCAGATAGTTAACAAAATCAGCAAACCACGGCACTTCTCCTTGGATCCGGAACAACTGCTCATCTGGGAAAAATTCGTTGATAAAATTTCCATCTCCCTTGTCTTTCTCATGTTGCTAAAGACGTGAGAGGTGGTTAGCTACCTGGTTTTCAATCCCCTTTATGTCTTTAATTTCCAACTCGAATTCCTGAAGCAAGAGTACCCATCGAATTAAGCGTGGCTTGGCATCCTTTTTAGATAGCAGGTACTTGATGGATGAATGGTCCGTGAAAACCGTGACCTTAGCACCAAGCAAGTAGGATATGAACTTCTCAAAACCATAGACAACAACCAAAACCTCTTTTTCAGTAACGATGTAGTTTCGTTATGCATCATTGAGGGTTTTACTGGCATAGTGAACCACGTGAAACACTTTCAGCTTCCTTTGACCAAGAACGACTCCCACAGCGAAATCACTGGCATCACACATCATATCTAATGGCTCTTCCATTTAGGTGCAGTGATGATAGGGGCTAAAGTCAACTTTTTCTTCAGGAGCTCAAAAGCAAAGAAACACTCTTCAGTAAATCGAAAGGGAACATCCTTTTCAAGTAGACTACAAAGTGGTTTGGTGATCTTTGAGAAGTCCTGAATAAAACGTCTATACAATCCAGCATGACCAAAAAAATTACGAATTACTTTTTACTGAGACAAGAGGATTAAGCTTTTTGATCGTTTCAAGCTTGGCCTTGTCCACTTCTAAACCCCTCTAAGAAACCTTGTGTCCAAGGATAATTCCTTCTTGTACCGTGAAGTGACATTTTTCCCAATTAAGAATGAGGTTTGTTTCCACATATCTCTCAAGTACTTTACCCAGATTAGATAGACAACAATCGTATGATTTCCCAAAGACTATGAAATCATCTATGAACACCTCCATGATATTACAAACCATATCAGAGAAAATGGCCATCATGCACCTTTAAAAAGTAGCGGGTGCATTGCAAAGTCCGAACGAGACACGCCAAAAAGCGAATGTACCAAAAGGGCATGTGGAGGTGGTGTTCTCCTGATCTTCCGGAGCTATACAAATCTGATTGTAGCCTGAATATCCATCGAGCATACAGTAATACTCATGGCCCGCCAACCTATCCAACATCTGATCAATCAATGGCAAGGGAAAGTGATCCTTTCTAGTGGCCTGATTCAATTTACGATAATCCATGCAAATTCTTCATCGAGTGACTGTCCGAGTGGGGATGAGATAATTCTTTTCATTTGTTACTACTGTCATTCATCTCTTCTTTGATACACATTACACCGGGCTTACCCACGGACTGTTGGAGATAGGATAAATAAATCTTGCATCTAGCCACTTCAAAATTTCTTTCTTCACCACCTCTTTCATGATAGGATTTAGCCTCATTTGATGCTCGATAGATGGTTTGCTCCCTTCTTCTAGAAGAATCTCGTGCATACAGTAAGAGGGACTGATTTCCTTGATATCTGCTATGGTCCAACCAATGGCTGATTTGAACTTCCTCAGAACTCTCAATAGCTTTTCTTCCTCACTACCTCAAAGGTTAGATGCAATAATAACAGGTAATGTAGATTACTCTCCTAATAAAGCATACTTGAGATGGTCTGGCAGTGGTTTGAGTTCAAGTTTAGGAGCTTCTTCTAGCGAAGGTTTAAGCCTTTCCTGAGAATCCTTAAGATCACCCACTCCAAGTGACTCATGTGGAATATTGAGTCTCTTTTGATACGGGGCTGCCGGTAGTAGTTGAACACATTCAAATATTTCGTCGTCTTCGAAGTCAGATTAACCATGTAGGACTCTGCCCAGAATGTCTGAACTTGCAAACATTCCTCACCTCATTACTGTGCAAAGAATCGACCGTATCCAACCTGAAACATTCCTCACATTCTGTTGGATATTTCATAGCTTTGAAAACGTTGAAAGGGACATTCTCATCTTGCACTCTCATAGTGAGCTCCCCTTTCTAGACATCAATCAACATTTTTCCCGTAGCCAAGAATCGTCTTCCCATGATTATAGGGATATTTTTGTCCTCTTTAAAATCAAAGATAACAAAGTCAGCCGGAAAGATGAGCTTATCTACCTTTACTAAGAAATCTTCTACGATACCATGAGGATATGTGATAGATCGATCAGCCAATTGCAAAGAGATGTTAGTCGGTTTTGGCTCAGGTAGCCCAAGTTTCTCAAACACAGATATGGGCATCAGATTGATGCTCGCTCCCAAGTCACATAAACATTTGCTGAAATATAAATTTCCGATCAAACAAGGAATGATGAAGCTTCCTGGATCTTTAAGCTTAGGAGGAAAATTTTATGGTAAGATCGCACTACATTTCTTAGTGAGCTCCACTGTCTCAAAATCATCAAGCTTTAGCTTTTTTTGAAAGAATTCCCTTCATGAACTTGGCCTAACTAGGCATTTTCTCTAATGCTTCAACAAAAGGTATATTGATGTGTAGCTTCTTTAATAGCTCCGAAAATCTTCCAAATTAAGTAGCTAGCTTATGTTTCTGCAAACTATGCAGAAAAGGTGGAGGAGGGTAGATCGTGGGCTCAACAACTGATTGAGATGGCTTTTTAGGTGGCTGATCTTGATCATAATTTACCTCAGATGAGGGCTGATTTTGAGCAGAAGTTTTCAGAATGGGCTGTTTTTTTAGAAGAATCAGGCTCTTATTCAATGGTGGGGTTTTCGGAAACCATTCCTGATCTCAAGGTGATCGCTTGGCATTTCTCCTTTCCGTCTTGTTTACCTGGATTATACTCTGTGTCGCTAGGACGAACTCCTTGAGGTCTAACGATCATGTTACTGGCCATCTGCCCAATCTGATTTTCTAAGGTCTTGTGAGATACCATCAGACTTTTAATCATGACTTTCATCTCTTCGAATTAAGAGTCTCTCACAGAATGTTGAGAAGGGCCAGGATGTTGATTCTGAGGGTGTCTTGGGGCGTACTGTTGAGATTGATGTTGCTGACCTTGTTGCTGAAATCCAGGAGGAGTGTATGGCTTAACACTATAATGGTGATTACCTTGTTGATTATTGCTCCAACTGAAGTTCGGATGATTTCTGTTGCTTGGGTGATAGGTGTTTGAGATTGGTTGTTGATTCTGCCTCTGAAAGTTACTCACAAATTTCACTGACTCATTAGAGATATGGCATTGCTGAGTGTCATGCCCTCCAACACAAATCTCGCACACAATAGCTACCTGATGTACCCCTAGTTTAGTCAAAGAATTCACCTTCATGGTTAGAACTTCAAACTGAGCTGCTAAAGCAGTGGGAGTTTCTACGTTAAGAATACCAACTACTTTATGTTGTGACTGTCTCTGAGAAGGGTTCTTGAATTCATTAGCAGCCATCATCTCAAAGAGCTCGTGAGCCTCCTCATAGCTTTTCGTTAATAAGGCTCCCCTAGATGCAACATCGAGCATGGGCCTTGTTTGCACACTCAAACCATTGTAGAAGAAATTTATTACTAACCAAACAGGCATCCCATGATGAGGACATTTTCTGAGCATCTCCTTGTAACGCTCCCAAGCATCACTTCAAGATTCACCACATGACTGAGAAAACTGAGTAATGGTATTTCTCATGGCGGCTGTTCTTGCCATGGGAAAGAATTTTAAGAGAAATTTCTGCGCAAGTATATCCCAAGTAGTGATAGAGCCTGCTGGTAAAGAGTGTAACCAGCTCTTAGCTTTGTACCTCGGAGAAAATGGAAATAGTCTCAGTCTTATGGCATCATCTGAAACACCGTTGAACTTGAAAGTATCATAGATTTCAAGTAAGGTCATAATGTGCATATGAGGATCCTTAGATGAAGCTCCCCCAAACTGACAAGAATTCTGCATCATCTGAATAGTGCTGGGTTTAATCTCAAAACTATTCGCAGCAATATTAGGTCTGACAATGCTAGACTGAATATCCGTGATCTTTGGTTGAGAGTACTCGAGGAGTGCTTTTAGAGGTGGATCTTATTTTTTAGAATTAATATCAGAATCTGAGAATAGTAACTTTGTTCCTTCCTTTGTTTCAAGATCTTTTTGTACTAGTTCTCTAGTTTGAGACGGCGTTTGTATACACACTCAATTACCTGAAGCACAAGAAAACACACGAAAAGAAAATAACCGAATCAAGTCAATAGTTTTATAACGACCCCTACTAATAGCAATAAAACTGTAAAATAACACCGAGTCCCCGGCAACGGGGCCAAAATCTTGTTAGTCCTTTTCTCACGCAAGTATACGCGGTCAAATAGTAGCAAGTAATAAGTAAGTAAGATCGTTTCCACGAAACCCAGGTGTATATGACAAGAATTCACTTATGCAACACAGTATTATTATTAGACTAATACTTGAACGAGTAATAAAGTATGGGTGAATGAATATAACGAAGCAAATTAACTAACGAGATTAACTAACGAGTTTACTTATGAGAGAGAAAACGTGAGCTTATTTTCCTACCTTAAACAAGGTAGGCCAGTAGAAACCTGCTTGAAGAACTCGAGCAGCTGTTTTATCCCCAGCATAATATCCTCCATAAACCGTAAAGTGAAAATCATGTAAAACTTTCTCAATCTCACTGTAACGGACAGATCATCTTATCAGCACACTGTTTAAACAAAAATGGTTCATCCCAAAGATACCAGTTCACGTCATGCAAGAACTTCTTCCATTGAGCCCAAGTAAAATATGAAGGAATCATATTTCTAACAAGATAGTTAAAAAAATCAGCAAACCATGGCACTTCTCCTTGGATCAGGAACAATTGCTCATCTGGGAAACATTCGTTGATAATAATTCCATCTCCCTTGTCTTTCTCATGTTGCTCAATACGTGAGAGATGGTCAGCTACATGATTTTCAGTCCCCTTCCTGTCTTTAATTTCCAATTCGAATTTCTGAAGCAAGAGTACCCATCAAATTAAGCGTGGCTTGGCATCCTTTTTAGATAACAGGTACTTGATGGATGAATGGTCCGTGAAAACCCTGACCTTAGCACAAAGCAAGTAGGATATGAACTTCTCAAAACCATAGACAACAGCCAAAAGCTCTTTTTCAGTAAAGGTGTAGTTTCGTTATGCATCATTGAGGGTTTTACTGGCATAGTAAACCAATTGAAACACCTTCAGCTTCCTTTGACCAAGAACGACTCCCACAACGAAATCACTGGCATCCCACATCATCTCAAATGGCTCTTCCCAGTTAGGCGTAGTGATGATAGGGGTTGAAGTCAACGTTTTCTTCAAGACCTCAAGAGCAATGAAACACTATTCAGTAATCGAAAGGGAACATCCTTTTCAAGTAGACTATAAAGTGGTTTGGTGATCTTTGAGAAGTCCTGAATAAAACGTCTATAGAATCCAGTATGACCAAGAAAACTACGAATTCCTTTTAATGAGACAGGAGGAGGAAGATTTTTTATCGTTTAAAGCTTGGCCTTGTCCACTTCTAAACCCCTCTAAGACTCCTTATGTCCAAAGATAATTCCTTCTTGTACCATGAAGTGACATTTTCGCAATTAAGAACGTGGTTTATTTCCATACATCTCTCAAGTACTCTACCCATATTAGATAGACAGCCATCTTATGATTTTCCAAAGATTGTGAAATCATCCATGGACACCTCCTTGATATCACCAACCATATCAGAGAAAATGGCCACCATGCACCTTTGAAAAGTAGCGGGTGCATTGCAAAGTCCAAAAGAGACACGTCAAAAAGAAAATGTACCAAAAAGGCATGTGAATGTTGTCTTCTTTTGATTTTCCGGAGCTATACAAATGTGATTGTAACCTGAATATCCATCGAGCATAACGTAATACTTATGGCCCGCCAACCTATCCAACATCTGATCAATAAATGGAAAGGGAAAGAGATCCTTTCTAGTGGCCTTATTCAATTTAAGATAATCCATGCAAATTCTTCATCCAGTGACTGTCCGAGTGGGGATGAAATCATTCTTTTCATTTGTTACTGATGAGTCCGGATTTTCTCACCACTCACTGTGGGAACCAGACAGGGGAAATTCGGACAAAAACCACCCACTGAACCATCCGAACAGGACTAATGTATTAAAAACTAAATCACTTCATGACTTAGCTAATTACCTACCTGCTTAAAAACTATTGGGTCATTGAACTCGACCCAAATTCATAAGTGTGACCCGAAAGCCCATGTGGCTCATAATTAAGGGTATAAATACCCAACCATTTTCATTAATGACGGTAATGAACATTTAATACAACCAGGCAGCTTAACTCTCTCACTACAAACTACTTAAGAATTAAATACCCTTGAAATATCATAAAACTCTTGACAAAATTACCCATAGTTGAAAATAATTCACACCAAATTGGCGACCATAGTGGGAGGAGAATGTGCCTGAATCTAGCATTCAAAACCATCAAGAAAAACTAGTTCGGATGAATTCGGACGTGCAAGAAGTGCCACAAGCTTTGGCAGAAGTGGTGGGGGAAAATGATGAATATACGATTGAGGAGAGAGATAGGTTGAAGGTTGAAATAGAAGCTTTGAGGGCTGCCAAGAGGGTAGAGATGGGAACAAAAGAGAAGTCTAAGGCGTCAGTAGCTCATCATACTGACAATCCAAGAGAGCATGAGCCATCAAAGACCCATGTGAGTGCAAAAAAGACTCATGCTAGCTCAAAAAAGTCTCACCGGTCTAAACCGGTGGAAAGCTCAGATTCAGACTCAGAGTCATCTAGTAGCTCCTCAAATAAAGATGGAGTCGAAGATTCCTTGTCATCCAGCAGCGATGAATTCCGTTCTAAAAAGAAACAAAAGTTGGTCAAAAAGTACCCAAGAAAAAGGGACATGCATGGAAGGTTAAAGAGACATCTGGGTAAAGGATCGTCTCAGAGTCATAGTCTTGGACGGGGACACGTAGACCGCTTGTTAATGGATCCTTTTGCCTTCCATGATGAGCCAGGTATCTTTGCAACTCCTAACGAAGATACTGTAACCAGGAAAAAGGCCATGATATCGGGAGGTCTGCTGAATCAGGTCGGTAAACAGATTAATGTAGATGAAACAAAGAAAACTAGGGTGCACAGGCAGGTGAGGTCCGCTCCAGCTGCACCAAATCAAAACCAAAACCAGTCCGAGAACAAGGCGAAGGAAGCCGGACAAGGTCATCACAGAGCCAAAGCTCAATCTCATCCAGCTGCACCAGCCCACAGCCAGCAATCTAGTTATAAGCGAAGGCCTTGGGTTCAACCGGAGTGGTTTGCTGAGTTGAAAGAAAACGTAGCCACTATTTATGACAAAACTAAAGACAAAGTACACTACAGAAGGCCGACTGCATTGCAATCTCCTAAGGAGAGCAATAATAATTGTTTCTGCCAGTATCACCATGATATTGGCCATAACACTGAGAATTGTATTGCGTTGAAACAAGAAGTGCAGAATTTGATTGAAAGAGGAAAGTTCGGAGAGTATGTTAAAAGAAGAAGTGGAAATAGGCCTGATAATGCTCATCGGGCTGGTCCCAACAATGCAAGCACATCGGCTTCGGATGGGGCTATTGTAATAATCGAAAGGTTTGATGTAGAGTCAGAATATTTAGATCCTGATCCAACCCGGAATAAAGTGGGTGTTATCACAGAGTATTGCAGGATGGTGTTCGGACTTATTAGCTTTTTTGAGTCACTTATAATATTCGGGGGAGACACCATGACTGCACCAACTGCTTCTTTGCGAAAGAGGCACGTTCATACTTTAGCTACCCGACTCGAAGGATGCATGACTTCCTATCAATCAAAGATTCCATTTCCCTTTATTGTTTTCGATGAGGATGACTTGAGGGATATTGCTGGTCCTCATGAAGATGCTGTTGTCATAGGAGCATCCATTGGGGGGAAAATGACACAAGACGAATTTTGGTGGACACCAGAAGTTCAGCCAATATTCGTTTTTTTAACTTCGTACCAAAAAATTAAGAATCCAGCAGTAATTCAACGTTCTAACAAGTCAATTGTGGGTTTCAGTGGAAGCTCAACAGATGTGAACGGGGAGTTCGAGGAGGAGGTTTTGTTGGGCAAAGGCCCTTTTAAAAAGATGGTTAGAATACTTTTTATTGTGGTGGATTGTCCCACTTGTTATAATGCTATTCTGGGGAGATCTTGGCTCTCCAGGATGCATGTTGTGGCTTCAACAGTCCACCAATGCTTGAAGTATGCTGTGCAAGGACAGGTGGGAGTTGTTTGGAGCATCCAAAAGGTAGAAAGAGAGTGTTATGCAATAGCACTGGCCCCTCAAACGTTGGGGGCAGTCCGGATTAATGAGGAATAACAGTTTGAGGGGCCCTCCGGGGGAGAGGGTGAAATTGATGACCCTAGAGAGACCCCTGGTGTTTTAATACCAATTGAAGAAGTTGAAACTCACTCGCTGGCTGAAGGAAAAAATGTCAAGATAAGATCCAAGATGACATCAGAATTGAAGTGTAAAATGTTAAATTTCTTGAAAGACCATCAGCATGTCTTTGCTTGGACTACCAGCAGACATTATATCACACCAATTATCCATCGGAAGGGACATAACACCTGTTGTACAAAAGAGGAGAGCCTTTTCTAAGGAAAAGGCTGATGTCATAGTTCAAGAGGTTGACCGACTTACTAAAATGGGGCACATAAAGGAATCTCAATACCCTTTATGGACAACCAATCCCGTGTTGGTAAAAAATAAAAATGGTAAGTCACGTATGTGCATCGATTTCACAGATCTCAACAGAGCTTGCCCAAAAGATTTATATCCGGTCCCCCGAATTGATCAGTTGGTGGACTCTACATCTGGAAATAAGCTATTGTCTTTTATAGATACCTACTCTGGGTATAATCAGATTCAAGTAGATCCGAAGGATCAAGAACATACTACATTTGTGACTGATAAGGGCCTCTATTATTATAAGGTGATGCCGTTTGTGTTAAACAATGCTGGGGTTACTTATTAGAAGTTGGTGAACAAGGTTTTTGCTGATAAAATTGGAAGAAACATGGAAGTTTACATGATGACATGATGGTAAAAAGTGTGGATGAAGAACTACACTTGGCAGACCTCCGAGAAACTTTTGCCAACCTGGTAAAGGTGAATTTAAAATTGAATCCAGAAAAGTGTGTTTTTGGAGTGCAGTCCGGGAAATTCTTGAAGTATGTGATAAGTGAGAAAGGGATACAGCCTGATCCAGACCAACTTAATACTTTACTACAAATAGAGCCTCTTTAGAATATTAAAGAAGTACAACGATTGACCGGGAGGCTGGCTCCACTAAACCGTTTTATTTCAAGGTCTTCGGATAGGTGCGCCCCAGTTTTTCAAACTCTGAAAGGTGCAAAAGATTTCAACTAGTTCCCACAGTGTGATGAGGTCTTCGATGAGATTAAGAAGCACTTGTCTTCCCCCAAGAATCTGTTTAAAACTATTAATGGAGAGACCCTCTACGTGTACTTAGCAGTTTCTGATTGTGCTATAAGTTTAGTGTTGGTAATGGAAGTGGATAATCATCCTCGTCCGGTGTACTATATCAGCAAGATCTTGATAGATGCAGAAAAATGGTATTTAAAGCTTGAAAAAATAGCACTAGTCCGGGTGATTGTTGCGAGGAAAATGAAGCCCTATTTTCAGGCTCATTCTACCATTGTCCGGACGTCTTTTCCCTTGAAAAAAGTTCTCCAAAAGGCAGATATTTCAAGTAGAATGACCAAGTGGTCAGTAGAGCTGGGAGACTACGATATTAATTTTTCCCCTCGAACAACAGTCAAAGCACAAACTGTGGCTGATTTCTTAGTTGAATTCCATTCAAATAGGGATACTAAACAAGCAACCGGTGTAAAAGATAAAAAAGTTTGGGTCATCCGGACTGATAGTGGATCATGTACCATAGGTTGTGGTGCTGGGATATGTTTAACCACTCCGTACGGTGACAGAATGTACCAGGCTATATGTTTTGCCTTCAGGGCTTCCAATAATGAGTCCGAATATGAATCTGCTATAGCTGGTTTGAAGTTAGCTCTCATCTGTGGATCCAAAAGGGTCAGGTTAATGAGCGACTCTCAGCTTCTTATCCATCATGCACAAGGTCAATCTGAAGCCAAAAAAGAGCAGCTGATTAAATATTTATTCATCCTGAAAGAAGTGACACTCAATTTCAAAAGCGTCACTTATGAGCACATACCCCGAACGAAAAATACGATAGCAGACTCCTTGGCAACCATAGCCTACGCTGAGTCCTAGCCTTGGATACGTGTGCAAGAATGCCCATCCATTCAAATCAATCCGGATAAGGAAGAAGCAAGTTTGAATATACAGATAAAACAACCCCGAGATTGGAGATTTCCTCTCCTTCAATATCTCTCAGATGGCATCTTGCCTCCGGAAAAAGCAATAGCAAGAAAAATAAAAGACAAGGCTCGTGGTTTTGCCATCCTAAGAGATGTTCTTTATAAAACAAATCCTATAGTAAACCCCTCTTCCGATGTTTTGGGATGGAGGAGTCTCAAATAGTGCACTCCGAATTACATGACGGTGAGGGATCAACACATTGTGGATTCAGGGCTCTAACTAGAAGAGTTTTGTTAGCTGGGTACTACCAGCCCTCCATAATGCAAGATGCCAAGGAGTTGGTAAAGAAGTGTGATCCATGCCAATGATACAGTAATGAAATTCATACCCCAACTGTCCATTTGGAGTCAAATTCTGAGCCAATACCTTTTTCTCGGTGGGGGCTAGATTTAGTGGGACCTCTACCCATGACGTCCGGGGGGTGCATAACTATAATTGTTGCCATTGATTACTTTTCGAAGTGGATCGAAGCAGCCCCATTGGCCGAAACTACCTCAAAAGCTGTTATCAAATTCATCATGTCTAACATTTGTTGCAGATTTGGGGTTCCACAGAAGATAACTACAGACAATGGGCCATAATTCGACAACAAGGAAATGGAGAATTTCTGCGCCTCTAGAGGCATTCAAAACTGCTTCTCTTCTCCTTTCTACCCACAGGAAAACGGTCAAGTTGAAGTGACTAACAGGACCATATTGTCTGGTCTTAAAAAGAATTTAGAGGGAGATGCTAAAAAATGGCCAAGTTATCTACAAGAAGTCTTATGGGCCTACCGGACCACTCCCGGGGCTGCAACACAAGAGTCTCCTTTGCCTTAGTATATGGGATGGATGCCATAGCTCCCATAGAAGCTACTCTTCCTTCATTTCGGGTTCATAATTTTTTCGAACACGCTAACAAAGTGGCGGTCAGAGGCCAGCTTGACTTGATAAAAGAAAGAAGAGTTAAGGCTCACCTCAAAGCCACACACTATTAAGGTTTGATGAGAAACATGTTTGCTTCTAAAATTAGGAGAAGGGATTTTCAACCAGGAGATAAAGTATTGAGGAAATTATTCCTACATACCAAGGAGAAGCAGTTCGACAAGTTAGCTCCAACTTGGGAAGGACCCTATGTGGTCAGTGAAAAGCTTAAGCCTGGGACATACCAGCTCCAAGATAAGGATGGAATGATTTTGAATCACCCCTGGAACATTGAGCACCTCCGGTTGTACTTGGAATGAAAACTATGTAAATATTTACTTGTTTAAAAGTTCATGTAAATATTCGGGGGCATACTCTTCCTACCCTGGTGGCGTGGGCAGGTTTTAATGAGGTGTCCGGTCTTTTTTATAAAATATGATGCCTTCTTAAAAGATTCGGAGTGTTTCCGTTAATAGTTTTCCTTGAAATTTTTTTATCAATAGCAGACCAGATTGAAATTGTAGAGTGATGACTACTTAAACATTTGTCATTAGAGAATTTAAACACTCTCACTTTAAAATACTTGTAAAATAACTAAGGGATGTTTAAACATTAGCCACCAAAGTTGAAAAACTACGAAACAATGCAAGAGTTGTGTAAAATTAAACTACCCATTAAGATATACGAAATGCCTTGGCCATCCAAGGACTTTGAGTTTTCAAAATAGAATGGTTTATCCGGACAAGGGCCGAACATGGTTACAAAAAATTCCTTGGCCATCCTAGGACTTTTGTTTCAATCACAAAAAATGTCTTGGCCATCTAAGGCTTTCTTAGATGGCTCAGCCTCACTTGGCTTTCTCTTCTTTGGGTCATCATTTTCTTCATCCAGACTCTCCCCAGTTTTTTCCTCTTCATTGGTTGTGTCATCCCAACCACTAGAGTAGTTAAGCTTGTCACCATCAGCCATCGTCTGGAATGGGAGGTCTTCATACTCTACAAACTTCAATAAATCTCCCAGTGTCCTCTTCGGAAATTTCTCATAAAAGAGCAGGACCATATCTGACTTGACTTCAGCATACCTTTCCTCCTGAGAGTCTATCATAGTGTTTGTATAGGCATCAATCCTACTTTGGATTGTTTTCTTTTGTTTTTTTAACAAGTCAGCTTTTTCTTGTTCAGCCTTGGACACAGTGTTTTCAAGCGAAATCTTGTCATTAGTTAGGGTCTGAATGATGTTCTCTTTGGCCTTCATCTCCTCTTTTGAAGGAGAGAGGTTTTTCTCCAGATTCGATTGCTTCAATTGGATTTCTTTGACAACTCCCTTCAAAGTGGCCAGCCTGGTGGCCTAGTCCTCCTGACTTTTCTTCAACTCCTCATTTTCCTTCTTCAATACCTCAGCATTTTGGTTGGCACTAAGGAGGTCGCTAGATAATTTCTCTTTATCAGAGTTGAGTGTGTTGATAATGGCCGACTGATTTCGCACTTACTTTTCCAACTACCTGGATATTTCTCAGTAAGGAGTGGGTGACAAGGTCTCTTTCACTTGAAACAGAAAACGACCTGCCATTGAAATTGACGATATTCGAAGAGCTTGGGGGGAGGTAGGGTCCAGCAAAATCATCTTCGGCAAAGTCTTCAAAGTAAAGACCAATCCCTTGAAGCCCAGTGATGTCGACACCATCAATATTAATGTCCCCTCCGGCACCCTCTCTGGTGTGAAAGTCACTGGGGATTTCTTCTGCTTGAGTAGAGTCAGTTGGGTCAACAGGAGGAAGAGGCTCCAGAGACCAGAGAGAAACTTCATCTCCCTTGGAGGTTTTCTTTTTCTTGGCCTCCCTCTCTACGCCTTCTGCTCCCCGTTTTCTGTCTTTCTTAGGAGCCTTTGGGGGTTTTGGAGATCCAACCACTTCCCTGGTGCTTTCATGCTCCACCACTTGTAATAAAGCAACATCAATATGTCCATGGTCTTTCCCCTCTGGGTTTGTTGGGACAGCTTCCTCCACCTTGGTAGGATTGGCCTCAACCACACATTGCTTGCCTTTGCCCTTCTTGCCCTTCATCTTGCTTGGGGCTTTAACTCTGCCCGGCAAGACCAATTTTGCATCATTTCCCTCTGTCTTCCGGAGAATCACCCCCGGAGGGGTGGAGTGGTTAATTTCTCCCAAGACAAATCCCTCCGGTTGGTTGTATTCCAGAGATGGGATCTTGTTAAATTTCCTCTGGTAAAACAGTTGTGGAAGCGGTTTCCCCATTTCTCAGCAACCCAAGCATTTAGCTTGGCACAAGTAGTATGCCCAACCTCTAAGTAATCGTTGAAATCCTTAGGCAGCACTACCAAAAAACAAAAGCAGAGAAATTAGACAAACAAATTTGTTATAATTAAAGGTGGAAGTATGTGACGAGGTTTTTACCATCGCTTTGCCATCTGCTGGTAAGCATTCTTGGGTTGACACTATCTTTAATTTTCCTCCCCTTCTCCTAGGCACCACTGATGAACAAAAATTGAGTCTTCCAGCTTTTCACCGCCTCAAGTAAGTCATCCACCGCTTTATAATTATCGCCCATATTAAAATGATAGAAGGGGATGTGGTGGTTCCTATAAAGGCTGGCCACTGCAGCAAACTGCTCCATCAGAAGCGGGATTCCGGAGAGCCTGGAGGCCATAATACAAGCCAGGAGCGTATACCAAGCGTTGGGGCTCAATTGGCTTCGGCATAGCTTTATAAGATAGAAGTACCTAACAATCTCCAGATCTAAGGGAAGCCTAAGCCCCCAGTTGAATAGCTCAATGAAGAAAACTATCTCACTCAGTTTGCAATCCATTAGTGTCTCCGAATCCACCAGTATCCTCACTTTAACGTTCTCAGGGATCCCCCACTTAGTCTGCATCCGACCTAGTTCGGCTGTTTGAATAAAAGCATAATTAATCTTCTGCATAGCTAGTAGGTACCTTACACTTACTTTGTTGAAGCAAGGTCCCACTTTTCCCACAAGGCACTCCGGCAGATCCGGGTGTTTCTTGGCAACAACAGCCTCACTTGTTTGCCCGGAGACTTCGATCTCAAAAGAGGATTCTCCGATACTATACTCCATTACATCTTCCACTACCCAGGAAGGATTATCGGTTATGTTTTGGAGAGAACAACTGGTGTTTGGCTCAGTAGGTCCTCCGGATGGTTGGGCGTTACTTTCCTCTTGTGGTCTGGAGTCTGGTTCGGGCTTAGATCTGGAGGTCTCTTTCCGAAGGGTTGAACTGGTTGCCTCCAGACCGGAAAACTTGTCATTGGGAATTTTAATGGGTGCTTCTGACTCTCTAGTTTTACTCTTAGCCCCAGACTTAGAAGGCGTGGATTTGGCAGGTTTGGGCTTTGCAGTTGCAACATTCCCTTTCACCAAACGACCCCTTCGTCGATCTACCAGCTTCTCTGGGGAGATATCAGCGTCTGATCCCATGGAAATAAATGGGGAAGGTCTCTTAAAGCTTGTAATCGCCTGCTCTGGTTCAACAACAGGCTCTGATTCTTGGACCGATGAGCCTGAAGCGATTGGAGAAAGGTTGGCCTGGAATATTCTTCTAGGTTTAGAACTTTTGGCAGAAGACGAACCCCAATCAGGTTCTGAACTTGGTGTGACAGACTTTTCAATAGGAGAAACAGGTAGGCATGCAACAATGCGCCTTTCTCATTCCACTACTTGAGCTTTTTCTAACTCCGACAAGTTGAGCCACCCACCTTTTACTAGGGCGTTTCTTGCTGTGAACATACACTCACACCAAAAGAAGGGTTTTTTGAGAGGTAAAAGCTTTGAAAAATAACAAAGTAGAGATAATGAGGATGGTAAAACAGTGAAAAGTGGACTAATTTATACTAAAAGAGCAAAATATGCTTTGATACCTAGGAGAATACGAAAAGATAGGTGTAATGATTAAAGACGGTGCTGATGTCACCGACATTAATTTAAGACGTTACTACTTGAAGTAAGTGGGAGTGCCATTCTAGGAGAAAAACGGCCGGTGAGGCGAATCAGAGAAGGACACGTGTCCCACGATCTCTAGCAAAATCGTTCAGCTTCTGAGAGTTTCATCAGTCCGGATATAGTCCTTACACAATTCGAAATCTGTCCGGACATAGTTACGGGTACATATGAATTATTTTTTAGGTCTCGTCAAAGGCGTTCGAACATAACCTAAAAAAGGGGCTACTGATTGATGAGTCCGAGTTCTGCATGCTCCCCGGACAAGGACAAATCGGTCCAAGGCCTCCGGACCGGACAGATCACTTCGAACCGGACAGATCACTTCGAACACTCAGACCATGGGACTGTTCGAACTATGAACAAAGTACTAAAAAACCTAAACACCACTTGACTAAGCTACTTGCTCTCCTACTTAGAGCTCATGGGTCTTTGAACATGACCCGAGTCCATTAAAATATGATCCGAAAGCCCATAAGGGCCCAAACATTAGGGTATAAATACCCAACCACCTGCATTAAGTGTGGGTAATGAGAATTAACTGCTACCAGCCAGCTTAATTATCTCTCTACTCTCTACACTAAATATATAAACACCCACATACTACTATTAAACACCAACCAAATTACAAGTCTACCCTCTGATGAGTCCGAATTCAGCATGCTCCCCAAAAGGGCAGATCGGTCTAAATGTCTCCGAATACCGGATAGACTACAGGGACATAAATCAGACAGATCATTTGGGCCGGACAGATGACTTCGAACACTGTGAACTTAATGCTGTTCGAACTATGACTAAAGTACTAAAAAACTTAAACACTTCTTGACTAAGCTACCTGCCCTCCTGCTTAGAACTCGTGGGTCTTTAAACATGACCCGGGTCCATTAAACATGACCCGAAAGCCCATAAGGGCCCAAACATCACAATATAAATTCCCAACCACCAGCATTAACTATGGGTAAGAAAAATTAACTGCTGCCAAGCTGCTTAATTATCCTTCCACCATTAAACACCCTTACACCACCATTAAACACCCTGACACCACCGTTAAACACCCTTACACTACCTTGAAACTCCACTTAAAATTACTAGCCTACCCTCACGCGATTATTTTCCACACCACCCTCAGGCGATAATTGTCCACACCAAATTGGCGACCACAGTGGGAGTGTTGGTAAAGGGATAGACATGGAAGGATGAAGAAGAATATTGGTAAAGGGTCATCTCACAACCGGAGGCATGTGGACCGGATCGTGATGGATCCCTTCGCTTTTCACGATGAACCAGGTATCTTTGCAACTCCCAATGAGGATACTGTGTTCAGGCGTGGAAGAAATTGGAGGCAATCTCCGGACAACCATCTGGAGCAATTTAAAAACTTCATGATGAACTTTGACGACGATGATAAACTACTTTGTAGGGCATTCTCCCAATCATTTACGGGGAGTGCTCTAAAATGGTACAACAGCCTGCCTCAAGGTTGCATTAAAAATTTCGATACTTTTTGGGTAGCCTTTCGAATGCAGTTTGTAGGGAGTAAATAGCTATAGGGCAATGGAGACACGATAATCCATTGTGCCCAGGAACCAAATGAGTCCTTGAAAGAATATATAAGTCGTTTTGTGAACACCAAGAATGGGTTGGCTGATTGCTTCGAACAGGTAAGCAATAGCATCCCTAAGACAGGGTTTGAACCCAGGCAATCTAGCTGATTCAGTGACCAGAAAGAAGGCCATGGCGTGGGGAGGGTTGCTGAATCAGGTTGGAAAACAAATAAACGTTGATGAAACAAAGAAAACCAGGGTGCACAAGCAGGTGAGGTCTACCCCGGTGGCACCAAATCCCAATAAAAATTATTCCGGGAACAAAGCAAGAGAGACCGGACAGGGGCATGGTAGGGCAAAAGCTTAGTCTCAGCAAGCTGCTCCTGCTCAAAGTCAGCAATCCAGAAACAAGAGAGGACCATGGGTCCAACAGGAGTGGTTTGCAGAATTAAAAGAAAGTGTGGCCACCATTTTTGATAAAACAAAGGAAGAGGTGCATTACCGGAGACTGGCCACATTACAGTCTCCTAGAGAGCATCGCAATAACGCCTTTTGCCAATATCACAATGATATTGGTCATACCACTGATGACTGCATAGCGTTGAAACAAGAAGTTCAGAACTTGATTGAGAGGGGAAAGCTGGGGGCTTACGTCAGAAGAAGAGGAGGTAACATGCCTGACAACACTCACCGGGTTGGTCCAAGTAATGCTGCTCCGGAGGGAGCCATGGTTATAATTGAAAGGTTTGATGTGGAATCTGAGTACTTGGATCCTGATCCAACTCGAAACAGAGTGGGTACAATTGAGGAATGTTCTAGGTCGGTCTCCAGACTCATTAAGTTTTTTGAGTCACTTACAATTTTCGGAGGGGACACTATGACAGCTCCTACTGCTTCTTTGAGGATGAGGCACGTGCATACTGTAGCCACCCAGCTAGAAGGAGGCATGACTTCCTATCAGTCACAAAACTCATTTCGCTTCATTGTTTTTGATGAAGATGATTTAAGAGATATTTCTGGCCCTCATGAGGATGTTGTTGTCATAGGAGCATCTATTGGTGGATACTGGAAGCTCAGCCAATATCCTTTTCTTAACCACATACAAGAGAATGAAAAATCCAGCTGTAATTCAGAGTTCGGACAGATCAATTGTGGGCTTTACAGGCAGCTCAACAGATGTGATCGGAGAGTTCGAAGAGGAAGTTCTATTGGGCAAGGGCCCTTTCAAGAAAATGGTCAGAATACTCTTTATTGTGGTGGATTGTCCCACTTGCTATAATGCTATTCTAGGGAGGTCTTGGCTCTCTAGGATGCATGCAGTAGCTTCAAGAGTCCACCAGTGCTTGAAATATGCTGTTCAGGGACAGGTTGGAGTCGTCCGGAACAGTCTAAATATTGTAAGAGAATGTTATGCTACCGCCGTGGCTCCTCGAACGCTGGGGGCAGTCCGTATTAACGAGCAATAGAAATTTGGGGGCCTTTCTGGGAGTGAGGGTGAATTTGATGACCCCAGAGAGACCCCTGGAGTGTTGATACCAGTCAAAGAGGTAGAGACACACTGTTTGGAAGAATGAAAAAGTGTGAAGATAAGGTCTAAGATGCCACCCGTTTTGAAAAATGAAATGTTAAAGTTTTTGAAGAATCATCAGCACGTTTTTGCTTGGTGCAATGCTGATGTTACTGGGGTTCCATCAGAAGTGATATCACATCACCTATCAGTCCGGAGAGACATAACACCAATGGTTCAAAAGAGAAGAGCTTTTTCTAAGGAGAAGGATGATGTCATTGTGCAAGAAGTTGACAGGCTCACAAAGATGGGGCACATCAAGGAGTCTCAATATCCTTTGTGGACTGCCAATCCGGTTCAGGTAAAGAAGAAAAATGGCAAGTGGCGCATGTGCATTGACTTCACAGATCTCAATAGGGCTTGCCCAAAAGATTTGTATCTAGTCCCCTGGATTGATCAGTTAGTAGACTCCACCTCTGGGAACAAGCTGCTTTCCTTTATGGATGCCTTCTCCGGATACAATCAGATTCAAGTAGATCCGAAGGATCAAGAGCATACCAAATTTGTCACTGACAGAGGTCTTCATTGCTATAAGGTAATGTCGTTTGGGTTGAAAAATGCTGGGGCTACTTATCAGAGGTTAGTAAACAAAGCTTTTGCTGATTAGATTGGAAGAAATATGGAAGTGTACATTGATGACATGATGGTGAAGAGTGTGGATGAGCAATTGCACTTGTCCGATCTCCAAGAAACTTTTGCCAACTTGGTAAAAGTGAATTTGAAATTAAACCCAGAAAAGTGTGTGTTCGGAGTGAAGTCCGGGAAGTTTCTAGGCTATATTATAAGTGAGCATGGAATACAACCCGATCCGGACCAACACAATGCCCTATTTCAAATGGAGCCTCCTCGAAACATTAAAGAAGTACAACGGTTAACGGGGAGATTGGCTGCCTTAAACAGATTCATCTCAAGGTCTTCGGACAGGTGTGCCCCTTTCTTTCAAACCTTGAAAGGTGCAAAGGGATTAGATTGGACCCCACAATGTGATGATCCTTTCAATGAAATCAAGAAGCACATGTCCTCTCCTAAAACTTTGTTTAAACCAGTTGATGGGGAGACACTCTTCGTATAT
The DNA here is from genome assembly GCA_036936605.1 of Limnanthes douglasii subsp. nivea. Classification (NCBI taxonomy): domain Eukaryota; kingdom Viridiplantae; phylum Streptophyta; class Magnoliopsida; order Brassicales; family Limnanthaceae; genus Limnanthes; species Limnanthes douglasii. The sequence goes on from JAUPFV010000001.1 coordinate 287,266,812, forward strand.
TTGGCAGTTTCAAGTTGTGTCATCAGTGCTGTATTGGTAAGGGAGGTCGACGGTCATCCCTATCCATTGTACTACATCAGAAAAAGTTTGATAGATGCAGAAAGGCGGTACTTGAAACTCGAAAAATTAGCATTAGCCCTGGTGATAGCTGCCAGGAAGATGAGGCCTTATTTCCAAGCTCATCCCATCATCGTCCGGACTTCATTTCCCCTGAAGAATGTCCTCCAAAAGGCATACATTTCAACCGGGATGACTAAGTGGTCAGTAGAGTTGGGGGACTTCGACATAGACTTTGCTCCTCGAACAGCAGTCAAGGCCTAAGTTGTGGCTGACTTTTTGGTTGAATTTCACTCCGAAAGGGATTCAGAGCAAACTACTGATATAAAAGATAAAAAGGTATGGGTCGTCCGAACAGACGGTGGATCTAGCACTATGGGATGTGGTGCAGGGGTATGCTTGACTTCTCCATATGGTGACAAAATGTACCAAGCTATTTGTTTTTCTTTCAGGGCATCTAATAATGAGTCCGAATACGAAGCAGCTATAACTGGTTTAAAGTTAGCCTACATTTGTGGCGCTAAGAGGGTCAAGCTACTAAGTGATTCCCAGCTTCTGGTCCACCATGCCCAAGGCCAATCTGAGGCTAAAAAGGAGCAGCTTGTGAAATATTTACTCCTCCTTAAGAATGAAGCACTCAAGTTTAAAGGTGTTGTTTATGAGCACATTCCTCGGGCAGAAAATGAGCTAGTAGACTCATTAGCAACCATAGCATATACGGAGTCATATCCATGGATCCATGTGCTAGAAAGCCCCTCCATTCAACTTAGTAAGGGCAAAGAAGAGGAAATTTTTGAAGTGCAAGTGAAACAACCTCAAGACTGGAGGTTTCCTCTCCTGCAATATATGTCCGATGATGTCGTGCCTCCGGATAAGTCACTAGCCAGAACATTAAAACACAAGGCTCGTGGTGTCATCATATTGAGAGAAGTGTTGTATAAAAAATCTTACAGTAAACCTCTCCTGCGATGTTTGGGGGATGAGGAGTCTCAAGTAGTCCTCTCTGAATTGCATGATGGTGAAGGATCAGCCCATTGTCGATTTAGAGCTTTAACAAGAAGAGTTTTACTATCCGGTTACTATTGGCCATCTATCATGAAAGATGCGAAGGAATTGGTAAGGAGGTGTGACCCATGCCAGAGGTACAACAATGAAATTCATGTCCCAGCCTTTCCTTTAGAGTCAATTTTTGAGCCTATTCCTTTTGCTCGATGGGGATTGGATTTAGTAGGGCCTCTCCCTGTGGCGTCCGGAGGACGCAAAACTATAATTGTGGCCATAGACTACTTCTCGAAGTGGATTGAAGCAGCCCCTCTAGCAGGGACAACATCAAAAGCTGTTATAAAATTCATTCTATCCAACATCTGTTGCAGATTTGATGTCCCACACAAGATAACAACAGACAATGGGCCACAGTTCGACAATAGGGAAATGGAGAGCTTCTGTGCCTCAAGGGGTATACAACATTGCTTCTCTTCACCTTTCCACACACAAGCAAATGGGAAAGTTGAAGTGGCTAATAGAATTATACTGTCCGATTTAAAGAAAAATTTCGAAGGGGCTGTTGGGAAGTGGCCTAGTTATTTACAAGAAGTCTTGTGGGCCTACCGGACAACACCTAGGGCTGCAACACAAGAGTCACCCTTTGCTTTGGTCTATGGGATGGATGCAGTAGCTCCCATAGAAGCAACTCTCCCGTCATTTCGTGTTCACAACTTCTCCGAACATGCTAACGAGGTGGCAATCAGAGGTCAACTTGATTTAATAGAAGAAAGACGAGTTAAAACTCACCTTAGAGTTGCACACTATCAGGGTTTGATGAGAAGCAGGTTTGCTTCCAAAGTTAGAAGAAGAGATTTCCAACTAGGGGACAAGGTATTAAGGAAAGTCTTCTTACACACTAAAGAAAAGCTGTTCGGAAAGCTGGCCCCAACTTGGGAAGGTCCGTATATGGTTGTTGAAAGAATTAAACCTGGAACATATTGGTTGGAAGACAAAGATGGAAGAGTTTTGACTCATCCTTAGAATATCGAGCATCTCCGGATGTACTTGGAGTAGCATTTGTGTAAATATTTACTTGTTTAAACATCCATGTAAATATTTGGGGGCATACTCTTTCCTCCCTAGTGGCACGGGGAGGTTTTAATGAGGTGTCCGGGCTTTTGAATAAAATTTGATGCCTTCTTAAAAAAATTTCTAAAGTGTTTTAAGTTTTGTCCTTTGTTAGACTATCCGAATTGAAATAACTAAGGGCTATTTAAACTCTAGCCGGAGAACTTAAACACTCTCATTATGAAATAACTAAGGGCTATTTAAACTCTAGCCGGAGAACTTAAACACTCTCACTATGAAATAACTAAATGCTATTTAAACTCTAGCCATCAAAATTAGAACAAACAATGAAAGAAGATGATAGTTGTACAGAACATAAATATTCATTGAAATAACTTAAAGTGCCTCAAGGACTTTTAAATGGTCAAAGTAGAACAAAAAACCTATCCGGTCAAATGCCGGACACGATTACAAAAGAATGTCTTGGCCTTCCAAGGACTTTAGTCTGAATAAGAAATAAAAAAGTGGTTTATAGACTAAGACTGAGCCTTTGAAGATGGCTCAGCTTCGTTTACCTGCTTCTTTCTCTTAGGATCATTTTCCTCTTTGTCTGGGCTCTCTCCGGTACGTTCTTCGTCTTCGAATGAGGAAGCGCTAGAATAACCATGCAAGTCTTCATCAGCCATTGTATGATACGGGAGATCGTCAGACTCAACATGAAGCCATAAGTCCCCTAGGTTCCTCTTCGGAAACTTCTCATGGAAGAGTAGAACCATGTCAGACCTCACCTTGGCGTACATTTCCTCCTGGCTGTCGATCATTCTGCGGGCATAAGCATTAATCTTGGATTGGATCTTGGCCTCCTGCTCCTTTAGCAAAGTAGCTTTCTCCTCGGCAACCTTGGACACTGTATTCTCAAGGGCAATTTTATCATTGGTCAGGTTGGTGATGATTTGATCCTTGGCTTTGGATTCTCCCTTTGAGGTGGTAAGGTCTTTCTCCAGACCGGACAGCTTCTCCCGGAGCTCTCTAATGGTGTCCTCCAAAGTAGAGACTTTTGTGGTTCTTGCCTCTTGCTTCCTCTTCAACTCCTCGATTTCTTCCTTTAAAATGGCAGCATTGGAAGTGGCAGTGCGAAGGTCATCAGACAGCCTCTCTTTGTCAGACTTGAGATCTTTGATGATATCGGCCTGGTTTCGGACTTGTTTCTCCAACACAAGTACAGACTGAACATTTCTTAACAAAGAGTGGGCTATGACATCCCTTTCGCTAGAAACGATAAAGGTCTTACCATTAAAAGTGACCGTGTTGGAGGTGCTCGGAGGAAGGTAAGGCCCGTCGAAGTCATCTCTGGGAAGATTGAAGAAGTGTTCACCAAGCTCACCAAGACCGGTGATTTCTACTCCATCAATGATGATATCTCCCCCCTCAACCTCATCGGTATGAAAGTCACCCGGAATCTCCTCGGCATGCGTTGGGTCAGTGGGATCAGCTTGGAAGGAAGGCTCCGGAGCCCGAAGAGAAAGCTCGTCTCCCTTAGAAGTCTTCTTCTTCTTGGCCTCCCGGACTGTGCTTTCGCTTCCCTGTTTACGATTTCTCTTGGAAGCCCTTGGAGGTTTTGGGAGGTTCGCTTCTTGCTTTTCAGTCTCTTTCTCCACCACTTCCAGGAGAGCAACATCGATTTGGCTCTGAGCTGGCCCCTCCGGGTCCATTGGAGCATCCTTCTTTGCATCAGCGGGGTTAGCACCACCCACCACCTTCTTGCCCTTCTTCTTCTTTCCTTTCATCTTGCTCGGGGCTTTGGCCCGGCCTGGCAGGAAGAGTGTCCCATCTAGTTCATGGGTCCTCCTAAGCACAACGTCCGGAGGAGGCTGAGTGGTGAGCTCCTCCCAAGTCAAGTCTCTCCGACCTCTGGTGTTCCACAAGTGAGACCTTGCCAAGTTGCCACTGGTAAAAGCAACATGGAATCGGTTCCCCCACTTCTCAGCAGCCCAGGCATTAATCTTGCCACAAGTAGCCTGCCCGGCTTTCTGATAGTCACTGAACTCCTTGGGCAGTACTGCCAAGGCAAAAGTGAGACCCATTAGTTCGAACTACTTTAAAAAAAAAAGGAAAGAAACAAAAGTATAAAGTAGAAGACTTACAATCACTCCTCCACCTGCTTCTGAGAAGGCTTGGGTTCTCTCCGGACTTGATTTTTCTTCCATTCTCCCAAGCTCCACTGACGAACAGGAACTGAGTCCTCCAATTCCTCTCTGCCTCTAGCAAATCATCGACAACCTTGAAATCATCCCCCATATTGAAATGGTAAAAGGGGATGTTGGGGTTTCTGCACAGACTGACCACAACAGCAAACTCCTCCATTGGCAGAGGAATCCCGGAGAGCCTTGAAGCCATGATGCAGACCATGAGGGTATACCAGGCATTATGGGTCAGTTGGCTCGGGCAGAGCTTTATCAGATGGAAGTATCTGACGATTTGAGGGTCTAAGGGGAGTCTAAGTCCCCAATTGAACAGCTCAGTGAAGATGACAACTTCACTCAATTTGCAGTCCATAGGAGTCTCCGGGTGTATGGGGATCCTGATCTTCACGTTCTCCGGTATTCCTCACTTCGTACGCATCCGACCCAGCTCAGCTGTGTGGACGAACGCGTAGTTGATTTTCTGTAGGGCGAGGAGGTAATTAACGCTAACCTTGTGAAAACAAGGCCCCACTCTTCCCTCGAGGCTCTCCGGCAGATCCGGATGCCTCAAATACAATTTTTCTTTGCCTTTGTCCTTCTTGGAAACTATTGCACTACTGGTCTGGCCGGAGGGCTTAGACTCAAATGGAGCCTCTTCAACAAAGTCCTCCATCACATCCTCCATAATTGTTGAAGGATTTTCAGCAGTAGTAGTGGGGGGAGGGTTCAAACTTGACTCAGCCTTGTCTCCGGACTGCTGGGCCTCTGTGTTCTTTTGGCTTCTGACCTCCGGTAGAGTTTCCGGAGCAGGTGCTTCTCTTTGAAGACTTAGACTGGTGCCCTCCGGACCGGACAGTCTGTCCTTGGGGGCTTTAATAGGCACCTCTGACCCGGTGCTGCTGTCTTTTGCCTCCGACTTTGAGGGAGTGTTTTTAGACCCTTGGCCTTTAACTAACCGGCCTTTCCTACTATCGACTAGCTTCTCAGGGGAGTGCTCTGTATCCGACCCCATTGCTATGAAGGGTGAGGGTTTTTTGAGGCTAGTAGCTGTTACTCCTCGCTCGAAAGCAGGCTCCGATTCCTGAACTGAGGAACCAGAGATAATGGGGGAGAGGTTGGATTGAAATAGTTTTCTAGGCTTAGTGCCTTTAGAAGAAGAAGAGCCTTGATCTGACTCTGTAGCAGAGGTGATTGGTCTAATAGGCGAAGTGGGTAACCCTGCCGCAATTCGTTTTTCTCTTTCGACTTTTTGAGCCTTCTCTAAGTCAGAAATATTGAGCCACCCGCCTTTGACCAGAGCGTTCCTCGCTGTAAACATAAACTATCGAACAAAGTTTTTGCTTTAGAGAGAGAGAGAGCTTTGAGAAATTTTGCATAGTAAATGTGAAAGAGATGGTAAAACAGTAGAAAGTGAGTTTGTATTTATAGTAAATCTGAAAAAGGAAGTTGATTCCTAGGAGAATTCGAAAAGATTGGTAATGATTAAAGACGACGCTGATGTCACCACCTTTAATTAAGAGGTTGCTTTTCGAAGAAGGTAGGTCCAAAATTCGAGGTGAAAAAACAGCTGAAGCAACGAATCAGAGAGCGACACGTGTCCCACGAACTCTAGCAAAAACCGTTTTAAATTTGTGAAGCTTTATCAGTCCGGATAAACCCATAGCCCGAATTGACAAACCTGTCCGGATTAAAACTACCCCTGATGTCGGACTGTTTTTCAGGTCTCTGACAAGAGTATTTGCACAAACACTTAAAAAAGGGGCTCCTGATGAGTCCGAATTCTGCATGCTCCCCCGACAAGGGCAGATCTATCCAAGGCCTCCGGACCGGACAAATCACTTCGAACCGGACAGATCACTTCGAACACTCAAACCCTGGGACTGTTCGAACTATGAAAAAAGTACTAAAAAACCTAAACACTACTTGACTAAGCTACTTGCGATCCTACTTAGAGCTCATGGGTCTTTGAACATGACCCGGGTCCATTAAAATATGATCCGAAAGCCCATAAGGGTCCAAACATTAGGGTATAAATACCCAACCACCTGCATTAAGTGTGGGTAATGAGAATTAACTGCTACCAGCCAGCTTAATTATCTCTCTACTCTCTACACTAAATATATAAACACCCACATACTACTATTAAACACCAACCAAATTACAAGTCTACCCTCAGGCGATAATTGTCCACACCACTAATGAGTCCGGATTTTCTCACCACTCACTGTGGGAACCGGATAGGGGGAATTCGGACAAAAACCACCCACTGAACCATCCGAATATGACTAATGTATTCAAAACTAAATCACTTCATGACTAAGCTAATTACCTACCTGCTTAAAAACTAATGAGTCATTGAACTCGACCCGAATTCATAAGTGTGACCCGAAAGCCCATGTGGCCCATAATTAAGGGTATAAATACCCAACCACCTTCATTAATGAGGGTAATGAACATTTAATACAACCAGGCAGCTCAAATCTCTCACTACAAACTACTTAAGCATTAAATACCCTTGAAACATAAAAAAACTCTAGACAAAATTGATGAGTCCGAATTCGGAATGCTCCCCGGAAGGGCAGACCAATGTAAGTCTCTCCGTAAACCGGACAGACACTAAGAACTTAAAATCGGACAGGTCTTTTGAACCGGACAGATGACTTCGAACACTGTGAGCCTAAGGCTGTTCGAACTATGACTAAAGTACTAAAAAACCTAAACACTTTTCTGACTAAGCTACCTGCCCATCTGCTTAAAACTCATGGGTCTTTAAACATGACCCGGGTCCATTAAACATGACCCGAAAGCCCATAAGGGCCCAAATATCATACTATAAATACCCAACCACCAGCATTAACTATGGGTAAGAGAAATTAACTGCTGCCAAGCTGCTTAATTCTCTCTCCACCTCAAAACACCTTGAAACACCCTGAAACACCCTTACACCGCCTTAAAACTCCACTTGAAATTACTTGCCTACCCCTAGGCCATTTTTATTCACACCAAAAATTACCCTCAGTTGAAAATAATCCACACCAGTTACTACTGTCATTCCTCTTTCTTTGGTACACATTACACCGGGCTTACCCACCAATTGTCAGAGATAGGATAGATAATTCCTGCATCTAGCCACTTCAGAATTTCTTTCCTCACCACCTATTTCATGATAGGTTTAGCCTCATTTGATGCTTGATAGATGGTTTGCTCCCTTCTTCTAGCAGAATCTTGTGTATGCAGTAAGAGGGACTGATTCCCTTCATATTTGCTATGGTCCAACCAATGGCTAATTTGAACTTCCTCAAAACTCTCAATAGTTTTTCTTCCTCACTACCTAAAAGGTTGGATGCAATAATAACATGTAATGTAGATGACTCTTCTAAGAAAGCATACCGGAGATGATCTAGCAGTGGTTTGAGTTCAAGTTTAGGAGCTTCTTCTAGCGAAGGTTTAAGCCTTTCCTGAGAATTCTTAAGATCACCCACTCCAAGCGACTCATGTGGAATATTGAGCCTCTTTTAATACGGGGCTGTCTGTAGTAGTTGAACACATTTAGATATTTATTCGTCTTTGAAGTCAGATTAACCATGTAGAACTCTGCCCAGAACGTCTGAACTTGCAAACTGATCCACTTCATTACTGTGAAAAGAATCGACTGTATCCAATCTGAAATATTCCTCATCTTCTGTTAGAGATTTCATAGCCTTGAAAACGTTGAAAGTAACATTCTGATATTGCACTCTCATAGTGAGCTCCCCTTTCTGGACATCAATCAACGTTTTGCCCGTAGCCAAGAATGGCCTTCCCATGATTATGGGGATGTTTTTTTCCTCTTCGAAATCCAAGATAACGAAGTCAGCCGGAAAGATGAGCTTATATACCTTGACTAAGAAATCTTCTACGATACCACGAGGATATGTGATAGAGCGATCAGCCAGTTGCAAAAAGATGTTAGTCGGTTTTGGCTCAGGTAGCCCAAGTTTCTCAAACACAGATAGGGGGATCAGATTGATGCTCGCTGCCAAGTAACATAACTGAAATATAAATTGTCGATCAAACAAGGAATGGTGAAGCTTCTTGGGATCTTTAAGCTTGGGAGGCAATTTTTGTTGTAAGACCGCACTATATTCCTCATTCAGAGCCATTTTCTCAAAAGCATCAAGGTTTAGCTTTTTCGAAAGATTTCCCTTCATGAACTTGGCATAACTCTGCATTTTCCCTAAAGCTTCAGCAAAATGTATGTTGATGTGTAGCTTCTTGAATACCTCCAAAATATCCCAAATTGAGTATCTAGCTTCTGTTTCTGCAACCTTTACGGAAAAGGTGGAGGAGGGTAGATCGTGGGCTCAACAACTAACTGAGATGGATTTTTAGATGGTTGATCTTGATCAGAATTAAGCTCAGATGAGGGCTGATTTTGATCAGAATTTTTCAGAATGGGCTGTTTTTTATACAAGAATCAACCTTTTGTTCAACTCTGGTTTTCGGCAACCTTTCTAGATCTCAAGGTGATCGCTTGGCATTTCTCCTTGCCGTCCCGTTTACCTAGATGATACTATATGTCGCTAGGACGAACTTCTTGAGGTCTAACGATGATGTTACTGGCCATCTGCCCAATGTGATTTTCTAAGGTCTTGTGAGATACCATCAGACTTTTAATCATTACTTTCATCTCTTTGAATTCAGAGTCTCTCACTGAATGTTGAGAAGGGCCCAGATGTTGATTCTGAGGTTGTCTTGGGGTATACTGTTGAGATTAATGTTGCTGACTTTGTTGCTGAAATCCGGGAGGAGCGTATGGCTTAGAACCATAATGTTGATTACCTTGTTGATTATTGCTCCAACTGAAGTTCGGATGATTTCTGTTGCTTAGGTGATAGGTGTTTGAGATTGGCTGTTGATTCTGCCTCTGAAAGTTACTCACAAATTGCACTAACTCAGTAGAGATAGGGCATTGTTGAGTGTCATGCCCTCCAGCACAAATCCCGCACACACTAGCTACCTAATGTACCCTTAGTTTAGTCAAAGAATCCACCTTCATGTTTAGAGCTTCAAGCCGAGATGCTAAAGCAGTGGCAGTGTCTACGTTAAGAATACCATCTACTTTATGTTGTGACTGTCTCTGAGAAGGGTTATGGAATTTATTAGCAGCATCGACCATGGGCCTTGCTTGCAAACTCAATTCATTGTAGAAGCAATTTATTACAAATCAATCATGCATCCCATTATGAGGACATTTTCTGAGCATCTCCTTGTAAAGCTCCCAAGCTTCACTTAAAGATTCACCGAATGACTGAGAAAACTGAGTATTGGCATTCCTCATGGCGGCTGTTCTTTCCATAGGAAAGAATTTTTTAGAGAAATTTATGCGCAAGTATATCCCAAGTAGTGATAGAGCCTACTGGTAAAGAGTGTAACCAACTATTATCTTTGTCCCTCGGGGAAAATGGGAAGAGTCTCAGTCTTATGGAATCATCTGAAACTATCATAGATTTTAAGAAAGGTCATAATGTGCATATTAGGATCCTCAGATGAAGCTCCCCCAAACTGACAAGAATTCTGCATCATCTGAATAGTGCCGGGTTTAATCTCAAAACTATTCACAGCAATATTGGGACTGACAATTCTAGACTGAATATCCATGATCTTTGGTTGAGAGTACTCCATGAGTGCTTTTGGAGCTAGATCTCCCATTGTAGAATTAGTATCAGAATCTGAGAATAGTAACTTTGTTCCTTGCTTTGTTTCAAGATCCTTTTGTACTAGTTCTCTAGTTTGAGACCGTGTTTGCATACACGCTCAAGTACCTGAACCACAAGAAAACACACGAAAATCAAGTAACCGAATCAAGTCAATAAACTGTAAAATAACAACGAGTCCCCAGCAACGGCGCCAAAAACTTGTTCGTCCTTTTCTCTCGCAAGTATACGCGGACAAATAGTAGCAAATAATAAGTAAGTAAGATTATTCCCTCGAAGACCATGTGTATATGACAAGAATTCACTTATGCAACAAAGTATGATTATTAGACTAATGCTTGAACGAGTAATAAAGTATAGGTGAATGAATATAACTAAGAAAATTAACTAACGAGATTAACTCATGAGTTTACTTATGCGAGAGAAAACATGGAACCATAACTTCATTATTTATTTTACTCAGAGTATTAATATACTTAATCAATATGTATGATAACAACAATTACTAATCAGATAACACGAAATCTGAATATGATACCTTTCAGTACACGTAAACCAAACCACTTAGACAACTACAAAAGGGATAGCAGTTAAGCAAACAGTGCTTGCGTGACAATCCTATATTTCTATACGAATTGAGGTACAATTGATTTTAAGCGCAAGTTATCTATTTCGATTACATAGGGTAATATGATATCGTTAGTGACATATTACGAATCATGAACAATCACAATACGAATTATTCAAGAACCTATGTTAGCATGGCGAATTCAAAACCCTTAAATCCACTTTTGCATTCATTAAAGATTAACAAACTAGATGTTCGCGACGCATCTAACGATAAGGACAACCATACTAGGTAACTGATAAACGTATCTCACAAATCAATGAAGCAATCAAACCCTAAGTATTATTCAAACAAAATCCGTTAGAGTTCCATGACAATGATTAGTTCATAATCGAACGAATCATCATCATGGGCTCAAAAGTTAACATAGCTCTAAGACGAATGTAAATAAACAAATAAGAGTTTAGAGAACGTTAAACCGAACAGTAGCCGTAAGTATCGTTTAACAGAAACACTCCGTAAACTGCCGATCAAAATCAAAAGCAGCCGTCACCTGCTCCCTCTTCGTCGTCTGGTTGTATGTTACCGTTCAGAAAAACAATAAGTAGCCAACTCCCTTTTGTCCTCTTTTTCTCTCGCTTTGAATTTTGTAGGTTAAAAATGTAACCAATTCTGTTTTCTATTCTTGTTCTATGTTTCTCTGCTGTAAAACCAAGTCAGTGTACAATTACGTTTTTTCCTCCTCTATTTATAAATGATCGAAACCCTAAAAGAGCCCAATTTCGATTTTTCTTCGTGTGGACATTTTATCTTCTTTTGTTTTCTCCTCGCTTTAATCTGCCCAAAAACCTGGTAGAAGCCCCAATACAAATCATGAAATATTTATGCTAAATAAGATAATATTTTAAACAATATAGCTAAATAAAACCGTAACATTAGTCTAATATTTTTTTCTTAATTAAGCATTAATTTCTTTTTGTGCTCTATAGCTAAATAAAAACATTGGTCATAATATACAATATTTTTTTTTCATAACAATATTTTTAACAAATAATGTAACTTTAAAAATTTCAGGAAATATATTTTCCTTTTTTTTCTTTTTTTTACCGGATTTTTTTGTTCTAATTCCTTTCTACTGGGCCCCACTAGTAAAATTATAATAAACAATGAAAATGAATCGATCTGTTTTTTCCGATTCATGCAGCTCAATAAAGCGAATGTGTATGAATTTGGGTCAACAGACCCAAAACTTGTTCCAAAATTTCCCTCAAGTACATTAATTTTCTAGTTTCTTCAATTTCAACCCCAAATTTATTAATATTATCACAATTTACCAACGGCACAACTCCAGCCCTGTACTGCAAATTTTATTTGGAACAGAAGGCCTAGTGGTGCAGGTAAAGGACCCAACATTTTCAAAATTATAATTATTAAGAATATTATTAGCATTCTATTCACAAAGAGTTTATACTGTCTGCATATAGTTATACCTACAAGAATGAATGAAAAACACGTTGAAACACCATGAAAACTTGTAAACCGACGACGATTTTAAGAATACTGGAAGCGTAATAAGTGATATGAAATGCACTTATCAACTAGATGCACCATTTCTTCAGGGGCGTAGATATGCAAATATTTCGCTTGCAGCTGAATGGAACAGTTTCAACTCGGCCTTCGCAATCCATGTTCCGACTATGAACTTTTGAGACCCCCATGGATTGCAAGCTAAACTAGATGGTAGTCTATACTGAAGTATTAAACTGGGGACTTCAGTTTTCCTTTGATCGAGAAATAATAAGATATTTCCATCTGATCAACGTATCCCAGCAAACTGAGCCCCAATGGTTGGTATACCCTTCTAACCTACATCATGGCATCCAGGATGCCCAAGATTCCACTACGGATGGAACAATTTGTCGTTGTGGCAAGTTTGTGCAAGAGCCATCAGATCCCCTTCTATCATTACAACACGGGGAATGACTATAAGGTAGTGGATGATCTTTTAGAGTCCGAAAAACCCTGGAGGATGCATTTCCTCTTCATTAGTGGGACTTGGGAAAATGGCAGGAAGATCAAGGCTGACATAAACCCAAACCTTTTAACCAGTCGCTGGAAGAGCACTAGTGAGTATCTCTTGCTTTTTTTATCATTTAACTATAGGTTTTTCGATTTAGACTAACTTATATTCCTTTCTAGTTCTTCCAAAAGAGTTCTTGGGTTACTTGGAGACAAGGAAGGATACTTATGCCAAGCTAAATGCTTGGGCTTCAGAAAACTAGGAAAATGCCTTCCACAATTGCTTCAAGTCAGGCAATTTGTGAGGTCTCACCTATGCAACACCACAGGTAGAAGAGATCTCACATGAGAAGAGTTAACTACCCCTCCCCATGTAGATGTTATCTTAAAGAGAACGGAAGCCAATGATGCTAAGTTATATCTGTCTTCCAGGGCCAAAGCCCCAAGCAAACTGAAGAACAAGAAGAAGAAGGTCACAATAGACCCAGCTCAAACGACCACCGAGGGGACCGGTTTGGAGAACCATGCAGACATCAATGCTGCTTTGCTGAAAGCAGCAGAGGTAACAGTAAAGGAAGCTTGTGGGTCAAAGAACCCACCAATGCCTCTGAATAAGGATAAAACACGTAAGGCCAACAACGATGAAAAAGCTTCAAAGAAAAAGAGGATCACTCTGGGAGCAGAGATAATCCTTCGCCCACCTGAAGTCCTACCCCCAGCTCCTGTTGATCCCACTATACAGGATGAAATTCGAATTGACCTTCACTCTAGATAAGTCGCTGGGGATGGAAACGATGAGGTAGACCTTGAGGTCTTTCAAGACATTAATATTTACTTAAATGATCTGGAAAAAGATGACTTCGCGGGTCCTTACTGCCCTCCTAGTCCTTTAGTCATGCCCTCCTAGGCTATATCCGACCAATACTTGATCTGAAGAGGCAGGTAAGAACTCAAATACGTACCATTAATTCTCTAACCACTGACAAGCAAAACTTGTCAGATAATCTTGTTAGTGCTCAACAAAGCATAGAGGTATTGAAGAAGGGTAAAGAAGAGTTAGCTTCCAAACTGCTCGCATCAGAGGCGGCCCACAAAGACCTTCAAACCAAATACTTTAACCTTAAGACCTCGATTTCACAAAACCTCACAACTTTGAAGAAGCAATAAAAAATAAAGATGGTACTATCCAAACTTTATCTGATGAGAAGGACAAGTGGGAGAGTACTATTAAATAGAAGATTAAACAGAATGAGGTCTTTGAACGGCAACAAAAACAAGCCATTGCTGCAGGTAGAGTAGTATGCCAATGAGGTAGTGGATTCTCTAGAGAAAAGGGATGATGGGGTCAAATCTGATATGGTCCTATTGTTTCATGACACCTTTCCCAAGAGGACCCTTGGTTCCCTGTGGAAATATGTGGACAACGATGAAATCCCATTCCACACCTTAGCAGATGGTGATGCGCATAACTACTCTAGTGGAGTTGAATCCACTGTTGATGATGAAGAAACGAGTGAGAGTTCAAGTGCTAAAATCAAAAGTCCTAAAAAAGATGGCGGTGAAGAAAAATCCGAAGGGAACAAGCCCTAAGGTTTTATTATGTATTTTTTATTTTTTGAAATACTAAAGTCCTTGGATGGCCAATTTTTTGTACTATTGATTGGTTCGAGTCTGATCTGGTTTAATTATCAAATTTCTCTTTTGTTTAATAATTTGTTTAAATCTTTCATGGCTAATGTTTAAGTAACTCATAATATTTCAGAAGTGTTGAACAAAAGTATCCAATATCTCCGATCACATGTGTTTAATAATTGTGATCATGTGCTAAACATATCCAATCAACCTAAGAGAGCTTAAGAGTTGGGGTGTTGAATAAGATATTTAAAACAAAATCACAGGAAACTTTTAAAGAAAGCATCATATATTATTGAAAAATCCGGACACCTCATTAAAACTTCCCCGCACCACCATGGTAGGAAAGAGTATGCCCCATAATATTTACATTGGTATTTAACAACTAAATATTTACAAAAGAGCTTTATTATAAATATAACTTGAGATGCTCAACATTCCATGGATGCTTTAAAGCTCTACCTTCTTTGTCTTTGAGCCTCTATGTCCCTGGCTTGACCTTTTTAGAGACCATATAAGGGCCTTCCCAGTTTAAAGCCAGTTTACAGAACTGCTTATCCTTCGTATGTAAAAATACTTTTCTTAAAAGTTTGGAACCTACTTGAAAATCTCTTCGGTTAACTATGGAAGAAAATCTGCTCCTCATCAAGCCTTGGTAGTGTGCTGTTCTCAGGTGTACTTTAACCCTTTTTTATTCTATTAAGTCTAGCTGATTCCTAACAGCTACATCAATAGTGTTGGACTCTGTGTGATGGTAAAGTAGCCTATATGGGATTAATTTCATCCATCCCATATAACGAAGCAAAATTAGACTCTTGTGTGGCAGCCCAATAAGTAGTTCGGTAGACCCACAAAACTTCTTGTAAATAACTTGGCCACTTGCCTGTAGCTCCTTCCAAATTTTTCTTTAGTCCGGACAAGATGGTTCTATTTGCAACCTCAACTTGGCCATTTTCTTTGGGGTGGAAATGAGAAGAGAAATAATGTTGAATCCCTCGAGAGGTACATAAGGCTTACATCCCTTTATTATCAAATTGTGGCCCATTGTCCGTAATATTCTTCTGAGGAATCTTAAACCTACAACATATATTGGATAAGATAATTTTGATAATATCCTTCAAAGTGGTTCCAACCAACGGATGCCTCTATCCACTTAGAGAAATAGTCAATGGCGACTATGATAGTTCTACACCCACCAGATTCCATAGGAAGAGGCCCAACTAAATCCATCCCGCATCTGGCAAAGGGTATTAGTTAAGAAATAGACTCCATAGGTAGTGCTGGCATATGAATTTCATTCCCATATTTTTTACATGGATCACATTTCTTCACCATTTCTTTAGCATCTGCCATTATGGTTGGACAGTAGTATCCGACTAACAAAACTCTTCAATGTGCTGAGCCTTCTCCATCATGTAATTCAGATAATACAACCTAGGATTCTTCAAACCCTAAACAGTGCATCAGAGGCATGCTTAAAGATTTTTTGTAAAGAACTTCTCTTATTCTCAAGAAACTACGAGCCTTGTCCTTAATCGTTTTTACCATAACTTTATCTGAAGGTAATATCCTATTGGAAATATATTGGAGGAGAGCATATCTCCAATATATAGGTTGAATAACAAGTATGTTCATGTTTTCTTCATCCTCTTTCTTTTGATCTATCTGTATAGATGTACACCCTTGTACAAGAATCCAGGGGGTAAGATTCAAAATAGGTTATAGTTGCCAAGAAGTCTGCCAAAGTGTTTTCCGATCTGGGAATATTTTTAACATGAGCAAATACTTAACCAACTGTTCTTTCTTAGCTTCAGACTGCCCTTGAGCATGGTGGATAAGTAACTGAGAATCACTCATTAATCCGACTCTCTTAGCCTCACATAGGAGAGCCCGCTTATGACCGACAATGGCTGCTTCATATTCGGAATCATTGTTGGAAGCTCTGAATCCAAAGCATATAGCTTGATACATTTTATCACCATATGGGGAGGTTAAGAAAATTCTAGCTCCACAACCCATACTACTTGATCCACCATCAGTTCGAACTACCGATTCTTTCGTAAAACAATTTACTGACTCCTATTCGGAGGATCTGTCAGCATGAAACTCTACTAAGAAGTCAACCACTGATTGGGCTTTAATTTCTGTTCGAGGGGAAAAGTCAATATCGTAATCACCCAATTCCACCGACCACTATGTCATTCTGCTTCATACATCAGCTTGTTGAACAACATTTTTCAAAGGGAAAGACGTTTAGACAACAATAGAATGAGCTTGGAAGAGGGTCTTATTTTTCTTGTTGCAATTATTAAGGTCAGTGCTAACTTTTCCAATCTCAAGTATCTTCTCTCAGCATCCAGTAGAATTTTACTGATGCAATACACCGTACGAGGATACTTTTCCACTCCCCTTACTAGCATAACACTTCTAGCATATTCTGATACAACTAGATACATATAAAAATTTTCTCCTTGGACAGGTTCGAAAAGATTTTCAGGTGAGGACAAATGTTTCTTTATTTCAATAAAAGCTTGGTCACACTGTGGGGACCAATTGAAATATTTAGCATTCCTCAATACTTGGAAAAATGAAGCACACTTGTCTGATGACCTTGAAATAAACCTATTCAATGCAGCCAACTTCCTGTGAGCCTTTGGACTACCTTAACATTATGAGGAGGGTCCATTGCTAATAAGGCATTAAGCTGATCCAGATTAGGCTGGATTCCCTTTCCACTTATTATGTAGCCCAAGAAATTTCCAGCTCGGACCCCAAACACACATTTCTCAGGGTTTAACTTTAAATTCACAACTTCTAAATTGGAAAATATCTCTTGAAGGTCAGATATGTGTGAATCTTCCTCAAATATTTTAACCATCATATCATCTATGTATAATTCCATGTTCCTGCCAATCTGATTAGCAAAGGCTTTATTTACTAACCTCTGATAAGTGGCCCCAATATTCTTCAACCCGAAGGGAATCACCTTGTAATAATGAAGACATCTATCTGTGATGAAAGTAGTGATCTTGATCCGTCCACAAAAGATATTGTGATTCCCTTGCGTGTCCGACCTTAGGCAACCGATCCACTTATGCAACAATTTCTTCCACTTTTCTGGGGAAAACACTATCCTTTTCTGAATTACCGTCTGAACCTTCGGATCTATGGCCAAGCTATGTCGAATTACCTCGATAGGTACTCCGGTTACATTGTCTGTCTTCCAAGAGAAGACATCCAAATTTTGAGATAAAAAATGAAGCAATTGTTGACGTAGAAAAAGGGTCAATAAAGTTCCAATTCGAAGCACCTTTCCTTCCGAAAACGTAAACTCCTTTATCTCTTCACTCACTGTTAAAGACCACGGGGTTTCCCTCGGATCATCAACCCTTTCTTCCAAATCCAAGGGTACCCTCTCTAACTGCTATCCTCGCATCAAATATCCACTACTGGATCCTTGGATCCGAAGCGCAGTGGCATAGCATTCCCTGGCAACTTTTTGATCGCCTCGAACCACCCCAACTCTGTCTCGAACCACGTACTTAAAGCATTGATGAACTGTTGAAATCACCCCGTACATTCTTGAAAGCCATGATCTTCTAAAAATAGCATTATAACTTGTGGGAAAGTCCACCACCACAAAGATTACTTGGACATTTTTCATGAATGGTCCTTTTCCCAAACTAACTTCAGCTTTGAATTCTCCAACAACACGAGCTGTAACACATGTGAATCTAATAATTGTACGATCCGATTGAGTAATCCGAGGTGGATATGTAATTCTATCATAGGGGGACTTAAAAAGAACATTAGCAAAACTCCTAGTGTCAATCAACAAACGTCGAATTTCGACGCCAGCCACCTCAGCTCCAATCACCATAACATCCTCATGTGGTCTTGCAGTCCCTCTTAGATCATCTTCATCAAAAAAATGAAGGAAATATCTTTCTTTCCATACAAGTATGTTGAAATCCTCCCTTCAATTTGAGTTGTCAAGTTGAAAACATGCCTTTTCCTCGAACTGTCTGAATTTCCAGTCATTAAATCGCCCTTAAAAATAGCCAACGATTCAAAAAACTTACATAATTATCTAACACGCCCCTTTTCCACAGGCTCTTCGACTTCCATCATAAGAAACCTGTTCGTATCCTTTTCAACGTATTCAGTAGAAGCATCGAACGACTCAATCTGTGAATCCATAATCATCCAGTTCTCAGCTGGCGGTGCAGCCTTCGACGTCGATGCGCCATTATTCTTCGATGCAGTCCCATGTGACTTCACATAAGTTATGAGCTTTCTATTCTCAATCAAATATTGAATTTCTTTCTTCAGAGAAATACAATCATTTGTAACATGTCCAATATCATCATGATATCTACAAAATTTAATATTCCTCTCTTCCCTTGGTCTACTAATGGGAACCGACTTCCTTAAATTGACAGAATTCTTGGTCTTATCCCAAATGATAGAAACATTATCTGTCAAATCAGCATAATATCAGGCTTGACCCATGTATTTGGTCTAGGCCTATTGTAAGTATTAGATGGAGCATGGTTTGAATAACCAATATTTAGAGGAGGCAAATTGTTGTTATTCTGCCTCGATTGCTGATTACCATTACCATTGTTATTACAATTTGAGGGCTGCCCCTGATTATTGGCTGCCTTCCCCAAATTCTTTGGAGTGTTAGTTGGTCCGCTTAAGACTCTACTCCACTGCTCCACCTTGATCTGATCCTCAACTTGAGCAAAAAAAGGTCCAAAATTCAAGGCCCTTCTCTTTCTTGTTTCATTAGCTAAATCTCCTGGCAACAATCCTTGGCGAAAATCTTCCATTGCCACATTTTCCTCACAATTGTCTAAACTAGCCTTGGTCAACACAAACCTCTTGGTATAATCTTTTAACTTTTCTCTCGGTGCCTTCTTGCACTGAATTATTGTATCATCATTTTCCCTCATCCCTTTACTTCCCACAAACTGCCTTCGAAAATCAGTATAGAAATCTCTGAAATTTGATATAGACCCCCTAAGAATCATGTTGTACCACTTGAGAGTTGTTCCCTTAAAAGTCTGAGAAAATGCATGACACACTAGCTGGTCGTCATCTTTGAAATTCAGCATATAATTCTTGAATTGTTCAATGTGGTTATCAGGATCCTCCATCCCATCGAACTTTTCAACCTTTGAAATGTCAAAACGCTTCGGAAGCGCCATAGATCGAATTTTATCGGTCAACGGAGAGTTCCACAAGTCAACGCTTTGGACGAACTCATCATCAATTCCCATTGTAACATATAAGTTCCTATCAGTTTCAGCATACTGATTGAAAGGATTTCCTTCATGCCAAGTTGAACGAGGAGCATTCTCAGATTTTCTTTCCTTTTTATACTTCCTCAAATAATCTCTATTAGATTCTCCTCTTGAAGAATCTCTATGCCTCATAAAACCCGAGGCTGAGCTTTCGACCTCCTCGTCACTAGAAGTCGCTAATTTATGCTTTTTTTTTTCTCCTTTCGAGACGAATATCGCTTTTTGGGAGCCACAAAACGTGCCTTTTTTGTTTGGACTTAGCGAGTCGGTCCTCAAAAGATCGATCTGACTGACCTTCCACCTTAGTCTTTCTACTTCATGTCTAACCTCAGATCTGATTCTTGCTGAGAGTATCTCTTGCTCTCTTCGTTCATATTTCTCATTTAAAGTATTTATTTTATGTATAAGTTGATTCATTCGCGCTTCAATATCAGATTGATCTCAGATTAAAGACGATCCATCAGTTCTATTTCTATCATTTTTCTCAGCATCCATTATCGACGGAAGTGTGGGATTGTTTTCAGGATTCATCGTATGAATTTTAACCAAAGAATACAACTAGATTATGTCAAAATTTTGGGCGGAATAAAAGCACTAATATTACGTCCCCAGCGGAGTCGCCAATTGGATGAGTTATTGTTTTGCCCTGGTAAACTATCAAGAGTGTATTCTATAGAGAGAAAGAGCTTGAGAGTTTTTAGAGAGAGAAAATAGAAGTACAATTGAGTTTCAAAGTAAAAGTGTTCAACCCTTTTAATAGAATAATCTGATCCTTTATATAGAGGAGCCAAAACTTAGTCACAAACTAAATCTATTACAAAAAATGGACCAATTGCAGTTTAGTCCCTATAAATTATACAAAGTTACAAATAGCCTCTAAAACTTACATCAGTCACGTATTAAGGACAAATTATATTAATTACAATTAAATCCCAAATTCTACATTATTTACAATTTAATCTTTAAAACTCTATTGCCATATCAGTTTGGAATCATATTGTATGTATGATTTGGTGTGGTTTATTTCTGCTTGAGGGTAATCTGGTAAGGAGTTTAAAAGGTGTTTTGGTAATTTTATGGTGTTTTATATTTAGTGTGAAGAGTAGAGAGATAATTAAGTTGCATACTAGTAATAAATTTCGACCACCCTCATTAATGAAAGTAGTTGGGGTATTTATTCTTAATTACTGACCCATGGGATTATTGGGTCGCCTTGTGAAATCGGGTCGAGTTTAAAGACCCGTTAGTAATATAGTTATAAGTTGATTAGAAACTAGCTTAGTCAATAATTAGTACATTTGTCCTGTTCGGATATTTAGTGTGGTGGCGTAGTCCGAATTGTCCTTCAGATTTATTTATGGCACAATGATTGTAATATCCAAACTCATCATAAATTATTATGAATCATACCCATGGATTCTTGTACAGGAATTCCCATCCGTACAAGCTTTAAGAAAAAGAAATTGAAGAAAGTATGAATATACTTGTTATTCAACCCAAAGATCAAAGATATGATCTTCTCCGGTTCATCTCCGATGGGATATTGCCTCTGGATAAAGAAATGGCTGAGAAAATCAAGTACAAGGCTCGTGGTTTCTTGATAATTAGAGAAGTTCTTTATAAGAAATCTTTCAACAGACCTCTCATATGTTGCTTAGGATTTGAAGAATCCCAAGGTATGTTATCTGAACTACATGATGGAAAAGGTTCTGCACATTGTGGCTATATGGCCCTAACGAGAAGCATTTTGTTAGCGAGATACTGCTGGGCAACCATAATGACAGATGCTAAAGAGATGGTGAAAAAGTGTGATACTTGTTAGAGAGATCCAGTGGATGTAGAACAATTATAGTTGCTATTAACTATTTTTTTAAATGGATAGAGGCAGCTCCTTTGACTGGAAACACTTTGAAGGCAGTTATTAAATTTATTTTATATAATATATGTTGCAGATTTGGGGTTCCCCGAAAGATTACTACAGACAATGGGCCACAGTTTGATAATAAACACATGGAAATATTATGGACCTCTAAAGAATTCAACAGTGTTTTTCTTCTTATTTCCTCCCTTAAGAAAATGGGCAAGGTGAAGTTGCAAATAGGACGATCTTGTCCGGATTGAAGACAAATTTGGAGGGAGCTGCAGGATAGTGGCCAAGTTATTTACAAGAATTATTGTGGGCCTACCAAACTACACCTCGGGCTACTCCACAATAATATCCTTTTGCTATGGTGTATGGGATGGATGTAATTACTCGCATAGAAGCTATATTACCATCTCACGTAGTTCAAAATTATTATGAACAGGCTAATGATATAGCAATCAGGAATCAGTTGGATCTGATTGAAGAAAGAAGAGCATCTAAGGATAGTTCATTACCAGGTTTTGATGATGAGCAGATTTGCCTCCAAAGTTAAAAGAAGAGAATTCCAAATGGGGGACAAAGCCTAAAGAAAAGTATTTTTACATTCCAAGGAAAAGCAGTTCAGTAAGCTGGCTCCGAACTAGGAAGGCCCTTATATGGTCTGTGGGAAGGTTAAACTAGGAACATACAAGCTCCAGGAAAAAGAAGGGAGAGCACTAAAACACCCATGGAATGTTGAACATCTCAAGTTATACTTAGAATAAATCTCTTCTGTAAATATTTACTTTTTTAAGTATCAATGTCAATATTAGGAGGCATACATTTTCCTACGTTAGTGGCGCAGGAAGGTTTTAATGAGGTGTCCAGGTTTTTCAATAAGATATTATGCTTTCTTCAAACGTATGGTGTAATTTTGTTTCAGGTTGGATATTAAGCACTTATTAAACACACCGGCTCTCAAATGTCGCTGCGTTGATAAGATATATTGAACACTAGATCACATTTATTAAACACATGTCGTTGAAGGTGTTTAATACTTTTGTTCAACACTTTCGAAATATTGAAGGATATCTAAACATTGACCATAAAGAGTTAAACATAATTTAAACAAAGGAAAATATGAAATTAAAATCTGATCCGACTAAAACCGATCTATGATTTGCAAAATGCCTTGACCATTCAAGGACTTTGAGTTTTACAGAATAAAGGTTGAATAAACGATACAACAGAATGCCTTGGCCATCCAAGGACTTTAGTTCTTTAACAAAAAAAAACTTAATACAACCATACGGCTTGTTCCCTTCGGTTTTTTCTTCCCGACCAATTTTTTTTGGACTTTTGAGTTCAACCCTTGAACTCTCACCAACTTCTTCATCATCTTCCGAATCTACCCCACTAGAGTAGTTTTGCTTTTCATTATCAACCATAGTATGGAAATGGAGTTCATCAATGTGCAAATATTTCCACAAAGGACTAAGAGTCCTCTTAGGAAAGATCTCGTGGAACAGCAAGACCATATCAAACTTAATTCCATCATCCGTCTTCTCTAGAGAATCCACTATTCCACTAGCATACTTATCTATCCCTGCAGTGTTTTCTTCAGCTTGTTGGCATTCTAAGGAAGCATTCTCTTCGGTTTTTCTCTTGGAGAGTTTTCTCCAACTTGACTTTGTTATCGGATAAATTTTGGATGGCGTTTTTTTAACTGTTAGTTGCCCCTTCAAAGTTATGATCTGATTAGAACAAGTCTCCAGTCTGGAGAGCTTGGTTTGGAGGTCTTTACTGGCCTCTTCTGATTTGAGCAACTTGGCTGCTAAATCGTCTTTCTCTTTCTTCAATGATTCTATGCTTTGCTGAGGGACATATAGGCCGTTTGTCAAGATTTATTTCTCTATGGTCAGGGAGTTGATGGTAGCTGTTTGATCCCTTACTAGAGTTAATAAATAACATGCTATTGAGGGTTCTCTACAATATAAAGGAGTACTTTGTGGGAGTAGTGCAGTTTTATATTTTATCAAATAAATTTTATTTGTTGTACTTAACTCTGATATTGTTCGAGGTGGCCTTCATATTGATTTTTCCATATTTAGATAACTGCCAATGTAAAGTGTCATCAATCTGAACATTAATAGATTATTTAACAATTAGATTAATATTGGAAGAAGTAAGAATTGCCCACAACTTGTTTACATCTGTTACAAGAGTTGTCATCCAATTTAATAAGAGGAGGATGTCCAAACCAGTTTTCAAACCAGAAATCCATATTTCCTCTACCCTATTTCCAGTTAATATTGTCTTTTCCTCATTAATCTTGTTTCTGATCTTGTCCACCAAAGAAACATAATTTATAGCTTTGTTATTTGAATTAAGAGTGTTGCCAATTTAAAAAGTAGGAAGATTACTAGTACTAAAGTTAGTTTGATTGGCTAATGCAGTGTTTCTTTCATAAGGTAAGCTATTAAAGGTGATTATCTTAGTTTTGTATATATTGATAGATTGACCTGCAATGTTTTGATGTTTCTACAAAAAAACGTTAGAATTACATTCATTGTAGAACTCAGACCATTAGCGAAAATTAGTAAATCGTTTGCGCACGCAGAACAAAGAATGGTGATAGTACTTTATGGGATAAGTATTTCATAGACTTGTTAATTTAAAAAAGATTCCTAAGACTCTTGTTTAATACCTCTTCAGCAATGATAAATAGACTAGGGCATAGATGTCCCTTTGTCTAATACCTGTCTTAGTATTGAAGAAACCTACAACATTACCATTTATAAGGATTGAAACCTAAATTGATCTTATTAATCTACAAATTTTGCTGACAAATCTTGAATTGAAACCAAAACCGCGGAGTACTTTGATGATGAAACTGTTAGATAATTTATCGAAGGCTTTAGTCATGTCAACTTTGATCATGATGTTGCCTACTTCTTTATATAATTGTGGTCGGTCTTAGTGTTCATATCGCCATCCTTAATTTATTTTGAGTAGCATTTTGGTATTAATAATATTCTTCAACTGTAAGAGGCTTGAGATATTCAGCATTAACCTTACCCAGGCTGATTCTGTCATCCATGTTGTTAGAGTTCTGATATTTGGCTTCCAATTTTTTTATCAGTGTTCTCAATTTCAACCACCTTGTCAAGAATATTACCAAAATAATCTATATTCCAATTTTTGAGAGAAGCCTTAAGTCTCTTAGAAAACAAACATAGGAAATCCTTCCATTTTCTGATTCCAATTTGTGTATACAAAGCTTTGAAAGTCATTTTCTAGAGGCCACGTATTAAGAAACTTGAATAATATTTACTCCTGTCCTTTAATATAGTGCTATATGGAGGAGTATGATCCGAACAAGTCCTGGCCGTATGGACTACTTCAATTTCATAGAAATAATCAGAACAAGCTTGATTAAAAAAGACACGATCCAAGCGTTTCCATTTAGACTTGTACCAAGTAAATTTTGTCCTAACATATCATGCGTCCTCGAGAAAACAGTCTCTTATGGTAGCATTAAAATCATCCATACTATTTCGACGATAAGTAGTACAACTCAACTGTTAGGAAGATACTACGTTAACATTACCCAATACCATTCATTTTTTTCAATGTGATAGATATGGTTCTAAAGACATTCCATAACTAAATTCTATTAGCCCTCTGCATTTAGTGTAAGCGTATACAATATTAGTAAACAAAAATACTATTATACAAATTAATTTTACCTCCAACTTTATTGACAACGTATCAATGAAATGCGTTGATCATATCTTTATGGTTTTTTATTACGAAATCTTTCTGCTGATCATCTCTTTACGGTTTTTTATTACGAAATCTTTCTGCTGATCATCTCTTTATCCTGTATATGTGTACGACAACATATCGCCACCATTTGGGGCTCGACTAGCTGCACCATTATGTGTACATCAATATATCGCCACCTTTTGGGGCTGGACTAGCTGCACCATTTCTTGAGGAGCGTAGACATGCAAATATTTCGCTTTCAGCTGTAAAGGATAGTTTCAACTCGGCCTTCGCAATCCATGTTCCGACCATGAACTTTTGACTTACCAAAATCGATTGTCAAAATTCATAGCTGATTTGTCTATCCAACAAGTTAGCATTACTGAGTAGGCTGGTGAAAGCAAGACTGTGGTCTGTGAAAAAAAGACTGAATATAAAGACTAAGGAGGTAAACTATAACACCTTACTTCAATAAAATAGACTTTGTGATTTTTCGGCATAACTAGAAAGAGAAAGGTGCTAGCAGAGCGGCAACCAAGACAAGAGCAATTCTGTTCCCTACTTGCGATAAAATATGGTGAGTACTACTACTTCTAGAGCCACCGATGCTGCTCAGGACTAATTATTACACCAATATTTTGGATCGATTACCTCTGCTACAAATTATCATCTAAACAAAATATTGTTTTTATTTGCAATCACCAAATCGGAGAACAAAGTTCTGACAACGAAGTGTAACCTAACATGGAAAATTTGAATACTAGAAGAGTAAAAACTATGGGTTTTGCGGTCTATTAAAACTTCTGGAGAGAAATAGACTCGTCATCACAAAAATTGATTAAATTAATTTTCCTGCCAATTAATAATGAAAGGGCGTGCCGTTCTGTTCGTCATTATTTTTGACGGAGAAAAGACGTAACCCTAACTTTAACCCTAACCCTAACCCTAGAAGAAGAAGAACACACCATTTTTTATGAAGAAGAGCCGTAACCCTCTAACCCTAGAAGAAGAAAACACACACTATTTTTTATAAAGAAGAGACGTAACCCTAACTCTAGCCCTAGAAGAAGAGAAAATACCATTTCCATGAAGACGCGACCTAACACTAACCCTAGAAGATGGATAGCGGAATAATTATCCAGTTCAGTGAACCAAACACGCGAGACCGCTATTTAATCCCCATCAGTGCCATCTTGCTCCATCTTCAAATCCCATCACCGCACCACAACAAACAAAAACGACATATCTCTTATCATTTTCATATCATTCAGTAAGTGGCAGAATGTCTTTCTCCTCTTCAATCGAGTTTCTCTCTACTTACTCCTCATACTACATTTACACGTCCTCGGATTTGTTATCGACTGCCAACAACATGGTTCGGGTATATGATACAGTAGAAAATAGTGAGTGAGTAAATAGGATAGAAGATTGTAATATTTTCACTAACTTTCAATGTGACCAAATGGTCTTTAAATACAAGTTTCAGCTGTAACAAACATTTGGAATATTCTTAAAGTTTGTTATGTATCTTGATGTTTGGCAACAGATGTAGAATGAGAGTGTGTGATTGGCAACAAGGATAGCACATGGGTCCTTTTAGGGGGACTCATGTTTGGGCTTTAGGACTAGCTTAGGAGTCCAGTAAGGCAGGGTGTTGAGTCTGAAAACTTGGACTCAACACCCACAAGCCCAAGGTCATAACCCTGGGTCATAAGCCCAAGGTTATAACACTTGGGACAGAAGCCATCACGTGTGGCCGTGCGATGCTGCTTCTCCTTCATCAGAGCAGTCATCGTCTACGGCGAGCTTCACCGGAAGCTTAATCTCGACATCCCCCCTCAAACGAAGCGGTGAGTCAAGGAGCCCGAGTTTGTCCCTGAGATAAGCGAATCGAGACGGAGGCAGGGCTTTGGTGAGTGAATCGGCCACTTGATCTTGAGTAGGGACATAACGGATCTGGATCGTCCCTCCAAGCACTTGGTCTCGAATGAAATGCACGTCGAGCTCGATGTGCTTGGTGCGGACATGGAAGACTGGGTTCGAAGCCAAGGCACTAGCTCCCAGATTATCACACCAGAGAACAGACGGAGGTATGAGAGGGATTCGAAGCTCAGTAAACAGTGAACGAATCCAGATCAACCCGGCAGAGAGGTTAGCAAGAGCTCGGTACTCAGATTCTGTGGATGAGCGAGAGACAACGCCTTGCTTTTTGGAGGACCAGGATATCAGAGTGTCGCCAAGGAAGACACAGTAAGCGCCCGTGCTACGTCG
Source organism: Limnanthes douglasii subsp. nivea (assembly GCA_036936605.1). Lineage (NCBI taxonomy): Eukaryota > Viridiplantae > Streptophyta > Magnoliopsida > Brassicales > Limnanthaceae > Limnanthes > Limnanthes douglasii. Next base: position 287,294,210 of record JAUPFV010000001.1, read on the forward strand.
ATCATCAACAGAAGAGGCCCAGTCAGCATCAGAGTAACCATGTAGTTGAAGGTGAAAGCACGGCTTGATGTGAAGTCCTAGCCAACGAGTTCCAGATAAGTAAAGTAGTATCCTCTTTAGACAATGCCAGTGAGAAGAAGTAGGGGCCTGCTGAAATTGACTCAGTCGATTAACAGCATAGGCGATATCTGGTCTGGTGTGTGTTAGGTATTGTAAAGCTCCTAACACACTTCCATACTGTGTAGGTGACAGGAGTGGAGAACCAGTGGTTGCAGACAGAGCAGTGCCAGGGGCAAGAGGAGTAGGACAAGGTTTGGAGAGAGCAGCACCATGATTTGCAAGTAAGTTTTCGATGTAATTGTGCTGTGTGAGGTAGATACCTGTGTTATCACGATGAACCTCTATTCCAAGGAATAGAGAGAGTGATCCCATGTCCTTGAGTGAGAATTTAGCATTGAGATTGTGAGTGAACTGTGTGAGGCATGCTGCATCATTGCCTGTGACTAGGATGTCATCTACATACACTAGAATGAGTAGGATCGTAGTTGTTGTAACTAGATAGAAGAGAGAGCAGTCAGCTCTTGAGTTTTTGAAACCCCAGTCAGTTAGGGTGTCACGTAGCTTAGAGAACCAGGCCCTGGGTGCTTGCTTTAGACCATATAGAGCCTTGTTTAGTTTGCACACATAGGTGGGTTGATTGGCATCTTCAAAACCCTGAGGCTGTTGCATATAGACAGTCTCTTGTAGCTCCCCATTTAGAAAGGCATTGTTGATGTCCAACTGCCTAACAAACCAATTCTTTGAGACTGCAATGGTGAGTATGAGCCTGACTGTAGATGCCTTAACAACAGGACTAAATGTGTCATAGAAGTCAATACCAGGAGTTTGGTGGAAGCCTTTGGCTACAAGCCTGGCTTTATAACGCTGAAACGACCCATCCATACCATGCTTGACCTTGTAAACCCATTTGCAACCAACAATAGTGGAGTGAGGTGGTAGAGGAACTAAGGACCATGTTTTGTTAGCTTGTAGAGCACTGAATTCAGCCTTCATAGCAGCCACCCAATTAGGATTACCTGCAGCTTTAGAGAAACTAGAAGGTATAGACATGTCCCTGTCAGTAGTGTTAAGAGTTCCAACATAAGGTAATTTAGTTTTGTGAATACCACTTTTGTGTCTTGTTTGCATGATGTGAGTGTTTAGAGGCTGTTGAGAATGGTTAGGATGATTTGGTGTGTTAAAGGGTAGGTCAATTATGAGTGATGGAGTGGGGCTAGTGGTAGTGTTGGTGTAGTGAGGAAGAGTAGTAATGTCAAGATCAGATAGAGATTGAGTCTGGTGGTCTAAGCAATGTTTAGAGAGGGAGTTGGTTGGCTGGTGGTCTGTTTGAGAAGTAGGCTGAGAGATAGGAGGCTCAGGAGAGAGGTCAGATGTAGGACTAGTGCAGAGAGACACTCTTTCAGAAACCATAGATGAAGGTGGTGAGTGAAGCCAAAGATGAACAGATTGATAGGGAGACTGACTTCCTGGGGTTTGATGAAGGAACCATGAGGTAAAAGGAAAATCAGTTTCATTGAAAACAACATTTCTAGACAGATAGACTCTCCCTGTAGGACTTAGACACTTGTAACCTTTGTGATTATGACTGTAGCCTAGGAAGACACATTTCTGAGAGTGGAATTGAAACTTGTGGGTTTGATAGGGTCTGAGACAGGGGAAACAAGCACACCCAAAAGTTTTGAGTACTAGATAGTTTGGTTTTTTGTGGAATAGAGTCTCAAAAGGAGAAATGTTGTTAAGAGTAGGTGTTGGTAATCTGTTTATGAGATAAATGCTTGTTTCAAAAGCTTCTAACCAGTATGTATAGGGTAGTTTAGATTGTGCAAGAAGTGTGAGTCGAGTCTCCACAAGATGCCTGTGCTTACGCTCAGCTCTACCATTCTGAGCTGATGTGTAAGGACAGGATCTGCGTAGAAGGATACCATGTTGAGCAGCTAGGGTAGCTAGAGGTCTAAACTCCCCTCCCCAATCACTCTGAATTGTTTTAATTTTTCTGTCAAACTGGTTTTCAACAAAAGCTTTAAAAACTTTGAACACTTCAATAACTTGTCCTTTTGTTTTGAGAGGGTAGATCCAGGAGTACCTAGAAAAATCATTTAGGAATAACACATAGAACCTAAAACCCTGAGTAGATAGAACAGGGGATGGACCCCAAACATCAGTGTGTATAAGATCTAGTACATTGTTAGCATGAGAGGTAGAGATAGGATAAGAAAGAGTGTGAGACTTGCCTAGCTGACAAGCCTCACAAAAGGATTTCTCATTACTTGAACCAGTTTGAAAATTACAAGACTTCAAAATACTAAGCAACACAGACTGTGATGGATGGCCAAGTTTTCTATGCCACCCATCCTTAGACACTTCAGATAGACACACACTAGGAGAACAAAGCAGACTCTTAGAAACACAGACTTGGGTATTGAAACTGACTGGATTGGTAGGTAGAGTTTGAGAAAGAGTGTCCATCTTGTACAAGCCATCTTTACATCTCCCTTTGAGCAATACTGTCCCTGTTAACCTGTCCTTCACAAGGCAAAAAGTTTTGTGAAATTCAACAAAGACATCATTACAGTTGGTGAGTTGAGAGATAGACAGTAGATTTTTGTTTATTTCGGGAATATGTAGTATAGATTTCAGTAAAAGAAGTTGTTTATGTAAGGTTGGAAGAGAGGTTGCACCTATGTGAGAGATTGGAAGTCTCTCACCACTACCAACTAGAACATGTTTAGTACCTGTGTAATCAAGTTTCTGAGTGAGCTGGTTGGTACTACCTGTGACATGGTGGCTGGCTCCACTGTCAGCATACCAGACTCCATCAGATGGTGTATCCTGTGCTGCAAGCAAAGCACTGTGATCACCTTCTGACTTAGGGTGTTCTGAAGAGGTAGAACCCATGACAGAGGGGTCATCTCTGTAGTAACACACCACAGCAGAATGACCATATCTGCTGCATATCTGACATGTTGGTTTGTTTTGAGCAAATCTTCCACCCCTGCCTCTGTAAGAGTTGCCTCTTCCTCTGTAGTTAGGATTCAATCTGCCCCTGTAGTTTCTGTTGTAGCTTTTGTTCTGCCCATAGTTCTGTCCAGAGTAGTTCCTTTGATTGACATTATTAGCTTGTTGCTTTGTGTCACTCCTTTGAGCATAATTGATGTTTGATAAGTTGACTGTGGACATTGCATTTTGCAGGTCATTGAGCTGCTCCAGCCTGCTTTCAAAGGTCAAGAGGCTTGTCTGCAGATCAAGCCAGGAGAGGCTGTCCTTGTCAGCCAGACTGACCACAATTGGTGTATAGTCACCATCAAGGCCTGCAAGCACCTGAGTGATCAGGTCATCCATGGAGGTAAGACATCCTGCCAAAATTAGGTTATCAAAGATCATTTTCATCTTATACAAATAGTCAGACATTGTTGTGGACCCTTTTCGGGTCTTTTGAAACTCTGCTTTGAAATAAGTGATTCTGGCTCTTGTCTGAGAGCCAGATAGCTTTCCAGCTGCCTCCCAAAGACCTTTAGAGGTCTCTTCTTCCATCAACTGAGCTGCTATTTCAGGGCTCATGGTGGAATACAACCAACCAAGCAGCAGTTGGTCCTTGGAGATCCAATCTTCATAGTTTGGGTTCTCTGAAATGTTGCCTTCAGTGTCAACAGAATGTTTGGGAGGACAGATCTTCTCTCCTGAGATGTATCCTCCCAACTTGTTACCTTTAATCATAGGTAACACAACAGTCCTCCAAAGGAGGTAATTACTTCTATCAAGTCTAATGTTGTTAGCATTGTTTGTTGAGTGCAGTTGAAGGTTTCTTGGAGCAGTAGCAGTCCAGTTGGGAAGGATGGAGCCCATAGAGTCTGAGGACAGCGACGAGGACTCATCGGAGTTGGCCATTCATATCAGAATGGCTCTGATACCAAGTAGAAAATAGAGAGTGAGTAAATAGGATAGAAGATTGTAATATTTTCACTAACTTTCAATGTGACCAAATGGTCTTTAAATACAAGTTTCAGCTGTAACAAACATTTGGAATATTCTTAAAGTTTGTTATGTATCTTGATGTTTGGCAACCGAGGTAGAATGAGAGTGTGTGATTGGCAACAAGGATAGCACATGGGTCCTTTTAGGGGGACTCATGTTTGGGCTTTAGGACTAGCTTAGGAGTCCAGTAAGGCAGGGTGTTGAGTCTGAAAACTTGGACTCAACACCCACAAGCCCAAGGTCATAACCCTGGGCCATAAGCCCAAGTTTATAACACTTGGGACAGAAGCCATCACGTGTGGCCGTGCGATGCTGCTTCTCCTTCATCAGAGCAGTCATCGTCGACGGCGAGCTTCACCGGAAGCTTAATCTCGACAGATACAGATAGTGATAATGATATTCACCAGAAAATTAAACATGATAGAATGAAATCGAATGATGAGGATGAGGCTATTTCTGAAGGGACGGCACCAACAGCCAACTCTTTTTGTGGAGCGGAAGCCAAAGCCGAGGAAGACGAGATGGAGATGGAGGTATCAGACGAAGCAAAACCCTTTTGTCGAGAATGCTCAAAGACGTTTTCAGACATGGACAGAGCTGTCTTTTCACGGCCCTTGTCCACCTCCTAAGTTGTTAAACTTATTCCCTTCTACACCAAGTCCTCCTACTCGCTTGTTAACCTTACTCCCTTCTACACCAACTCCTCCTACTCGTTTATCAAACTTATTCCCTTCACGAACTCCTCCTCCTCGCTTGTTAAACTTGTTCCCTCTTCTACCAACTCCTCCACCGCAAGAACCTCAAGAAGGATACGGATAAACGCTCATATGAGTCGTTGTTATGGCTACGGTGCAATCAATAATTTGAGTCAATCCAAAATATTTTCTTTCAGATGAATTGAGGACGAGTGATGATATGTAATGATATTTATTTATGTAGAAATGGATGTTGATGCTTATTATGGGTGCAAAAAGAATTTATCGAAATATCAACAATAAAGTATTATGAAAATTCACATTGAAAAATTGCGAGGCTAGCGCATGCAGTGAATACATGAGCAAAGTAGTAGGTTCAAACAGAGAATTGGAAGATAAGAGTAATTGAGAAACCCTGATACATAGCAATTTAAGAAATTAATAGAATTGAAAGATAAGATTAATTGAGAAACCGATACATAGGAATTTCAAGAAATTAATAGACGACCACCGTTGTTGCTTCAATTTATGTTTCATTTATTTTGCTTTTGTTACATAATGTATACTAATGCCAAATGAAAGATTAACACTTTCAAAAAAACTATTTTTTTGTCTATTCTCTACAACAAAGAAGACACAAACTTTGTTTAACGTAATCTAGAAGAAGCAGAAGGATTCAAATCCTACATCTCGTATCAAAGCTATAATTTCGCATACGCCATGACGTGATAATAGCTACAATAGTGTGGTGAGAGGCATTAGTAGCATGATGACATGATTTTCTGGAGGTAAATCTAGCCCGAGGGAGAATTCTCTATTGTTCCAGTAGTCACAAACTACTAAGTATGGGTTATGCATATGAAAACTCTCATGTACACTCAGGGAATTTGGAAAGTAGTGGAGTCAACGGTTCACATACAAACGGACCAACTTGCAGTCGTTGCATTCTACAAAGGGTTGAATTAAGAGACGCTATATCAAATTCTGGATAAAGACAGCGCAAAAGGAGTGTAGGATGCGTTGAAAGCGAATTGCGTTGGAATAGATCGTGTTGTTAATGTCAGAACTCAAGCGTTAAGGAGAGAACTAGACAACATGGACATGGCTGAAAATACGTTCATTGATGAGTACACCAAAATGAAACCATGATAGTCGTCAAGATTAGGTCTTTTGGAGCAAATGTTGACAATATCTATGTTGTCAAAAAATTGTTTAGATCGTTGTCTTCAAAATGCATGGTAATGGCCACGACTATTGAAAAAATCATATGCTCTTTAAAGCCTTTGAAGATAATATGAAAACGTTTGATAATACAAAAGGTATTGAAAAATTCTTGTACGCAAAGACAAATGTTCAAAACAATGATCAAGGCGAAAAAGCCAAAGAAATGGAATTGGCCGATGCAGAGGTATGGGTCGAGGCTAAATTGATTCTAGCAAATAAGGTGACCGACAAAAGAAGAAGAATTCCACCTATGACATAAAAAAGGTGAGATGTTACAATTGCAATAACTATGGTCATTTTTCTGCAAAGGATAAGGAAAAGAAAGAAGAAAATGTTCATTTAGTTCATCGAGTGGAGGATGATGATACGTTGTTGCTTGTAGCTGAGGTCTATGCTTTAAGATCAAAAAAAAATTTTGGTTATTTGGGGGCTGCTTGCAGTTTTAGGGTTGCATGTATTGCCTCGAAGTTCCCGTTCTTAAGACCGTTTCATTCCACGAATTTATCTTTCCCTGGTTATCTCGACTAACTTCGACCCTCACCTTAGCGGTCAACGCGTATAGGGAGTAATTCACCTCTAGAGTGTCGCTCTGGCGGTCTAGTATTTGGTTTATTGCTTTGGGTGGCCCTTTACTTCTCGTTCTCATTTCTCTGATATGTAACTACAATCGATGGATTGCAGAGATGGTCGTCGGGTTTTTTGCATCGACGACGCGTTCCACCTGATCTGGTAGGTTGGGTGCACCAATTGGAGCAATTTTTGGGTCGACTAAGGCCGGATGTTGACTTCCTTATGCTAGTGCTCCAACTATGTTTACATTTAGGCCTTCTTACTGGACCACGTAGAGAGGTGGACCACGAGATTACCCGTCAACCTTTTCCAAGAACAAATATTCAATTTTCCACATAAACATTTATCTCTGAAGTTTCCCGTTCAATCCCGAATTTAGTTACCACCATTGGATTCCCTTTAACGCTTACTTTGTTGTATATTGGCAACGGTTATGCCATTTGGATACCGTTGCTCATACGCGGACTCGGTAGGTTACCAAACCGCCTCGGTAGGCCTCAGTCAAGTCGCGTCGTTTCTTACGCTCGATCGGTGTTGCTTAAGAATGGTTGTGTTAAGGCTTGGGACCCACTCGGTTTTTATGCTCGGGCCCCCCTCGGTCACATGTCTTAGGTAAGCCTCAGTTATACTGCCTAACTATTACTTATTTATAGCCGATCTCAATATACGCATCGGGAATACGCAGTCATACCGTTTCCTTTGAACGTCCATATCGTTCAGTCTTTTTCTTTATGGTCTTATCTTTCCAGACAAGAGCGACCTTATCATTGACGAACTATAGTTGGAACCTTTAAGCATGACTCACTAGTGCCTGAACCTATTAAGTAAGATTGTAGGTCGAGACTTCATGGACCTATCCGAAATGAAGTCATAAAACATGACCAACTAATGTTTGAACCTTTTAAAATAAGATTTTAGGTGAGAAATGGGTTGGACCTTTAAAAAATGAAGTCTGAAAACATGACCATGAAGTGTTTGAACCTTTTAAGATTCTTGGACCGGTCACAATTGAAGAGAAAATACATAAAGCAAATGACTTATACTTACTAGATGGCTATATAGGTTCCCGGGTTTACCCTCTCAGTAATCGAATAAGGTCTTTCTGAATTTTTCCCTAGTACTCTAAACCTCTTATATTTAGTGTGCAAGAAAACCTTTCCTAAAACATTATCCTCTACTTTTAAATTCTCTTCTTCGAACTCGAGATGCGTTTCCAGTATTTATCAAAGTCCGATAATAAATGGATCTTAGATGTGCCTTTTATCCTTTTCTCTTTGATTAAGTCATGACTGTACCTTTTGCCTTTATTATTTCTAGCTTTGGAATAATTTTTCACTATAAAAGGGCTAATGTAGATTCGGTATGGGTCATGATATCTATCTTATAAACCAAAGAAAAATGTGATTCATGTGTTGCTACCTTGATATCGGGGGTCGTTTGGTAAGGCCACAACACTTCCTGAAGATAATTTGTTCATTCTCTAACAACCCCCTCTAGACTCTTTATTAAACCATCAAGGATACTTCCATTAGTGACTTATACTTCCCCATTGGCTTGAGGGTGAGAATAAGCTTAAAAATGATAGATTCCTCTAGTAGAGCAAAAATATTTTATGTTCTTGTTATCAAACTATGTGCCAAATATATGATTCTTTATCATCTAGCAAAGTCAATTTAACTTAAAATTCTACAAGCGTATACCTCATATATTTCTCTATACTTACTACAACACTTCTTCTGTGTTTAGTTCATAATTTTTTGTTATCAAAGATGTTCCAAATCGAGTATCCAATGGATACTCTATGGAGTATGCTATAATTTCCAAAGAATTATTAATGTAATTTAAGCCCTGTGAACATGCTCATACTGAGTGTTCTCAAACAAATTTGTCAATTCTTTTAAAAACATATCGCTTGATATATTTCTTATCCGATGGGAGTTACCAGTTAAACCCATGCTCCACAATCTAAGATGCTTGAGCCCTATCAGTTTGAATAACCTACGTACTTGTCTTAAAAGATATCGATATTCAGCTCCACTTATAGTTATTTAGAGTAAACTAAATTAAAATATCTTCCAACCCGCACTTTGGCTGCCATCTGAGATTCGAAATCGATATGAAACTATCCTAGTTCCACTGTCCATATTTAGTCATCTGACCCGTGATATCAAGATTTTAAAGTATATTTTTTGTGGAAACGAAGCTCAAACCATAATCGAATGTACTTAGAATTACGACTGCATCTTTTTGGGCAAAACAACTAAAGCTAATGGTAGTTTCTTTAACTTCAAGTATCTTTTGGTAGTATCCAATAAACTCTCACTTACATAAAATACTAGATGACGATAATTTTCAACTTGTTTGACCAATAATAAGCTTACTACATATTTCCATGTTACGATGTAGATGAATATGTTTTCTCCCATACTTGGTTTAGTTGAATTTTTTAGAGAAGACTCTTTTCTCTCAATAAAAGCATCTTCATACTCAAGTGTTCAATTGAAACGACTTACTTTTCTAAGAACTTGAAAAAATAGAGCGCACTTGTCTAATGACCATGATATGAATATGTTTAGAGCAGCCAACCTTCCAGTTAAGATTTGTCCTTCTTTGATGGATCTCGAAGGATCCATAACAGTTAAAGCATTCAATTATATTGGATATACTTCAATTTATTTATTTTTGCTCATTATATGTCTCGAGAACTATCTGGATTGTACGACAAAGGTAGATTTTTCTGGATTCTAATAAGGAAGGATAAAAGATTAGGGAGATAATTGCAAAAACAAACTTTAATTTATGAAAAATTGTAAGATATGTATTAGAAAAGGATTAGTTGGGAACAAATAATAAAATTAAGGATTAATTATGCAATTATTAGGTTGTTAGACGTGTGGGACCTACTGTAGTAATATTAAAGGACCACCGATTCTAGAAAAAGGGTGATTAATATTCAAATATATTTTCTCTTTCTAAAAGTGTAGAGCTTTTCTCTCTAAAAGCTAGTAACTAACAAATCGTTGATACAAAATACATCCTCACAACTTTGTTTGACTCCGAACAATCCTCCACAATATCTTACATAATCATTGGCGCTGTCTGTGGGAAAACGATTCGGTACCTGAATTTATTTTCCAAAATCAGAGTTTATTTCACAAAGTTGTCGAAGCTTGTTTGCTTCCTTAGTATAAAGACTCAAACCAAATGCTAGTTTTTAAATTCAAAGCCTTTTGATGAATTATGAGTATGCTTGACAAAAATATCTTGATTCCGCGACATGCAATTAAGATCCAATACCAAAATTATGCATTTTCTTGTTAGGAAATTGAATTTTCTAACTATATTGAAGAATTCTATAAATTTGATTAGAAACAATATAACAACATTAATTTCAATAAGAAATGAATGTGATGAGCTAAGATTATAATCTTATGTAACGTATTCCAACACCTTCAAGAAGAGTTATTGCACTCAATCGAAGTAGAGCTTGGGATCTGGTGAAATTCATGTTCATTTTACACTAAAGAGTCCATTTAGCTAGCAAGTGGACAACTTTATTTTGTTTAGCGATGATAGAATAAATTAACATTGATGGATATACGAGAAGTCTAATGCATTTTAGGATAGGCTCCAAATGCAAGGTGATTAAGAGTTTCTAGATTATCATAAAATTGGCACTTGGAAACTAAAGGAATGTGCATTCTATGAATAATAGAGTTAATAGATAACATGCTATTGAGGGTTCTCTACAATATAAAGGAGTACTTTATGGGAGTAGTGCAGTTTTATATTTTGTCAAATAAATTTGATTTGTTGTACTTAACTCTGATATTGTTCAAGGTGGCCTTCATATTGATTTTTCCATATTTTGATAACTTCCAATGTAAAGTGTCATCAATCTGAACATTAATAGATTATTTAACAATTAGATTAATATTGGAAGAAGTAAGAATTGCCCACAACTTGTTTACATCTGTTATAAGAGTTGTCATCCAATTAATAAGAGGAGGATGTCCAAACCAGTTTTCCAACCAGAAATCCATATTTCATCTACCCAATTTCCAGTTAATATTGTCTTTTCCTCATTAATCTTGTTTCTGATCTTGTCCACCAAAGAAACATAATTTCTACCTTTGTTATTTGAATTAAGAGTGTTGCCAATTTAAAAAGTAGGAAGATTACTAGTACTAAAGTTAGTTTGATTGGCTAATGCAGCGTTTCTTTCATAAGGTAAGCTATTAAAGGTGATTATCTTAGTTTTGTATATATTGATAGATTGACCTGCAATGTGTTGATGTTTCTACAAAAAAACGTTCGAATTACATTCATTATAGAACTCAGACCATTAGCGAAAATTAGTAAATCGTTTGCGCACGCAGGACAAAGAATGGTGATAGTACTTTATGGAATAAGTATTTCATAGACTTGTTAATTTAAAAAAGATTCCTAAGACTCTTGTTTAATACCTCTTCAACAATGATAAATAGACTAGGGAATAGATGTCCCTTTGTCTAATACCTGTCTTAGTATTGAAGAAACCTACAACATTACCATTTATAACGATTGAAACCTAAATTGATCTTATTAATCTACAAATTTTGCTGACAAATCTAGAATTGAAACCAAAAACGCGGAGTACTTTGATGATGAAACTATTAGATAATTTATCGAAGGATTTAGTCGTGTCAACTTTGATCATGATGTTGCCTACTTCTTTCCTTAATTGTGGTCGGTCTTAGTGTTCATATCCCCATCCTTAATTTCTTTTGAGTAGCATTTTGGTATTAATCATATTCTTCAACTGTAAGAGGCTTGAGATATTCAGCATTAACCTTACCCAGGCTGATTCTGTCATCCATGTTGTTAGAGTTCTGATATTTGGCTTCCAATTTTTTTATCAGTTTTCTCAATTTCAACCACCTTGTCAAGAATATTACCAAAATAATTTATATTCCAATTTTTTAGAGCAGCCTTATGTCTCTTAGAAAACAAACATAGGAAATCCTTCCATTTTCTGATTCCAATTTGTGTATACAAAGTTTTGAAAGTCATTTTCTAGAGTCCACATATTAAGAAAATTGAATAATATTTACTTCTGTCCTTTGATATAGTGCTACATGGAGGAGTATGATCCGAGCAAGTCCTGGCCATATAGACTACTTCAATTTCATAGAAATAATCAGAACAAGCTTGATTAAAAAAGACACGATCCAAGCGCTTCCATTTAGACTTGTACCAAGTAAATTTTGTCCTAACATATCCTGCATCCTCGAGAAAACAGTCTCTTATGGTAGCATTAAAATCATCAATACTATTTCGACAATAAGTAGTACAACTCAACTGGTAGGAAGATACAACATTAACATTACCCAATACCATTCATTAATGTGATAGATATGGTTCTAAAGAAATTCCAGAACTAAATTCTATTAGCCCTCTGCATTTAGTGTAAGCGTATACAATATTAGTAAACGAAAATACTATTATAAAAATTAATTTTACCTCCAACTTTATTGACAACGTATCAATGTAATGCGTTGATCATATCTTTACGGTTTTTTATTACGAAATCTTTCTGCTGATCATCTCTTTACGGTTTTTTATTACGAAATCTTGATCATCTCTTTATCCTGCATATGTGTACAACAACATATCGCCACCATTTGGGGCTGGACTAGCTGCACCATTATGTGTACATCAATATATCGCCACCTTTTGGGGCTGGACTAGCTGCACCATTTCTTCAGGAGCGTAGACATGCAAATATTTCGCTTTCAGCTGTAAAGGACAGTTTCAACTCGGCCTTCGCAATCTATGTTCCGACCATGAACTTTTGACTTACCAAAATCGATTGTCAAAATTCATAGCTGATTTGTCTATCCAACAAGTTAGCATTACTGAGTAGGCTGGTGAAAGCAAAACTGTGGTCTGTGAAAAAAAGACTGAATATAAAGACTAAGGAGGTAAACTATAACACCTTACTTCAATAAAATAGACTTCGTGATTTTTCGGCATAACTAGAAAGAGAAAGGTGCTAGCAGAGCGGCAACCAAGACAAGAGCAATTTTGTTCCCTACTTGCAATAAAATATGGTGAGTACTACTACTTCTAGAGCCACCGATGCTGCTCAGGACTAATTAGTACACCAATATTTTGGATCGATTACATCTGCTACAAATTATCATCTAAACAAAATATTGTTTATAATATTTATTTGCAATCACCAAATCCGAGAACAAAGTTCTGACAATGAAGTGTAACCTAACATGGAAAATTTGAATACTAGAAGAGTAAAAAATATGGGTTTTTTTCCTGCCAATTGATTAAATTAATTTTCCGGCCAATTAATAATGAAAGGGCGTGCCGTTCTGTTCGTCATTATTTTTGACGGAGAAAAGACGTAACCCTAACTTTAACCCTAACCCTAACCCTAGAAGAAGAACAACACACCATTTTTTATGAAGAAGAGACGTAACCCTCTAACCCTAGAAGAAGAAAACACACACTATTTTTGATAAAGAAGAGACGTAACCCTAACTCTAGCCCTAGAAGAAGAGAAAATACCATTTCCATGAAGACGCGACCTAACACTAACCCTAGAAGATGGATAGCGGAATAATTATCCAGTTCAGTGAACCAAACACACGACACAGCTATTTAATCCCCATCAGTGCCATCTTGTTCCATCTTCAAATCCCATCACCGCACTACAACAAACAAAAACGACATATCTCTTATCATTTTCATATCATTCAGTAAGTGGCAGAATGTCTTTCTCCTCTTCAATCGAGTTTCTCTCTACTTACTCCTCATACTACATTTACACGTCCTCGGATTTGTTATCGACTGCCAACAACATGGTTCGGGTATATGATACAGATAGTGATAATGATATTCACCAGAAAATTAAACATGATAGAATGAAATCGAATGATGAGGATGAGGCTATTTCTGAAGGGACGGCACCAACAGCCAACTCTTTTTGTGGAGCGTAAGCCAAAGCCGAGGAAGACGAGATGGAGATGGAGGTATCAGACGAAGCAAAACCCTTTTGTCGAGAATGCTCAAAGATTTTCCAGACATGGACAGAGCTGTCTTTTCACGGCCCTTGTCCACCTCCTAAGTTGTTAAAGTTATTCCCTTCTACACCAAGTCCTCCTACTCGCTTGTTAAACTTACTCCCTTCTACACCAACTCCTCCTACTCGCTTGTTAAACTTACTCCCTTCTACACCAACTCCTCCTCCTCGTTTATCAAACTTATTCCCTTCACGAACTCCTCCTCCTCGCTTGTTAAACTTGTTCCCTCTTCTACCAACTCCTCCACCGCAAGAACCTCAAGAAGGATTCGGAGAAACGCTCATATGAGTCGTTGTTATGGCTACGGTGCAATCAATAATACGAGTCAATCCAAAATATTTTCTGTCAGATGAATTGAGGACCAGTGATGATATGTAATGATATTTATTTATGTAGAAATGGATCCAATGATCAAAATGTTGATGCTTATTATGGGTGCAAAAAGAATTTATCGAAATATCAACAATAAAGTATTATGAAAATTCACATTGAAAAATTGTGAGGTTAGCGCATGCAGTGAATACATGAGCAAAGTAGTAGGTTCAAACAGAGAATTTAAAGATAAGAGTAATTGAGAAACCCTGATACATAGCAATTTAAGAAATTAATAGAATTGAAAGACAAGATTAATTGAGAAACCGATACATAGCAATTTCAAGAAATTAATAGAATTGAAAGATAAGATTAATTGAGAAACCGATACATAGCAATTTCAAGAAATTAATAGACGACCACCGTTGTTGCTTCAATTTATGTTTCATTTATTTTGCTTTTGATACATAATGTATACTAATGCCAAATGAAAGATTAACACTTTCAAAAACACTATTTTTTTTGTCTATTCTCTACAACAAACAAGACACAAACTTTGTTTAACGTAATCTAGAGGAAGCAGAAGGATTCAAATCCTACATCTGGTATTTTTGCTATATGATTTCGCATACGCCATGACGTGATGATAGCTACAATAGTGTGGTGAGAGGCATTAGTAGCATGATGACATGATTTTCTGGAGGTAAATCTAGCCCGAGGGAGAATTCTCTATCCTTCCAGTAGTCACAAACTACCAAGTATGGGTTATGCATATGAAAACTCTCATGTACACTCAGGGAATTTGGAAAGTAGTGGAGTCAACGGTTCACATACAAACGGACCAACTTGCAGTCGTTGCATTCTACAAAGGGTTGAATTAAGAGACGCTATATCAAATTCTGGATAAAGACAGCGCAAAAGGAGTGTAGGATGCGTTGAAAGCGAATTGCGTTGGAGTAGATCGTGTTGTTAATGTCAGAACTCAAGCGTTAAGGAGAGAACTAGACAACATGGACATGGCTGAAAATACGTTCATTGATGAGTACACCAAAATGAAACCATGATAGTCGTCAAGATAAGGTCTCTTGGAGCAAATATTGACAATATCTATGTTGTCAAAAAATTGTTTAGATCGTTGTCATCAAAATGCATAGTAGTGGCCACGACTATTGAAAAAATCATATGCTCTTTAAAGCCTTTGAAGATAAGATGAAAATGTTTGATAATACAAAAGGTATTGAAAAATTCTTGTACGCAAAGACAAATGTTCAAAACAATGATCAAGGCGAAAAAGCCAAAGAAATGGAATTGGCCGATGCAGAGGTATGGGTCGAGGCTAAATTAATTCTAGCAAATAAGGTGACCGACAAAAGAAGAAGAATTCCACCTATGACATAAAAAAGGTGAGATGTTACAATTGCAATAACTATGGTCATTTTTCTGCAAAGGAAAAGGAAAAGAGAGAAGAAAATGTTCATTTAGTTCAGCGAGTGGAGGATGATGATACGTTACTTGTAGCTGAGGTCTATGCTTTAAGACCAAGAGAAAAATTTGGTTATTTGGGGGCTGCTTGCAGTTTTAGGGTTGCATGTATTGCCTCGCAGTTCCCGTTCTTAAGACCGTTTCATTCCACTAATTTATCTTTCCCTGGTTATCTCGACTAACTTCGACCCTCACCTTAGCAGTCAACGCGTATAGGGAGTAATTCACCTCTAGAGTGTCGCTCTGGCGGTCTAGTATTTGGGGGAGGACTTTGGGTGGCCCTTTACTTCTCGTTCTCATTTCTTTGATATGTAACTACAATCGATGGATTGCAGAGATGGTCGTCGGGTTTTTTGCATCGACGACGCGCTCCACCTGATCTGGTAGGTTGGGTGCACCAATTGGAGCAATTTTTCGGTCGACTTAGGCCGGATGTTGACTTCCTTATGCGAGTGCTCCAACTATGTTTACATTTAGGCCTTCTTATTGGACCACGTAGAGAGGTGGACCACGAGATTACCCGTCAACCTTTTCCAAGAACAAATATTCAATTTTCCACATAAAAGTTTATCTCTGAAGTTTCCCGTTCAATCCCGAATTTAGTTACCACCATTGGCTTCCCTTTAAGGCTTACTTTGTTGTATATTGGCAACGGTTATGCCATTTGGATACCGTTGCTCATACGCGGACTCGGTAGGTTACAAAACCGCCTCGGTAGGCCTCAGTCAAGTCGCGTCGTTTCTTACGCTCGATCGGTGTTGCTTAAGAATGATTGTGTTAAGGCTTGGGACCCACTCGGTTTTTATGCTCGGGCCCCCCTCGGTCACATGTCTTAGGTAAGCCTCGGTTATACTGCCTACCTATTACTTATTTATAGGCGATCTCAATATAACGCCGGGTCGCATCGGGAATACGCAGTCATACCGTTTCCTTTGAACGTCCATATCATTCGGTCTTTTTCTTTATGGTCTTATCTTTCCAGACAAGAGCGACCTCATTATTGACGAACTACAGTTGGAACCTTTAAGCATGACCCACTAGTGCCTGAACCTATTAAGTAAGATTGTAGGTCGAGACTTCATGGACCTATCCGAAATGAAGTCATAAAAGATGACCAACTAATGTTTGAACCTTTTAAAATAAGATTTTAGGTGAGAAATGGGTTGGACCTTTAAAAAATGAAGTCTGAAAACATGACCATGAAGTGTTTGAACCTTTTAAGATTCTTGGACCGGTCACAATTGAAGAGAAAATACATAAAGCAAATGACTTATACTTACTAGATGGCTATATAGGTTCCCGGGTTTGCCCTCTCAGTAATCGAATAAGGTCTTTCTGAATTTTTCCCTAGTATTCTAAACCTCTTATATTTAGTGTGCAAGAAAACCTTTCTTAAAACATTATCCTCTACTTTTAAATTCTCTTCTTCGAACTCGAGATGCGTTTCCAGTATTTATCAAAGTCCGATAATAAATGGATCTTAGATGTGCCTTTTGTCCTTTTCTCTTTGATTAAGTCACGACTGTACCTTTTGCCTTTATTATTTCTAGCTTTGGAATATTTTTTCACTATAAAAGTGCTAATGTAGATTCGGTATGGGTCATCATATCTATCTTATAAACCAAAGAAAAATGTGATTCATGTGTTGCTACCTTGATATCGGGGGTCGTTTGGTAAGCCCACAACACTTCCTGAAGATAATTTGTTCATTCTCTAACAACCCCCCCTCTAGATTCTTTGTTAAACCATCAAGGATACTTCCATTAGTGACTTATACTTCCCCATTGGCTTGAGGGTGAGAATGAGCTTAAAAAATGATAGATTCCTCTAGTAGAGCAAAACGATTTTATGTTCTTGTTATCAAACTATGTGCCAAATATATGATTCTTTATCATCTAGCAAAGTCAATTTAACTTAAAATTCTACAAGCTTATACCTCATATATTTCTCTATACTTACTACAACACTTCTTCTGTGTTTAGTTCATAATTTTTTGTTATCAAAGATGTTCCAAATCGAGTATCCAATGGATACTCTATGGCGAATGCTATAATTTCCAAAGAATTATTAATGTAATTTAAGCCCTGTGAACATGCTCATACTGAGTGTTCCCAAACAAATTTGTCAATTCTTTTAAAAACATATCGCTTGATATATTTCTTATCCGATGGGAGTTACCAGTTAAACCCATGCTCCACAATCTAAGATGCTTGAGCCCTATCAGTTTGAATAACCTACGTACTTGTCTTAAAAGATATCAATATTCAGCTCCACTTATAATTATTTAGAGTAAACTAAATTAAAATATCTTCCAACCCGCACTTTGGCTGCCATCTGAGATTCGAAATCGATATGAAACTATCTTAGTTCCACTGTCCATATTTAGTCATCTGACCCGTGATATCAAGATTTTAAAGTATATTTTTTGTGGAAACGAAGCTCAAACCATAATCGAATGTACTTAGAATTACGACTGCATCTTTTTGGGCAAAACAACTAAAGCTAATGGTAGTTTCTTTAACTTCAAGTATCTTTTTTCAGTATCCAATAAACTCTCACTTACATAAGATACTAGATGACGATAATTTTCAACTTCTTTGACCAATAATAAGCTTACTACATATTTCCATGTTACGATGTAGATGAATATGTTTTCTCCCATACTTGGTTTAGTTGAATTTTTTGGAGAAGACTCTTTTCTCTCAATAAAAGCATCTTCATACTCAAGTGTTCAATTGAAACGACTTACTTTTCTAAGAACTTGAAAAAATAGAGCGCACTTGTCTAATGACCATGATATGAATATGTTTAGAGCAGCCAACCTTCCAGTTAAGATTTGTCCTTCTTTGATGGATCTCGAAGGATCCATAACAGTTAAAGCATTCAATTATATTGGATATACTTCAATTTATTTATTTTTGCTCATTATATGTCTTGAGAACTATCTCGATTGTACGACAAAGGTAGATTTTTCTGGATTCTAATAAGGAAGGATAAAAGATTAGGGAGATAATTGCAAAAACAAACTTTAATTTATGAAAAATTGTAAGATATGTATTAGAAAAGGACTAGTTGGGAACAAATAATAAAATTAAGGATTAATTATACAATTATTAGGTTGTTAGACGTGTGGGACCTACTGTAGTAATATTAAAGGACCACTGATTCTAGAAAGAGGGTGATTAATATTCAAATATATTTTCTTTTTCTAAAAGTGTAGAGCTTTTCTCTCTAAAAACTAGTAACTAACAAAACGTTGATACAAAATACATCCTCACAACTTTGTTTGACTCCGAACAATCCTCCACAGTATGTTACATAATCATTGGCGCTGTCTGTGGGAAAACGATTTGGTACCTGAATTTATTTTCCAAAATCAGAGTTTATTTGACAAAGTTGTCGAAGCTTGTTTGCTTCCTTAGTATAGAGACTCAAACCAAATGCTAGTTTTTAAATTCAAAGCCTTTTGATGAATTATGAGTATGCTTGACAGAAATATCTTGATTCCGCCACATGCAATTAAGATCCAATAGCAAAATTATGCATTTTCTTGTTAGGAAATTGAATCTTCTAACTATATTGAAGAATTCTATAAATTTGATTAGAAACAATATAACAGTATTAATTTCAATAAGAAATGAATGTGATGAGCTAAGATTATAAAACTTATGTAACCCATTCCAACACCTTCAAGAAGAGTTATTGCACTCAATCGAAGTAGAGCTTGGGATCTGGTGAAATTCATGTTCATTTTACACTAAAGAGTCCATTTAGCTAGCAACTTGACAACTTGATTTTGTTTAGTAATGATAGAATAAATTAGCATTGATGGATATACGAGAAGTCTAATGCATTTTAGGATAGGCTCCAAATGCAAGGTGATTAAGAGTTTCTAGATTATCATAAAATTGGCACTTGGAAACTAAAGGAATGTGCATTCTATGAATAATAGAGTTAATAGATAACATGCTATTGAGGGTTCTCTACAATATAAAGGAGTACTTTGTGGGAGTAGTGCAGTTTTATATTTTGTCAAATAAATTTGATTTGTTGTACTTAACTCTGATATTGTTCGAGGTGGCCTTCATATTGATTTTTCCATATTTAGATAACTTCCAATGTAAAGTGTCATCAATCTGAACATTAATAGATTATTTAACAATTAGATTAATATTGGAAGAAGTAAGAATTGCCCACAACTTGTTTACATCTGTTATAAGAGTTGTCATCCAATTTAATAAGAGGAGGATGTCCAAACCAGTTTTCCAACCAGAAATCCATATTTCCTCTACCCAATTTCCAGTTAATATTGTCTTTTCCTCATTAATCTTGTTTCTGATCTTGTCCACCAAAGAAACATAATTTCTAGCTTTGTTATTTGAATTAAGAGTGTTGCCAATTTAAAAATTAGGAAGATTACTAGTACTAAAGTTAGTTTGATTGGCTAATGCAGCGTTTCTTTCATAAGGTAAGCTATTAAAGGTGATTATCTTAGTTTTGTATATATTGATAGATTGACCTGCAATGTGTTGATGTTTATACAAAAAAAACGTTCGAATTACATTCATTATAGAACTCAGACCATTAGCGAAAATTAGTAAATCGTTTGCGCACGCAGGACAAAGAATGGTGATAGTACTTTATGGGATAAGTATTTCATAGACTTGTTAATTTAAACTAACCCTAACTTTAACCCTAACCCTAACCCTAGAAGAAGAACAACACACCATTTTTTATGAAGAAGAGACGTAACCCTCTAACCCTAGAAAAAGAAAACACACATTATTTTAGATAAAGAAGAGACGTAACCCTAACTCTAGCCCTAGAAGAAGAGAAAATACCATTTCCATGAAGACGCGACCTAACACTAACCCTAGAAGATGGATAGCGGAATAATTATCCAGTTCAGTGAACCAAACACACGACACAGCTATTTAATCCCCATCAGTGCCATCTTGTTCCATCTTCAAATCCCATCACCGCACTACAACAAACAAAAACGACATATCTCTTATCATTTTCATATCATTCAGTAAGTGGCAGAATGTGTTGGCGGAAAATATAAAACAACACTCTCTTTAAAACAAACAAACAACTTTGATATTGATAGAAAAGGAGAAATATTACAAAACACTCTTAAACCTCACACAAGAAGAGAAAATAATTTTCTAACACTCAAGAGAGCATTCTTGTCTCTCTTTTCTCTCACTCTAATTTTCTCTCTAACTTTGATTCTTGGTGTGTTTGTGTGATGCTCTAGATGCTGGGAGAGCTCCACTATTTATAGAACCATAGTGGAGACAAGAATCCACCATCTAAGATCTTATGGATAGTTAAACACTCAACCTCAAGTCTACACTCAAGGTAAAAGTATTTCTTACACTCAACATCAAAGTGTGTCTTGCACTCAACCTAAACTTCTAAATATTAATTTAAATGTTTCTAGAATATTATTTCTAGATGGGCCTTATTAAGTAGGTTGGACCCTTTGAGTGGGTTGGGCCCTTTAAGTGGATCAAGTTTATGATCCAACACTCCCCCTTAAACTTGATCCCGTGACCCCTAGTAGTTTCCTTAATCGTTTGAAGTCTTCGCTTTTCAGTGGCTTGGTGAAAATATCAGCAGCTTGATCTTGTGTCTTCACATATTCAACTTGCACATCCTTTCTTGAAATACACTCCCTTATGTAGTGGTAGCGGACATCTATATGCTTGCTTCGATCATGGAATACTGGATTCTTGGCTAAGGCGATTGCTGACTTATTATCGACATAGACCTTAGTTGGCTCATGTTGTGTTAGGTCTATCTCCTTCAATAGATTTCTGAGCCAAATTGCATGACTAACACAGGTAGTGGCAGCAACATATTCTGCCTCACAAGTGGATAACGTGACTATCGGTTGTTTCTTTGACATCCATGTGAAAGCAATGTTTCCCATGAAGAATACAAATCCAGTAGTACTCCTTCGATTGTCTATGTCTCCACCCCAATCACTATCGCTATACCCAACAAGTTTGTAATCATTAGAAATGGAATAGAGTAATCCAAAGTCGATTGTACCCTTCAGGTAACGAAGGATTCTCTTTGCAGCTTTGAAATGAGTTGTTGTTGGATATTCCATGTCGCGGCTAACCAATCCAACTGCGTGAAGAATATCCGGTCTTGTGCAAGTTAGATAGCGTAGACTTCCTACCAAACTTTTGAATAATGTCAGATCTACACTTTCGTCTTCTTCATGCTTGGACATTTTGACTCCAAACTCCATAGGTGTGCTTATCGAGCTACAATTCTCCATCTTAAACTTCTTGAGGATATCTTTTGCATAGCTTTCTTGTGAGATGAAAATTCCATCTTTTTGCTGCTTAACTTCAATGCCAAGATAGTACGCCATGAGCCCCAAGTCTGTCATCTCGAATTCCTTCGTCATTACTTCCTTGAATTTATTGAACATACTTGGGCCGCTTCCTGTGAAGATCAAATCGTCCACGTAGAGACACATGATCAAAATATCTCCATCTTTGATCTTGGTGTATAGAGCGTGCTCGTACGGACATTTGTTGAATCCGTTCTCTTGGAAATACTTGTCGATTCTACTGTTCCAGGCCCTTGGTGCTTGTTTTAGGCCGTAAAGAGCCTTCTTTAGCTTCAACACCTTATCTTCGTGGCCTTTGATCTCATAGCCTAATGGTTATTGAATGTAGACTTTTTCTTCAAGGACGCCATTTAGAAATGCTGACTTTACATCCATTTGTTGTATCTTCCACTTGTTTTGAGCTGCCAAAGAAATTATTAGTCTAATAGTTTCCAATCGGGCAATGGGGGCGAATACCTCATCATAGTCAATTCCCGCCTTTTGACTATAGCCTTTTGCAACAAGCCTCGCTTTTTGTTTTTCAGTCTCCCCCTTAGCATTTCTCTTGGTTTTGTATAACCATCTGACGCCTATTGTCTTGCACCCTTTGGGAAGTGAGGTGAGTTCCCATGTGTCATTCTTCTCGATGGCTATAATTTCTTCATCCATCGCGTCTCTCCACTGTTTCTCTTGTGCAGCTTCTTGAAATGTTACTGGCTCACAATCAGCAAAGAGACAAAACAGTGTAATGTTATCCATTGGTTTGGTTACCTCATAAAGATCACTAAGGCTTCTTGTACGTTCCACTGCTCTCTCATTTTGACTACCATTTGACGATGATGAAGGTGGAGAGTCTCCATGAGTAGTTGCTGTTGGTGAGGCATGTTGGGTAGCAACATCTTCTGATTGCTCATTTGGTGTCTTCTCATCTTCTTCAATTTGGGGGAAAAATGTGAACTCATTTGTATGAGACCCAAAATCCCATTCGCCTTCTTCATCAACTATCACGTCTCGGCTTATCACAACCTTCTTGTTGTTTGGGTTGTATAACTTGTAGCCTTTGGAGCTTGAGTCGTAACCGATGAAGATAAAACTTTTGCTTTTATCATCGAGTTTGGTTCGTTGTTCGTCTGGTACATGGACATGAGCTACGCTTCCAAATACTCTCAAGTGGGAAATTCCGGGCTTTCTTCCACTCCACGCTTCTTGTGGTGTCTTTCCCCAAACACTTCTTGTTGGAGATCGGTTGGACAAGTACACCGCACATGCCACTGCTTCCGCCCAAAAATCCTTAGGCAGTTTCTTGCTTTTGAGCATGCTTCACGCCATATCAAGGATTGTTCTGTTCTTCCTTTCTGCCATACCGTTTTGTTGAGGTGATCTAGGAACTGTCAAGCGACGACGAATTCCATGTGCTTCACAAAACTCCAGAAATTTATTGGATGTGAACTCCCCTCCTCGGTCAGATCTCATGGCTTTGATCTTATTTCCGCTTTCTTTTTCCACAACTGCTTTGAACTTCTTAAATATTCCAAAACTTCGGATTTCTGTTTCAAGAAATATACCCAAGTTTTTCTTGAAAAATCATCAATGAAGAGAAGGAAGTAGTTACTTTTACCTAGAGAGCTCGGCTTGATTGGACCACACACATCGGTATGAATAAGCTCGAGAGGTTTATTGGCTCTTGACTCTGACTCATTTGGAAAGCTTTTTCTGAATTGCTTTCCAAGTAAACATCCTTCGCATAACTGGTCAGGATGATTGATACACGGTAACCCTCTCACCAGTTCCTTCTTTGACAATAACTCTAAACTTGAAAAGTTTAGATGCCCAAATCGAACATGCCATAGCCACGACGAATCTTTGTAACACGCCTTAAGACACTTTGCAACATCATTTTGAATATTCAAAGGAAACATTCTATTCTTTGACATTTGGACTTTAGCAATTAAGTCTCCTTTGTCGTCTCTTAGAAAAAGACTATAATTTTTCATATGAATATCATAGCCCTTTTCTAGTAGTTGTCCCAAGCTTAAGATGTTGTTTTTCATGCTAGGTACGTAATAGACATTTGAGATTATTTGGTGACTACCATCTTTTGCACGAATAAGAATGTTACCTTTTCCTTTCACCGATATTTTGCTATCATCTCCAAAAGAGACATTTCCACTCACTGCTTCATTGATCTCTACGAACATGCTTCTTTTCCCACACATATGGTTGCTTGCACCGCTGTCAAGATACCACGTGTTCTCTTGACCTTCATTAGTGCTTTTGTATGTTAGTAATAACATATCTTTTTCCTCCGTCTTCTCCTCGGCATAGTTGGCCCTCTCCTCAACTCTATTGTTGGGGCCTCTACATTCGGAAGCATAATGTCCAAACCTTTGACATTTATAGCATTTGATTTGAGATTTATCATACCTCGAGTTCGTATTTCTTCTTCCACGACCTCGTGTTGAGCTTTCTTGTTTCTCGTAGTTGTAGTTGGAATTATTGTTGTTGTAATTCCAGCCACGTCCACTGTCATGATAACCACCTCGTCTGCGGCATCTGCCTCTGCCTCGGCTACGTTGGTTTCTATCATCTCCTTGATTTGCATGCATGTCCTTCAATTCTACTTTGAGGAGTTGCTCGGTGATCTCTTGCTTCTTCTTGTGCTTTTCTTCATAGGCTTGTAATGATCCTTGGAGTTCTTCGATCATCATTTTCTCCAAGTCTTTAGTTTCTTCAATCGTCACGACGATGTGCTCAAATTTGGGATCCAACGAGCGGAGTATTTTTTCGATTACTCTCACATCTTCTAACTTCTCACCATTTCTTTTTAATTGATTAGAAACGGTTGCTACTCTTGAAAAATATTCCGAAATAGATTCGGACGCTTTCATATGTAAAGATTCAAATTCACCTCTTAATGTTTGGAGACGTACCTTTTTCACCTTTTCGACTCCTTTGTAAGAGATTTGCAATTTCTCCCACGCTTGCTTGGCGGAAGATGCGCTTGAAATTTTTTCGAAGTCATCATCATCTAATGCTTGATAGATGAGGAAGAGAGCTTTTTTGTCTCTCTTTCTTGAATCCTTCAAATTTGTTTTCTCCTCTTGAGAAAGGCTTGCTTCATCTTCGGGTTCGTCAAAACCTTTTTCGACGGCAACCCACACATCATGTGCTCCAAGGAGAGCTTTCATCTTGATACTCCAATTGTCGTAGTTGTTGTTGTTGAGTGCTGGAACTTGGAAGGATGATACACCATTTACCATATTTTTAAATATGTTGAATATTTAAAAACAAAATTTCCAATATGTTGAAAATTTAAAAACAAAATTTTGGAAAGAGCTTGTGGCTCTGATACCACTTTGTTGGCGGAAAATATAAAACAACACTCTCTTTAAAACAAACAAACAACTTTGATATTGATAGAAAAGGAGAAATATTACAAAACACTCTTAAACCTCACACAAGAAGAGAAAATAATTTTCTAACACTCAAGAGAGCATTCTTGTCTCTCTTTTCTCTCACTCTAATTTTCTCTCTAACTTTGATTCTTGGTGTGTTTGTGTGATGCTCTAGATGGTGGGAGAGCTCCACTATTTATAGAACCATAGTGGAGACAAGAATCCACCATCTAAGATCTTATGGATAGTTAAACACTCAACCTCAAGTCTACACTCAAGGTAAAAGTATTTCTTACACTCAACATCAAAGTGTGTCTTGCACTCAACCTAAACTTCTAAATATTAATTTAAATGTTTCTAGAATATTATTTCTAGATGGGCCTTATTAAGTAGGTTGGACCCTTTGAGTGGGTTGGGCCCTTTAAGTGGATCAAGTTTATGATCCAACAGAATGTCTTTCTCCTCTTCAATCGAGCTTCTCTCTACTTACTCCTCATACAACATTTACACGTCCTCGGATTTGTTATCGACTGCCAACAACATGGTTCGGGTATATGATACAGATAGTGATAATGATATTCACCAGAAAATTAAACATGATAGAATGAAATCGAATGATGAGGATGAGGCTATTTCTGAAGGGACGGCACCAACAGCCAACTCTTTTTGTGGAGCGGAAGCCAAAGCCGAGGAAGACGAGATGGAGATGGAGGTATCAGACGAAGCAAAACCCTTTTGTCGAGAATGCTCAAAGATTTTCCAGACATGGACAGAGCTGTCTTTTCACGGCCCTTGTCCACCTCCTAAGTTGTTAAACTTATTCCCTTCTACACCAAGTCCTCCTACTCGCTTGTTAAACTTACTCCCTTCTACACCAACTCCTCCTCCTCGTTTATCAAACTTATTCCCTTCACGAACTCCTCCTCCTCGCTTGTTAAACTTGTTCCCTCTTCTACCAACTCCTCCACCGCAAGAACCTCAAGAAGGATTCGGAGAAAGGCTCGTATGAGTCGTTGTTATGGCTACGGTGCAATCAATAATACGAGTCAATCCAAAATATTTTCTGTCAGATGAATTGAGGACGAGTGATGATATGTAATGATATTTATTTATGTAGAAATGGATCAAATGATCAAAATGTTGATGCTTATTATGGGTGCAAAAAGAATTTATCGAAATATCAACAATTAAGTATTATGAAAATTCACATTGAAAAATTGTGAGGTTAGCGCATGCAGTGAATACATGAGCAAAGTAGTAGGTTCAAACAGAGAATTGAAAGATAAGAGTAATTGAGAAACCCTAATACATAGCAATTTAAGAAATTAATAGAATTGAAAGATAAGATTAATTGAGAAACCGATACATAGCAATTTCAAGAAATTAATAGACGACCACCGTTGTTGCTTCAATTTATGTTTCATTTATTTTGCTTTTGATACATAATGTATACTAATGCCAAATGAAAGATTAACACTTTCAAAAAAACTATTTTTTTGTCTATTCTCTACAACAAACAAGACACAAACTTTGTTTAACGTAATCTAGAGGAAGCAGAAGGATTCAAATCCTACATCTGGTATTTTCACTATATGATTTCGCATACGCTGGTGAGAATAGAATTTGACCAGAGATTTTTAGATGGTGAATATAATCTTTCTCCTCTAATTATTTCATAGGTGTAATCAGTCTCCTCGACCTCTTTAAATAGGCCCAATGAGTTAGTTACAAATTCGGTTACATAAAAGACTTATTTACATTTCAGTCCCTATTCTTCTTATAAAGCTTTAATCTTATTCTTTATTAATAGAACTTATCATTCAAGTCCTTACTAATTACATTTAAGTCCCTTATGAATCTATTTCCTTATCAGTAGCCCCCTTAGTTCTTATAAAGATAATTTTATGAGAACTATTCGGTCTTCGGACATTACTCCAAGTGAATAAAGCTTCTTTCCTCTAGCCCCTTTGTCATGACTCAGCCCAGTGACTTGCAACTTCACTTCGAATGTAAGAATGAGTGCAAATAAGCTCCCCACTCACTTCGAATTTACCAACTAGAACTACAACTCTACTTCGACCTCGAATCTTCTGTCTTTAACATTTTTCAACTAACATACCCCTACTTGAAAAATTGATTAGACCCTTCATGATAGGTCTATGACATGACAAGTTTTTATCCACGTTTTATATTCCACCCAATAAGAACAGTTTACTAGTTTTGCCCCTTCAAATTCTCAACGTCATCTTTTCCCAAGTATAAATACTTAGCTCCATCTTACTAAGAACTTTTTAGAAAAATCATCGTTCCTAAGCTATCTTCATCTGGTTCTTCTTCAACCTTCAACCTCATTAGCTACCTTCCCCAGAAACATCAACTTCTTCAGTCACAAAAAACAATTCCCCAGATTAACGTCTATTGTATGAGAAGATATCCCAAATACAAAAGATCTAAACCCAAAAAACCAAGAAAACCAAATAAATCTCTCTTCCCTGGTCCTAGCAATCAAGTGTTTGGCGCTTATGACTATCTCTGTGTTGGAGAAAGAGCTGAGGAATACAAAGCTGCTGGGTTAATCTACAACGGTCCTCACTTCTCCTCTACCACCTTCAAATACGGTAACTTCAATTCCAACCTTGTTAATTCATCTTCGCCCCTAGCATCAATCCCAGAATCTAGCCAACAATCTTCTCCTCCTCGAAATCAATCCACTTTTCCATCATTAAGACCACATCGAAAACCTAAGCTTGTCAATCCTGACAAACCTCTAATTCCTCAAAAACTACAACCCAAATAACCTATCCTACAATCCGAAGCAGTTAAAGTTTTTCGCAAAAAACCAACCTTCCTAGCAATGGGTGACGATGCAGAAACCTCCTCTCCTCCCCCACAAGAAATGGTTGATGTTACTCCAGAAAATAGTCAACCAGTTCTTATGGAAAACGAAAAAAAATCCCAAACTGAAACTCAAACTGAAAAACAATCCCAAACTGAGACTCAAACTCAAGTTACTGATGAAGAAAATGATTCTGAAGCCACTGAATCCAATGCCGAAGCCGAATCCGAGGCGGAACAAGAAGTAAACCCTTCAAGGAATATTCGAGGAAAGAAACCTCCTATTACCCTCCCCGAAGATGTTGCCGCCTTGGTTCAGGAAAACCTAAAACCACTTAGTCCTCGGTACATTCTAGCCCTAAAAAACGTACCCTATACTTACTACCCCAAATCAGAAAAAGAAACTCTTAAGAAAGAATGAGGATTAACTGACAACATCGTTCTTCGTCTACCAGTAGAAGGAGAAACACCTTTGAATTGTCAGAAAAACGAATTGGTAGTTTACCCTGAACTTTTCAACTGGGACTTCGATTTCCCCTCGATCCAATGATTGTAGAGTACTTCGTAATTCTTGGGTTGTGCCCAACACAAGTCACTCCAAACCAATTGTTCACTTTATTCTCCGTCATTATGGTGTCGAGGCTAGGAAACATCCCCCTCGAAATAGAGGACTTCATTTCACTGACCAAAATCTCAAAAGGGCCAGTTTAACCATTCTACTACCTAACTTTGGAGGATGATCTGAAGATTATCGATGACCTCCTCGAGGCTGACAAGTTTTGGAAGCAAAGGTTTGTTTTTTTGTCAGGAGCCTGGGAAAATGGTAAAGAAATTTCCGATGACAACCCCTCAAAACTTACTCTCATCTGGAGAGATAACAGTAAGTAAATCATGATTATTATTGTTAATACTTTCTTCTCAATTTATTAAGCCGAATCAAACTAACCAGGCCTACGTATCTAATTATTTACTCTTTTTCCAGAAATTTCGAGGCGATTCAAAAGTCGTCGGAAGACTGCAAAGACCATCTTCATGAGAATGGCTGAATGGGCTGAGAAAGCCTGAGGAAATGGCTTTCACTCCGCCTTTCAACCAATCAACTTCGTCAACAGCCATCTCTGGCGCATAACCTTGGGAGCTGACTTCCCTGAAAACCTGATGCTCCCCCCAGATCCCATTGAAACGGTCAAAAGAATACTCGAACGAGATGGGAAAACTTATCTTCCCACCAGGAACCGATCTGACAGTCACCTGCCACCAAAAAAGAAGGGAAAACTGGCCCTCAAAAAGTCCAACACAAGTAATCCTAGCCCTTCTAAAAATTCGAAGCCTACAAGGAAACGAAAAACGCATGCATCTCAACTTCCCCAAGTATCCGAAGAAGGCGAACATATCCTTAAAAAGAAGAAAGAAGATAATGCTTCAAAGAAGAAAAAGGACAAGTCCACTACCCCGAAAAAGAACGAAGCTGAAATGCTCGAAGAGGTACTGGCTTCCGAGGTCCATGAGAAAACCTTTATTGAAGAAAATCCTCAAGGTGGATTGGCACTAGGAGATAGCCAGGAAAACGAATATCTTAACCTCGACGATTTCAACTCGAGTGGGGATTTTATAGTCACCTGTGAAAATTCTCAGCCTACCAACACTATTCCATCATCTTCTACCGAGGCTGCCATAACTTCAACATCTAATGCAATTATTCTTGTCCATCATCGCCCATCAAACTTGCCCAACCCTGACAGATCCGATGAGGTAACTTCAATCCTTCGACCTTTTACTAACTTAGGTGCTGCAGCCAAAAAATTGTGTGAAGAAGTAAGCAATTCACATAAACAATTGGAGCTCCTTGCACAAGAATTAATCAAGAGCAAAAAGGAAAACGAATCTGAAAAAAGCTTCGAAAGATGAAGCACTTCAAAATTTCAAAGCTGAAAAAAGAAAACTTCTTAAGGAGCATAAAGAAAAAATCGAAGCTATGGAGACTTCTCATCGTCTGGCTATTGAAAATATAAATTCTCAACATTCTATTACCATTTCTGATGAAAAGCAAAAATCTACCGATGCTGAAGAACTTGTTAAGAAAACTCAAGAAAGCCTGGAAAATTGTCAAACTCAATTGACTACGCTTCAAACAGGATTCGAGCAGGAAAATAAAGACGCCATCAAGAAAGCCGAAGCTGCTGTTGGTTCTTTGATGCTTGATGGTATCAAGAAGGCTCAAACCCAAACAGCCATCGATCTTCTTCGAGAAATTCATGCCGCCTATCCAAGGTTAAATTTAACAGAATTTTGGAAAAAAATTCCCGAGGAAGATCGCCCAAAAGAAGCATTCGAGGTTGCATCAAGTTCTTTAGAAGAAGATGACGTTTCTGAAGGGTCATCGGAAGACGACTAAACAGTAGATTATCTATGTCATGTGTTTATTAAGTAGTTTTCTCCTTTTTGTAAGCTTCAAGATTTATCCAATGAAACAAGCAACTATCTTAATATTTCAAAGTTCTGGTGCATTTATAAAACGTGGCACCTCAAAAATTTGATGCGCTCATAAAACGTGGCACCTCGAAAATTTGATGCACTCATAAAACGTGGCACCTCGAAAATTTGATGCACTCATAAAACGTGGAACCTCGAAAATTTGATGCACTGATAAAACGTGGCATCTCGAATTAGGTTGTTTCTTCAAAGCCATTGCTTTGGAAAATTACTCTTCGTCAACTTTCAAAGATGATCAGTCTCTGCCAAGTTACCAAAATAACAAATCATTCATCATATTAAACAACCAATGGCCAAAAGAAATTTTATTATGAAATTCAATTTTACCAGACACCTCATTAAAACCTTTCTGGGCCAACAGATAAGGAAAGATTATGTCTGTCTTTCAAAAATTCTAAGTTCGATTTTATTCACAATACAATTTCAAATGTTCTATATTCCAAGGGTGTTTAAGCATCCTCCACTCACAATAAGACAACCTATATGACCCTGGCTTGACTTTCATTTTGACTTCATAAGGACCCTCCCAATTCGGAACCAATTTTCTGAGGTGTTTATCCTTGGTATGAAGAAATACTTTTCGCAACACTTTATCGCCAACCTTGAACTACCTCTTCTTAATCTTAGCATCGTACCTGCTTCTCATTAAGGTTTGATAATGAACCACATTAAAATGTGCTTTAACCCTCTTTTCCTCTAACAAATCAAGCTCAATCCTTCTAGCTTCATCATTATCTACTTCGGAATAACGCAATAGCTATAGGAAGGTAATGTAGATTCAGCAGGGCATACAGCATCCATTCCATACACTAAAGAAAAAGGAGTCTCTTTTGTGGCCTCTCTAGGAGTTGTACAATATGCCCATAACACTTCTTGAAGATAATTTGGCCATTTCCCCACTGCTCCCGCCAAATTTTTCTTCAAAACCTCCAAGATAGATCTATTTGTAACTTCCACTTGCCCATTTGCTTGTGGTTGGAAGGGAGTAGAAAAGCATTGCTGTATTCCTTTCGAGGAGCAAAAAGAGTCCATTTCTTTGTTATTAAATTGGGGACCGTTGTCTGTTGTTATCTTTCGAGGAACTCCAAAACGGTAGCAGATGTTACTTAGAATAAACTTGATCACATCCTTAGCTTTTGTTCCAGCTAAAGGCTCTGCTTCTGCCCACTTCGAAAAATAATCAACTGCGACAATAATCATCTGTCTTCCACCTGAAACCATAGGCAATGGTCCTACTAAATCAATCCCCCATCTATCAAAAGGAACCGCCTCAGAGATTATCATTAGAGGTGTCGCTGGTTAATGTATCAAATGTGCATACCTTTGACAAGCATCACAACTTCGAACTAATAACTTGGCATCCCGCAATATAGTAGGCCAATAATATCCTGCAAACAATACCCTACGTGTTAAAGCTTTGAAACCACAATGAGCTGATCCATCTCCATCATGTAATTCAGATAAAATGTTTTGAGATTCTTGCTCACTCAAACATCATAATAAAGGTCTCGACACAGACCTCTTATACAATACCCCATCCAACACCACATAACCAAGAGCTTTATTCCTTATTTTCTTGAGCAAGTGCTTATCAAGAGGTAGTATTCCCTTTGTAAGAAAATTTAACAAGTCAGTTCTCCAATCACCCCGAATGCGCGCTGAATCATTTACTACCTCCCCAACAAATTCACATTGCTCAGAGCTTGATATCATCGAAGGAAGTGGTTGTGTCACGATCCATGGATATTCTTCAGAGTAAGCCATTGTTGCTAAAGAATCAGCCATTGTGTTATTTCCTCTTCGAATATGCTCCATCTCAACATTTTCAAATTGTGCCATCATACTTCGAAGTTCTTGCAAATACGAAACTAAACGGTCTTTTTTAGCTTCTGATATTCCTTTAACGTGGTTAACTACTAACTGCGAATCTGTTTCTAAGTGCACGAATATTGCTCCACAATTTTTTGCTAACCGCAATCCTGCTAGCACTGCTTCGTATTCAGCTTCATTATTCGAAGCATGTAGCTTGAAACATATACTCCCCTGTCGGTGCCACCAATTCTACCCCCGCACTCGATCCTTTATTACTAGATCCTCCATCAGTTCGTACCGTCCACACCGGATTCGTGTGTATTTTTTCATCTTCTTTCTCTTCGAATCTGCTCGAATGAAACTCAACAAAGAAATCCGCTAAGGCCTGAGCTTTGACAGCCGTTCGTGGAGAATATAAAACATCGAAATCTCCCAATTCTACAGACCACTTAGTAATTCTTCCTGAGATATCTGGCTTTTGCAATACATTTTTCAATGGATAAGAAGTTCGAACCACAATTGTATGTGCTTGGAAGTAAGGACGCATTTTTCTCGCCGCCACTATTATACACAACGCCAATTTTTCGAGCTTTAAGTAACGTTTTTCAGCATCAACCAAACTTTTACTGACATAATAGACGGGCTTCGAAACTCCTGAATCTTCACTAATCAGAACTGCACTCACTGCATAATCTGATACTGCTACATACAAAAACAGTTGCTCACCTTCTCGAGGCTTTGATAATATTTCAGGAGAGGACAAAAGATTTTTGATCTTAATAAAAGCTTCTTCATAATCCGAAGTCTACTCAAAATTATTCGGTCGACGCAACACCTGGAAAAAAGGCAAACATTTATCTGAAAAACGAGAAATGAATCTGTTCAGAGCTGTTAACCTGCCTGTTAACATTTGAACTTCTTTGATATTCCGAGGTGAAGACATTGATATCAAAGCCTTCAACTGTTCTGGATCCACTTCAATTCCTCTTTCACTTATCACATATCCCAGAAACTTACCAGATCGGACTCCAAACGTGGATTTTCATGGGTTCAATTTCAACTATATTGCTCTAAGACTCAGAAACGTCTCTTCTAAATCATCAATATGATCATTATCACTTTTGCTCTTAACTAGCATATCATCGATGTATACCTCGATATTCCTCCATATTTGTGAAGCAAATGCCTTATTCATCAACCTTTGATATGTAGACCCAACATTTTTCAATCCAAACGGCATCACTCTATAACAATGTAAACCTCGATCAGTGATAAAGGTTGTGCTTTCATCATCCTCTGGATTCATTCGAATTTGATTATATCCTGAAAATGCATACATAAATGTTAGAATTTTGTTTCCAGAAGTAGAATCCACTAATTGATCAATTCGAGGTACTGGAAAAGGATCCTTTGGGCAGGCTCTGTTTAAATCTGTGAAGTCTACACACATTCTCCATTTTCCATTCTTCTTTTTCACCACTACAGGATTAGCCGTCCACTTCGGATATTTGGACTCCCTAATATGCCCCATTTTATACAATCTATCTACTTCAGCAATTATGGCCTCAGATTTTTCCAAAGAAAAATCTCTCCTTTTTTGTATTATCGGCTTGATCTTCGAATCCACAGCCAAACTATGACATATAATACCAATTGGGACCCCAACTACATCCTCAGACGTCCAAGCAAACACATCCAAGTTTTTAGACAAAAAATTCAACAATCTTTCTCGCACTAATAAAGACAATAAAGTCCCAATTCGAAGTACTTTGTTATTATCGAAAACGTATTCTTCTATTTCTTCACTTACCACCACAGAACTCGGGGTTGACCTCGGATCATCAATTCCCTCATCTGTATTACTAGAAGGCAACCCCCCAAATTGCTATTTCTCCATTGGATCATCGGTACTTTTATCACGTAGTCTAAATGCAGCAGCGTAACACTCTCTAGCCACTTTTTGATCACTTCGAACTACACCAATTCGATCCCCGACTACATATTTCAAACATTGATGAACTGTAGAAACTATAGCATACATTTTTGCCAGCCATGACCTTCCAAAGATAGCATTGTAGCTCGACGGACAATCTACCACCATAAAAAGTACTTGTACTTTCTTTTTAAAAGGCCCTTTTCCCAGAGAAATTTCACCTTCAAACTCCCCTACTACATTCGCTGTTGCACCAGTAAACCCAATTATAGTTCTTTCTGACCTTTCTATCTGAGGCGGAGCGTTTAATCTATCATATGTTGATTTGAACAACACATTAACAAAACTTCTAGTATCAATCAATACTCGTCGAATTTCTACCCCACACACTTCTGCTCCAATGACCACTGCATCTTCATGTGGTCCTGTAATTCCTCTTAAATCATCTCCATCGAAAATTATAAATGGGACATTCTTCTTATTGTATAGATGTGCTGATGCTCCTCCTTCAATTTGATGCGTTAAATTTACTATATGTCTTTTCCTCGAATTATTAGTATCATTAGTCATTGAGTCTCCCCCAAATATTGCCAAGGATTCAAAGAACGCACATAAATCACGAACACGTCCCTTACACATCGGCTCATCAACTTACATCAACAACAATCGACTGGGGTCTGGTTCGACATATTCCGAAGCCACATCAAATTCATCCTCTGCAACATCTAAAATCATCAATGCACTTTCCTGCTTAGAGTTAGGATTACTAACCTTTTGAGTTAGGGCTTTAGCGTTCCTTTTGACATACTCCAATAATTTTCCATTCTCTATCAAAATCAGCATTTCCTTCTTCAAAGCAATACAATCATTTGTATCATGCCCAATATCATCAAGATACCTACAGAACCTGTTATTGCGTTCCTCTCTTGGCCTATTAATTGCTGCCGACTTTCTAAAATTTACTGTTCCCTTGGTTTTCTCATAAATCGATGCCACACTTTCAGTCAAATCCGCATAATATTCTGGTTTTACCCACACATTCGATCTTGATCTGAATTGGGATTGATTACTAAAATTGTGCTGATTAGAACCCCCTTGATATGAGTTCGAACCTCCTCGATTGGAAACATTTTGACTACCCCTCGCCCGTGACGAGTTATTATTCGAAGCGTTCACTTGATTATTTCCCACTTGACTATTCCCTTTCTGAACAATACTATTTCCTCCTCGAACTCGAGTAGACTCTTCGACTTTGATCTGATCTTCAACTTGAGCCATGAGAGGTCCAAACGTTAATGCCCTACGCCTTGTTGTTTCATCAGCTAAATCTCCTGGCAACAATCCTTGTCGGAACGCTGCCATAGCTTCCACTTCCTCACAATCATCTAATCCAGCTTTTGTTGACACAAATCTTTTAGTATAATCCTTCAACTTTTCTCCCACAGCTTGCTTACATTGTATTATCGTATCTCCGTTAGCTCTCATTTCTTTGCTTCCCACAAACTGTCTTCGAAACGCTGTGTAAAAGCCTCTAAAATTTACAATAGACTCCTTAGGAATCTTGTTATACCATTTTAATGCAGTTCCTTTGAATGTCTGAGAGAATTCCCTACAAACCAATTTATCATCATCCTCAAAATTAGTCATATAATTCTTGAATTTCTCTATATGATCATCTGGATCTTGAGTTCCATCAAACTTGTCAATTTTAGATATGTCGAACCGCCTCGGAAGTGGTACAGATCTAATCGCACTAATCAACGGTGAATCCCTCCAATCTACTCCTTGAACAAACTGGTCTTCGTTCCTCATTCCCACAGTAGCATACAAACTTGGCTCGCCTTCAAATTTCCGAGGAGAATACACTCGTTTTTCCTTCTTTGGTCTTCCTTCCTTATACATTTTAGCTGGCCAAAATTCATATCCTCCTTCTTTTGAATGACTTCGAAAGTGCTTATATCTTGGTGTTTCATCTGATTCCGAATTTTCGAAATCTTCTTCACTAGAATCTACATACCGTTGCTTCTGCAACTTTTCCTTTTTTCTCATTCCACTATGCTCCTTCTTACGCTCAAAATGTATTTTACGTTGAACATCTCGAACATCGCCGACGTCATTCGATGGATCCGACTGATCATCCCGATTACCTCTTGATATTTCAGATCTAAGTCTAGCGCCATTATTATCTTGTTTCTTTTGAGCAAATTTATCAAGTTCTGCCACTTTTCTTATCAACTCATTCATTTTACCTTTAAAATAAAATTGGTTTGATCGAATCAGAACTGATTCATCTGCTTATTTCTCTTGCAGATCAGATCTCAATATCTCGAAAGTTTTTCGAACAGACGGATTATCTCCTTCCTCCGAATTCATCTCCGATCAACGAAAATATAAACGAAATGCTTCAAAGAACGAAAAAATTCGAGACTCGATTTTTTGTCTATCGATCAAGGTATCTTCGTCCCCCTCTTTCTAGCGCCAATTTGGTGAGAATAGAATTTGACTTGAGAAGATTGAGAATATCGACTAAGAATCAGCAGAGATTTTTAGATGGTGAATATAATCTTTCTCCTCTAATTATTTCATAGGTGTAATCAGTCTCCTCGACCTCTTTAAATAGGCCCAGTGAGTTAGTTACAAATTCGGTTACATAAAAGACTTATTTACATTTCAGTCCCTACTCTTCTTATAAAGCTTTAATCTTATTATTTATTAATAGAACTTATCATTCAAGTCCTTACTAATTATATTTAAGTCCCTTATGAATCTATTTCCTTATCATACGCCATGACGTGATGATAGCTACAATAGTGTGGTGAGAGGCATTAGTAGCATGATGACATGATTTTCTGGAGGTAAATCTAGCCCAAGGGAGAATTCTCTATCCTTCCGGTAGTCAGAAACTACCAAGTATGG
This sequence comes from Limnanthes douglasii subsp. nivea, assembly GCA_036936605.1. Lineage (NCBI taxonomy): Eukaryota > Viridiplantae > Streptophyta > Magnoliopsida > Brassicales > Limnanthaceae > Limnanthes > Limnanthes douglasii. The sequence goes on from JAUPFV010000001.1 coordinate 287,331,340, forward strand.
GTTAGGCATATGAAAACTCTCATGTACACTCAGGGAATTTGGAAAGTAACTGAGTCAACGGTTCACATACAAACGGACCAACTTGCAGTCGTTGCATTCTACAAAGGGTTGAATTAAGAGACGCTATATCAAATTCTGGATAAAGACAGCGCAAAAGGAGTGTAGGATGCGTTGAAAGCGAATTGTGTTGGAGTAGATCGTGGTGTTAATGTCAGAACTCAAGCGTTAAGGAGAGAACTAGACAATATGGACATGGCTGAAAATACGTTCATTGATGAGTACACCAAAATGAAACCATGATAGTCGTCAAGATAAGGTCTCTTGGAGCAAATGTTGACAATATCTATGTTGTCAAAAAATTGTTTAGATCGTTGTCATCAAAATGCATGGTAGTGGCCACGACTATTGAAAAAATCATATGCTCTTTAAAGCCTTTGAAGATAATATGAAAATGTTTGATAATACAAAAGGTATTGAAAAATTCTAGTACGCAAAGACAAATGTTCAAAACAATGATCAAGGCGAAAAATCCAAAGAAATGGAATTGGCCGATGCAGATGTATGGGTCGAGGTTAAATTAATTCTAGCAAATAAGGTGACCGACAAAAGAAGAAGAATTCCACCTATGACATAAAAAAGATGAGATGTTACAATTGCAATAACTATGGTCATTTTTCTGCAAAGGATAAGGAAAAGAAAGAAGAAAATGTTCATTTAGTTCAGCGAATGGAGGATGATGATGCGTTCCTTGTAGCTGAGGTCTATGCTTTAAGATCAAAAGAAAAATTTGGTTATTTGGGGGCCGCTCTCAGTTTTAGGGTTGCATGTATTGCCTCGCAGTTCCCATTCTTAAGACCGTTTCATTCCACTAATTTATCTTTCCCTGGTTATCTCGACTAACTTCGACCCTCACCTTAGCGGTCAATGCGTATAGGGAGTAATTCACCTCTAGAGTGTCGCTCTGGCGGTCTAGTATTTGGTTTATTGCTTTGGGTGGCCCTTTACTTCTCCTTCTCATTTCTCTGATATGTAACTACAATCGATGGATTGCAGAGATGGTCGTCGGGTTTTTTGCATCGACGACGCGCTCCACCTGATCTGGTAGGTTGGGTGCACCAATTTGAGCAATTTCTGGGTCGACTAAGGCCGGATGTTGACTTCCTTATGCTAGTGCTCCAACTATGTTTACATTTAGGCCTTCTTATTAGACCACGTAGAGAGGTGGACCACGAGATTACCCGTCAACCTTTTCGAAGAACAAATATTCAATTTTTTACATAAAAATTTATCTCAGAAGTTTCTCGTTCAATCCCGAATTTAGTTACCACCATTGGCTTCCCTTTAACGCTTACTTCGTTGTATATTGGCAACGGTTATGCCATTTGGATACCGTTGCTCATACGCGGACTCGGTAGGTTACAAAACCGCATCGGTAGGCCTCAGTCAAGTCGCGTCGTTTCTTACGCTCGATCGGTGTTGCTTAAGAATGGTTGTGTTAAGGCTTGTGTTAAATCTTTCTGCTGATCATCTCTTTACGGTTTTTTATTACGAAATCTTGATCATCTCTTTATCCTGCATATGTGTACAACAACATATCGCCACCATTTGGGGCTGGACTAGCTGCACCATTATGTGTACATCAATATATCGCCACCTTTTGGGGCTGGACTAGCTGCACCATTTCTTCAGGAGCGTAGACATGCAAATATTTCGCTTTCATCTGTAAAGGACAGTTTCAACTCGGCCTTCGCAATCTATGTTCCGACCATGAACTTTTGACTTACCAAAATCGATTGTCAAAATTCATAGCTGATTTGTCTATCCAACAAGTTAGCATTACTGAGTAGGCTGGTGAAAGCAAGACTGTGGTCTGTGAAAAAAAGACTGAATATAAAGACTAAGGAGGTAAACTATAACACCTTACTTCAATAAAATAGACTTCGTGATTTTTCGGCATAACTAGAAAGAGAAAGGTGCTAGCAGAGCGGCAACCAAGACAAGAGCAATTTTGTTCCCTACTTGCAATAAAATATGGTGAGTACTACTACTTCTAGAGCCACCGATGCTGCTCAGGACTAATTAGTACACCAATATTTTGGATCGATTACCTCTGCTACAAATTATCATCTAAACAAAATATTGTTTATAATATTTATTTGCAATCACCAAATCCGAGAACAAAGTTCTGACAACGAAGTGTAACCTAACATGGAAAATTTGAATGCTAGAAGAGTAAAAAATATGGGTTTTTTTCCTGCCAATTGATTAAATTAATTTTCCTGCCAATTGATTAAATTAATTTTCCTGCCAATTAATAATGAAAGGGCGTGCCGTTCTGTTCGTCATTATATTTGACCGAGAAAAGACGTAACCCTAACTTTAACCCTAACCCTAACCCTAGAAGAAGAACAACACACCATTTTTTATGAAGAAGAGACGTAACCCTCTAACCCTAGAAGAAGAAAACACACACTATTTTTGATAAAGAAGAGACGTAACCCTAACTCTAGCCCTAGAAGAAGAGAAAATACCATTTCCATTAAGACGCGACCTAACACTAACCCTAGAAGATGGATAGCGGAATAATTATCCAGTTCAGTGAACCAAACACACGACACAGCTATTTAATCCCCATCAGTGCCATCTTGTTCCATCTTCAAATCCCATCACCGCACTACAACAAACAAAAACGACATATCTCTTATCATTTTCATATCATTCAGTAAGTGGCAGAATGTCTTTCTCCTCTTCAATCGAGTTTCTCTCTACTTACTCCTCATACTACATTTACACGTCCTCGGATTTGTTATCGACTGCCAACAACATGGTTCGGGTATATGATACAGATAGTGATAATGAACATGATAGAATGAAATCGAATGATGAGGATGAGGCTATTTCTGAAGGGACGGCACCAACAGCCAACTCTTTTTGTGGAGCGGAAGCCAAAGCCGAGGAAGACGAGATGGAGATGGAGGTATCAGACGAAGCAAAACCCTTTTGTCGAGAATGCTCAAAGATTTTCCAGACATGGACAGAGCTGTCTTTTCACGGCCCTTGTCCACCTCCTAAGTTGTTAAACTTATTCCCTTCTACACCAAGTCCTCCTACTCGCTTGTTAAACTTACTCCCTTCTACACCAACTCCTCCTCCTCGTTTATCAAACTTATTCCCTTCACGAACTCCTCCTCCTCGCTTGTTAAACTTGTTCCCTCTTCTACCAACTCCTCCACCGCAAGAACCTCAAGAAGGATTCGGAGAAACGCTCATATGAGTCGTTGTTATGGCTACGGTGCAATCAATAATACGAGTCAATCCAAAATATTTTCTGTCAGATGAATTGAGGACAAGTGATGATATGTAATGATATTTATTTATGTAGAAATGGATTCACTGATCAAAATGTTGATGCCTATTATGGGTGCAAAAAGAATTTATCGAAATATCAACAATAAAGTATTATGAAAATTCATATTGAAAAATTGTGAGGTTAGCGCATGCAGTGAATACATGAGCAAAGTAGTAGGTTCAAACAGAGAATTGAAAGATAAGAGTAATTGAGAAACCCTGATACATAGCAATTTAAGAAATTAATAGAATTGAAAGATAAGATTAATTGAGAAACCGATACATAGCAATTTCAAGAAATTAATAGACGACCACCGTTGTTGCTTCAATTTATGTTTCATTTATTTTGCTTCTGATACATAATGTATACTAATGCCAAATGAAAGATTAACACTTTCAAAAAAACTATTTTTTTGTCTATTCTCTACAACAAACAAGACACAAACTTTGTTTAACGTAATCTAGAGGAAGCAGAAGGATTCAAATCCTACATCTGGTATTTTCACTATATGATTTCGCATACGCCTTGACGTGATGATAGCTGCAATAGTGTGGTGAGAGGCATTAGTAGCATGATGACATGATTTTCTGGAGGTAAATCTAGCCCGAGGGAGAATTCTCTATCCTTCCAGTAGTCACAAACTACCAAGTATGGGTTATGCATATGAAAACTCTCATGTACAATCATGGAATTTGGAGTCAACGGTTCACATACAAACGGACCAACTTGCAGTCGTTGCATTCTACAAAGGGTTGAATTAAGAGACGCTATATCAAATTCTGGATAAAGACAGCGCAAAAGGAGTGTAGGATGCGTTGAAAGCGAATTGCGTTAGAGTAGATCGTGTTGTTAATTTCAGAACTCAAGCGTTAAGGAGAGAACTAGACAACATGGACATGGCTGAAAATACGTTCATTGATGAGTACACCAAAATGAAACCAAGATAGTCGTCAAGATAAGGTCTCTTGGAGCAAATGTTGACAATATCTACGTTGTCAAAAAATTGTTTAGATCGTTGTCATCAAAATGCATGGTAGTGGCCACGACTATTGAAAAAATCATATGCTCTTTAAAGCCTTTGAAGATAATATTAAAACGTTTGATAATACAAAAGGTATTGAAAAATTCTTGTACGCAAAGACAAATGTTCAAAACAATGATCAAGGCGAAAAAGCCAAAGAAATGGAATTGGCCGATGCAGAGGTATGGGTCGAGGCTAAATTAATTCTAGCAAATAAGGTGACCGACAAAAGAAGAAGAATTCCACCTATGACATAAAAAAGGTGAGATGTTACGATTGCAATAACTATGGTCATTTTTCTACAAAGGATAAGGAAAAGAAAGAAGAAAATGTTCATTTAGTTCAGCGAGTGAAGGATGATGATACGTTGCTTGTAGCTGAGGTCTATGCTTTAAGATCAAAAGAAAAATTTGGTTATTTGGGGGCTGCTTGCAGTTTTATGGTTGCATGTATTGCCTCACACTTCCCGTTCTTAAGACCGTTTCATTCCACTAATTTATTTTTCCCTGGTTATCTCGACTAACTTCGACCCTCACCTTAGCGGTCAATGCGTATAGGGAGTAATTCACCTTTAGAGTGTCGCTCTGGCGGTCTAGTATTTGGTTTATTGCTTTGGGTGGCCCTTTAATTCTCGTTCTCATTTCTCTGATATGTAACTACAATCGATGGATTGCAGAGATGGTCGTCGGGTTTTTTGCATCGACAACGCGATCCACCTGATCTGGTAGGTTGGGTGCACCAATTGGAGCAATTTCTGGGTCGACTAAGGCCGGATGTTGACTTCCTTATGCTAGTGCTCCAACTATGTTTACATTTAGGCCTTCTTATTGGACCACGTAGAGAGGTGGACCACGAGATTACCCGTCAACCTTTTCCAAGAACAAATATTCAATTTTCCACATAAATATTTATCTCCGAAGTTTCCCGTTCAATCCCGAATTTAGTTACCACCATTGGCTTCCCTTTAAAGCTTACTTCGTTGTATATTGGAAACGGTTATGCCATTTGGATACCGTTGCCCATACGCGGACTCAGTAGGTTACAAAACCGCCTCGGTAGGCCTCAGTCAAGTCGCGTCGTTTCTCGGGCCCCCCTTGGTTACAAAACCGCCTCGGTGTTGCTTAAGAATGGTTGTGTTAAGGCTTGGGACCCACTCGGTTTTTATTCTCGGGCCCCCCTTGGTCACATGTCTTAGATAAGCCTCGGTTATACTGCCTACGTATTACTTATTTATAGGCGATCTCAATATAACGCAGGGTCGCATCGGGAATACGCAGTCATACCGTTTCCTTTGAACGCCCATATCATTCGGTCTTTTTCTTTATGGTCTTATCTTTCCAGACAAGAGCGACCTCATCATTGACGAACTACAGTTGGAACCTTTAAGCATGACCCACTAGTGCCTGAACCTATTAAGTAAGATTGTAGGTTGAGACTTCATGGACCTATCCGAAATGAAGTCATGAAACATGACCAACTAATGTTTGAACCTTTTAAAATAAGATTTTAGGTGAGAAATGGGTTGGACCTTTAAAAAATGAAGTCTGAAAACATGACCATGAAGTGTTTGAACCTTTTAAGATTCTTGGACCGGTCAGAATTGAAGAGAAAATACATAAATCAAATGACTTATACTTACTAGATGGCTATATAGGTTCCCGGGTTTACCCTCTCAGTAATCGAATAAGTCCGATAATAAATGGATCTTAGATGTGCCTTTTGTCCTTTTCTCTTTGATTAAGTCACGACTGTACCTTTTGCCTTTATTATTTCTAGCTTTGGAATAATTTTTCACTATAAAAGTGCTAGTGTAGATTCGGTATGGGTCATCATATCTATCTTACAAACCAAAGAAAAATGTGATTCATGTGTTGCTACCTTGATATCGGGGGTCGTTTGGTAAGCCCATAACACTTCCTGAAAATAATTTGTTCATTCTCTAACAACCCCCTTTAGATTCTTTGTTAAACCATCAAGGATACTTCCATTAGTGACTTATACTTCCCCATTGGCTTGAGGGTGAGAATGAGCTTAAAAAATGATAGATTCCTCTTGTATAGCAAAAAGATTTTATATTCTTGTTATCAAACTATGTGCCAAAATATATGATTCTTTATCATCTAGCAAAGTCAATTTAACTTAAAATTCTACAAGCTTATACCTCATATATTTCTCTATACTTACTACAACACTTCTTCTGTGTTTAGTTCATAATTTTTTGTTATCAAGGATGTTCCAAATCGAGTATCCAAGGGATACTCTATGGAGTATGCTATAATTTCAAAAGAATTATTAATGTAATTTAAGCCCTGTGAACATTTTCATGCTGAGTGTTCGCAAACCAATTTGTCAATTCTTTTAAAAACATATCGCTTGATATATTTTTTATCCGATGGGAGTTACCAGTTAAAGCCATGCTCCACAATCTAAGATGCTTGAGCCCTATCAGTTTGAATAACCTACGTACTTGTCTTAAAAGATATCGATATTCGGCTCCACTTGTAGTTATTTAGAGTAAATTAAATTAAAATATCTTCCAACCCGCACTTTGGCTGCCATCTGAGATTCGAAATCGATATTGAACTATCCTAGTTCCACTGTCCATATTTAGTCATCTGACCCGTGATATCAAGATTTTAAAGTATATTTTTTGTGGAAACGAAGCTCAAACCACAATCGAATGTACTTAGAATTACGACTACATCTTTTTGGCCAAAACAACTAAAGCTAACGGTAGTTTCTTTAACTTCAAGTATCTTTTTTCAGTATCCAATAAACTCTCACTTACATAAAATACTAGATGACGATAATTTTCAACTTCTTTGACCAATAATAAGCTTACTACATATTTCCATGTTACGATGTAGATGAATATTTTTTCTCCCATACTTGGTTTAGTTGAATTTTTTGGAGAAGTCTCTTTTCTCTCAATAAAAGCATCGTCATACTCAAGTGTTCAATTGAAACGACTTCCTTTTCTAAGAACTTGAAAAAATAGAGCGCACTTGTCTAATGACCATGATATGAATATGTTTAGAGCAGCCAACCTTCCAGTTAAGATTTGTCCTTCTTTGATGGATCTCGAAGGATCCATAACAGTTAAAGCATTCAATTATATTGGATATACTTCAATTTATTTATTTATGCTCATTATATGTCTCGAGAACTATCTGGATATTACGACAAAGGTAGATTTTTCTGGATCCTAATAAGGAAGGATAAAAGATTAGGGAGATAATTGCAAAAAGAAACTTTAATTTATGAAAAATTGTAAGATATGTATTAGAAAAGGATTAGTTGGGAACAAATAATAAAATTAAGGATTAATTATGCAATTATTAGGTTGTTAGACGTGTGGGACCTACTGTAGTAATATTAAAGGACCACCGATTCTAGAAAAATGGTGATTAATATTCAAATATATTTTCTCTTTCTAAAAATGTAGAGCTTTTCTCTCTAAAAGCTAGTAACTAAGAAATCGTTGATACAAAATACATCCTCACAACTTTGTTTGACTCCGAACAATCCTCAACAGTATCTTACATAATCATTGGCGCCTCTGTGGGAAAACAATTTGGTACCTGAATTTATTTTCCAAAATCAGAGTTTATTTGACAAAGTTGTCGAAGCTTGTTTGCTTTCTTAGTATAGAGACTCAAACTAAATGGTAGTTTTTAAATTCAAAGCCTTTTGATGAATTATGAGTATGCTTGACAAAAATATCTTGATTCCGCGACATGCAATTAAGATCCAATAGCAAAATTATGCATTTTCTTGTTAGGAAATTGAATCTTCTAACTATATTGAAGAATTCTATAAATTTGATTGGAAACAATATAACAGTATTAATTCCAATAAGAAATGAATGTGATGAGCTAAGATTATAATCTTATGTAACCCATTCCAACACCTTCAAGAAGAGTTATTGCACTCAATCGAAGTAGAGCTTGGGATCTGGTGAAATTCATGTTCATTTTACACTAAAGAGTCCATTTAGCTAGCAAGTGGACAACTTTATTTTGTTTAGTGATGATAGAATAAATTAGCATTGATGGATATACGAGAAGTCTAATGCATTTTAGGATAGGCTCCAAATGCAAGGTGATTAAGAGTTTCTAGATTATCATAAAATTAGCACTTGGAAACTAAAGGAATGTGCATTCTATGAATAATAGAGTTAATAGATAACATGCTATCGAGGGTTCTCTACAATATAAAGGAGTACTTTGTGGGAGTAGTGCAGTTTTATATTTTGTCAAATAAATTTGATTTGTTGTACTTAACTCTGATATTGTTCGAGGTGGCCTTCATATTGATTTTTCCATATTTAGATAACTTCCAATGTAAAGTGTCATCAATCTGAACATTAATAGATTATATGGCTAGTTTTTTCTAGAGAGAGAAACTCTCTAGAAACCCAACCAAACACTTCATCTTCTTCGTAAATCCACAGCCTGATCTTCATAGTTAAACAGTTTCTATCCCCACTACAAGCTTTTTGGCTTGCAGATGGGGAAGAAAACATCACCCTCTCCATAACTCTGGATTCGGGCTATCAAAAAGCCTTTCCCTCTCCCTTTCAAGCTCCATTAATGGAGTTTTCAAACTCACCAATGAGAGTTCAGACACCAATGATAAGAAAGCCCTCCCAATGCTCTCTTGTCAACTGGCAAATTAATGAACGTGAGGAAGGGGAACCTTTCCACATTCTCTGTCAACCCATGGATAGAGGAGCATTAAACACTCTCCCCACTCCTCTCCATTCGCCATTAATGGAGGTCACCATCCCTCCATTAATGCCAGAAACAACGGCTTTATTACACTATGAGTCCACCCCCACGCCCAGCCTCCAAGCATTTACCAATCAAGACGTTCGGTCTCCCAAGGTAGAAGACTTGAATGCGAAACACGGCACCTTCCATTCTCTCTTTCGAGAAGCGCCGCCCAAGGCTCCAAAACCGATAAAACCCACTCCCTCTCTCTCTGCCTTCCCTCGAAAAAGTCCACCCAAACCAACCTATCACAAGCATTCTAACCTTGATCCAAATTCTTTTTACTGGCTTTGTCTCTCTCCTCATCTGACCAATCGAGAGAGCAAAGCATGCACAGATGCATTTAAGGCTTACTCTCCTCTCTCCTCACCTCTCTCTTCATTAAAACTTCTCCTATCGTGCAAGCAAAACCCTATCTGCTCCCTCAAGCTTCCTCTATCCTCTCGCCTGCCGCCTACTCTCTACTCTCCCATAAAACCGTGACCTCCCCTCTCCCCCTCTCACTCCACCAACGTCACCACATCTCATCACCTCTCTCTGCAAAACACCAACCTCCAACCTGAAACTACAACTTCCAGCGAGTTACATCACAAACCCGAAACCGTTCTCCCCTCTTCTGCGCCCACTCCTCTTCCCTTCTCCACAAAAAACCGCCCCCTAAACCTCTCTATCTCCCCCCTAGCAAATCGGAAACCGCACCCCCCCTTACCACCCTTGTGCCCACCTTTCCTCCTCTCCGATCCACTGCAAACCGACTCCCTCAACCTCTCCATCTCTTTTCTATCATCTCTGAAACCACTCTCCTCCCCATCACCCCTGATCCCACTCCCTCTCACTATACTACAAAAAACCGACCCTCTCTATCTCTATCTCCCCTCTTATTCACCCTCACCAAAAATGGTGGAAACGAGAAGGAGTTCTTCATCCAGACGCTCGAACCGAAAGATTACCCCGCGCTTTAATGAAAAACCGGTCCCCCCACCACCAGCAACTTCCTCGAGACCTTCAAGCCCTAGCACTTCTCTGTCTCTGGAAACCCGATCATCGTCCCCATCTTCCATCTCTCCCCCAAAATCAGTAGGCATGCATGGACTCCCTCCGTCCGTGCATGGATCCCCCCCACCGATCTCACCCAAACGCAAGCACCTAGCCAAACAGCCGGTTGATTCCGACATGCATGACAGGGCTCCCTCCCCACTGTCTCTCTCCCCACCAGGAACCAAAGCCATAACCATCGAAAGCTCTGAGGAGGAAGACCCATCGGAAATCGGGCCTTCACCGTCGCCGACAAGGGACCAGCAACTCCAAGCCATCTTCGACAGCAACGAAAGACTCCTCAAGGCCATCACTGATCTTGAAGAGAACCCGCGTCCTTCCCTTGTCACTCCGGAATCCCTCTCAAAGGCTTGCCACAATGGAAGCGAGTCGGCCTCCATTGCCGGGTTGGTCTGGTCATCGTCCACCGCTCCCCTCAACCCTCAACCAAACCCTCCATCCTTACCTTAAACCACTCAACCATCAAATCAGCTCTCCCCCTCCCAAGTAACTCTGCATCGTCCACTTTCTCTAACCCTATTTCCCTGGCCTCATGCATGCAAAACCCCATGCATGCAAATCGGAACCCTAACAACATGCTTGAGCCCTCCCTAGCAAGTTTTTTTATCCCTAACCCCCCCCCCCCCTTCGATCGTCGAAACCACAACCGTAACCACCAAATACCTATTCAAAAATGCCTACCCGACAACCCTCCAAAACACCGCCTCTCCCCAAACCAGTGTACTCTCCACAGCCGTCCTCACACTTCAACAAGCCATCCAAGCAAGTAAAACCTTAGCACCCCTCCCCATAAATCAAGATCAGACTTCCACCATCATTCACACGACTGCCCCTCCACCATCTCAAACTCCCAAACTAAACCCTAACCCAACTCCCTCATCATTTCCTGAATCCTTCCCAGGCCGAAACAGCAGAGGCCATGCCTTCTCCAGACCCTCGAAGGCCCACCGCCCACTAGGAATTCGCCCCGACCATTCTGGACCTTGGAAGCAAAACAGTGCATTCCGACAATTTCGTTGAAACAGCAACCCTATCTCCCCTCAACTTGCAGCAGAATCAGCCTCGATGCTCAACATTCACCACCCTGGAGCACCGACCAGATCCTGGGCGCACATAGTAGCCCAACCGGATCCCCGATCCCCCATGAAGATCCAAAAAACCGAAGACATCCTCATAGACCAAGGCACCTTAGTCTTTCCTGATGACGCGATATCGGGTGACAAAGAGGACTGGGCAAAATGCCTCTCCGGTTACTTCCTATCGAAGAAAAGAGCAGTATCCCATGTGCAAACCCTAGCTAACCAAATTTGGAGCACCTATGGTCTCCAAGAATGCAAGCCCACCCCATCCGGCCACTATTTTTTTAAATTTTCCACAGCAGACAACGCAACGGAAGTGCTGGAAAAATCCCCTTGGTTTTTCAGCAGCCATCCGGTATTCCTAAAGCGGTGGGAGCCTATGGAAACCTTGACGAGAGAAGCCCTAAAAGCTATCACTCTCTAGGTCAAGTTTCATGGTATGCCTCATGAGCTATGGACGGAAAAGGGGCTGGGCATCATGGGAAGCTATTTAGGAACCCCCATTTATGTTGACAGTCAAACAGCCGACAGAACCTGGTTAAACTTTGCCCGGATCTGCATCATAATGCAAGCCACCTCAAACTTCCCCTCCTCTATCACCATCCGTTGCTTGGGCCGAGACCACGTCATTCAAGTGGAATTTCAAGCCCTCCCCACTATCTGCAACAGATGCTATTCATTTGGACACGCTGCCGCAGCATGCCACATAGCCGCGGACCCTCCTCACACTTCAAGTCTCAATACCCACCGCCCTAGAAAAGAACCCATGATCAACCCACCGCACATCACGCTCTCAGACTCAAGTAATAATGAAGCCCCCACTCCGGATACACTACGACAAATGACCATCCAAAACAGTTGGACCAAGAGTTTTATCATCGCAAGTAACACCCCTGCAGCAGCACAGATAGGACTCGAAGAAGGCGAACCTTCCTCGACAGAGATCACCTCCCCAAGACCTAAAGCAGCCAATAACGCTGCTTTCTCAAGTATGTATGGGGTAAACCCCAAAATGTATTAACTTTACTTTATTTTATCCTGTTTTAATTCAAATGAAACTTGCTTGTTGGAATGTCAGAGGGTTAAACGACCCTGTACGCCAAAAAGACGTACGTTACTTAGTTTTTAAGAATAGCATAAACATCGTATGCCTCCTGGAAACCAAGGTTAAACTCCCTAATACTGAGGCCATAATGAGAACCATGCTGCCTTTCTGGCATTACCACACTAACCACGAATCCCATCCCCTGGGAAGAATCTGGATAGCTTGGAACCCTAGTGTCTGCAGACTTTCCATATTAGATATTACGGCCCAGACTATCCACTGCTCTATAGTTTGGACTGCCAGAAACTCCCAATTCAATCTAACGACTGTCTATGGCTTTAATGACCATACTAACCGGCTCCCTCTTTGGAGCAAGCTTCAATCCATAGCCCTTAATAGCACCAACTCCCCTTGGATTTTCTCGGGGACTTTAATGCCATTAGAAACCCCCAGGAGAAAACTAGCTTAGACCCTCAATGGAACAGCTCCATTGAAATGTTCAATGACTGCTGTAGAATCTGTAACCTCGAGGATCTTCGCTCCACCGGATTCCAATTCTCTTGGTTCAACAGACAAGAATCTAACCCCATATCCTCTAGAATCGATCGCGTACTGATTAATGCCGATTGTGATGACTCTTTCCCGAACTCTTATGCTCATTACGATATCCCCCTCACCTCGGACCACACCCCGATAATTATCCACCTCTCCACTCCATATTCAACCTCCCCTCACCCCTTCAAATATTTCAACATGTGGAAACTCCACCCGAGTTTCCAGGATCTGGTCCTCAACAATTGGAGCACCCCCACCCACCAAAACCCAATGAAAAATCTAACCACCAAGCTCTCCAGGCTTGTCCCCTCCCTAACCTCCCTAAACAAAACTGTCTTTAGTGAGATCAGCGAGCGTGTTGAGAAGGCTAGAACCTCCCTTGTCCAAGCCCAAGAAAATCTCTTTAACTCCCCTTCAAACCAGTCTCTAATTTCCCTTGAAAAAATGGCTTCAGACTCCTACATCTTCTACAGTCGAGCGGAGGAATCTTTCCTCAAGCAGAAATCCAGAGAAAGCTGGCTCCAACTCGGGGACAAGAATTCCAAATTCTTCCATAGCAGTATCTGAGCCCGCAGAGCCAGGAATAAGATCCTCTCAATCATGAAAGAAGACGGCTCCATAAGCTCCAACCCCCACATCATCTCCACCACCTTCAACAACTTTTTCCTTAACCAATTAGGCTCCCCTAGCTCAAAAGACTACCCTGCCCCGAATAGAATCAGAAACCTAATCACAACCTCAGTTCCCCATGACCTTATCCCGGACATGATCAAACCCATCACAAATGAAGAAATAAAACAGGCTATTTTTGCGATTAACAGTGATAAGGCGCCTGGCCCTGACGGTTTCAGCGCAGACTTCTTCAAGACCTGTTGGACAACAGTAGGCCAAGACGTCTGCGAGGGTGTCAAATCCTTCTTCTCAAAAGGAAAAATGGACCCCAACTGGAACAAAACCATAATAGCCCTCATCCCCAAGACGGATTCCCCTTCTCAACCGTCGGATTTCAGACCGATAGCCTGCTGCAATGTCATTTACAAAACCATCTCGAAAATCATTGCCCAGCGAATCAAGCCAGCTCTCCCAACGCTCATCGACCCCTCCCAATCCGCATTTATTCCTGGGAGATCAATAGTGGAGAACATCCTTCTCTCCCAAAATCTTCTGCACGGGTACCATACTAACCGCAAAGGCCCTAGATGTGCTCTCAAAATAGACCTTAGAAAAGCCTTCGACAATGTTAGATGGGAACTCGTTCTTGACATTCTTCTTGCCATGAACTTCCCCATTGACATGATAAATTGGATTATCCAATGCATCACCACCCCATCCTATACCGTTTGCATAAACGGCAAATCCACTAGCTACTTCCCGGGTGCCAAGGGCCTCAGGCAAGGAGACCCCCTTTCCCCGTATATATTTGTTATGGTAATGCAGGTACTCTCCAGCATCCTCCAGGAAAAAAGCAGACATCCATCATTCGGATTCCATTGGAAATGTCAAAAGCTCCGAATCATCAACCTTTGTTTCGCAGACGACCTCCTCATCCTCAGCCGAGCAAACTCTCCATCCATCAAGCTCATCCTAGAAGGCCTTCAAGAATTTGAAACCCTATCAGGGCTTCAGCTGAACCCCAACAAAAGTCACATTTTTTTTCTCCGGGACCTCCCCAGGCATCAAGCAAGAAATCCTCTCCCTTCTTAACTTCATCGAAGGCTCCCTGCCAGTCCGTTACCTAGGAGTTCCCCTCATCACATCACGCCTAACCTATAATGACTGCAGACCTCTATTCCTCAAAATCACTAACCGAATCAACTCTTCGACCTCGAAGCAGCTCTCTTACGCTGGTCGCCTCCAGCTTATCACCTATGTCCTCTTCGCTGCCCAAGTCTACTGGTCCTCAATCTTCATCCTCCCAATCAGAGTCCTCAAAGAGCTCTCACAGCTCATACGAAGATTCTTATGGTTTGGCTCAGAAATGAAGATCACAGGAGCAAAAAGCGCCTGGGAAAGGATAGTCGTGTCCAAAGAAGAGGGTGGCCTTGGGATACCAGACCTAAAAATATGGAATCAGGCGGCCGCCCTCAAGCTCCTCTGGTCCATTCTCACAAAAAATGAGAACTCCCTCTGGACAAAATGTATTCTATTGGAAAAAATAAAAAACAAAAGTCTCTGGACTATACCTGTCCCCCTAACGAGAGCTGGAACTGGAAAAAAATCCTCAACCTCCGCCCAGTTGCAGCTAACCTCTACAGAGTAGCAATCGGCAATGGAGAAGACACATCCATATGGCATGACCCCTGGCTCTTTCCCACCTCACTGATCAACCGCTACGGACCCTCTATCCAATCCCTCTCCCGTCTTCGAAACTTAACAATGGTGAAAGACCTTAACCAAAGCGGCTGCTGGATGTGGCCCCCCCAAGCCCGAGCTCCCGACAGAAACCTCAACCCCTCCCTAATAGAAATTACATCAGCCATCCAAAACCTCCCCCCCCCCTTCCCTCGCAAAGGACTCATTTATATGGCTCCCCAACAAACAACTCCTTACCTTCTCCATAAGTAGCACCTACAATTGCCTAAAACCAAGCAGAAATAAGATCGCCTGGTCCTCTCTTGTCTGGCACAAATACTCGATCCCCAAACATTCTTTCATCACCTGGCTTGCAATCCATAACAAGCTCACCACCAGGGATAAACTCATCTCTTGGGGACTGGACTCACCCCCGACCTGCGTCTTATGTGAAGCATCGCATGAAAGCACAGAACACCTCTTAGCCCAATGCCATTACTCTAGTGCAATATGGGAATCCCTTGCGCAAAAGCTTCAGTTTCCCTCCCCCCTTTCATCCTAGCCCCTATGGCTGGAACAAGCAAGCACATGGAACACCACAAAGGACAACCGAAAGACTCATTGGAAAACGGCCTTCTGCGCCACAGTCTACTACATCTGGAGGGAAAGGAACGACAGAATTTTCAACAACAAACAATCCCCCTTCACCAGTATAGCCCATCATGTACTATCTGACCTCAGATATCGATTCAAAAGAACAAAAGCCAACTTCATTGGATAGCTTGCTACCCATAAAATCCTTCCAAGAAACCATATGTAATTTTATTTTCAATCGCACTCTCAATCCAATCAGGATTAAGCACTGTACTAAGGCACTTGCCTCCTGAACCCATGTACAACATTTCATTATTAATTTAAGCGTTTTTATACAAAAAAAAACATTAATAGATTATTTAACAATTAGATTAATATTGGAAGAAGTAAAAATTGCCCACAACTTGTTTACATCTGTTATAAGAGTTGTCATCCAATTTAATAAGAGGAAGATGTCCAAACCAGTTTTCCAACCAGAAATCCATATTTCCTCTACCCAATTTCTACTTAATATTGTCTTTTCCTCATTAATCTTGTTTCTGATCTTGTCCACCAAAGAAACATAATTTCTAGCTTTGTTATTTGAATTAAGAGTGTTGCCAATTTAAAAAGTAGGAAGATTACTAGTACTAAAGTTAGTTTGATTGGTTAATGCAGCGTTTCTTTCATAAGGTAAGCTATTAAAGGTGATTATCTTAGTTTTGTATATATTGATAGATTGACCTGCAATGTGTTGATGTTTCTACAAAAAAAACGTTCGAATTACATTCATTATAGAACTCAGACCATTAGCGAAAATTAGTAAATCGTTTGCGCACGCAGGAAAAAGAATGGTGATAGTACTTTATGGGATAAGTATTTCATAGACTTGTTAATTTAAAAAAGATTCCTAAGACTCTTGTTTAATACCTCTTCTGCAATGATAAATAGACTAGGGAATAGATGTCCCTTTGTCTAATACCTGTCTTAGTATTTAAGAAACCTACAACATTACCATTTATAAGGATTGAAACCTAAATTGATCATATTAATCTACAAAGTTTGCTGAAAAATCTAGAATTGAAACCAAAAACGCCGAGTACTTTGATGATGAAACTGTTAGATAATTTATCGAAGGCTTTAGTCATGTCAACTTTGATCATGATGTTGCCTACTTCTTTACATAATTGTGGTCGGTCTTAGTGTTCATATCCCCACCCTTAATTTATTTTGAGTAACATTTTGGTATTAATAATATTCTTCAACTGTAAGAGGCTTGAGATATTCAGCATTAACCTTACCCAGGCTGATTCTGTCATCCTTGCTGTTAGAGTTCTGATATTTGGCTTCCAATTTTTTTATCAGTTTTCTCAATTTCAACCACCTTGTCAAGAATATTACCAAAATAATCTATATTCCAATTTTTGAGAGCAGTCTTATGTCTCTTAGAAAACAAACATAGGAAATCCTTCATTTTATGATTCCAATTTGTGTATACAAAGCTTTGAAAGTAATTTTCTAAAGTCCACATATTAAGAAACTTGAATAATATTTACTCCTGTCCTTTGATATAGTGCTACATGGAGGAGTATGATCCGAGCAAGTCCTGGCCATATAGACTACTTCAATTTCATAGAAATAATCAGAACAAGCTTGATTAAAAAAGACACGATCCAAATATATTTTCTCTTTCTAAAAGTCCTGTCTCAAATATATTTTCTCTTTCTAAAAGTGTAGAGCTTTTCTCTCTAAAAGCTAGTAACTAAGAAATCGTTGATACAAAATACATCCTCACAACTTTGTTTGACTCCGAACAATCCTCCACAGTATCTTACATAATCATTGGCGCCGTCTGTGGGAAAACTATTTGGTACCTGAATTTATTTTCCAAAATCAGAGTTTATTTGACAAAGTTGTCGAAGCTTGTTTGCTTCCTTAGTATAGAGACTCAAACCAAATGCTAGTTTTTAAATTCAAAGCCTTTTGATGAATTATGAGTATGCTTGACAAAAATATCTTGATTCCGCGACATGCAATTAAGATCCAATAGCAAAATTATGCATTTTCTTGTTAGGAAATTGAATCTTCTGACTATATTGAAGAATTCTATAAATTTGATTAGAAACAATATAACAGTATTAATTTCAATAAGAAATGAATGTGATGAGCTAAGATTATAAAACTTATGTAACCCATTCCAACACCTTCAAGAAGAGTTATTGCACTCAATCGAAGTAGAGCTTGGGATCTGGTGAAATTCATGTTCATTTTACACTAAAGAGTCCATTTAGCTAGCAAGTTGACAACTTGATTTTGTTTAGTGATGATAGAATAAATTAGCATTGATGGATATACGAGAATTCTAATGCATTTTAGGATAGGCTCCAAATGCAAGGTGATTAAGAGTTTCTAGATTATCATAAAATTGGCACTTGGAAACTAAAGGAATGTGCATTCTATGAATAATAGAGTTAATTAGATAACATGCTATTGAGGGTTCTCTACAATATAAAGGAGTACTTTGTGGGAGTAGTGCAGTTTTATATTTTGTCAAATAAATTTGATTTGTTGTACTTAACTCTGATATTGTTCGAGGTGGCCTTCATATTGATTTTTCCATATTTAGATAACTTCCAATGTAAAGTGTCATCAATCTGAACATTAATAGATTATTTAACAATTAGGTTAATATTGGAAGAAGTAAGAATTGCCCACAACTTGTTTACATCTGTTATAAGAGTTGTCATCCAATTTAATAAGAGGAGGGTGTCCAAACCAGTTTTCCAACCAGAAATCCATATTTCCTCTACCCAATTTCCAGTTAATATTGTCTTTTCCTCATTAATCTTGTTTCTGATCTTGTCCACCAAAGAAACATAATTTCTAGCTTTGTTATTTGAATTAAGAGTGTTGCGAATTTAAAAATTAGGAAGATTACTAGTACTAAAGTTAGTTTGATTGGCTAATGCAGCGTTTCTTTCATAAGGTAAGCTATTAAAGGTGATTATCTTAGTTTTGAGGATGACCTGCAATGTGTTGATGTTTCTACAAAAAAAACGTTCAAATTACATTCATTATAGAACTCAGACCATTAGCGAAAATTAGTAAATCGTTTGCGCACGCAGGACAAAGAATGGTGATAGTACTTTGTGGGATAAGTATTTTATAGACTTGTTAATTTAAAAAAGATACCTAAGACTCTTGTTTAATACCTCTTCAGCAATGATAAATAGACTAGGGAATATATGTCCCTTTGTCTAATACCTGTCTTAGTATTGAAGAAACCTACAACATTACCATTTATAAGGATTGAAACCTAAATTGATCTTATTAATCTACAAATTTTGCTGACAAATCTAGAATTGAAACCAAAAACGCGGAGTACTTTGATGATGAAACTGTTAGATAATTTATCGAAGGCTTTAGTCGTGTCAACTTTGATCATGATGTTGCCTACTTGTTTCCATAATTGTGGTCGGTCTTAGTGTTCATATCCCCATCCTTAATTTATTTTGAGTAGCATTTTGGTATTAATAATATTCTTCAACTCTAAGAGGCTTGAGATATTCAGCATTAACCTTACCCAGGCTGATTCTGTCATCCATGTTGTTAGAGTTCTGATATTTGGCTTCCAATTTTTTTATCAGTTTTCTCAATTTCAACCACCTTGTCAAGAATATTACCAAGATAATCTATATTCCAATTTTTTAGAGCAGCCTTATGTCTCTTAGAAAACAAACATAGGAAATCCTTCCATTTTCTGATTCCAATTTGTGTATACAAAGCTTTGAAAGTCATTTTCTAGAGTCCACATATTAAGAAACTTGAATAATATTTACTTCTGTCCTTTGATATAGTGCTACATGGAGGAATATGATCCGAGCAAGTCCTGGCCATATAGACTACTTCAATTTCATAGAAATAATCAGAACAAGCTTGATTAAAAAAGACACGATCCAAGCGTTTCCATTTAGACTTGTACCAAGTAAATTTTGTCCTAACATATCCTGCATCCTCGAGAAAACAGTCTCTTATGGTAGCATTAAAATCATCAATACTATTTCGACAATAAGTAGTACAACTCAACTGGTAGGAAGATACTACATTAACATTACCCAATACCATTCATTAATGTGATAGATATGATTCTAAAGAAATTCCAGAACTAAATTCTATTAGCCCTCTGCATTTAGTGTAAGCGTATACAATGTTAGTAAACGAAAATACTATTGTAAAAATTAATTTTACCTCCAACTTTATTGACAACGTATCAATGAAATGCGTTGATCATATCTTTACGGTTTTTTATTACGAAATCTTTCTGCTGATCATCTCTTTACGGTTTTTTAGATCATCTCTTTATCCTGCATATGTGTACAACAACATATCGCCACCATCTGGGGCTGGACTAGCTGCACCATTATGTGTACGTCAACATATCGCCACCTTTTGGGGCTGGACTAGCTGCACCATTTCTTCAGGAGCCTAGACATGCAAATATTTCGCTTTCAGCTGTAAAGGACAGTTTCAACTCGGCCTTCGCAATCCATGTTCCGACCATGAACTTTTGACTTACGAAAATCGATTGTCAAAATTCATAGCTGATTTGTCTATCCAACAAGTTAGCATTACTGAGTAGGCTGGTGAAAGCAAGACTGTGGTCTGTGAAAAAAAGACTGAATATAAAGACTAAGGAGGTAAACTATAACACCTTACTTCAATAATATAGACTTCGTGATTTTTCGGCATAACTAGAAAGAGAAAGGTGCTAGCAGAGCGGCAACCAAGACAAGAGCAATTTTGTTCCCTACTTGCAATAAAATATGGTGAGTACTACTACTTCTAGACCCACCGATGCTGCTCAGGACTAATTAGTACACCAATATTTTGGATCGATTACCTCTGCTACAAATTATCATCTAAACAAAATATTGTTTATAATATTTATTTGCAATCACCAAATCCGAGAACAAAGTTCTGGCAATGAAGTGTAACCTAACATGGAAAATTTAAATACTAGAAGAGTAAAAAATATGGGTTTTTTTCTGCCAATTGATTAAATTAATTTTCCTGCCAATTAATAATGAAAGGGCGTGCCGTTCTGTTCGTCATTATTTTTGACGGAGAAAAGACGTAACCCTAACTTTAACCCTAACCCTAACCCTAGAAGAAGAACAACACACCATTTTTTATGAAGAAGAGACGTAACACTCTAACCCTAGAAGAAGAAAACACACACTATTTTTGATAAAGAAGAGATGTAACCCTAAATCTAGCCCTAGAAGAAGAGAAAATACCATTTCCATTAAGACGCGACCTAACACTAACCCTAGAAGATAGATAGCGGAATAATTATCGAGTTCAGTGAACCAAACACACGACACCGCTATTTAATCCCCATCAGTGCCATCTTGTTCCATCTTCAAATCCCATCACCGCACTACAACAAACAAAAACGACATATCTCTTATCATTTTCATATCATTCAGTAAGTGGCAGAATGTCTTTCTCCTCTTCAATCGAGTTTCTCTCTACTTACTCCTCATACTACATTTACACGTCCTCGGATTTGTTATCGACTGCCAACAATATGGTTCGGGTATATGATACAGATAGTGATAATGATATTCACCAGAAAATTAAACATGATAGAATGAAATCGAATGATGAGGATGAGGCTATTTCTGAAGGGACGGCACCAACAGCCAACTCTTTTTGTGGAGCGGAAGCCAAAGCCGAGGAAGACGAGATCGAGATGGAGGTATCAGACGAAGCAAAACCCTTTTGTCGAGAATGCTCAAAGATTTTCCAGACATGGACAGAGCTGTCTTTTCACGGCCCTTGTCCACCTCCTAAGTTGTTAAACTTATTCCCTTCTACACCAAGTCCTCCTACTCGCTTGTTAAACTTACTCCCTTCTACACCAACTCCTCCTCCTCGTTTATCAAACTTATTCCCTTCACGAACTCCTTCTCCTCGCTTGTTAAACTTGTTCCCTCTTCTACCAACTCCTCCACCGCAAGAACCTCAAGAAGGATTCGGAGAAACGCTCATATGAGTCGTTGTTATGGCTACGGTGCAATCAATAATACGAGTCAATCCAAAATATTTTCTGTCAGATGAATTGAGGACGAGTGATGATATGTAATGATATTTATTTATGTAGAAATGTATCCAATGATCAAAATGTTGATGCTTATTATGGGTGCAAAAAGAATTTATCGAAATATCAACGATAAAGTATTATGCAAATTCACATTGAAAAATTGTGAGGTTAGCGCATGCAGTGAATACATGAGCAAAGTAGTAGGTTCAAACAGAGAATTGAAAGATAAGAGTAATTGAGAAACCCTGATACATAGCAATTTAAGAAATTAATAGAATTGAAAGATAAGATTAATTGAGAAACCGATACATAGCAATTTCAAGAAATTAATAGACGACCACCGTTGTTGCTTCAATTTATGTTTCATTTATTTTGGTTTTGATACATAATGTATACTAATGCCAAATGAAAGATTAACACTTTCAAAAAAACTATTTTTTTGTCTATTCTCTACAACAAACAAGACACAAACTTTGTTTAACGTAATCTAGAGGAAGCAGAAGGATTCAAATCCTACATCTGGTATTTTCACTATATGATTTCGCATACGGTGGTGAGAATAGAATTTGACTTGAGAAGATTGAGAATATCGACTAAGAATCAGCAGAGATTTTTAGATGGTGAATATAATTTTTCTCCTCTAATTATTTCATAGGTGTAATCAGTCTCCTCGACCTCTTTAAATAGGCCGAGTGAGTTAGTTACAAATTCGGTTACATAAAAGACTTATTTACATTTCAGTCCCTATTCTTCTTATAAAGCTTTAATCTTATTCTTTATTAATAGAACTTATCATTCAAGTCCTTACTAATTACATTTAAGTCCCTTATGAATCTATTTCCTTATTAGTAGCCCCCTTAGTTCTTATAAAGATAATTTTATGAGAACTATTCGGTCTTCGGACATTACTCCAAGTGAATAAAGCTTCTTTCCTCTAGCCCCTTTGTCATGACTGAGCCCAGTGACTTGCAACTTCACTTCGGATGTAAGAATGAGTGCAAATAAGCTCCCCACTCACTTCGAATTTACCAACTAGAACTACAACTCTACTTCGACCTCGAATCTTCTGTCTTTAACACTTTTCAACTAACATACCCCTACTTGAAAAATTTATTAGACCCTTCTTGATAGGTCTATGACATGACAAGTTTTTATCCACGTTTTATATTCCACCCAATAAGAACAGTTTACTAGTTTTGCCCCTTCAAATTCTCAACGTCATCTTTTCCCAAGTATAAATACTTAGCTCCATCTTACTAAGAACTTTTTAGAAAAATCATCGTTCCTAAGCTATCTTCGTCTGGTTCTTCTTCAACCTTCAACCTCATTAGCTACCTTCCCAGAAACATCAACTTCTTCAGTCACAAAAAACAATTCCCCAGATTAACGTCTATTGTATGAGAAGATATCCCAAATACAAAAGATCTAAACCCAAAAAACCAAGAAAACCAAAGAAATCTCTCTTCCCTGGTCCTAGCAATCAAGTGTTTGGCGCTTATGACTATCTCTGTATTGGAGAAAGAGCTGAGGAATACAAAGCTGCTGGGTTAATCTACAACGGTCCTCGCTTCTCCTCTACCACCTTCAAATACGGTAACTTCAATTCCAACCTTGTTAATTCATCTTCGCCCCTAGCATCAAACCCAGAATCTAGCCAGCAATCTTCTCCTCCTCGAAATCAATCCACTTTTCGATCACTAAGACCACATCGAAAACCTAAGCCTGTCAATCCTGACAAACCTATAATTCCTCAAAAACTACAACCCAAATCACCTATCCTACAATCCGAAGCAGTTAAAGTTTTTCGCAAAAAACCAAACTTCCTAGCAATGGGTGACGATGCAGAAACCTCCTCTCCTCCCCCACAAGAAATGGTTGATGTTACTCCAGAAAATAGTCAACCAGTTCTTATGGAAAACGAAAAACAATCCCAAACTGAAACTCAAACTGAAAAACAATCCCAAACTGAGACTCAAACTCAAGTTACTGATGAAGAAAATGATTCTGAAGCCACTGAATCCAATACTGAATCCGAATCCGAGGCGGAACAAGAAGTAAACCCTTCAAGGAATATTCGAGGAAAGAAACCTCCTATTACCCTCCCCGAAGATGTTGCCGCTTTGGTTCAGGAAAACCTAAAACCACTTAGTCCTCGGTACATTCTAGCCCTAAAAAATGTACCCTATACTTACTACCCCGAATCAGAAAAAGAAACTCTTAAGAAAGAATGAGGATTAACTGACAACATCGTTCTTCGTCTACCAGTAGAAGGAGAAACACCTTTGAATTGTCAGAAAAACGAATTAGTAGTTTACCCTGAACTTTTCAACTGGGGACTTCGATTTCCCCTCGATCCAATGATTGTAGAGTACTTCGTAATTCTTGGGTTGTGCCCAACACAAGTCACTCCAAACCAATTGTTCACTTTATTCTCCGTCATTATGGTGTCGAGGCTAGGAAACATCCCCCTCGAAATAGAGGACTTCATTTCACTGACCAAAATCTCAAAGGGGCCAGTTTTACCATTCTACTACCTAACTTTGGAGGATGATCTGAAGATTATCGATGACCTCCTCGAGGCTGACAAGTTTTGGAATCAAAGGTTTGTTTTTTTGTCAGGAGCCTGGGAAAATGGTAAAGAAATTTCCGATGACAACCCCTCAAAACTTACTCTCATCTGGAGAGATGACAGTAAGTAAATCATGATTATTATTGTTAATACTTTCTTCTCAATTTATTAAGCCTAATCAAACTAACCAGGCCTACTTATCTAATTATTTACTTTTTTTCCATTTCGAGGCGATTCAAAAGTCGTCGGAAGACTGCAAAGACCATCTTCATGAGAATGGCTGAATGGGCTGAGAAAGCATGGGGAAATGGCTTTCACTCCGCCTTTCAACCAATCAACTTCGTCAACAGCCATCTCTGGCGCATAACCTTGGGAGCTGACTTCCCTGAAAACCCGATGCTCCCCCCAGATCCCATTGAAGCGGTCAAAAGAATACTCGAACGAGATGGGAAAAATTATCTTCCCACCAGGAACCGATCTGACAGTCACCTGCCACCAAAAAAGAAGGGAAAACTGGCCCTCAAAAAGTCCAACACAAGTAATCCTAGCCCTTCTAAAATTCGAAGCCTACAAGGAAACGAAAAACGCCTGCATCTCAACTTCCCCCAATATCCGAAGAAGGCGAACATATCCTTAAAAAGAAGAAAGAAGATAATGCTTCAAAGAAGAAAAAAGACAAGTCCACTACCCCGAAAAAGAACGAAGCTGAAATGCTCGAAGAGGTACTGGCTTCCGAGGTCCATGAGAAAACCTTTATTGAAGAAAATCCTCAAGGTGGATTGGCACTAGGAGATAGCCAGGAAAACGAATATCTTCACCTCGACGATTTCAACTCGAGTGGGGATTTTACAGTCACCTGTGAAAATTCTCAGCCTACCAACACTATTCCATCATCTTCTACCGAGGTTGCCATAACTTCAACATCTAATGAAATTATTCATGTCCATCATCGCCCATCAAACTTGCCCAACCCTGACAGATCCGATGAGGTAACTTCAATCCTTCGACCTTTTACTAACTTAGGTGCTGCAGCCAAAAAATTGTGTGAAGAAGTAAGCAATTCACATAAACAATTGGAGCTCCTTGCACAAGAATTAATCAAGAGAAAAAAGGAAAAAGAATCTGAAAAAGCTTCGAAAGATGAAGCACTTCAAAATTTCAAAGCTGAAAAAAGAAAACTTCTTAAGGAGCATAAATAAAAAATCGAAGCTATGGAGACTTCTCATTGTCTGGCTAATGAAAATATAAATTCTCAACATTCTATTGCCATTTCTGATGAAAAGCAAAAATCTACCGATGCTGAAGAACTTGTTAAGAAAACTCAAGAAAGCCTGGAAAATTGTCAAACTCAATTGACTACGCTTCAAACAGGATTCGAGCAGGAAAAGAAAGACGCCATCAAGAAAGCCGAAGCTGCTGTTGGTTCTTTGATGCTTGATGGTATCAAGAAGGCTCAAACCCAAACAGCCATCGATCTTCTTCGAGAAATTCATGCCGCCTATCCAAGGTTAAATTTAACAGAATTTTGGAAACAAATTCCCGAGGAAGATCGCCCAAAAAAAGCATTCGAGGTTGCATCAAGTTCTTTAGAAGAAGATGACGTTTCTGAAGGGTCATCGGAAGACGACTAAACAGTAGATTATCTATGTCATGTGTTTATTATTGTTGTTTTTTGTTTTACTAAGTAGTTTTCTCCTTTTTGTAAGCTTCAAGCTTTATCCAATGAAACAAGGAACTATCTTAATATTTCAAAGTTCTGGTGCATTTATAAAACGTGGCACCTCCAAAATTTGATGCGCTCATAAAACGTGGCACCTCGAAAATTTGATGCACTCATAAAACGTGGTACCTCGAAAATTTGATGCACTCATAAAACGTGGAACCTCGAAAATTTGATGCACTGATAAAACGTGGCATCTCGAATTAGGTTGTTTCTTCAAAGCCATTGCTTTGGAAAATTACTCTTCGTCAACTTTCAAAGATGATCAGTCTCTGCCAAGTTACCAAAATAACAAATCATTCATCATATTAAACAACCAATGGCAAAAAGAAATTTTATTATGAAATTCAATTTTACCAGACACCTCATTAAAACCTTTCTGGGCCAACAGATAAGGAAAGAGTATGTCTGTCTTTCAAAAATTCTAAGTTCGATTTTATTCACAATACAATTTCAAATGTTCTATATTCCAAGGGTGTTTAAGCAACCTCCCCTCACAATCAGACAACCTATATGACCCTGGCTTGACTTTCATTTTGACTTCATAAGGACCCTCCCAATTCGCAGCCAATTTTCTGAGGTGTTTATCCTTGGTATGAAGAAATACTTTTCGCAACACTTTATCGCCAACCTTGAAATCCCTCTTCTTAACCTTAGCATCGTACTTGCTTCTCATTAAGGTTTGATAATGAACCACATTCAAATGTGCTTTAACCCTCTTTTCCTCTAACAAATCAAGCTCAATCCTTCTAGATTCATCATTATCTACTTCGGAATAACGCAATAGCTATAGGAAGGTAATGTAGATTCAGCAGGGCATACAGCATCCATTCCATACACTAAAGAAAAAGGAGTATCTTTTGTGGCCTCTCTAGGAGTTGTACGATATGCCCATAACACTTCTTGAAGATAATTTGGCCATTTCCCCACTGCTCCTGCCAAATTTTTCTTCAAACCCTCCAAGATAGATCTATTTGTAACTTCCACTTGCCCATTTTCTTGTGGGTGGAAGGGAGTAGAAAAGCATTGCTGTATTCCTTTCGAGGAGGAAAAAGAGTCCATTTCTTTGTTATTAAATTGGGGACCGTTGTCTGTTGTTATATTTCGAGGAACTCCAAAACGGTAGCAGATGTTACTTAGAATAAACTTGATCACATCCTTAGCTTTTGTTCCAGCTAAAGGCTCTGCTTCTGCCCACTTCGAAAAATAATCAACTGCGACAATAATCATCTGTCTTCCACCTGAAACCATAGGCAATGGTCCTACTAAATCAATCCCCCATCTATCAAAAGGAACCGCCTCAGAGATTATCATTAGAGGTGTCGCTGGTTAATGTATCAAATGTGCATACCTTTGACAAGTATCACAACTTCGAACTAATAACTTGGCATCCTGCAATATAGTAGGCCAATAATATCCTGCCAACAATACCCTACGTGTTAAAGCTTTGAAACCACAATGAGCTGATCCATCTTCATCATGTAATTCAGATAAAATGTTTTGAGATTCTTGCTCACTCAAACATCGTAATAAAGGCCTCGACACAGACCTCTTATACAATACCCCATCCAACACCACATAACCAAGAGCTTTATTCCTTATTTTCTTGAGCAAGTGCTTATCAAGAGGTAGTATTCCCTTTGTAAGAAAATTTAACAAGTCAGTTCTCCAATCACCCCGAATGCGCGCTGAATCATTTACTACCTCCCCAACAAATTCACATTGCTCAGAGCTTGATATAATCGAAGGCAGTGGTTGTGTCACGATCCATGGATATTCTTCAGAGTAAGCCATTGTTGCTAAAGAATCAGCCATTGTGTTATTTCCTCTTCGAATATGCTCCATCTCAACATTTTCAAATTGTGCCATCATACTTCGAAGTTCTTGCAAATACAAAACTAAACGGTCTTTTTTAGCTTATGATATTCCTTTAACGTGGTTAACTACTAACTGCGAATCTGTTTCTAAGTGCACGAATATTGCTCCACAATTTTTTGCTAACCGCAATCCTGCTAGCACTGCTTCGTATTCAGCTTCATTATTCGAAGCATGTAGCTTGAAACATATACTCCCCTGTCGGTGCCACCAATTCTACCCCCGCACTCGATCCTTTATTACTAGATCCTCCATCAGTTCGTACCGTCCACACCGGATTCGTGTGTATTTTTTCATCTTCTTTCTCTTCGAACCTGCTCGAATGAAACTCAACAAAGAAATACGCTAAGGCCTGAGATTTGACAGCCGTTCGTGGAGAGAATAACACATCGAAATCTCCCAATTCTACAGACCACTTAGTCATTCTTCCTGAGATATCTGGCTTTTGCAATACATTTTTCAATGGATAAGAAGTTCGAACCATAATTGTATGTGCTTGGAAGTAAGGACGCATTTATCTCGCCGCCACTATTATACACAACGCCAATTTTTCGAGATTTAAGTAACGTTTTTCAGCATCAACCAAACTTTTATTGACATAATAGACGGGCTTCGAAACTCCTGAATCTTCACTAATCAGAACTGCACTCACTGCATAATCCGATACTGCTACATACAAAAACAGTTGCTCACCTTCTCGAGGCTTTGATAATATTTCAGGAGAGGACAAAATATTTTTGATCTTAATAAAAGCTTCTTCACAATCCGAAGTCTACTCAAAATTATTCGGTCGACGCAACACCTGGAAAAAAGGCAAACATTTATCTGAAAAACGAGAAATGAATCTGTTCAGAGCTGCTAACCTGCCTGTTAACATTTGAACTTCTTTGATATTCCGAGGTGAAGACATTGATATCAAAGCCTTCAACTGTTCTGGATCCAGTTCAATTCCTCTTTCACTTATCACATATCCCAGAAACTTACCAGATCGGACTCCAAACATGCATTTTTTTGGGTTCAATTTCAACTGTATTGCTCTAAGACTCAGAAACGTCTCTTCTAAATCATCAATATGATCATTATCACTTTTGCTCTTAACTAGCATATCATCGATGTATACCTCGATATTCCTCCATATTTGTGAAGCCAATACCTTATTCATCAACCTTTGATATGTAGACCCAGCATTTTTCAATCCAAACGGCATCACTCTATAACAATGTAAACCTCGATCAGTGATAAAGGTTGTGTTTTCTTCATCCTCTGGATTCATTCAAATTTGATTATATCCTGAAAATGCATACATAAATGTTAGAATTTTGTTTCCAGAAGTAGAATCCACTAATTGATCAATTCGAGGTACTGGAAAAGGATCCTTTGGGCAGGCTCTGTTTAAATCTATGAAGTCTACACACATTCTCCATTTTCCATTCTTCTTTTTCACCACTACAGGATTAGCCGTCCACTTCGGATATTTGGACTCCCTAATATGCCCCATTTTATACAATCTATCTACTTCAGCAATTATGGCCTCAGATTTTTCCAAAGAAAAAGCTCTCCTTTTTTGTATTATCGGCTTGATCTTCGAATCCACAGCCAAACTATGACATATAATACCAATTGGGACCCCAACTACATCCTCAGACGTCCAAGCAAACACATCCAAGTTTTTAGACAAAAAATTCAACAATCTTTCTCGCACTAATAAAGACAATAAAGTCCCAATTCGAAGTACTTTGTTATTATCGAAAACGTATTCTCCTATTTCTTCACTTACCACCACAGAACTCGGGGTTGACCTCGGATCATCAATTCCCTTCTACACCAAGTCCTCCTACTCGCTTGTTAAACTTACTCCCTTCTACACCAACTCCTCCTCCTCGTTTATCAAACTTATTCCCTTCATGAACTCCTCCTCCTCGCTTGTTAAACTTGTTCCCTCTTCTACCAACTCCTCCACCGCAAGAACCTCAAGAAGGATTCGGAGAAACGCTCATATGAGTCGTTGTTATGGCTACGGTGCAATCAATAATACGAGTCAATCCAAAATATTTTCTTTCACATGAATTGAGGACGAGTGATGATATGTAATGATATTTATTTATGTAGAAATGGATCCAATGATCAAAATGTTGATGCTTATTATGGGTGCAAAAAGAATTTATCGAAATATCAACAATAAAGTATTATGAAAATTCACATTGAAAAATTGCGAGGCTAGCGCATGCAGTGAATACATGAGCAAAGTAGTAGGTTCAAACAGGGAATTGAAAGATAAGAGTAATTGAGAAACCCTGATACATAACAATTTAAGAAATTAATAGAATTGAAAGATAAGATTAATTGAGAAACCGATACATAGCAATTTCAAGAAATTAATAGAATTGAAAGATAAGATTAATTGAGAAACCGATACATAGCAATTTCAAGAAATTAATAGACGACCACCGTTGTTGCTTCAATTTATGTTTCATTTATTTTGCTTTTGATACATAATGTACCCTATACTTACTACCCCGAATCAGAAAAAGAAACTCTTAAGAAAGAATGAGGATTAACTGACAACATCGTTCTTCGTCTACCAGTAGAAGGAGAAACACCTTTGAATTGTCAGAAAAACGAATTAGTAGTTTACCCTGAACTTTTCAACTGGGGACTTCGATTTCCCCTCGATCCAATGATTGTAGAGTACTTCGTAATTCTTGGGTTGTGCCCAACACAAGTCACTCCAAACCAATTGTTCACTTTATTCTCCGTCATTATGGTGTCGAGGCTAGGAAACATCCCCCTCGAAATAGAGGACTTCATTTCACTGACCAAAATCTCAAAGGGGCCAGTTTTACCATTCTACTACCTAACTTTGGAGGATGATCTGAAGATTATCGATAAACTCCTCGAGGCTGACAAGTTTCGGAAGCAAAGGTTTGTTTTTTAGTCAGGAGCCTGGGAAAATGGTAAAGAAATTTCCGATGACAACCCCTCAAAACTTACTCTCATTTGGAGAGATGACAGTAAGTAAATCATGATTATTATTGTTAATACTTTCTTCTCAATTTATTAAGCCTAATCAAACTAACCAGGCCTACTTATCTAATTATTTACTCTTTTTCCAGAAATTTCGAGGTGATTCAAAAGTCGTCGGAAGACTACAAAGACCATCTTCATGAGAATGGCTGAATGGGCTGAGAAAGCCTGGGGAAATGGCTTTCACTCCGCCTTTCACCCAATCAATTCGTCAACAACCATCTCTGGCGCATAACCTTGGGAGCTGATTTCCCTGAAAACCCGATCCTCCCCCCAGATCCCATTGAAGCGGTCAAAAGAATACTCGAACGAGATGGGAAAACTTATCTTCCCACCAGGAACCGATCTGACAGTCACCTGCCACCAAAAAAGAAGGGAAAACTGGCCCTCAAAAAGTCCAACACAAGTAATCCTAGCCCTTCTCAAAATTCGAAGCCTACAAGGAAACGAAAAACGCCTGCATCTCAACTTCCCCCAATATCCGAAGAAGGCGAACATATCCTTAAAAAGAAGAAAGAAGATAATGCTTCAAAGAAGAAAAAGGACAAGTCCACTACCCCGAAAAAGAACGAAGCTGAAATGCTCGAAGAGGTACTGGCTTCCAAGGTCCATGAGAAAACCTTTATTGAAGAAAATCCTCAAGGTGTATTGGCACTAGGAGATAGTCAGGAAAACGAATATCTTAACCTCGACGATTTCAACTCGAGTGGGGATTTTATAGTCACCTGTGAAAATTCTCAGCCTACCAACACTATTCCATCATCTTCTACCGAGGCTGCCATAACTTCAACATCTAATGCAATTATTCCTGTCCATCATCGCCCATCAAACTTGCCCAACCCTGACAGATCCGATGAGGTAACTTCAATCCTTCGACCTTTTACTAACTTAGGTGCTGCAGCCAAAAAATTGTGTGAAGAAGTAAGCAATTCACATAAACAATTGGAGCTCCTTGCACAAGAATTAATCAAGAGCAAAAAGGAAAAAGAATCTGAAAAAGCTTCGAAAGATGAAGCACTTCAAAATTTCAAAGCTGAAAAAAGAAAACTTCTTAAGGAGCATAAAGAAAAAATCGAAGCTATGGAGACTTCTCATCGTCTGGCTATTGAAAATATAAATTCTCAACATTCTATTGCCATTTCTGATGAAAAGCAAAAATCTACCGATGCTTAAGAACTTGTTCAGAAAACTCAAGAAAGCCTGGAAAATTGTCAAACTCAATTGACTACGTTTCAAACAGGATTCGAGCAGGAAAAGAAAGACGCCATCAAGAAAGCCGAAGTTGCTGTTGGTTCTTTGATGCTTGATGGTATCAAGAAGGCTCAAACCCAAACAGCCATCGATCTTCTTCGAGAAATTCATGCCGCCTATCCAAGGTTAAATTTAACAGAATTTTGGAAACAAATTCCCGAGGAAGATCGCCCAAAAGAAGCATTCGAGGTTGCATCAAGTTCTTTAGAAAAAGATGACGTTTCTGAAGGGTCATCGGAAGACGACTAAACAGTAGATTATCTATGTCATGTGTTTATTATTGTTGTTTTTTGTTTTGCTAAGTAGTTTTCTCCTTTTTGAAAGCTTCAAGCTTTATCCAATGAAACAAGCAACTATCTTAATATTTCAAAGTTCTGGTGCATTTATAAAACGTGGCACCTCCAAAATTTGATGCGCTCATAAAACGTGGCACCTCGAAAATTTGATGCACTCGTAAAACGTGGCACCTCGAAAATTTGATGCACTCATAAAACGTGGAACCTCGAAAATTTGATGCACTGATAAAACGTGGCATCTCGAATTAGGTTGTTTCTTCAAAGCCATTGCTTTGGAAAATTACTCTTCGTCAACTTTCAAAGATGATCAGTCTCTGCCAAGTTACCAAAATAACAAATCATTCATCATATTAAACTACCAATGGCCAAAAGAAATTTTATTATAAAATTCAATTTTATCAGATACCTCATTAACACCTTTATGGGCCAACAGATAAGGAAAGAGTATGTTTGTCTTTCAAAAATTCTAAGTTCGATTTTATTCACAATACAATTTCAAATGTTCTATATTCCAAGGGTGTTTAAGCATCCTCATCTCACAATCAGACAACCTATATGACCCTGGCTTGACTTTCATTTTGACTTCATAAGGACCCTCCCAATTCGGAGCCAATTTTCTGAGGTGTTTATCCTTGGTATGAAGAAATACTTTTCGCAACACTTTATAGCCAACCTTGAACTCCCTCTTCTTAACCTTAGCATCGTACCTGCTTCTCATTAAGGTTTGATAATGAACCACATTCAAATGTGCTTTAACCCTATTTCCTCTAACAAATCAAGCTCAATCCTTCTAGCTTCATCATTATCTACTTCAGAATAA
This sequence comes from Limnanthes douglasii subsp. nivea, assembly GCA_036936605.1. Lineage (NCBI taxonomy): Eukaryota > Viridiplantae > Streptophyta > Magnoliopsida > Brassicales > Limnanthaceae > Limnanthes > Limnanthes douglasii. Next base: position 287,364,743 of record JAUPFV010000001.1, read on the forward strand.
CGCAATAGCTATAGGAAGGTAATGTAGATTCAACAGGGCATACAGCATCCATTCCATACACTAAAGAAAAATGAGTCTCTTTTGTGACCTCTCTAGGAGTTGTACGATATGCCCATAACACTTCTTGAAGATAATTTGGCCATTTCCCCACTGCTCCCGCCAAATTTTTCTTCAAACCCTCCAAGATAGATCTATTTGTAACTTCCACTTGCCCATTTGCTTGTGGGTGGAAGGGAGTAGAAAAGCATTGCTGTATTACTTTCGAGGAGCAAAAAGAGTCCATTTCTTTGTTATTAAATTGGGGACCGTTGTCTGTTGTTATCTTTCGAGGAACTCCAAAACGGTAGCAGATGTTACTTAGAATAAACTTGATCACATCCTTAGCTTTTGTTCCAGCTAAAGGCTCTGCTTCTGCCCACTTCGAAAAATAATCAACTGCGACAATAATCATCTGTCCTCCACCTGAAACCATAGGCAATGGTCCTACTAAATCAATCCCCCATCTATCAAAAGGAACCGCCTCTGAGATTATCATTAGAGGTGTCGCTGGTTAATGTATCAAATGTGCATACCTTTGACAAGTATCACAACTTCGAACTAATAACTTGGCATCCTGCAATATAGTAGGCCAATAATATCCTGCCAACAATACCCTACGTGTTAAAGCTTTGAAACCACAATGAGCTGATCCATCTCCATCATGTAATTCAGATAAAATGTTTTGAGATTCTTGCTCACTCAAACATCGTAATAAAGGCCTCGACACAGACCTCTTATCCAATACCCCATCCAACACCACATAACCAAGAGCTTTATTCCTTATTTTCTTGAGCAAGTGCTTATCAAGAGGTAGTATTCCCTTTGTAAGAAAATTTAACAAGTCAGTTCTCCAATCACCCCGAATGCGCGCTGAATCATTTACTACCTCCCCAACAAATTCACATTGCTCAGAGCTTGATATCATCGAAGGAAGTGGTTGTGTCACGATCCATGGATATTCTTCAGAGTAAGCCATTGTTGCTAAAGAATCAGCCATTGTGTTATTTCCTCTTCGAATATGCTCCATCTCAACATTTTCAAATTGTGCCATCATACTTCGAAGTTCTTGCAAATACAAAACTAAACGGTCTTTTTTAGCTTCTGATATTCCTTTAACGTGGTTAACTACTAACTGCGAATCTGTTTCTAAGTGCACGAATATTGCTCCACAATTTTTTGCTAACCGCAATCCTGCTAGCACTGTTTCGTATTCAGCTTCATTATTCGAAGCATGTAGCTTGAAACATATACTCCGCTGTCGGTGCCACCAATTCTACCCCCGCACTCGATCCTTTATTACTAGATCCTCCATCAGTTCGTACCGTCCACACCGGATTCGTGTGTATTTTTTCATCTTCTTTCTCTTCGAACCTGCTCGAATGAAACTCAACAAAGAAATCCGCTAAGGCCTGAGCTTTGACAGCCGTTCGTGGAGAGAATAACACATCGAAATCTCCCAATTCTACAGACCACTTAGTCATTCTTCGTGAGATATCTGGCTTTTGCAATACATTTTTCAATGGATAAGAAGTTCGAACCACAATTGTATGTGCTTGGAAGTAAGGATGCATTTTTCTCGCCGCCACTATTATACACAACGCCAATTTTTCGAGCTTTAAGTAACGTTTTTCAGCATCAACCAAACTTTTACTGACATAATAGACGGGCTTCGAAACTCCTGAATCTTCACTAATCAGAACTGCACTCACTGCATAATCCGATACTGCTACATACAAAAACAGTTGCTCACCTTCTCGAGGATTTGATAATATTTCAGGAGAGGACAAAAGATTTTTGATCTTAATAAAAGCTTCTTCACAATCCGAAGTCCACTTAAAATTATTCGGTCGACGCAACACCTGGAAAAAAGGCAAACATTTATCTGAAAAACGAGAAATGAATCTGTTCAGAGCTGCTAACCTGCCTGTTAACATTTGAACTTCTTTGATATTCCGAGGAGAAGACATTGATATCAAATCCTTCAACTGTTCTGGATCCACTTCAATTCCTCTTTCACTTATCACATATCCCAAAAACTTACCAGATCGGACTCCAAACGTGCATTTTTCTTGGTTCAATTTCAACTGTATTGCTCTAAGACTCAGAAACGTCTCTTCTAAATCATCAATATGATCATTATCACTTTTGCTCTTAACTAGCATATCATCGATGTATACCTCGATATTCCTCCATATTTGTGAAGCAAATGCCTTATTCATCAACCTTTGATATGTAGACCCAGCATTTTTCAATCCAAACGCCATCACTCTATAACAATGTAAACCTCGATCAGTGATAAATGTTGTGCTTTCTTCATCCTCTGGATTCATTCAAATTTGATTATATCCTGAAAATGCATACATAAATGTTAGAATTTTGTTTCCAGAAGTAGAATCCACTAATTGATCAATTCGAGGTACTGGAAAAGGATCCTTTGGGCAGGCTCTGTTTAAATCTGTGAAGTCTACACACATTCTCCATTTTCCATTCTTTTTTTTCACCACTACAGGATTAGCCGTCCACTTCGGATATTTGGACTCCCTAATATGCCGCATTTTATAAAATCTATCTACTTCAGCAATTACGGCCTCAGATTTTTCCAAAGAAAAAGCTCTCCTTTTTTGTATTATCGGCTTGATCTTCGAATCCACAGCCAAACTATGACATATAATACCAATTGGGACCCCAACTACATCCTCAGACGTCCAAGCAAACACATCCAAGTTTTTAGACAAAAAATTCAACAATCTTTCTCGCACTAATAAAGACAATAAAGTCCCAATTCGAAGTACTTTGTTATTATCGAAAACGTATTCTTCTATTTCTTCACTTACCACCACAGAACTCGGGGTTGACCTCGGATCATCAATTCCCTCATCTGTATTACTAGAAGGCAACCCCCCAAATTGCTATTTCTCCATTGGATCATCGGTACTTTTATCACGTAGTCTAAATGCAGCAGCGTAACACTCTCTAGCCACTTTTTGATCACTTCGAACTACACCAATTCGATCCCCGACTACATGTTTCAAACATTGATGAACTGTAGAAACTATAGCATACATTTTTGCCAGCCATGACCTTCCAAAGATAACATTGTAGCTCGACTTACAATCTACCACCATAAAAAGTACTTGTACTTTCTTTTTAAAAGGCCCTTTTCCCAGAGAAATTTCACCTTCAAACTCCCCTACTACATTCGCTGTTGCACCAGTAAACCCAATTATAGTTCTTTCTGACCTTTCTATCCGAGGCGGAGCGTTTAATCTATCATATGTTGATTTGAACACCACATTAGCAGAACTTCCAGTATCAATCAATACTCGTCGAATTTCTACCCCACACACTTCTGCTCCAATGACCACTGCATCTTCATGTGGTCCTGTAATTCCTCTTAAATCATCTCCATCGAAAATTATAAATGGGACATTCTTCTTATTGTATAGATGTGTTGATGCTCCTCCTTCAATTTGATGCGTTAGATTTACTATATGTCTTTTCCTCGAATTATTAGTATCATTAGTCATTGAGTCTCCCCCAAATATTGCCAAGGATTCAAAGAACGCACATAAATCACGAACACGTCCCTTACACATCGGCTCATCAACTTACATCAACAACAATCGACTGGGGTCTGGGTCGACATATTCCGAAGCCACATCAATTTCATCCTCTGCAACATCTAAAATCATCAATGCACTTTCCTGCTTAGAGTTAGGATTACTAACCTTTTGAGTTATGGCTTTAGCGTTCCTTTTGACATACTCCAACAATTTTCCATTCTCTATCAAAATCTGCATTTCCTTCTTCAAAGCAATACAATCATTTGTATCATGCCCAATATCATCATGATACCTACAGAACCTGTTATTGCGTTCCTCTCTTGGCCTATTAATTACTGCCGGCTTTCTAAAATTTACTGTTCCCTTGGTTTTCTCATAAATCGATGCCACACTTTCAGTCAAATCCGCATAATATTCTGGTTTTACCCACACATTCGATCTTGGTCTGAATTGGGATTGATTACTAAAATTGTGCTGATTAGAACCCCCTTGATATGAGTTCGAACCTCCTCGATTGGAAACATTTTGACTACCCCTCGCCCGTGACGAGTTATTATTCGAAGCGTTCACTTGATTATTTCCCACTTGACTATTCCCTTTCTGAACAATACTATTTCCTCCTCGAACTCGAGTAGACTCTTCGACTTTGATCTGATCTTCAACTTGAGCCATGAGAGCTCCAAACGTTAATGCCCTACGCCTTGTTGTTTCATCAGCTAAATCTCCTGGCAACAATCCTTGTCTGAACGCTGCCATAGCTTCCACTTCCTCACAATCATCTAATCCTGCTTTTGTTGACACAAATCTTTTAGTATAATCCTTCAACTTTTCTCCCACATCTTGCTTACATTGTATTATCGTATCTCCGTTAGCTCTCATTTCTTTGCTTCCCACAAACTGTCTTCGAAACGCTGTGTAAAAGCCTCTAAAATTTACAATGGACTCCTTAGGAATCTTGTTATACCATTTTAATGCAGTTCCTTTGAATGTCTGAGAGAATGCCCTACAAACCAATTTATCATCATCCTCGAAATTAGTCATATAATTCTTGAATTTCTCTATATGATCATCTGGATCTTGAGTTCCATCAAACTTGTCAATTTTAGAAATGTCGAACCGCCTAGGAAGTGGTACAGATCTAATCGCACTAATCAATGGTGAATCCCTCCAATCTACTCCTTGAACAAACTGGTCTTCGTTCCTCATTCTCACAGTAGCATACAAACTTGGCTCGCCTTCAAATTTCCGAGGAGAATACACTCGTTTTTCCTTCTTTGGCCTTCTTTCCTTATACATTTTAGCTGGCCAAAATTCATATCCTCCTTCTTTTGAATGACTTCGAAAGTGCTTATATCTTGGTGTTTCATCTGATTCCGAATTTTTGAAATCTTCTTCACTAGAAACTACATACCGTCGCTTCTGCAACTTTTCCCTTTTTCTCATTCCACTATGCTCCTTCTTACGCTCAAAATGTATTTTACGTTGAACATCTCGAACATCGCCGACGTCATTCGATGGATCCGACTGATCATCCCGATTACCTCTTGATATTTCAGATCTAAGTCTAGCGCCATTATTATCTTGTTTCTTTTGAGCAAATTTATCAAGTTCTGCCACTTTTCTTATCAACTCATTCATTTTACCTTCAAAATAAAATTGGTTTGATCGAATCGGAACTGATTCATCTGCTTCTTTCTCTTGCAGATCAGATCTCAATGTCTCGAAAGCTTTTCGAACAAACGGATTATCTCCTTCCTCCGAATTCATCTCCGATCAACAAAAATATAAACGAAATGCTTCAAAGAACAAAAAAATTCGAGACTCGATTTTTGATCTATCGATCAAGGTATCTTCGTCCCCCTCTTTCTAGCGCCAATTTGGTGAGAATAAAATTTGACTTGAGAAGATTGAGAATATCGACTAAGAATCAGCAGAGATTTTTAGATGGTGAATATAATCTTTCTCCTCTAATTATTTCATAGGTGTAATCAGTCTCCTCGACCTCTTTAAATAGGCCCAGTGAGTTAGTTACAAATTCGGTTACATAAAAGGCTTAATTACATTTCAGTCCCTACTCTTCTTATAAAGCTTTAATCTTATTCTTTATTAATAGAACTTATCATTCAAGTCCTTAATAATTACATTTAAGTCCCTTTTGAATCTATTTCCTTATCATACGCCATGACGTGATGATAGCTACAATAGTGTGGTGAGAGGCATTAGTAGCATGATGACATGATTTTCTGGAGGTAAATCTAGCCCGAGGGAGAATTCTCTATCCTTCCAGTAGTCACAAACTACCAAGTATGGGTTATGAATATGAAAACTCTCATGTACACTCAGGGAATTTGGAAAGTAGCAGAGTCAACGGTTCACATACAAACGGACCAACTTGCAGTCGTTGCATTCTACAAAGGGTTGAATTAAGAGACGCTATATCAAATTCTGGATAAAGACAGCGCAACAGGAGTGTAGGATGCGTTGAAAGCGAATTGCGTTGGAGTAGATCGTGTTGTTAATGTCAGAATTCAAAAGGAGAGAACTAGACAACATGGACATGGCTGAAAATACGTTCATTGATGAGTACACCAAAATGAAACCATGATAGTCATCAAGATAAGGTCTCTTGGAGCAAATGTTGACAATATCTATGTTGTCAAAAAATTGTTTAGATCGATGTCATCAAAATGCATGGTAGTGGCCACGACTATTGAAAAAATCATATACTCTTTAAAGCCTTTGAAGATAATATGAAAATGTTTGATAATACAAAAGGTATTGAAAAATTCTTGTACGCAAGGCCAAATGTTCAAAACAATGATCAAGGCGAAAAATCCAAAGAAATGGAATTGGCCGATGCAGAGGTATGGGTCGAGGCTAAATTAATTCTAGCAAATAAGGTGACCGACAAAAGAAGAAGAATTCCACATATGACATAAAAAAGGTGAGATGTTACAATTGCAATAACTATGGTCATTTTTCTGCAAAGGATAAGGAAAAGAAAGAAGAAAATGTTCATTTAGTTCAGCGAATGGAGGATGATGATACGTTGCTTGTAGCTGAGGTCTATGCTTTAAGATTAAAAGAAAAATTTGGTATTTGGGGGCCGCTTGCAGTTTTAGGGTTGCATGTATTGCCTCGCAGTTCCCATTCTTAAGACCGTTTCATTCCACTAATTTATCTTTCCCTGGTTATCTCGACTAACTTCGACCCTCACCTTAGCGGTCAATGCGTATAGGGAGTAATTCACCTCTAGAGTGTCGCTCTGGCGGTCTAGTATTTGGTTTAATGCTTTGGGTGGCCCTTTACTTCTCGTTCTCATTTCTCTGATATGTAACTACAATCGATGGATTGCAGAGATGGTCGTCGGGTTTTTTGCATCGACGACGCGCTCCACCTGATCTGGTAGGTTGGGTGCACCAATTGGAGCAATTTCTGGGTCGACTAAGGCCGGATGTTGACTTCCTTATGCTAGTGCTCCAACTATGTTTACATTTAGGCCTTCTTATTGGACCACGTAGAGAGGTGGACCACGAGATTACCCGTCAACCTTTTCCAAGAACAAATATTCAATTTTCCACATAAAAATTTATCTCCGAAGTTTCCCGTTCAATCCCGAATTTAGTTACCACCATTGGCTTCCCTTTAACGCTTACTTCGTTGTATATTGGCAACGGTTATGCCATTTGGATACCGTTGCCCATACACGGACTCGGTAGGTTACAAAACCGCCTCGGTAGGCCTCAGTCAAGTCGCGTCGTTTCTTACGCTCGATCGGTGTTGCTTAAGAATGGTTGTGGTAAGGCTTGGGACCCACTCGGTTTTTATGATCGGGCCCCTCGGTCACATGTCTTAGGTAAGCCTCGGTTATACTGCCTACGTATTACTTATTTATAGGCGATCTCAATATAACGCAGGGTCGCATTGGGAATACGCAGTCATACTGTTTCCTTTGAACGTCCATATCATTCGGTCTTTTTCTTTATGGTCTTATCTTTCCAGACAAGAGCGACCTCATCATTGAGGAACTACAGTTGGAACCTTTAAGCATGACCCACTAGTGCCTGAACCTATTAAGTATGATTGTTAGTCGAGACTTCATGGACCTATCCGAAATGAAGTCATAAAACATGACCAACTAATGTTTGAACCTTTTAAAATAAGATTTTAGGTGAGAAATGGGTTGGACCTTTAAAAAATGAAGTCTGAAAACATGACCATGAAGTGTTTGAACCTTTTAAGATTCTTGGACCGGTCAGAATTGAAGAGAAAATACATAAAGCAAATGACTTATACTTACTAGATGGCTATATAGGTTCCCGGGTTTACCCTCTCAGTAATCGAATAAGGTCTTTCTGAATTTTTCTCTAGTACTCTAAACCTCTTATATTTAGTGTGCAAGAAAACCTTTCTTAAAACATTATCCTGTACTTTTAAATTCTCTTCTTCGAACTCGAGATGCGTTTCCACTATTTATCAAAGTCCGATAATAAATGGATCTTAGATGTGCCTTTTGTCATTTTCTCTTTGATTAAGTCACGACTGTACCTTTTGCCTTTATTATTTCTAGCTTTGGAATAATTTTTCACTATAAAAGTGCTAATGTAGATTCGGTATGGGTCATCATATCTATCTTATAAACCCAAAAAAAATGTGATTCATGTGTTGCTACCTTGATATCGGGGGTCGTTTGGTAAGCCCACAACACTTCCTGAAGATAATTTGTTCATTCTCTAACAACCCCCTCTAGATTCTTTGGTAAACCATCAAGGATAGTTCCATTAGTGACTTATACTTCCCCATTGGCTTGAGGGTGAGAATGAGCTTAAAAAATGATAGATTCCTCTAGTAGAGCAAAAAGATTTTATGTTCTTGTTATCAAACTATGTGCCAAAATATATGATTCTTTATCATCTAGCAAAGTCAATTTAACTTAAAATTCTACAAGCTTATACCTCATATATTTCTCTATACTTACTACAACACTTCTTCTGTGTTTAGTTCATAATTTTTTCTTATCAAAGATGCTCCAAATCGAGTATCCAAGGGATACTCTATGGAGTATCCTATAATTTCCAAAGAATTATTAATGTAATTTAAGCCCTGTGAACATGCTCATACTGAGTGTTCTCAAACAAATTTGTCAATTCTTTTAAAAACATATCGCTTGATATATTTCTTATCCGATGGGAGTTACCAGTTAAACCCATGCTCCACAATCTAAGATGCTTGAGCCCTATCAGTTTGAATAACCTACGTACTTGTCTTAAAAGATATCGATATTCGGCTCCACTTATAGTTATTTAGAGTAAACTAAATTAAAATATCTTCCAACCCGCACTTTGTCTGCCATCTGAGATTCGAAATCGATATGAAACTATCTTAGTTCCACTGTCCATATTTAGTCATCTGACCCGTGATATCAAAATTTTAAAGTATATTTTTTGTGGAAACGAAGCTCAAACCATAATCGAATGTACTTAGAAGAAGAAAACACACACTATTTTTGATAAATAAGAGACGTAACCCTAACTCTAGCCCTAGAAGAAAAGAAAGTACCATTTCCATGAAGACGCGACCTAACACTAACCCTAGAAGATGGATAGCGGAATAATTATCCAGTTCAGTGAACCAAACACACGACACCGCTATTTAATCCCCATCAGTGCCATCTTGTTCCATCTTCAAATCCTATCACCGCACTACAACAAACAAAAACGACATATCTCTTATCATTTTCATATCATTCAGTAAGTGGCAGAATGTCTTTCTCCTCTTCAATCGAGTTTCTCTCTACTTACTCCTCATACTACATTTACACGTCCTCGGATTTGTTATCGACTGCCAACAACATGGTTCGGGTATATGATACAGATAGTGATAATGATATTCACCAGAAAATTAAACATGATAGAATGAAATCGAATGATGAGGATGAGGCTATTTCTGAAGGGACGGCACCAACAGCCAACTCTTTTTGTGGAGCGGAAGCCAAAGCCGAGGAAGACGAGATGGAGATGGAGGTATCAGACGAAGCAAAACCCTTTTGTCGAGAATGCTCAAAGATTTTCCAGACATGGACAGAGCTGTCTTTTCACGGCCCTTGTCCACCTCCTAAGTTGTTAAACTTATTCCCTTCTACACCAAGTCCTCCTACTCGCTTGTTAAACTTACTCCCTTCTACACCAACTCCTCCTCCTCGTTTATCAAACTTATTCCCTTCACGAACTCCTCCTCCTCGCTTGTTAAACTTGTTCCCTCTTCTACCAACTCCTCCACCGCAAGAACCTCAAGAAGGATTCGGAGAAACGCTCTTATGAGTCGTTGTTATGGCTACGGTGCAATCAATAATACGAGTCAATCCAAAATATTTTCTGTCAGATGAATTGAGGACGAGTGATGATATGTAATGATATTTATTTATGTAGAAATGGATCCAATGATCAAAATGTTGATGCTTATTATGGGTGCAAAAAGAATTTATCGAAATATCAACAATAAAGTATTATGAAAATTCACATTGAAAAATTGCGAGGCTAGCGCATGCAGTGAATACATGAGCAAAGTAGTAGGTTCAAACAGAGAATTGAAAGATAAGAGTAATTGAGAAACCCTGATACATATCAATTTAAGAAATTAATAGAATTGAAAGATAAGATTAATTGAGAAACCGATACATAGGAATTTCAAGAAATTAATAGACGACCACCGTTGTTGCTTCAATTTATGTTTCATTTATTTTGCTTTTGTTACATAATGTATACTAATGCCAAATGAAAGATTAACACTTTCAAAAAAACTATTTTTTTGTCTATTCTCTACAACAAAGAAGACACAAACTTTGTTTAACGTAATCTAGAAGAAGCAGAAGGATTCAAATCCTACATCTCGTATCAAAGCTATAATTTCGCATACGCCATGACGTGATAATAGCTACAATAGTGTGGTGAGAGGCATTAGTAGCATGATGACATGATTTTCTGGAGGTAAATCTAGCCCGAGGGAGAATTCTCTATCCTTCCAGTAGTCACAAACTACCAAGTATGGGTTATGCATATGAAAACTCTCATGTACACTCAGGGAATTTGGAAAGTAGTATAGTCAACGGTTCACATACAAACGGACCAACCTGCAGTCGTTGCATTCTACAAAGGGTTGAATTAAGAGACGTTATATCAAATTCTGGATAAAGACAGCGCAAAAGGAGTGTAGGATGCGTTGAAAGCGAATTGCGTTGGAGTAGATCGTGTTGTTAATGTCAGAACTCAAGCGTTAAGGAGAGAACTAGACAACATGGACATGGCTGAAAATACGTTCATTGATGAGTACACCAAAATGAAACCATGATAGTCGTCAAGATAAGGTCTTTTGGAGCAAATGTCCACAATATCTATGTTGTCAAAAAATTGTTTAGATCGTTGTCATCAAAATGCATGGTAGTGGCCACGACTATTGAAAAAATCATATGCTCTTTAAAGCCTTTGAAGATAATATGAAAACGTTTGATAATACAAAAGGTATTGAAAAATTCTTGTACGCAAAGACAAATGTTCAAAACAATGATCAAGGCGAAAAATCCAAAGAAATGGAATAGGCCGATGCAGAGGTATGGGTCGAGGCTAAATTAATTCTAGCAAATAAGGTGACCGACAAAAGAAGAAGAATTCCACCTTTGACATAAAAAGGTGAGATGTTACAATTGCAATAACTATAGTCATTTTTCTGCAAAGGATAAGGAAAAGAAAGAAGAAAATGTTCATTAAGTTCAGCGAGTGGAGGATGATGATACGTTGCTTGTAGCTGAGGTCTATGCTTTAAGATCAAAAGAAAAATTTGGTTATTTGGGGGCTGCTTGTAGTTTTAGGGTTGCATGTATTGCCTCGCAGTTCCCGTTCTTAAGACCGTTTCATTCCACTAATTTATCTTTCCCTGGTTATCTCGACTGACTTCGACCCTCACCTTAGCGGTCAATGCGTATAGGGAGTAATTCACCTCTAGAGTGTCGCTCTGGCGGTCTAGTATTTGGTTTATTGGTTTGAGTGGCCCTTTACTTCTCGTTCTCATTTCTCTAATATGTAACTACAATGGATAGATTGCAGAGATGGTTGTCGGGTTTTTTGCATCGACGACCCGCTCCACCTGATCTGGTAGGTTGGGGGCACCAATTGGAGCAATTTCCGGGTCGACTAAGGTCGGATGTTGACTTCCTTATGCTAGTGCTCCAACTATGTTTACATTTAGGCCTTCTTATTGGACCACGTAGAGAGGTGGACCACCAGATTACCCGTCAACCTTTCCAAGAACAAATATTCAACGCAATTCGCTTTAACGCTTACTTCGTTGTATATTGGCAACAGTTATGCCATTTGGATACCGTTGCTCATACGCGGACTCGGTAGGTTACAAAACCGCCTCGGTAGGCCTCAGTCAAGTCGCGTCGTTTCTTACGCTCGATCGGTGTTGCATAAGAATGGTTATGTTAAGGCTTGGGACCCACTCGGTTTTTATGATCGGGCCCCCCTCGGTCACATGTGTTCGGTAAGCCTCGGTTATACTGCCTACGTATTACTTATTTATAGGCGATCACTATATAACGCAGGGTCGCATCGGGAAGACGCAGTCATACCGATTCCTTTGAACGTCCATATCATTCGGTCTTTTTCTTTATGGTCTAATCTTTCCAGACAAGAGCGACCTCATCATTGACGAAATACAGTTGGAACCTTTAAGCATGACCCACTAGTGCCTGAACCTATTAAGTAAGATTGTAGTCGAGACTTCATGGACCTATCTGAAATAAAGTCATAAAACATGACCAACTAATGTTTGAACCTTTTAAAATAAGATTTTAGGTGATAAATTGTTGGACCTTTAAAAAATGAAGTCTGAAAACATGACCATGAAGTGTTTGAACGTTTTAAGATTCTTGGACCGGTAAGAATTGAAGAGAAAATACATAAACCAAATCACTTATAGTTACTACATGGCTATATAGGTTCCCGGGTTTACCCTCTCAGTAATCGAATAAGGTCTTTCTCAATTTTTCCCTACTACTCTAAACCTCTTATATTTAATGTGCAATAAAACCTTTCTTAAAACATTATCCTCTACTTTTAAATTCTCTTCTTCGAACTCGAGATGTGTTTCCACTATTTATCAAAGTATGATAATAAATGGATCTTAGATGTGCCTTTTGTCCTTTTCTCTTTGATTAAGTCACGACTGTACCTTTTGCCTTTATTATTTCTAGCTTTGGAATAATTTTTCACTATAAAAGTGCTAATGTAGATTCGGTATGGGTCATGATATCTATCTTATAAACCAAACGAAAATGTGATTCATGTCTTGCTACCTTGATATCGGGGGTCGTTTGGTAAGCCCACAACACTTTCTGAAGATAATTTGTTCATTCTCTAACAACCCCCTCTAGATTCTTTGTTAAACCATCAAGGATACTTCCATTAGTGACTTATACTTCCCCATTGGCTTGAGGGTGAGAATGAGCTTAAAAAATGATAGATTCCTATAGTAAAGCAAAAAGATTTTATGTTCTTGTTATCAAACTATGTGGCAAAATATATGATTCTTTATCATATAGCAAAGTCAATTTAACTTAAAATTCTACAAGCTTATACCTCATATATTTCTCTATACTTACTACAACAATTCTTCTGTGTTTAGTTCATAATTTTTTGTTATCAAAGATGTTCCAAATCGAGTATCCAAGGGATACTCTATCGAGTATGCTATAATTTCCAAAGAATTATTAATGTAATTTAAGCCCTGTGAACATGCTCATACTGAGTGTTCTCAAACAAATTTGTCAATTCTTTTAAAAACATATCGCTTGATATATTTCTTATCCGATGGGAGTTACCAGTTAAACCCATGCTCCACAATCTAAGATGCTTGAGCCCTATCAGTTTGAATAACCTATGTACTTGTCTTAAAAGATATCGATATTCGGCTCCACTTATAGTTATTTAGAGTAAATTAAATTAAAATCTCTTCCAACCCGCACTTTGGCTGCCATCTGAGATTCGAAATCGATATGAAACTATCCTAGTTCCACTGTCCATATTTAGTCATCTGACCCGTGATACCAAGATTTTAAAGTATGTTTTTTGTGGAAACGAAGCTCAAACCAAAATCGAATGTACTTAGAATTACGACTGCATCTTTTTCGCCAAAACAACTAAAGCTAATGGTAGTTTCCTTAACTTCAAGTATCTTTTTTCAGTATCCAATAAACTCTCACTTACATAAAATACTAGATGACGATAATTTTCAACTTCTTTGACCAATAATAAGCTTACTACATATTTCCATGTTACGATGTAGATGAATATTTTTTCTCCCATACTTGGTTTAGTTGAATTTTTTGGAGAAGACTCTTTTCTCTCAATAAAAGCATCTTCATACTCAAGTGTTCAATTGAAACGACTTACTTTTCTAAGAACTTGAAAAAATAGAGCGCACTTGTCTAATGACCATGATATGAATATGTTTAGAGCAGCCAACCTTCCAGATAAGATTTGTCCTTCTTTGATGGATCTCGAAGGATCCATAACAGTTAAAGCATTCAATTATATTGGATATACTTCAATTTATTTATTTTTGCTCATTATATGTCTCGAGAACTATCTGGATTGTACGACAAAGGTAGATTTTTCTGTATTCTAATAAGGAAGGATAAAAGATTAGGGAGGTAATTGCAAAAACAAACTTTAATTTATGAAAAATTGTAAGATATGTACTAGAAAAAGACTAGTTGGGAACAAATAATAAAATTAAGGATTAATTATGCAATTATTAGGTTGTTGGACGTGTGGGACCTACTGTAGTAATATTAAAGGATCACCGATTCTAGAAAAAGGGTGATTAATATTCAAATATATTTTCTCTTTCTAAAAGTGTAGAGCTTTTCTCTCTAAAAGCTAGTAACTAACAAATCGTTGATACAAAATACATCCTCACAACTTTGTTTGACTCCGAACAATCCTCCATAGTATCTTACATAATCATTGGCGCCGTATGTGGGAAAACGATTTGGTACCTGAATTTATTTTCCAAAATCAGAGTTTATTTGACAAAGTTGTCGAAGCTTGTTTGCTTCCTTAGTATAGAGACTCAAACCAAATGTTAGTTTTTAAAATTCAAAGCCTTTTGATGAATTATGAGTATGCTTGACAAAAATATCTTGATTCCGCGACATGCAATTAAGATCCAATACCAAAATTATGCATTTTCTTGTTAGGAAATTGAATCTTCTAACTATATTGAAGAATTCTATAAATTTGATTAGAAACAATATAACAGTATTAATTTCAATAAGAAATGAATGTGATGAGCTAAGATTATAATCTTATGTAACGTATTCCAACACCTTCAAGAAGAGTTATTGCACTCAATCGAAGTAGAGCATGGGATCTGGTGAAATTCATGTTCATTTTACACTAAAGATTCCATTTAGCTAGGAAGTGGACAACTTTATTTTGTTTAGCGATGATAGAATAAATTAACATTGATGGATATACGAGAAGTCTAATGCATTTTAGGATAGGCTCCAAATGCAAGGTGATTAAGAGTTTCTAGATTATCATAAAATTGGCACTTGGAAACTAAAGGAATGTGCATTCTATGAATAATAGAGTTAATAGATAACATGATATTGAGGGTTCTCTACAATATAAAGGAGTACTTTATCGGAGTAGTGCAGTTTTATATTTTGTCAAATAAATTTGATTTGTTGTACTTAACTCTGATATTGTTCGAGGTGGCCTTCATATTGATTTTTCCATATTTTGATAACTTCCAATGTAAAGTGTCATCAATCTGAACATTAATAGATTATTTAACAATTAGATTAATATTGGAAGAAGTAAGAATTGCCCACAACTTGTTTACATCTGTTATAAGAGTTGTCATCCAATTTAATAGGAGGAGGATGTCCAAACCAGTTTTCCAACCAGAAATCCATATTTCCTCTACCCAATTTCCAGTTAATATTGTCTTTTCCTCATTAATCTTGTTTCTGATCTTGTCCACCAAAGAAACATAATTTCGAGCTTTGTTATTTGAATTAAGAGTGTTGCCAATTTAAAAAGTAGGAAGATTACTAGTACTAAAGTTAGTTTGATTGGCTAATGCAGCGTTTCTTTCATAAGGTAAGCTATTAAAGGTGATTATCTTAGTTTTGTATATATTGATAGATTGACCTGCAATGTGTTGATGTTTCTACAAAAAAACGTTCGAATTACATTCATTATAGAACTCAGACCATTAGCGAAAATTAGTAAATCGTTTGCGCACGCAGGACAAAGAATGGTGATAGTACTTTATGGAATAAGTATTTCATAGACTTGTTAATTTAAAAAAGATTCCTAAGACTCTTGTTTAATACCTCTTCAGCAATGATAAATAGACTAGGGAATAGATGCCCTTTGTCTAATACCTGTCTTAGTATTGAAGAAACCTACAACATTACCATTTATAACGATTGAAACCTAAATTGATCTTATTAATCTACAAATTTTGCTGACAAATCTAGAATTGAAACCAAAAACGCGGAGTACTTTGATGATGAAACTGTTAGATAATTTATCGAAGGATTTAGTCATGTCAACTTTGATCATGATGTTGCCTACTTCTTTACATAATTGTGGTCGGTCTTAGTGTTCATATCCCCATCCTTAATTTATTTTGAGTAGCATTTTGGTATTAATAATATTCTTCAATTGTAAGAGGCTTGAGATATTCAGCATTAACCTTACCCAGGCTGATTCTGTCATCCATGTTGTTAGAGTTCTGATATTTGGCTTCCAATTTTTTTATCAGTTTTCTCAATTTCAACCACCTTGTCAAGAATATTACCAAAATAATCTATATTCCAATTTTTGAGAGCAGCCTTATGTCTCTTAGAAAACAAACATAGGAAATCCTTCCATTTTCTGATTCGAATTTGTGTATACAAAGCTTTGAAAGTCATTTTCTAGAGTCCACATATTAAGAAACTTGAATAATATTTACTCATGTCCTTTGATATAGTGCTACATGGAGGAGTATGATCCGAGCAAGTACTGGCCATATAGACTACTTCAATTTCATAGAAATAATCAGAATAAGCTTGATTAAAAAAGACACGATCCAAGCGTTTCCATTTAGACTTGTACCAAGTAAATTTTGTCCTAACATATCCTGCATCCTCGAAAAAACAGTCTCTTATGATAGCATTAAAATCATCAATACTATTTCGACAATAAGTAATACAACTCAACTGGTCGGAAGATACTACATTAACATTACCCAATACCATTCATTAATGTGATAGATATGGTTCTAAAGAAATTCCAGAACTAAATTCTATTAGCCCTCTGCATTTAGTGTAAGCGTATACAATATTCGTAAACAAAAATACTATTATACAAATTAATTTTACCTCCAACTTTATTGACAACGTATCAATGAAATGCGTTGATCATATCTTTACGGTTTTTTATTACGAAATCTTTCTGCTGATCATCTCTTTATGGTTTTTTATTACGAAATCTTTCTGCT
Organism: Limnanthes douglasii subsp. nivea; assembly: GCA_036936605.1. Lineage (NCBI taxonomy): Eukaryota > Viridiplantae > Streptophyta > Magnoliopsida > Brassicales > Limnanthaceae > Limnanthes > Limnanthes douglasii. Next base: position 287,381,902 of record JAUPFV010000001.1, read on the forward strand.
GATCATCTCTTTATCCTGCATATGTGTACAACAACATATCGCCACCATTTGGGGCTGGACTAGCTGCACCATTATGTGTACATCAACATATCGCCACCTTTTGGGGGTGGACTAGCTGCACAATTTCTTCAGGAGCGTAGACATGCAAATATTTCGCTTTCAGCGGTAAAGGACAGTTTCAACTCGGCCTTCGCAATCCATGTTCCGACCATGAACTTTTGACTTACCAAAATCGATTGTCAAAATTCATAGCTGATTTGTCTATCCAACAAGTTAGCATTACTGAGTAGGCTGGTGAAAGCAAGACTGTGGTCTGTGAAAAAAAGACTGAATATAAAGACTAAGGAGGTAAACTATAACACCTTACTTCAATAGAATAGACTTCGTGATTTTTCGGCATAACTAGAAAGAGAAAGGTGCTAGCAGAGCGGCAACCAAGACAAGAGCAATTTTGTTCCCTACTTGCAATAAAATATGGTGAGTACTACTACTTCTAGACCCACCGATGCTGCTCAGGACTAATTAGTACACCAATATTTTGGATCGATTACCTCTGCTACAAATTATCATCTAAACAAAATATTGTTTATAATATTTATTTGCAATCACCAAATCCGAGAACAAAGTTCTGACAACGAAGTGTAACCTAACATGGAAAATTTGAATACTAGAAGAGTAAAAAATATGGTTTTTTTTTCCTGCCAATTGATTAAATTAATTTTCCTGCCAATTAATAATGAAAGGGCGTGCCGTTCTGTTCGTCATTATTTTTTACGGAGAAAAGACGTAACCCTAACTTTAACCCTAACCCTAACCGTAGAAGAAGAACAACACACCATTTTTTATGAAGAGGAGACGTAACCCTCTAACCCTAGAAGAAGAAAACACACACTATTTTTGATAAAGAAGAGACGTAACCCTAACTCTAGCCCTAGAAGAAGAGAAAATACCATTTCCATGAAGACGCGACCTAACACTAACCCTAGAAGATGGATAGCGGAATAATTATCCAGTTCAGTGAACCAAACACACGACACCGCTATTTAATCCCCATCAGTGCCATCTTGTTCCATCTTCAAATCCCATCACCGCACTACAACAAACAAAAACGACATATCTCTTATCATTTTCATATCATTCAGTAAGTGGCAGAATGTCTTTCTCCTCTTCAATCGAGTTTCTCTCTACTTACTCCTCATACTACATTTACACGTCCTCGGATTTGTTATCGACTGCCAACAAGTCAGATTTTGAAGAAAAGAAGAAGAGTGAAGATTTGGTAATTTTTGTATTTTCTTTTCATGATTTGTTCCATGTACATAGGGTAGTATTTATAGAGAGATAGAGGGTGTAACAACCTTGGGAATATTCCCATGTGAGGTTTGTTACACCTTGTTACAGATTGTTTGGCTACAAGGATAATTGTAAATACACACTGTTTCATTCTAATAGACTTGGGCTTTGATTGTTTGTAATCTGATCCGTGCTCACATAGGCTAGGCTATCTTGTAGGCCCAAATCTGGTCCATGACTAAACCCGGTCTGCTACACCAATTAGGGTTTAGTCATGCTTCAGACACAGCTCGACTCACTGATCGAGTCTCTCTCTTCTCTGTCTCTATCACCATCTTCTCTTCTCTCTTCTCTTCAGTTTCTTTCTTCTTCTTCTTCTCTTCTCGAGTGAAGCCATTATTCTTAACATCAGTCGTGCCTTCAACAGCCCCCCTCAAACTCAGTGGCGATTCAGACAGCCCGAGTTTGTCACGAAGGTATAAGAATCGAGAAGAGGTTACGGCTTTGGTCAGGAAATCAGCGATCTGATCCACCGAAGGTACGTATCGAATTTGCACTTTCCCTTGAATTACTTGATCTCTGATAAAATGCACATCTAATTCGATGTGTTTTGTTCTTGCGTGAAACAAAGGATTGGAAGCCAACGAGCTGGCTCCAAGATTATCACACCACATCACTGATGGTGGTATAAGTGAGATCTGGAGTTCAGAGAGGAGAGATTTTAACCAGATGAGCTCAGCAGAGAGATTTGCTAGGGCGCGGTACTCCGATTCAGTGGAGGACCGGGCGACGACATTCGGTTTCTTGGATGACCAAGAAATGAGTGTCTCGCCTAGGAACACACAATATGCCCCCACACTGCGACGGTCATCTGGTGAAGATGCCCAATCGGCATCGGAGTAGCCATGAAGCTGTAGTTGATAGCACGGTTTCAGATGAAGCCCCAGCGAGCGTGTAGCAGATAAGTATCTAACCACTCGTTTTAAGCTTTGCCAATGTCTAGAAGTAGGATTCTGTTGGTGTTGACTTAGAGTGTTCACTGTAAATGCAATATCTGGCCTAGTGTGAGTCAAGTATTGCAGTGCACCTAACAGACTTCGTTATTGTGTAGGACAGAACAGGGGAGACCCATCGGAGGTAGAATGTTGAGTGCCAGCAGCCATTGGAGATGGACATGGTTTGGACAGAGCCATACCTTGAGTACTGAGTAAGTCTTCGATGTACTTGTGCTGTGTTAGGTAAAAGCCACTGGGATCACGATGAACCTCTATTCCCAGGAATAGACTGAGTGGTCCCATGTCTTTTAGTGCAAATATGGCATTGAGTTTGTGTATGAATAGAGTCAAGCATGATGAGTCATTTCCTGTTACAATAATGTCATCTACATATACTAGGATTAGTAGTATAGATGTTTTAGAAACCAAATAGAACAAGGATGAGTCTGCCTTAGAGTTACAGAACTTCCAGCTAAGTAGGGTGTCCCTCAGTCCAGAGTACCAGGCCCTAGGAGCTTGTTTCAAGCCATAGATAGCTTTATGCAGTTTGCAGACATGTGTAGGATGGGTGGAATCAGTAAAACCCTGAGGCTGTGTCATATACACAGTCTCTTGTAAAACCCCGTTGAGAAATGCATTGTTGATGTCCTGTTGCCTCACTGACCAGTTCTTAGAGGCAGCAATAGTTAGAATTAACCTGACAGTTGATGCTTTGACCACAGGACTAAAAGTCTCATAGAAATCAATCCCTGGCTGTTGATGAAAACCTTTAGCCACTAGTCGAGCCTTATACCGTTGAATAGACCCATCAAGACCATACTTAAGCTTGTATATCCACTTGCAACCAATGACATTAGATGCAGTAGACTCAGGCACTAGAGACCAGGTCTTATTAGCCAGTAGAGCTCTATATTCAGTAAGCATAGCAGACTGCCACTCAGGATGTCCAATTGCCTCAGAAAAGCAAGTAGGTTCAAACACACTTTTGGTAGCAGTAGTTAAAGACCCTACATATGGTAGTTTAGGTTTAGAGATTCCACTTCGAAGTCTAGTTTGGATAACATGAGGGATGGGTGATGAGTGGGTGTTAGAAGGATATTGAGGACTAGGCATGGGCAGTTCAACAGTCAGATTAGGAGTTGGTGAAGTGTTTTCACTAGTATAAGTAGGGAGTTTAGAAACAGAAGCTAAGGAATCAGTATAGTTGGATGAGAGAGATACCTTAGAAGGACTTGTAGGACGCTGTTGAGTGTGACTTTGGGGCTGCAAAGGAGCAGTGCACAGAGATGTGTTCTGTTCAGTTGGAGCTGCAGAGTTGGGCTCAACAGATGATTGAATTTCATCCATCACAAGACATGTAGACAGAGTAGGTAACCATAGATGGACTGACTCAGAAGAAACACTCTCACTCTGATGAGTATTCAGAAACCCTTTTGAAAAAGGAAACTCTCCTTCATTAAACACCACATTCCTAGATATATAAAGCCTCCCAGTAGAACTTAAGCATTTGTACCCCTTATGACTCTAACTGTAACCCAGAAAAACACACCTAACAGAATGAAACTGAAACTTATGATGCTGATAAGGTCTGAGACAAGGATAGCATGAGCAGCCAAAGGTTTTAAGTGTGAGGTAGTTAGGAATTTTGTGGAATAAGACTTCAAATGGTGATTTATGATTTAGAACAGGTGTAGGTAGTCTATTAACCAGGTAGACACTAGTTTCAAAGGCCTCTACCCAGTATTTGTAAGGTAGATGTGACTGAGCCAGTAGGGTAAGCCCAGTTTCAACAATATGTCTGTGTTTCCTTTCAGCCCTACCATTTTGGGCTGAAGTATGAGGACAAGACCTCCTAAGAATAAACCCACACTCTTGATCAATAGGTACTATCATTCTGTACTCACCACCCCAGTCACTTTGAATAGCTTTAATAGACCTTTCAAATTGTGTTTCAACCAGTGCTTTAAACATTTTGAACACTCCTAACACTTGATCCTTGGACTTGATAGGATATAACCAGGTGTATCTAGAGTAGTCATCCAGAAATAGGACATAGTATTTAGACCCATCAGTAGATTGAATAGGTGCTGGACCCCAAACATCAGTGTGAATTAGATCTAAAACATGTGTAGAATGAGAATTGGATATATAGTAAGAAAGACTGTGTGATTTGCCCAACTGGCAAGCCTCACAGAAACTACTGTCATTACTCAGGACAGAATGAAGTTTACAATCCTTAAGAACTTTGTTTAGAACACTAGATGATGGATGGCCAAGTTTCTGGTGCCATTCATCTTTGACAGACTTAGATACAACTGTGGATAGAACCCTAGAGACTCCTAGATTTAGAATGCCTTGTGACTTAGGAATAGACTCCATCTTGTAGAGCCCATCTTCACATCTCCCTCTGAGCAGAATAGTCCCTGTTACCTTGTCCTTTACCAAGCAGAAAAATTTGTGAAATTCAACATACACATTATTATGATTGGTTAGTTAAAAAACAGAGAGAAGGTTCTTGTTGATTCTAGGAACATGTAGTATAGGCTTTAGAACAATAGGTTGCTTAGTAAATGAATTTAAGAAAGACTGACCAACATGAGAGATAGGAAGTCTCTCACCACTGCCAACTAATATGTGCTTTGTACCTGAATACTCAGATTTTTGAGTCAATTGGCTAGAGCTGCCTGTGACATGGTGACTAGCACCACTGTCTGCATACCAGACTCCTTCTCCTGATGTATCTTGAGAAGCAACCATAGCACTTTGATCACCTTCTGACCTTGACTGCTCAGATGGGGATGAGCCCATAACTGAAGGATCATCCCTATAGTAACACACTGCAGCAGAGTGACCAAACCTGTTACAGATCTGACAAGTTGGTTTACTCTGTGAATACCTTCCTCCTCTGCCTGATCCTCTATAGAAATTGCTTCTGCCCCTTGAGTTGTATCCATTATTATTGTAGTTAGATCTACCTCTGTAGCCTCTGCCTGAACCTCTATTCTGGTTGTAGTAACCTTTCTGTTCATTGTTGGCATATGTCTGTTTGCTATCACCTCTGTATGCAACATTAGCACTAGAAATATTGACAGTATTCATAGCATTTTGCAAACCTGTTAACTGTTCTAGTCTGCTCTCAAAGGTGAGCAGACTAGTCTGTAGATCTAGCCATCCTAACCCTTATTTGTCAGCCAGACTGACTACAATTGGTTTGGTGTGTAGTCAGCATCCAAACCAGCAACCACCTGAGTTAATAGATCATCTGTAGAAGTGAGACATCCAGCTAGGATTAGGTTGTCATGAATAAGTTTCATTTTGTTTAGATACTCAGTCATAGATGTAGATCCTTTACGAGTTCTTTGGAACTCAGATTTATAGTAGGTTATCCTGGCCCTAGTCTGTGAACCAGACAGTTTCCCAGCAGCATCCCATAGGCCTTTTGCTGACTCCTCTTCCATCAACTGAGCTGCAATTTCTGGGCTCATGGTGGAATATAACCACCCAAGTAGCAACTGATCCTTGGCAACCCAGTCTTCATAGTCTGGGTTGTCTGTGACATTTCCTTCTGTGTCTGTCAAGAACTTTGAAGGACACACCTTCTCACCATTGACAAAGCCCCACAGCTTGTTACCCTTAATCATAGGTATAACAACTGTCTTCCATAGTAAATAATTCTGCCTGTCAAGACGTATATGATTAACATTGTTGATTGGCTGCAAATGCAGGTTTTTGGCTGAGAAGGAAGAGTTATTAGATAGTATGGATCCAACTGAGTCTGTGCTCAGTGAAGGGGAGTCATTTAGATTTGCCATCGAAGGCTAGAGAAGCTCTGATACCAAGTCAGATTTTGAAGAAAAGTAGAAGAGTGAAGATTTGGTAATTTTTGTATTTTCTTTTCATGATTTGTTCCATGTACATAGGGTAGTATTTATAGAGACATAGAGGGTGTAACAACCTTGGGAATATTCCCATGTGAGGTTTGTTACACCTTGTTACAGATTGTTTGGCTACAAGGATAATTGTAAATACACACTGTTTCATTCTAATAGACTTGGGCTTTGATTGTTTGTAATCTGATCCGTGCTCACATAGGCTAGGCTATCTTGTAGGCCCAAATCTGGTCCATGACTAAACCCGGTCTGCAACACCAACTAGGGTTTAGTCATGCTTCAGACACAGCTCGACTCACTGATCGAGTCTCTCTCTTCTCTGTCTCTATCACCATCTTCTCTTCTCTCTTCTCTTCAGTTTCTTTCTTCTTCTTCTTCTCTTCTCGAGTGAAGCCATTGTTCTTAACATCAGTCGTTCCTTCAACACAACAACATGGTTCGGGTATATGATACAGATAGTGATAATGATATTCACCAGAAAATTAAACATGATAGAATGAAATCGAATGATGAGGATGAGGCTATTTCTGAAGGGACGGCACCAACAGCCAACTCTTTTTGTGGAGCGGAAGCCAAAGCCGAGGAAAACGAGATGGAGATGGAGGTATCAGACGAAGCAAAACCCTTTTGTCGAGAATGCTCAAAGATTTTCCAGACATGGACAGAGCTGTCTTTTCACGGCCCTTGTCCACCTCCTAAGTTGTTAAACTTATTCCCTTCTACACCAAGTCCTCCTACTCGCTTGTTAAACTTACTCCCTTCTACACCGACTCCTCCTCCTCGTTTATCAAACTTATTCCCTTCACGAACTCCTTCTCCTCGCTTGTTAAACTTGTTCCCTCTTCTACCAACTCCTCCACCGCAAGAACCTCGAGAAGGATTCGGAGAAACGCTCATATGAGTCGTTGTTATGGCTACGGTGCAATCAATAATACGAGTCAATCCAAAATATTTTCTGTCAGATGAATTGAGGACGAGTGATGATATGTAATGATATTTATTTATGTAGAAATGGATCCAATGATCAAAATGTTGATGCTTATTATGGGTGCAAAAAGAATTTATCGAAATATCAACAATAAAGTATTATGAAAATTCACATTGAAAAATTGCGAGGCTAGCGCATGCACTGAATACATGAGCAAAGTAGTAGGTTCAAACAGAGAATTGAAAGATATGAGTAATTGAGAAACCCTGATACATAGCAATTTAAGAAATTAATAGAATTGAAAGATAAGATTAATTGAGAAACCGATACATAGGAATTTCAAGAAATTAATAGACGACCACCGTTGTTGCTTCAATTTATGTTTCATTTATTTTGCTTTTGTTACATAATGTATACTAATGCCAAATGAAAGATTAACACTTTCAAAAAAACTATTTGTTTGTCTATTCTCTACAACAAAGAAGACACAAACTTTGTTTAACGTAATCTAGAAGAAGCAGAAGGATTCAAATCCTACATCTCGTATCAAAGCTATAATTTCGCATACGCCATGACGTGATAATAGCTACAATAGTGTGGTGAGAGGCATTAGTAGCATGATGACATGATTTTCTGGAGGTAAATCTAGCCCGAGGGAGAATTCTCTATCCTTCCAGTAGTCACAAACTACCAAGTATGGGTTATGCATATGAAAACTCTCATGTACACTCAGGGAATTTGGAAAGTAGTATAGTCAACGGTTCACATACAAACGGACCAACTTGCAGTCGTTGCATTCTACAAAGGGTTGAATTAAGAGACGTTATATCAAATTTTGGATAAAGACAGCGCAAAAGGAGTGTAGGATGCGTTGAAAGCGAATTGCATTGGAGTAGATCGTGTTGTTAATGTCAGAACTCAAGCGTTAAGGAGAGAACTAGACAACATGGACATGGCTGAAAATACGTTCATTGATGAGTACACCAAAATGAAACCATGATAGTCGTCAAGATAAGGTCTTTTGGAGCAAATGTTCACAATATCTATGTTGTCAAAAAATTGTTTAGATCGTTGTCATCAAAATGCATGGTAGTGGCCACGACTATTGAAAAAATCATATGCTCTTTAAAGCCTTTGAAGATAATATGAAAACGTTTGATAATACAAAAGGTATTGAAAAATTCTTGTACGCAAAGACAAATGTTCAAAACAATGATCAAGGCGAAAAATCCAAAGAAATGGAATAGGCCGATGCAGAGGTATGGGTCGAGGCTAAATTAATTCTAGCAAATAAGGTGACCGACAAAAGAAGAAGAATTCCACCTTTGACATAAAAAGGTGAGATGTTACAATTGCAATAACTATAGTCATTTTTCTGCAAAGGATAAGGAAAAGAAAGAAGAAAATGTTCATTAAGTTCAGCGAGTGGAGGATGATGATACGTTGCTTGTAGCTGAGGTCTATGCTTTAAGATCAAAAGAAAAATTTGGTTATTTGGGGGCTGCTTGTAGTTTTAGGGTTGCATGTATTGCCTCGCAGTTCCCGTTCTTAAGACCATTTCATTCCACTAATTTATCTTTCCCTGGTTATCTCGACTAACTTCGACCCTCACCTTAGCGGTCAATGCGTATAGGGAGTAATTCACCTCTAGAGTGTCGCTCTGGCGGTCTAGTATTTGGTTTATTGGTTTGGGTGGCCCTTTACTTCTCATTCTCATTTCTCTAATATGTAACTACAATGGATATATTGCAGAGATGTTTGTCGGGTTTTTTGCATCGACGACCCGCTCCACCTGATCTGGTAGGTTGGGGGCACCAATTGGAGCAATTTCCGGGTCGACTAAGGCTGGATGTTGACTTCCTTATGCTAGTGCTCCAACTATGTTTACATTTAGGCCTTCTTATTGGACCACGTAGAGAGGTGGACCACCAGATTACCCGTCAACCTTTCCAAGAACAAATATTCAATTTTCCACATAAAAATTTATCTCCGAAGTTTCCCGTTCAATCCTGAATTTAGTTACCACCATTGGCTTCCCTTTAACGCTTACTTCGTTGTATATTGGCAACAGTTATGCCATTTGGATACCGTTGCTCATACGCGGACTCGGTAGGTTACAAAACCGCCTCGGTAGGCCTCAGTCAAGTCGCGTCGTTTCTTACGCTCGATCGGTGTTGCATAAGAATGGTTATGTTAAGGCTTGGGACCCACTCGGTTTTTATGATCGGCCCCCCCTCGGTCACATGTGTTCGGTAAGCCTCGGTTATACTGTCTACGTATTACTTATTTATAGGCGATCACTATATAACGCAGGGTCGCATCGGGAAGACGCAGTCATACCGATTCCTTTGAACGTCCATATCATTCGGTCTTTTTCTTTATGGTCTAATCTTTCCAGACAAGAGCGACCTCATCATTGACGAAATACAGTTGGAACCTTTAAGCATGACCCACTAGTGCCTGAACCTATTAAGTAAGATTGTAGTCGAGACTTCATGGACCTATCCGAAATAAAGTCATAAAACATGACCAACTAATGTTTGAACCTTTTAAAATAAGATTTTAGGTGAGAAATTGTTGGACCTTTAAAAAATGAAGTCTGAAAACATGACCATGAAGTGTTTGAACGTTTTAAGATTCTTGGACCGGTAAGAATTCAAGAGAAAATACATAAACCAAATCACTTATAGTTACTACATGGCTATATAGGTTCCCGTGTTTACCCTCTCAGTAATCGAATAAGGTCTTTCTCAATTTTTCCCTACTACTCTAAACCTCTTATATTTAATGTGCAATAAAACCTTTCTTAAAACATTATCCTCTACTTTTAAATTCTCTTCTTCGAACTCGAGATGTGTTTCCACTATTTATCAAAGTATGATAATAAATGGATCTTAGATGTGCCTTTTGTCCTTTTCTCTTTGATTAAGTCACCACTGTACCTTTTGCCTTTATTATTTCTAGCTTTGGAATAATTTTTCACTATAAAAGTGCTAATGTAGATTCGGTATGGGTCATGATATCTATCTTATAAACCAAACAAAAATGTGATTCATGTCTTGCTACCTTGATATCGGGGGTCGTTTGGTAAGCCCACAACACTTCCTGAAGATAATTTGTTCATTCTCTAACAACCCCCTCTAGATTCTTTGTTAAACCATCAACGATACTTCCATTAGTGACTTATACTTCCCCATTAGATTTAGGGTGAGAATGAGCTTAAAAATGATAGATTCCTATAGTAAAGCAAAAAGATTTTATGTTCTTGTTATCAAACTATGTGGAAAAATATATGATTCTTTATCATCTAGCAAAGTCAATTTAACTTAAAATTCTACAAGCTTATACCTCATATATTTCTCTATACTTACTACAACAATTCTTCTGTGTTTAGTTCATAATTTTTTGTTATCAAAGATGTTCCAAATCGAGTATCCAAGGGATACTCTATCGAGTATGCTATAATTTCCAAAGAATTATTAATGTAATTTAAGCCCTGTGAACATGCTCATACTGAGTGTTCTCAAACAAATTTGTCAATTCTTTTAAAAACATATCGCTTGATATATTTCTTATCCGATGGGAGTTACCAGTTAAACCCATGCTCCACAATCTAAGATGCTTGAGCCCTATCAGTTTGAATAACCTATGTACTTGTCTTAAAAGATATCGATATTCGGCTCCACTTATAGTTATTTAGAGTAAATTAAATTAAAATATCTTCCAACCCGCACTTTGGCTGCCATCTGAGATTCGAAATCGATATGAAACTATCCTAGTTCCACTGGCCATATTTAGTCATCTAACCCGTGATACCAAGATTTTAAAGTATGTTTTTTGTGGAAACGAAGCTCAAACCAAAATCGAACGTACTTAGAATTACGACTGCATCTTTTTGGCCAAAACAACGAAAGCTAATGGTAGTTTCTTTAACTTCAAGTATCTTTTTTCAGTATCCAATAAACTCTCACTTACATAAAATACTAGATGACGATAATTTTCAACTTCTTTGACCAATAATAAGCTTACTACATATTTCCATGTTACGATGTAGATGAATATTTTTTCTCCCATACTTGGTTTAGTTGAATTTTTTGGAGAAGACTCTTTTCTCTCAATAAAAGCATCTTCATACTCAAGTGTTCAATTGAAACGACTTACTTTTCTAAGAACTTGAAAAAATAGAGCGCACTTGTCTAATGACCATGATATGAATATGTTTAGAGCAGCCAACCTTCCAGTTAAGATTTGTCCTTCTTTGATGGATCTCGAAGGATCCATAACAGTTAAAGCATTCAATTATATTGGATATACTTCAATTTATTTATTTTTTCCCATTATATGTCTCGAGAACTATCTGGATTGTACGACAAAGGTAGATTTTTCTGGATTCTAATAAGGAAGGATAAAAGATTAGGGAGATAATTGCAAAAACAAACTTTAATTTATGAAAAATTGTAAGATATGTACTAGAAAAGGACTAGTTGGGAACAAATAATAAAATTAAGGATTAATTATGCAATTATTAGGTTGTTAGACGTGTGGGACCTACTGTAGTAATATTAAAGGATCACCGATTCTAGAAAAAGGGTGATTAATATTCAAATATATTTTCTCTTTCTAAAAGTGTAGAGCTTTTCTCTCTAAAAGCTAGTAACTAAGAAATCGTTGATACAAAATACATCCTCACAACTTTGTTTGACTCCGAACAATCCTCCACAGTATCTTACATAATCATTGGCGCCGTATGTGGGAAAACGATTTGGTACCTGAATTTATTTTCCAAAATCAGAGTTTATTTGACAAAGTTGTCGAAGCTTGTTTGCTTCCTTAGTATAGAGACTCAAACCAAATGTTAGTTTTTAAAATTCAAAGCCTTTTGATGAATTATGAGTATGCTTGACAAAAATATCTTGATTCCGCGACATGCAATTAAGATCCAATACCAAAATTATGCATTTTCTTGTTAGGAAATTGAATCTTCTAACTATATTGAAGAATTCTATAAATTTGATTAGAAACAATATAACAGTATTAATTTCAATAAGAAATGAATGTGATGAGCTAAGATTATAATCTTATGTAACGTATTCCAACACCTTCAAGAAGAGTTATTGCACTCAATCGAAGTAGAGCTTGGGATCTGGTGAAATTCATGTTCATTTTACACTAAAGAGTCCATTTAGCTAGCAAGTGGACAACTTTATTTTGTTTAGCGATGATAGAATAAATTAACATTGATGGATATACGAGAAGTCTAATGCATTTTAGGATAGGCTCCAAATGCAAGGTGATTAAGAGTTTCTAGATTATCATAAAATTGGCACTTGGAAACTAAAGGAATGTGCATTCTATGAATAATAGAGTTAATAGATAACATGCTATTGAGGGTTCTCTACAATATAAAGGAGTACTTTATGGGAGTAGTGCAGTTTTATATTTTGTCAAATAAATTTGATTTGTTGTACTTAACTCTAATATTGTTCGAGGTGGCCTTCATGTTGATTTTTCCATATTTTGATAAATTCCAATGTAAAGTCTCATCAATCTGAACATTAATAGATTATTTAACAATTAGATTAATATTGGAAGAAGTAAGAATTGCCCACAACTTGTTTACATCTGTTATAAGAGTTGTCATCAAATTTAATAAGAGGAGGATGTCCAAACCAGTTTTCCAACCAGAAATCCATATTTCCTCTACCCAATTTCCAGTTAATATTGTCTTTTCCTCATTAATCTTGTTTCTGATCTTGTCCACCAAAGAAACATAATTTCTAGCTTTGTTATTTGAATTAAGAGTGTTGCCAATTTAAAAAGTAGGAAGATTACTAGTACTAAAGTTAGTTTGATTGGCTAATGCAGCGTTTCTTTCATAAGGTAAGCTATTAAAGGTGATTATCTTAGTTTTGTATATATTGATAGATTGACCTGCAATGTGTTGATGTTTCTAAAAAAAAACCTTCGAATTACATTCATTATAGAACTCAGACCATTAGCGAAAATTAGTAAATCGTTTGCGCACGCAGGACAAAGAATGGTGATAGTACTTTATGGGATAAGTATTTCATCGACTTGTTAATTTAAAAAAGATACCTAAGACTCTTGTTTAATACCTCTTCAGCAATGATAAATAGACTAGGGAATATATGTCCCTTTGTCTAATACCTGTCTTAGTATTGAAGAAACCTACAACATTACCATTTATAAGGATTGAAACCTAAATTGATCTTATTTTTCTACAAATTTTGCTGACAAATCTAGAATTGAAACCAAAAACGCGGAGTACTTTGATGATGAAACTGTTAGATAATTTATCGAAGGCTTTAGTCATGTCAACTTTGATCATGATGTTGCCTACTTCTTTCCATAATTGTGGTCGGTCTTAGTGTTCATATCCCCATCCTTAATTTATTTTGAGTAGCATTTTGGTATTAATAATATTCTTCAACTGTAAGAGGCTTGAGATATTCAGCATTAACCTTACCCATGCTGATTCTGTCATCCATGTTGTTAGAGTTCTGATATTTGGCTTCCAATTTTTTTATCAGTTTTCTCAATTTCAACCACCTTGTCAAGAATATTACCAAAATAATCTATATTCCAATTTTTGAGAGCAGCCTTATGTCTCTTAGAAAACAAACATAGGAAATCCTTCCATTTTCTGATTCCAATTTGTGTATACAAAGCTTTGAAAGTCATTTTCTAGAGTCACATATTAAGAAACTTGAATAATATATACTTCTGTCCTTTGATATAGTGCTACATGGAGGAGTATGATCCGACCAAGTCCTGGCCATATAGACTACTTCAATTTCATAGAAATAATCAGAACAAGCTTGATTAAAAAAGACTACGGTTTTTTATTACGAAATCTTTCTGCTGATCATCTCTTTACGGTTTTTTAGATCATCTCTTTATCCTGCATATGTGTACAACAACATATCGCCACCATCTGGGGCTGGACTAGCTGCACCATTATGTGTACATCAACATATCGCCACCTTTTGGGGCTGGACTAGCTGCACCATTTCTTCAGGAGCGTAGACATGAAAATATTTCGCTTTCAGCTGTAAAGGACAGTTTCAACTCGGCCTTCGCAATCCATGTTCCGACCATGAACTTTTGACTTACCAAAATCGATTGTCAAAATTCATAGCTGATTTGTCTATCCAACAAGTTAGCATTACTGAGTAGGCTGGTGAAAGCAAGACTGTGGTCTGTGAAAAAAAGACTGAATATAAAGACTAAGGAGGTAAACTATAACACATTACTTCAATAAAATAGACTTCGTGATTTTTCGGCATAACTAGAAAGAGAAAGGTGCTAGCAGAGCGGCAACCAAGACAAGAGCAATTTTGTTCCGTACTTGCAATAAAATATGGTGAGTACTACTACTTCTAGACCCACCGATGCTGCTCAGGACTTATTAGTACACCAATATTTTGGATCGATTACCTCTGCTACAAATTATCATCTAAACAAAATATTGTTTATAATATTTATTTGCAATCACCAAATCCGAGAACAAAGTTCTGACAACGAAGTGTAACCTAACATGGAAAATTTGAATACTGGAAGAGTAAAAAATATGGGTTTTTTTTCCTGCCAATTGATTAAATTAATTTTCCTGCCAATTAATAATGAAAGGGCGTGCCGTGTTAGGTTGGGTATGGCATTCTTATGACCAAAAGGTCATGAGTTCGAGTCCCTCTACATACGCTTTCTCGGCTGAGCCTGTCACCTTGTGTGGTTTACCTTCTGGCGTTGGTTTGCAGGCTATCGCGTCAGACTGAGGGTTTACCATGTGCGCACTCATTGCACTCTGAGTAGCGGCTGCGGGTTCCCTCAAAAAAAAAAAAAAAAAAAAAAGAAAGGGCGTGCCGTTCTGTTCGTCATTATTTTTGACGGAGAAAAGACGTAACCCTAACTTTAACCCTAACCCTAACCCTAGAAGAAGAACAACACACCATTTTTTATGAAGAAGAGAACCCTCTAACCCTAGAAGAAGAAAACACACACTATTTTTGATAAAGAAGAGACGTAACCCTAACTCTAGCCCTAGAAGAAGATAAAATACCATTTCCATGAAGACGCGACCTAACACTAACCCTAGAAGATGGATAGCGGAATAATTATCCAGTTCAGTGAACCAAACACACGACACCGCTATTTAATCCCCATCAGTGCCATCTTGTTCCATCTTCAAATCCCATCACGGCACTACAACAAACAAAAACGACATATCTCTTATCATTTTCATATCATTCAGTAAGTGGCAGAATGTCTTTCTCCTCTTCAATCGAGTTTCTCTCTACTTACTCCTCATACTACATTTACACCAAGTCCTCCTACTCGCTTGTTAAACTTACTCCCTTCGACACCAACTCCTCCTACTCGCTTGTTAAACTTACTCCCTTCTACACCAACTCCTCCTCCTCGTTTATCAAACTTATTCCCTTCACGAACTCCTCCTCCTCGCTTGTTAAACTTGTTCCCTCTTCTACCAACTCCTCCACCGCAAGAACCTCAAGAAGGATTCGGAGAAACGCTCATATGAGTCGTTGTTATGGCTACGGTGCAATCAATAATACGAGTCAATCCAAAATATTTTCTGTCAGATGAATTGAGGACGAGTGATGATATGTAATGATATTTATTTATGTAGAAATGGATCCAATGATCAAAATGTTGATGCTTATTATCGGTGCAAAAAGAATTTATCGAAATATCAACAATAAAGTATTATGAAAATTCACATTGAAAAATTGTGAGGTTAGCGCATGCAGTGAATACATGAGCAAAGTAGTAGGTTCAAACAGAGAATTTAAAGATAAGAGTAATTGAGAAACCCGGATACATAGCAATTTAAGAAATTAATAGAATTGAAAGATAAGATTAATTGAGAAACCGATACATAGCAATTTCAAGAAATTAATAGAATTGAAAGATAAGATTAATTGAGAAACCAATACATAGCAATTTCAAGAAATTAATAGACGACCAACGTTGTTGCTTCAATTTATGTTTCATTTATTTTTCTTTTGATACATAATGTATACTAATGCCAAATGAAAGATTAACACTTTCAAAAAAACTATTTTTTTGTCTATTCTCTACAACAAACAAGACACAAACTTTGTTTAACGTAATCTAGAGGAAGCAGAAGGATTCAAATCCTACATCTGGTATTTTTACTATATGATTTCGCATACGCCATGACGTGATGATAGCTACATCAGAGTTTATTTGACAAAGTTGTCGAAGCTTGTTTGCTTCCTTAGTATAGAGACTCAAACCAAATGCTAGTTTTTAAATTCAAAGCCTTTTGATGAATTATGAGTATGCTTGACAAAAATATCTTGATTACGGGACATGCAATTAAGATCCAATACCTAAATTATGCATTTTCTTGTTAGGAAATTGAATCTTCTAACTATATTGAAGAATTCTATAAATTTGATTAGAAACAATATAACAATATTAATTTCAATAAGAAATGAATGTGATGAGCTAAGATTATAATCTTATGTAACGTATTCCAACACCTTCAAGAAGAGTTATTGCACTCAATCGAAGTAGAGCTTGGGATCTGGTGAAATTCATGTTCATTTTACACTAAAGAGTCCATTTAGCTAGCAAGTGGACAACTTTATTTTGTTTAGCGATGATAGAATAAATTAACATTGATGGATATACGAGCAGTCTAATGCATTTTAGGATAGGCTCCAAATGCAAGGTGATTAAGAGTTTCTAGATTATCATAAAATTGGCACTTGGAAACTAAAGGAATGTGCATTCTATGAATAATAGAGTTAATAGATAACATGCTATTGAGGGTTCTCTACAATATAAAGGAGTACTTTATGGGAGTAGTGCAGTTTTATATTTTGTCAAATAAATTTGATTTGTTGTACTTAACTCTGATATTGTTCGAGGTGGCCTTCATATTGATTTTTCCATATTTTGATAACTTCCAATGTAAAGTGTCATCAATCTGAACATTAATAGATTATTTAACAATTAGATTAATATTGGAAGAAGTAAAAATTGCCCACAACTTGTTTACATCTGTTATAAGAGTTGTCATCCAATTTAATAAGAGGAGGATGTCCAAACCAGTTTTCCAACCAGAAATCCATATTTCCTCTACCCAATTTCCAGTTAATATTGTCTTTTCCTCATTAATCTTGTTTCTGATCTTGTCCACCAAAGAAACATAATTTCTAGCTTTGTTATTTGAATTAAGAGTGTTGCCAATTTAAAAAGTAGGAAGATTACAAGTACTAAAGTTAGTTTGATTGGCTAATGCAGCGTTTCTTTCATAAGGTAAGCTATTAAAGGTGATTATCTTAGTTTTGTATATATTGATAGATTGACCTGCAATGTGTTGATGTTTCTACAAAAAAACGTTCGAATTACATTCATTATAGAACTCAGACCATTAGCGAAAATTAGTAAATCGTTTGCGCACGCAGGACAAAGAATGGTGATAGTACTTTATGGGATAAGTATTTCATAGACTTGTTAATTTAAAAAGGATTCCTAAGACTCTTGTTTAATACCTCTTCAGCAATGATAAATAGACTAGGGAATAGATGTCCCTTTGTCTAATACCTGTCTTAGTATTGAAGAAACCTACAACATTACCATTTATAAGGATTGAAACCTAAATTGATCTTATTAATCTACCAATTTTTGCTGACAAATCTAGAATTGAAACCAAAAACGCGGAGTACTTTGATGATGAAACTGTTAGATAATTTATCGAAGGATTTAGTCATGTCAACTTTGATCATGATGTTGCCTACTTCTTTACATAATTGTGGTCGGTCTTAGTGTTCATATCCCCATCCTTAATTTATTTTGAGTAGCATTTTGGTATTAATAATATTCTTCAACTGTAAGAGGCTTGAGATATTCAGCATTAACCTTACCCAGGCTGATTCTGTCATCCATGTTGTTAGAGTTCTGATATTTCGCTTCCAATTTTTTTATCAGTTTTCTCAATTTCAACCACCTTGTCAAGAATATTACCAAAATAATCTATATTCCAATTTTTGAGAGCAGCCTTATGTCTCTTAGAAAACAAACATAGGAAATCCTTCCATTTTCTGATTCGAATTTGTGTATACAAAGCTTTGAAAGTCATTTTCTAGAGTCCACATATAAAGAAACTTGAATAATATTTACTCCTGTCCTTTGATATAGTGCTACATGGAGGAGTATGATCCGAGCAAGTCCTGACCATATAGACTACTTCAATTTCATAGAAATAATCAGAACAAGCTTGATTCAAAAAGACACGATCCAAGCGTTTCCATTTAGACTTGTACCAAGTAAATTTTGTCCTAACATATCCTGCATCCTCGAGAAAACAGTCTCTTATGGTAGCATTAAAATCATCAATACTATTTCGACAATAAGTAGTACAACTCAACTGGTCGGAAGATACTACATTAACATTACCCAATACCATTCATTAATGTGATAGATATGGTTCTAAAGAAATTCCAGAACTAAATTCTATTAGCCCTCTGCATTTAGTGTAAGCGTATACAATATTCGTAAACAAAAATACTATTATACAAATTAATTTTACCTCCAACTTTATTGACAACGTATCAATGAAATGCGTTGATCATATCTTTACGGTTTTTTATTACGAAATCTTTCTGCTGATCATCTCTTTACAGTTTTTTATTACGAAATCTTTCTGCTGATCATCTATTTATCCTGCATATGTGTACAACAACATATCGCCACCATTTGGGGCTGGACTAGCTGCACCATTATGTGTACATCAACATATCGCCACCTTTTGGGGCTGGACTAGCTGCACAATTTCTTCAGGAGCGTAGACATGCAAATATTTCGCTTTCAGCGGTAAAGGACAGTTTCAACTCGGCCTTCGCAATCCATGTTCCGACCATGAACTTTTGACTTACCAAAATCGATTGTCAAAATTCATAGCTGATTTGTCTATCCAACAAGTTAGCATTACTGAGTAGGCTGGTGAAAGCAAGACTGTGGTCTGTGAAAAAAAGACTGAATATAAAGACTAAGGAGGTAAACTATAACACCTTACTTCAATAGAATAGACTTTCGTGATTTTTCGGCATAACTAGAAAGAGAAAGGTGCTAGCAGAGCGGCAACCAAGACAAGAGCAATTTTGTTCCCTACTTGCAATAAAATATGGTGAGTACTACTACTTCTAGAGCCACCGATGCTGCTCAGGACTAATTAGTACACCAATATTTTTGATCGATTACCTCTGCTACAAATTATCATCTAAACAAAATATTGTTTATAATATTTATTTGCAATCACCAAATCCGAGAACAAAGTTCTGACAACGAAGTGTAACCTAACATGGAAAATTTGAATACTAGAAGAGTAAAAAATATGGGTTTTTTTCCTGCCAATTGATTAAATTAATTTTCCTGCCAATTAATAATGAAAGGGCGTGCCGTTCTGTTCGTCATTATTTTTGACGGAGAAAAGACGTAACCCTAACTTTAACCCTAACCCTAACCCTAGAAGAAGAACAACACACCATTTTTTATGAAGAAGAGAACCCTCTAACCCTAGAAGAAGAAAACACACACTATTTTTGATAAAGAAGAGACGTAACCCTAACTCTAGCCCTAGAAGAAGAGAAAATACCATTTCCATGAAGACGCGACCTAACACTAACCCTAGAAGATGGATAGCGGAATAATTATCCAGTTCAGTGAACCAAACACACGACACCGCTATTTAATCCCCATCAGTCCCATCTTGTTCCATCTTCAAATCCCATCACCGCACTACAACAAACAAAAACGACATATCTCTTATCATTTTCATATCATTCAGTAAGTGGCAGAATGTCTTTCTCCTCTTCAATCGAGTTTCTCTCTACTTACTCCTCATACTACATTTACACGTCCTCGGATTTGTTATCACTGCCAACAACATGGTTCGGGTATATGATACAGATAGTGATAATGATATTCACCAGAAAATTAAACATGATAGAATGAAATCGAATGATGAGGATGAGGCTATTTCTGAAGGGACGGCACCAACAGCCAACTCTTTTTGTGGAGCGGAAGCCAAAGCCGAGGAAGACGAGATGGAGATGGAGGTATCAGACGAAGCAAAACCCTTTTGTCGAGAATGCTCAAAGATTTTCCAGACATGGACAGAGCTGTCTTTTCACGGCTCTTGTCCACCTCCTAAGTTGTTAAACTTATTCCCTTCTACACCAAGTCCTCCTACTCGCTTGTTAAACTTACTCCCTTCTACACCAACTCCTCCTACTCGCTTGTTAAACTTACTCCCTTCTACACCAACTCCTCCTCCTCGTTTATCAAACTTATTCCCTTCACGAACTCCTCCTCCTCGCTTGTTAAACTTGTTCCCTCTTCTACCAACTCCTCCACCGCAAGAACCTCAAGAAGGATTCGGAGAAACGCTCATATGAGTCGTTGTTATGGCTACGGTGCAATCAATAATACGAGTCAATCCAAAATATTTTCTGTCAGATGAATTGAGGACGAATGATGATATGTAATGATATTTATTTATGTAGAAATGGATCCAATGATCAAAATGTTGATGCTTATTATGGGTGCAAAAAGAATTTATCGAAATATCAACAATAAAGTATTATGAAAATTCACATTGAAAAATTGTGAGGTTAGCGCATGCAGTGAATACATGAGCAAAGTAGTAGGTTCAAACAGCGAATTTAAAGATAAGAGTAATTGAGAAACCTTGATACATAGCAATTTAAGAAATTAATAGAATTGAAAGATAAGATTAATTGAGAAACCGATACATAGCAATTTCAAGAAATTAATAGAATTGAAAGATAAGATTAATTGAGAAACCGATGCATAGACGACCACCGTTGTTGCTTCAATTTATGTTTCATTTATTTTGCTTTTGATACATAATGTATACTAATGCCAAATGAAAGATTAACACTTTCAAAAAAACTATTTTTTTTGTCTATTCTCTACAACAAACAAGACACAAACTTTGTTTAACGTAATCTAGAGGAAGCAGAAGGATTCAAATCCTACATCTGGTATTTTTACTATATGATTTCGCATACGCCATGACGTGATGATAGCTACAATAGTGTGGTGAGAGGCATTAGTAGCATGATGACATGATTTTCT
Organism: Limnanthes douglasii subsp. nivea; assembly: GCA_036936605.1. Classification (NCBI taxonomy): domain Eukaryota; kingdom Viridiplantae; phylum Streptophyta; class Magnoliopsida; order Brassicales; family Limnanthaceae; genus Limnanthes; species Limnanthes douglasii. The sequence goes on from JAUPFV010000001.1 coordinate 287,403,180, forward strand.
GGAGGTAAATCTAGCCCGAGGGAATTTGGAAAGTAGTGGAGTCAACGGTTCACATACAAACGGACCAACTTGCAGTCGTTGCATTCTACAAAGGGTTGAATTAAGAGACGCTATATCAAATTCTGGATAAAGACAGCGCAAAAGGAGTGTAGGATGCGTTGAAAGCGAATTGTGTTGGAGTAGATCGTGTTGTTAATGTCCGAACTCAAGCGTTAAGGAGAGAACTAGACAACATGGACATGGCTGAAAATACGTTCATTGATGAGTACACCAAAATGAAACCATGATAGTCGTCAAGATAAGGTCTCTTGGAGCAAATGTTGACAATATCTATGTTGTCAAAAAATTGTTTAGATCGTTGTCATCAAAATGCATGGTAGTGGCCACGACTATTGAAAAAATCATATGTTCTTTAAAGCCTTTGAAGATAATATGAAAACGTTTGATAATACAAAAGGTATTGAAAAATTCTTGTACGTAAAGACAAATGTTCAAAACAATGATCAAGGCGAAAAAGCCAAAGAAATGGAATTGGCCGATGCAGAGGTATGAGTCGAGGCTAAATTAATTCTAGCAAATAAGGTGACCGACAAAAGAAGAAGAATTCCACCTATGACATAAAAAAGGTGAGATGTTACAATTGCAATAACTATGGTCATTTTTCTGCAAAAGATAAGGAAAAGAAAGAAGAAAATGTTTATTTAGTTCAGCGAGTGGAGGATGATGATACGTTGCTTGTAGCTGAGGTCTATGCTTTAAGATCAAAAGAAAAATTTGGTTATTTGGGGGCTGCTTGCAGTTTTAGGGTTGCATGTATTGCCTCACAGTTCCCGTTCTTAAGACCGTTTCATTCCACTAATTTATCTTTCTCTGGTTATCTCGACTAACTTCGACCCTCACCTTAGCGGTCAACGCGTATGGGGAGTAATTCACCTCTAGAGTGTCGCTCTGGCGGTCTAGTATTTGGTTTATTGCTTTGGGTGGCCCTTTACTTCTCGTTCTCATTTCTCTGATATGTAACTACAATCGATGGATTGCAGAGATGGTCGTCGGGTTTTTTGCATCGACGACGCGCTCCACCTGATCTGGTAGGTTGGGTGCACCAATTGGAGCAATTTTTGGGTCGACTAAGGCCGGATGTTGACTTCCTTATGCTAGTTCTCCAACTATGTTTACATTTAGGCCTTCTTATTGGACCACGTAGAGAGGTGGACCACGAGATTACCCGGCAACCTTTTCCAAGAACAAATATTCAATTTTCCACATAAAAATTTATCTCTGAAGTTTCCCGTTCAATCCCGAATTTAGTTACCACCATTGGCTTCCCTTTAACGCTTACTTTGTTGTATATTGGCAACGGTTATGCCATTTGGATACCGTTGCTCATACGCGGACTCGGTAGGTTACAAAACCGCCTCGGTAGGCCTCAGTCAAGTCGCGTCGTTTCTTATGCTCGATCGGTGTTGCTTAAGAATGGTTGTGTTAAGGCTTGGGACCCACTCGGTTTTTATGCTCGGGCCCCCCTCGGGCACATGTCTTAGGTAAGCCTCGGTTATACTGCCTAACTATTACTTATTTATAGGCGATCTCAATATAACGCCGGGTCGCATCGGGAATACGCAGTCATACCGTTTCCTTTGAACGTCCATATCATTCGGTCTTTTTCTTTATGGTCTTATCTTTCCAGACAAGAGCGACCTCATCATTGACGAACTACAGTTGGAACCTTTAAGCATGACCCACTAGTGCCTGAACCTATTAAGTAAGATTGTAGGTCGAGACTTCATGGACCTATCCGAAATGAAGTCATAAAACATGACCAACTAATGTTTGAACCTTTTAAAATAAGATTTTAGGTGAGAAATGGGTTGGACCTTTAAAAAATGAAGTCTGAAAACATGACCATGAAGTGTTTGAACCTTTTAAGATTCTTGGACCGGTCACAATTGAAGAGAAAATACATAAAGCAAATGACTTATACTTACTAGATGGCTATATAGGTTCCCGGGTTTACCCTCTCAGTAATCGAATAAGGTCTTTCTGAATTTTTCCCTAGTACTCTAAACCTCTTATATTTAGTGTGCAAGAAAACATTTCTTAAAACATTATCCTTTACTTTTAAATTCTCTTCTTCGAACCCGAAATGCGTTTCCAGTATTTATCAAAGTCCGATAATAAATGGATCTTAGATGTGCCTTTTGTCCTTTTCTCTTTGATTAAGTCACGACTGTACCTTTTGCCTTTATTATTTCTAGCTTTGGAATAATTTTTCACTATAAAAGTGCTAATGTAGATTCGGTATGGGTCATCATATCTATCATATAAACCAAAGAAAAATGTGATTCATGTGTTGCTACCTTGATATCGGGGGTCGTTTTGTAAGCCCACAACACTTCCTGAAGATAATTTGTTCATTCTCTAGCAACCCCCTCTAGATTCTTTGTTAAACCATCAAGGATACTTCCATTAGTGACTTATACTTCCCCATTGGTTGAGGGTGAGAATGAGCTTAAAAAATGATAGATTCCTCTAGTAGAGCAAAAAGATTTTATGTTCTTGTTATCGAACTATGTGCCAAATATATGATTCTTTATCATCTAGCAAAGTCAATTTAACTTAAAATTCTACAAGCTTATACCTCATTATTTCTCTATACTTACTACAACACTTCTTCTGTGTTTAGTTCATAATTTTTTGTTATCAAAGATGTTCCAAATCGAGTATCCAATGGATACTCTATGGAGTATGCTATAATTTCCAAAGAATAATTAATCTAATTTAAGCCCTGTGAACATGCTCATACTGAATGTTCTCAAACAAATTTGTCAATTCTTTTAAAAACATATCGCTTGATATATTTCTTATCCGATGGGAGTTACCAGTTAAACCCATGCTCCACAATCTAAGATGCTTGAGCCCTATCAGTTTGAATAACCTACGTAATTGTCTTAAAAGATATCGATATTCGGCTCCACTTATTGTTATTTAGAGTAAATTAAATTAAAATATCTTCCAACCCGCACTTTGGCTGCCATCTGAGATTCGAAATCGATATGAAACTATCGTAGTTCCACTGTCCATATTTAGTCATCTGACCCGTGATATCAAGATTTTAAAGTAAATTTTTTGTGGAAACGAAGCTCAAACCATAATCGAATGTACTTAGAATTACGACTGCATCTTTTTGGGCAAAACAACTAAAGCTAATGGTAGTTTCTTTAACTTCAAGTATCTTTTTTCAGTATCCAATAAACTCTCACTTACATAAAATACTAGATGACGATAATTTTCAACTTCTTTGACCAATAATAAGCTTACTACATATTTCCATGTTACGATGTAGATGAATATTTTTTCTCCCATACTTGGTTTAGTTGAATTTTTTGGAGAAGACTCTTTTCTCTCAATAAAAGCATCTTCATACTCAAGTGTTCAATTGAAACGACTTACTTTTCTAAGAACTTGAAAAAATAGAGCGCACTTGTCTAAGATTTGTCCTTCTTTGATGGATCTCGAAGGATCCATAACAGTTAAAGTATTCAATTATATTGGATATACTTCAATTTATTTATTTTTGCTCATTATATGTCTCGAGAACTATCTGGATTGTACGACAAAGGTAGATTTTTCTGGATTCTAATAAGGAAGGATAAAAGATTAGGGAGATAATTGCAAAAATAAACTTTAATTTATGAAAAATTGTAAGATATGTATTAGAAAAGGACTAGTTGGGAACAAATAATAAAATTAAGGATTAATTATGCAATTATTAGGTTGTTAGACGTGTGGGACCTACTGTAGTAATATTAAAGGACCACCGATTCTAGAAAAAGGGTGATTAATATTCAAATATATTTTCTCTTTCTAAAAGTGTAGAGCTTTTCTCTCTAAAAGCTACTAACTAAGAAATCGTTGATACAAAATACATCCTCACAACTTTGTTTGACTCCGAACAATCCTCCACAGTATCTTACATAATCATTGGCGCCGTCTGTGGGAAAACGATTTGGTACATGAATTTATTTTCCAAAATCAGAGTTTATTTGACAAAGTTGTCGAAGCTTGTTTGCTTCCTTAGTATGAAAGACTCAAACCAAATGCTAGTTTTTAAATTCAAAGCCTTTTGATGAATTATGAGTATGCTTGACAAAAATATCTTGATTCCGCGACATGCAATTAAGATCCAATAGCAAAATTATGCATTTTCTTGTTAGGAAATTGAATCTTCTAACTATATTGACGAATTCTATAAATTTTATTAGAATCAATATAACAGTATTAATTTCAATAAGAAATGAATGTGATGAGCTAAGATTATAAAACTTATGTAACCCATTCCAACACCTTCAAGAAGAGTTATTGCACTCAATCGAAGTAGAGCTTGGGATCTGGTGAAATTCATGTTCATTTTACACTAAAGAGTCCATTTAGCTAGCAAGTTGACAACTTGATTTTGTTTAGTGATGATAGAATAAATTAGCATTGATGGATATACGAGAAGTCTAATGCATTTTAGGATAGGCTCCAAATGCAAAGTGATTAAGAGTTTCTAGATTATCATAAAATTGGCACTTGGAAACTAAAGGAATGTGCATTCTATGAATAATATGCTATTGAGGGTTCTCTACAATATAGAGGAGTACTTTGTGGGAGTAGTGCAGTTTTATATTTTGTCAAATAAATTTGATTTGTTGTACTTCACTCTGATATTGTTCGAGGTGGCCTTCATATTGATTTTTCCATATTTAGATAACTTCCAATGTAAAGTGTCATCAATCTGAACATTAATAGATTATATAACAATTAGGTTAATATTGGAAGAAGTAAGAATTGCCCACAACTTGTTTACATCTGTTATAAGAGTTGTCATCCAATTTAATAAGAGGAGGATGTCCAAACCAGTTTTCCAACCAGAAATCCATATTTCCTCTACCCAATTTCCAGTTAATATTGTCTTTTCCTCATTAATCTTGTTTCTAATCTTGTCCACCAAAGAAACATAATTTCTAGCTTTGTTATTTGAATTAAGAGTGTTGCCAATTTAAAAATTAGGAAGATTACTAGTACTAAAGTTAGTTTGATTGGCTAATGCATCGTTTCTTTCATAAGGTAAGCTATTAAAGGTGATTATCTTAGTTTTGTATATATTGATAGATTGACCTGCAATGTGTTGATGTTTCTAAAAAAAAAACGTTCGAATTACATTCATTATAGAACTCAGACCATTAGCGAAAATTAGTAAATCGTTTGCGCACGCAGGACAAAGAATGGTGATAGTACTTTATGGGATAAGTAATTCATAGACTTGTTAATTTAAAAAAGATACCTAAGACTCTTGTTTAATACCTCTTCAGCAATGATAAATAGACTAGGGAATATATGTCCCTTTGTCTAATACCTGTCTTAGTATTGAAGAAACCTACAACATTACCATTTATAAGGATTGAAACCTAAATTGATCTTATTAATCTACAAATTTTGCTGACAAATCTAGAATTGAAACCAAAAACGCGGAGTACTTTGATGATGAAACTGTTAGATAATTTATCGAAGGCTTTAGTCATGTCAACTTTGATCATGATGTTGCCTACTTCTTTCCATAATTGTGGTCGGTCTTAGTGTTCATATCCCCATCCTTAATTTATTTTGAGTAGCATTTTGGTATTAATAATATTCTTCAACTGTAAGAGGCTTGAGATATTCAGCATTAACCTTACCCATGCTGATTCTGTCATCCATGTTGTTAGAGTTCTGATATTTGGCTTCCAATTTTTTTATCAGTTTTCTCAATTTCAACCACCTTGTCAAGAATATTACCAAAATAATCTATATTCCAATTTTTGAGAGCAGCCTTATGTCTCTTAGAAAACAAACATAGGAAATCCTTCCATTTTCTGATTCCAATTTGTGTATACAAAGCTTTGAAAGTCATTTTCTAGAGTCACATATTAAGAAATTGAATAATATATACTTCTGTCCTTTGATATAGTGCTACATGGAGGAGTATGATCCGACCAAGTCCTGGCCATATAGACTACTTCAATTTCATAGAAATAATCAGAACAAGCTTGATTAAAAAAGACTACGGTTTTTTATTACGAAATCTTTCTGCTGATCATCTCTTTACGGTTTTTTAGATCATCTCTTTATCCTGCATATGTGTACAACAACATATCGCCACCATCTGGGGATGGACTAGCTGCACCATTATGTGTACATCAACATATAGCCACCTTTTGGGGCTGGACTAGCTGCACCATTTCTTCAGGAGCGTAGACATGCAAATATTTCGCTTTCAGCTGTAAAGGACAGTTTCAACTCGGCCTTCGCAATCCATGTTCCGACCATGAACTTTTGACTTACGAAAATCGATTGTCAAAATTCATAGCTGATTTGTCTATCCAACAAGTTAGCATTACTGAGTAGGCTGGTGAAAGCAAGACTGTGGTCTGTGAAAAAAAGACTGAATATAAAGACTAAGGAGGTAAACTATAACACCTTACTTCAATAAAATAGACTTCGTGATTTTTCGGCATAACTAGAAAGAGAAAGGTGCTAGCAGAGCGGCAACCAAGACAAGAGCAATTTTGTTCCCTACTTGCAATAAAATATGGTGAGTACTACTACTTCTAGACCCACCGATGCTGCTCAGGACTAATTAGTACACCAATATTTTGGATCGATTACCTCTGCTACAAATTATCATCTAAACAAAATATTGTTTATAATATTTATTTGCAATCACCAAATCCGAGAACAAAGTTCTGACAATGAAGTGTAACCTAACATGGAAAATTTGAATACTAGAAGAGTAAAAAATATGGGTTTTTTTCCTGCCAATTGATTAAATTAATTTTCCTGCCAATTAATAATGAAAGGGCGTGCCGTTCTGTTCGTCATTATTTTTGACGGAGAAAAGACGTAACCCGAACTTTAACCCTAACCCTAACCCTAGAAGAAGAACAACACACCATTTTTTTATGAAGAAGAGACGTAACACTCTAACCCTAGAAAAAGAGAAAATACCATTTCCATGAAGACGCGACCTAACACTAACCCTAGAAGATGGATAGCGGAATAATTATCCAGTTCAGTGAACCAAACACACGACACCGCTATTTAATCCCCATCAGTGCCATCTTGTTCCATCTTCAAATCCCATCACCGCACTACAACAAACAAAAACGACATATCTCTTATCATTTTCATATCATTCAGTAAGTGGCAGAATGTCTTTCTCCTCTTCAATCGAGTTTCTCTCTACTTACTCCTCATACTACATTTACACGTCCTCGGATTTGTTATCGACTGCCAACAACATGGTTCGGGTATATGATACAGATAGTGATAATGATATTCACCAGAAAATTAAACATGATAGAATGAAATCGAATGATGAGGATGAGGCTATTTCTGAAGGGACGGCACCAACAGCCAACTCTTTTTGTGGAGCGGAAGCCAAAGCCGAGGAAGACGAGATGGAGATGTAGGTATCAGACGAAGCAAAACCCTTTTGTCGAGAATGCTCAAAGATTTTCCAGACATGGACAGAGCTGTCTTTTCACGGCCCTTGTCCACCTCCTAAGTTGTTAAACTTATTCCCTTCTACACCAAGTCCTCCTACTCGCTTGTTAAACTTACTCCCTTCTACACCAACTCCTCCTCCTCGTTTATCAAACTTATTCCCTTCACGAACTCCTTCTCCTCGCTTGTTAAACTTGTTCCCTCTCCTACCAACTCCTCAACCGCAAGAACCTCAAGAAGGATTCGGAGAAACGCTCATATGAGTCCTTGTTGTGGCTACGGTGCAATCAATAATACGAGTCAATCCAAAATATTTTCTGTCACATGAATTGAGGACGAGTGATGATATGTAATGATATTTATTTATGTAGAAATGGATCCAATGATCAAAATGTTGATGCTTATTATGGGTGCAAAAAGAATTTATCGAAATATCAACAATAAAGTATTATGAAAATTCACATTGAAAAATTGTGAGGTTAGCGCATGCAGTGAATACATGAGCAAAGTAATAGGTTCAAACAGAGAATTGAAAGATAAGAGTAATTGAGAAACCCTGATACATAGCAATTTAAGAAATTAATAGAATTGAAAGATAAGATTAATTGAGAAACCGATACATAGCAATTTCAAGAAATTAATAGACGACCACCGTTGTTGCTTCAATTTATGTTTCATTTATTTTGCTTTTGATACATAATGTATACTAATGCCAAATGAAAGATTAACACTTTCAAAAAAAGTATTTTTTTGTCTATTCTCTACAACAAACAAGACACAAACTGTGTTTAACGTAATCTAGATGAAGCAGAAGGATTCAAATCCTACATCTGGTATTTTCACTATATGATTTCGCATACGCTGGTGAGAATAGAATCAGAGATTTTTAGATGGTGAATATAATCTTTCTCCTCTAATTATTTCATAGGTGTAATCAGTCTCCTCGACCTCTTTAAATAGGCCCAGTGAGTTAGTTACAAATTCGGTTACATAAAAGACTTATTTACATTTCAGTCCCTATTCTTCTTATAAAGCTTTAATCTTATTCTTTATTAATAGAACTTATCATTCAAGTCCTTACTAATTACATTTAAGTCCCTTATGAATCTATTTCCTTATTAGTAGCCCCCTTAGTTCTTATAAAGATAATTTTATGAGAACTATTCGGTCTTCGGACATTACTCCAAGTGAATAAAGCTTCTTTCCTCTAGCCCCTTTGTCATGACTGAGTGCAGTGACTTGCAACTTCACTTCGAATGTAAGAATGAGTGCAAATAAGCTCCCCACTCACTTCGAATTTACCAACTAGAACTACAACTCTACTTCGACCTCGAATCTTCTGTCTTTAACACTTTTCAACTAACATGCCCCTACTTGAAAAATTGATTAGACCCTTCTTGATAGGTCTATGACATGACAAGTTTTTATCCACGTTTTATATTCCACCCAATAAGAATAGTTTACTAGTTTTGCCCCTTCAAATTCTGAACGTCATCTTTTCCCAAGTATAAATACTTAGCTCCATCTTACTAAGAACTTTTTAGAAAAATCATCGTTCCTAATCTATCTTCATCTGGTTCTTCTTCAACCTTCAACCTCATTAGCTACCTTCCCCAGAAACATCAACTTCTTCAGTCACAAAAAACAATTCCCCAGATTAACGTCTATTGTATGAGAAGATATCCCAAATACAAAAGATCTAAACCCAAAAAACCAAGAAAACCAAAGAAATCTCTCTTCCCTGGTCCTAGCAATCAAGTGTTTGGCGCTTATGACTATCTCTGTGTTGGAGAAAGAGCTGAGGAATACAAAGCTGCTGGGTTAATCTACAACGGTCCTCGCTTCTCCTCTACCACCTTCAAATACGGTAACTTCAATTCCAACCTTGTTAATTCATCTTCGCCCCTAGCATCAAACCCAGAATCTAGCCAGCAATCTTCTCCTCCTCGAAATCAATCCACTTTTCGATCACTAAGACCACATCGAAAACCTAAGCCTGTCAATCCTGACAAACCTATAATTCCTCAAAAACTACAACCCAAATCACCTATCCTACAATCCGAAGCAGTTAAAGTTTTTCGCAAAAACCAACCTTCCTAGCAATGGGTGACGATGCAGAAACCTCCTCTCCTCCCCCACAAGAAATGGTTGATGGTACTCCAGAAAATAGTCAACCAGTTCTTATGGAAAACGAAAAACAATCCCAAACTTGAACTCAAACTGAAAAACAATCCCAAACTGAGACTCAAACTCAAGTTACTGATGAAGAAAATGATTCTGAAGCCACTGAATCCAATGCTGAAGCCGAATCCGAGGCGGAACAAGAAGTAAACCCTTCAAGGAATATTTGAGGAAAGAAACCTCCTATTACCCTCCCCGAAGATGTTGCCGCCTTGGTTCAGGAAAACCTAAAACCACTTAGTCCTCGGTACATTCTAGCCCTAAAAAACGTACCCTATACTTACTACCCCGAATCCGAAAAAGAAACTCTTAAGAAAGAATGAGGATTAACTGACAACATCGTTCTTCGTCTACCAGTAGAAGGAGAAACACCTTTGAATTGTGAGAAAAACGAATTGGTAGTTTACCCTCAACTTTTCAACTGGGGACTTCGATTTCCCCTCGATCCAATGATTGTAGAGTACTTCGTAATTCTTGGGTTGTGCCCAACACAAGTCACTCCAAACCAATTGTTCACTTTATTCTCCGTCATTATGGTGTCGAGGCTAGGAAACATCCCCCTCGAAATAGATGACTTCATTTCACTGACCAAAATCTCAAAGGGGCCAGTTTTACCATTCTACTACCTAACTTTGGAGGATGATCTGAAGATTATCGATGACCTCCTCGAGGCTGACAAGTTTTGGAAGCAAAGGTTTGTTTTTTTGTCAAGAGCCTGGGAAAATGGTAAAGAAATTTCCGATGACAACCCCTCAAAACTTACTCTCATCTGGAGAGATGACAGTAAGTAAATCATGATTATTATTCTTAATACTTTCTTCTCAATTTATTAAGACTAATCAAACTAACCAGGCCTACTTATCTAATTATTTACTCTTTTTCCTGAAATTTCGAGGCGATTCAAAAGTCGTCGGAAGACTGCAAAGACCATCTTCATGAGAATGGCTGAATGGGCTGAGAAAGCCTGGGGAAATGGCTTTCACTCCGCCTTTCAACCAATCAACTTCGTCAACAGCCATCTCTGGCGCATAACCTTGGGAGCTGACTTCCCTGAAAACCCGATGCTCCCCCCAGATCCCATTGAAGCGGTCAAAAGAATACTCGAACGAGATGGGAAAACTTATCTTAGCACTAGGAACCGATCTGACAGTCACCTGCCACCAAAAAAGAAGGGAAAACTGCCCCTCAAAAAGTCCAACACAAGTAATCCTAGCCCTTCTAAAAATTCGAAGCCTACAAGGAAACGAAAAACGCCTGCATCTCAACTTCCCCCAATATCCGAAGAAGGCGAACATATCCTTAAAAAGAAGAAAGAAGATAATGCTTCAAAGAAGAAAAAGGACAAGTCCACTACCCCGAAAAACAACGAAGCTGAAATGCTCGAAGAGGTACTGGCTTCCGAGGTCCATGAGAAAACCTTTATTGAAGAAAATCCTTAAGGTGGATTGGCACTAGGAGATAGCCAGGAAAACGAATATCTTAACCTCGACGATTTCAACTCGAGTGGGGATTTTACAGTCACCTGTGAAAATTCTCAGCCTACCAACACTATTCCATCATCTTCTACCGAGGCTTCCATAACTTCAACATCTAATGCAATTATTCCTGTCCATCATCGCCCATCAAAATTGCCCAACCCTGACAGATCCGATGAGGTAACTTCAATCCTTCGACCTTTTACTAACTTAGGTGCTGCAGCCAAAAAATTGTGTGAAGAAGTAAGCAATTCACATAAACAATTGGAGCTCCTTGCACAAGAATTAATCAAGAGCAAAAAGGAAAAAGAATCTGAAAAAGCTTCGAAAGATGAAGCACTTCAAAATTTCAAAGCTGAAAAAAGAAAACTTCTTAAGGAGCATAAAGAAAAAATCGAAGCTATGGAGACTTCTCATCGTCTGGCTATTGAAAATATAAATTCTCAACATTCTATTTCCATTTCTGATGAAAAGCAAAAATCTACCGATGCTGAAGAACTTGTTAAGAAAACTCAAGAAAGCCTGGAAAATTGTCAAACTCAATTGACTACGCTTCAAACAGGATTCGAGCAGGAAAAGAAAGACGCCATCAAGAAAGTCGAAGCTGCTGTTGGTTCTTTGATGCTTGATGGTATCAAGAAGGCTCAAACCCAAACAGCCATCGATCTTCTTCGAGAAATTCATGCCGCCTATCCAAGGTTAAATTTAACAGAATTTTGGAAACAAATTCCCGAGGAAGATCGCCCAAAAGAAGCATTCGAGGTTGCATCAAGTTCTTTAGAAGAAGATGACGTTTCTGAAGGGTCATCGGAAGACGACTAAACAGTAGATTATCTATGTCATGTGTTTATTATTGTTGTTTTTTGTTTTACTAAGTAGTTTTCTCCTTTTTGTAAGCTTCAAGCTTTATCCAATGAAACAAGGAACTATCTTAATATTTCAAAGTTCTGGTGCATTTATAAAACGTGGCACCTCCATAATTTGATGCGCTCATAAAACATGGCACCTCGAAAATTTGATGCACTCATAAAACGTGGCACCTCGAAAATTTGATGCACTCATAAAACGTGGAACCTCGAAAATTTGATGCACTGATAAAACGTGGCATCTCGAATTAGGTTGTTTCTTCAAAGCCATTGCTTTGGAAAATTACTCTTCGTCAACTTTCAAAGATGATCAGTCTCTGCCAAGTTACCAAAATAACAAATCATTCATCATATTAAACAACCAATGGCCAAAAGAAATTTTATTATGAAATTCAATTTTACCAGACACCTCATTAAAACCTTTCTGGGCCAACAAATAAGGAAAGAGTATGTCTGTCTTTCAAAAATTCTAAGTTCGATTTTATTCACAATACAATTTCAAATGTTCTATATTCCAAGGGTGTTTAAGCATCCTCCCCTCACAATGAGACAACCTATATGACCCTGGCTTGACTTTCATTTTGACTTCATAAGGACCCTCCCAATTCGGAGCCAATTTTCTGAGGTGTTTATCCTTGGTATGAAGAAATACTTTTCGCAACACTTTATCGCCAACCTTGAACTCCCTCTTCTTAACCTTAGCATCGTACCTGCTTCTCATTAAGGTTTGATAATGAACCACATTCAAATGTGCTTTAACCCTCTTTTCCTCTAACAAATCAAGCTCAATCCTTCTAGCTTCATCATTATCTACTTCGGAATAACGCAATAGCTATAGGAAGGTAATGTAGATTCACCAGGGCATACAGCATCCATTCCATACACTAAAGAAAAAGGAGTCTCTTTTGTGGCCTCTCTATGAGTTGTACGATATGCCCATAACACTTCTTGAAGATAATTTGGCCATTTCCCCACTGCTCCCGCCAAATTTTTCTTCAAACCCTCCAAGATAGATCTATTTGTAACATCCACTTGCCCATTTGCTTGTGGGTGGAAGGGAGTAGAAAAGCATTGCTGTATTCCTTTCGAGGAGCAAAAAGAGTCCATTTCTTTGTTATTAAATTGGGGACCGTTGTCTGTTGTTATATTTCGAGGAACTCCAAAACGGTAGCAGATGTTACTTAGAATAAACTTGATCACATCCTTAGCTTTTGTTCCAGCTAAAGGCTCTGCTTCTGCCCACTTCGAAAAATAATCAACTGCGACAATAATCATCTGTCTTCCACCTGAAACCATAGGCAATGGTCCTACTAAATCAATCCCCCATCTATCAAAAGGAACCGCCTCAGAGACTATCATTAGAGGTGTCGCTGGTTAATGTATCAAATTTGCATACCTTTGACAAGTATCACAACTTCGAACTAATAACTTGGCATCCTGCAATATAGTAGGCCAATAATATCCTGCCAACAATACCCTACGTGTTAAAGCTTTGAAACCACAATGAGCTGATCCATCTCCATCATGTAATTCAGATAAAATGTTTTGAGATTCTTGCTCACTCAAACATCGTAATAAAGGCCTCGACACAGACCTCTTATACAATACCCCATCCAACACCACATAACCAAGAGCTTTATTCCTTATTTTCTTGAGCAAGTGCTTATCAATAGGTAGTATTCCCTTTGTAAGAAAATTTAACAAGTCAGTTCTCCAATCACCCCGAATGCGCGCTGAATCATTTACTACCTCCCCAACAAATTCACATTACTCAGAGCTTGATATAATCGAAGGCAGTGGTTGTGTCACGATCCATGAATATTCTTCATAGTAAGCCATTGTTGCTAAAGAATCAGCCATTGTGTTATTTCCTCTTCGAATATGCTCCATCTCAACATTTTCAAATTGTGCCATCATACTTCGAAGTTCTTGCAAATACAAAACTAAACGGTCTTTTTTAGCTTCTGATATTCCTTTAACGTGGTTAACTACTAACTGCGAATCTGTTTCTAAGTGCACGAATATTGCTCGACAATTTTTTGCTAACCGCAATCCTGCTAGCACTGCTTCGTATTCAGCTTCATTATTCGAAGCATGTAGCTTGAAACATATACTCCCCTGTCGGTGCCACCAATTCTACCCCCGCACTCGATCCTTTATTACTAGATCCTCCATCAGTTCGTACCGTCCACACCGGATTCGTGTGTATTTTTTCATCTTCTTTCTCTTCGAACCTGCTCGAATGAAACTCAGCAAAGAAATCCGCTAAGGCCTGAGCTTTGACAGCCGTTCGTGGAGAGAATAACACATCGAAATCTCCCAATTCTACAGACCACTTAGTCATTCTTCCTGAGATATCTGGCTTTTGCAATACATTTTTCAATATATAAGAAGTTCGCACCACAATTGTATGTGCTTGGAAGTAAGGACGCATTTTTCTCGCCGCCACTAGTATACACAACGCCAATTTTTCGAGCTTTAAGTAACGTTTTTCAGCATCAACCAAACTTTTACTGACATAATAGACGGGCTTCGAAACTCCTGAATCTTCACTAATCAGAACTACACTCACTGCATAATCCGATACTGCTACATAAAAAAACAGTTGCTCACCTTCTCGAGGCTTTGATAATATTTCAAGAGAGGACAAAAGATTTTTTATCTTAATAAAAGCTTCTTCACAATCCGAAGTCTACTCAAAATTATTCGGTCGACGCAACACCTGGAAAAAAGGCAAACATTTATCTGAAAAACGAGAAATGAATCTGTTCAGAGCTGCTAACCTGCCTGTTAACATTTGAACTTCTTTGATATTCCGAGTTGAAGACATTGATATCAAAGCCTTCAACTGTTCTGGATCCACTTCAATTCCTCTTTCACTTATCACATATCCCAGAAACTTACCAGATCGGACTTCAAACGTGCATTTTTCTGGGTTCAATTTCAACTGTATTGCTCTAAGACTCATAAACGTCTCTTCTAAATCATCAATATGATCATTATCACTTTTGCTCTTAACTAGCATATCATCGATGTATACCTCGATATTCCTCCATATTTGTGAAGCAAATGCCTTATTCATCAACCTTTGATATGTAGACCCAGCATTTTTCAATCCAAACGGCATCACTCTATAACAATGTAAACCTCGATCAGTGATAAAGGTTGTGCTTTCTTCATCCTCTTGATTCATTCGAATTTGATTATATCCTGAAAATGCATACATAAATGTTAGAATTTTGTTTCCAGAAGTAGAATTCACTAATTGATCAATTTGAGGTACTGGAAAAGGATCCTTTGGGCAGGCTCTGTTTAAATCTGTGAAGTCTACACACATTCTCCATTTTCCATTCTTCTTTTTCACCACTACAGGATTAGCCGTCCACTTTGGATATTTGGACTCCCTAATATGCCCCATTTTATACAATCTATCTACTTCAGCAATTATGGCATCAGATTTTTCCAAAGAAAAAACTCTCCTTTTTTGTATTATCGGCTTGATCTTCGAATCCACAGCCAAACTATGACATATAATACAAATTGGGACCCCAACTACATCCTCAGACGTCCAAGCAAACACATCCAAGTTTTTAGACAAAAAATTCAACAATCTTTCTCGCACTAATAAAGACAATAAAGTCCCAATTCGAAGTACTTTGTTATTATCGAAAACGTATTCTTCTAATTCTTCACTTACCACCACAGAACTCGGGGTTGACCTCGGATCATCAATTCCCTTCTACACCAAGTCCTCTTACTCGCTTGTTAAACTTACTCCCTTCTACACCAACTCCTCCTCCTCGTTTATCAAACTTATTCCCTTCACGAACTCCTCCTCCTCGCTTGTTAAACTTGTTCCCTCTTCTACCAACTCCTCCACCGCAAGAACCTCAAGAAGGATTCGGAGAAACGCTCATATGAGTCGTTGTTATGGCTACGGTGCAATCAATAATACGAGTCAATCCAAAATATTTTCTGTCAGATGAATTGAGGACGAGTGATGATATGTAATGATATTTATTTATGTAGAAATGGATCCAATGATCAAAATGTTGATGCTTATTATGGGTGCAAAAAGAATTTATCGAAATATCAACAATAAAGTATTATGAAAATTCACATTGAAAAATTGTGAGGTTAGCGCATGCAGTGAATACATGAGCAAAGTAGTAGGTTCAAACAAAGAATTTAAAGATAAGAGTAATTGAGAAACCCTAATACATAGCAATTTAAGAAATTAATAGAATTGAAAGACAAGATTAATTGAGAAACCGATACATAGCAATTTCAAGAAATTAATAGAATTGAAAGATCAGATTAATTGAGAAACCGATACATAGCAATTTCAAGAAATTAATAGACGACCACCGTTGTTGCTTCCATTTATGTTTCATTTATTTTGCTTTTGATACATAATGTATACTAATGCCAAATGAAAGATTAACACTTTCAAAAAAACTATTTTTTTTTGTCTATTCTCTACAACAAACAAGACACAAACTTTGTTTAACGTAATCTAGAGGAAGCAGAAGGATTCAAATCCTACATCTGGTATTTTTACTATATGATTTCGTATACACCATGACGTGATGATAGCTACAATAATGTGGTGAGAGGCATTAGTAGCATGATGACATGATTTTCTGGAGGTAAATCTAGCCCGAGGGAGAATTCTCTATCCTTCCAGTAGTCACAAACTACCAAGTATGGGTTATGCATATGAAAACTCTCATGTACACTCAGGGAATTTGGAAAGTAGTGGAGTCAACGGTTCACATACAAACGGACCAACTTGCAGTCGTTGCATTCTATAAAGGGTTGAATTAAGAGACGCTATATCAAATTCCGGATAAAGACAGCGCAAAAGGAGTGTAGGATGCGTTGAAAGCGAATTGCGTTGGAGTAGATCGTGTTGTTAATGTCAGAACTAAAGCGTTAAGGAGAGAACTAGACAACATGGACATGGCTGAAAATTCGTTCATTGATGAGTACACCAAAATGAAACCATGATAGTCGTCAAGATAAGGTCTCTTGGAGCAAATGTTGACAATATCTATGTTGTCAAAAAATTGTTTAGATCGTTGTCATCAAAATGCATGGTAGTGGCCACGACTATTGAAAAAATCATATGCTCTTTAAAGCCTTTGAAGATAATATGAAAACGTTTGATAATACAAAAGGTATTGAAAAATTCTTGTACGCAAAGACAAATGTTCAAAACAATGATCAAGGCGAAAAAGCCAAAGAAATGGAATTGGCCGATGCAGAGGTATGGGTCGAGGCTAAATTAATTCTAGCAAATAAGGTGACCGACAAAAGAAGAAGAATTCCACCTATGACATAAAAAAGGTAAGATGTTACAATTGCAATAACTATGGTCATTTTTCTGCAAAGGATAAGGAAAAGAAAGAAGAAAATGTTCATTTAGTTCAGCGAGTGGAGGATGATGATACGTTGCTTGTAGCTGAGGTCTATGCTTTAAGATCAAAAGAAAAATTTGGTTATTTGGGGCTGCTTGTAGTTTTAGGGTTGCATGTATTGCCTCGCAGTTCCCGTTCTTAAGACCGTTTCATTCCACTAATTTATCTTTCCCTAGTTATCTCGACTAACTTCGACCCTCACCTTAGCGGTCAACGCGTATAGGGAGTAATTCACCTCTAGAGTGTCACTCTGGCGGTCTAGTATTTGGGTTATTGCTTTGGGTGGCCCTTTACTTCTCGTTCTCATTTCTCTGATATGTAACTACAATCGATGGATTGCAGAGATGGTCGTCGGGGTTTTTGCATCGACGACGCGCTCCACCAGATCTGGTAGGTTGGGTGCACCAATTGGAGCAATTTTTGGGTCGACTAAGGCCGGATGTTGACTTCCTTATGCTAGTGCTCCAACTATGTTTACATTTAGGCCTTCTTATTGGACCACATAGAGAGGTGGACCACGAGATTACCCGTCAACCTTTTCCAAGAACAAATATTCAATTTTCCACATAAAAATTTATCTCTGAAGTTTCCCGTTCAATCCCGAATTTAGTTACCACCATTGGCTTCCTTTTAACGCTTACTTTGTTGTATATTGGCAACGGTTATGCCATTTGGATACCGTTGCTCATACGCGGACTCGGTAGGTTACAAAACCGCCTCGGTAGGCCTCAGTCAAGTCGCGTCGTTTCTTACGCTCGATCGGTGTTGCTTAAGAATGGTTGTGTTAAGGCTTGGGACCCACTCGGTTTTTATGCTCGGGCCCCCCTCGGTCACATGTCTTAGGTAAGCCTCGGTTATACTGCCTACGTATTACTTATTTATAGGTGATCTCAATATAACGCAGGGTCGCATCGGGAATACGCAGTTATACCGTTTCCTTTGAACGTCCATATCATTCGGTCTTTTTCTTTATGGTCTTATCTTTCCAGACAAGAGCGACCTCATCATTGACGAACTACAGTTGGAACCTTTAAGCATGACCCACTAGTGCCTGAACCTATTAAGTAAGATTGTAGGTCGAGACTTCATGGACCTATCCGAAATGAAGTCATAAAACATGACCAATTAATGTTTGAACCTTTTAAAATAAGATTTTAGGTGAGAAATGGGTTGGACCTTTAAAAAATGAAGTCTGAAAACATGACCATGAAGTGTTTGAACCTTTTAAGATTCTTGGACCGGTCACAATTGAAGAGAAAATACATAAAGCAAATGACTTATACTTACTAGATGGCTATATAGGTTCCCGGGTTTACCCTATCAGTAATCGAATAAGGTCTTTCTGAATTTTTCCCTAGTACTCTAAACCTCTTATATTTAGTGTGCAAGAAAACCTTTCTTAAAACATTATCCTTTACTTTTAAATTCTCTTCTTCGAACTCGAAATGCGTTTCCAGTATTTATCAAAGTCCGATAATAAATGGATCTTAGATGTGCCTTTTGTCCTTTTCTCTTTGATTAAGTCACGACTGTACCTTTTGCCTTTATTATTTCTAGCTTTGGAATAATTTTTCACTATAAAAGTGCTAATGTAGATTCGGTATGGGTCATCATATCTATCCTATAAACCAAAGAAAAATGTGATTCATGTGTTGCTACCTTGATATCGGGGGTCGTTTGGTAAGCCCACAACACTTCCTGAAGATAATTTGTTCATTCTCTAGCAACCCCCTCTAGATTCTTTGTTAAACCATCAAGGATACTTCCATTAGTGACTTATACTTCCCCATTGGTTGAGGGTGAGAATGAGCTTAAAAAATGATAGATTCCTCTAGTAGAGCAAAAAGATTTTATGTTCTTGTTCTCAAACTATGTGCCAAATATATGATTCTTTATCGCTTGATATATTTCTTATCCGATGGGAGTTACCAGTTAAACCCATGCTCCACAATCTAAGATGCTTGAGCCCTATCAGTTTGAATAACCTACGTACTTGTCTTAAAAGATATCGATATTCGGCTCTACTTATAGTTATTTAGAGTAAATTAAATTAAAATATATTCCCACCCGCACTTTGGCTGCCATCTGAGATTCGAAATCGATATGAAACTATCCTAGTTCCACTGTCCATATTTAGTCATCTGACCCGTGATATCAAGATTTTAAAGTAAATTTTTTGTGGAAACGAAGCTCAAACCATAATCGAATGTACTTAGAATTACGACTACATCTTTTTGGGCAAAACAACTAAAGCTAATGGTAGTTTCTTTAACTTCAAGTATCTTTTTTCAGTATCCAATAAACTCTCACTTACATAAAATACTAGATGACGATAATTTTCAACTTCTTTGACCAATAATAAGCTTACTACATATTTCCATGTTACGATGTAGATGAATATTTTTTTCTCCCATACTTGGTTTAGTTGAATTTTTTGGAGAAGACTCTTTTCTCTCAATAAAAGCATCTTCATACTCAAGTGTTCAATTGAAACGACTTACTATTCTAAGAACTTGAAAAAATAGAGCGCACTTGTCTAAGATTTGTCCTTCTTTGATGGATCTCGAAGGATCCATAACAGTTAAAGCATTCAATTATATTGGATATACTTCAATTTATTTATTTTTGCTCATTATATGTCTCGAGAACTATCTGGATTGTACGACAAAGGTAGATTTTTCTGGATTCTAATAAGGAAGGATAAAAGATTAGGGAGATAATTGCAAAAACAAACTTTAATTTATGAAAATTGTAAGATATGTATTAGAAAAGGACTAGTTGGGAACAAATAATAAAATTAAGGATTAATTATACAATTATTAGGTTGTTAGACGTGTGGGACCTACTGTAGTAATATTAAAGGACCACTGATTCTAGAAAAAGGGTGATTAATATTCAAATATATTTTCTTTTTCTAAAAGTGTAGAGCTTTTCTCTCTAAAAGCTAGTAACTAAGAAATCGTTGATACAAAATAAATCCTCACAACTTTGTTTGACTCCGAACAATCCTCCACAGTATGTTATATAATCATTGGCGCTGTCTGTGGGAAAACGATTTGGTACCTGAATTTATTTTCCAAAATTAGAGTTTATTTGACAAAGTTGTCGAAGCATGTTTTGCTTCCTTAGTATAGAGACTCAAACCAAATTCTAGTTTCTAAATTCAAAGCCTTTTGATGAATTATGAGTATGCTTGACAAAAATATCTTGATTCCGCCACATGCAATTAAGATCCAATAGCAAAATTATGCATTTTCTTGTTAGGAAATTGAATCTTCTAACTATATTGAAGAATTCTATAAATTTGATTAGAAACAATATAACAGTATTAATTTCAATAATAAATGAATGTGATGAGCTAAGATTATAAAACTTATGTAACCCATTCCAACACCTTCAAGAAGAGTTATTGCACTCAATCGAAGTAGAGCTTGGGATCTGGTGAAATTCATGTTCATTTTACACTAAAGAGTCCATTTAGCTAGCAACTTGACAACTTGATTTTGTTTAGTAATGATAGAATAAATTAGCATTAATGGATATACGAGAAGTCTAATGCATTTTAGGATAGGCTCCAAATGCAAGGTGATTAAGAGTTTCTAGATTATCATAAAATTGGCACTTGGAAACTAAAGGAATGTGCATTCTATGAATAATAGAGTTAATAGATAACATGCTATTGAGGGTTCTCTACAATATAAAGGAGTACTTTGTGGGAGTAGTGCAGTTTTATATTTTGTCAAATAAATTTGATTTGTTGTACTTAACTTTGATATTGTTCGAGGTGGCCTTCATATTGATTTTTCCATATTTAGATAACTTCCAATGTAAAGTGTCATCAATCTGAACATTAATAGATTATTTAACAATTAGATTAATATTGGAAGAAGTAAGAATTGCCCACAACTTGTTTACATCTGTTATAAGAGTTGTCATCCAATTTAATAAGAGGAGGATGTCCAAACCAGTTTTCCAACCAGAAATCCATATTTCCTCTACCCAATTTCCAGTTAATATTGTCTTTTCCTCATTAATCTTGTTTCTGATATTGTCCACCAAAGAAACATAATTTCTAGCTTTGTTATTTGAATTAAGAGTGTTGCCAATTTAAAAATTAGGAAGATTACTAGTACTAAAGTTAGTTTGATTGGCTAATGCAGCGTTTCTTTCATAAGGTAAGCTATTAAAGGTGATTATCTTAGTTTTGTATATATTGATAGATTGACCTGCAATGTGTTGATGTTTCTACAAAAAAAACGTTCGAATTACATTCATTATAGAACTCAGACCATTAGCGAAAATTAGTAAATCGTTTGCGCACGCAGGACAAAGAATGGTGATAGTACTTTATGGGATAAGTATTTCATAGACTTGTTAATTTAAAAAAGATACCTAAGACTCTTGTTTAATACCTCTTCATCAATGATAAATAGACTAGGGAATATATGTCCCTTTGTCTAATACCTGTCTTAGTATTGAAGAAATCTACAACATTACCATTTATAAGGATTGAAACCTAAATTGATCTTATTAATCTACAAATTTTGCTGACAAATCTAGAATTGAAACCAAAAACGCGGAGTACTTTGATGATGAAACTGTTAGATAATTTATCGAAGGCTTTAGTCATTTCAACTTTGATCATGATGTTGCCTACTTCTTTCCTTAATTGTGGTCGGTCTTAGTGTTCATATCCCCATCCTTAATTTATTTTGAGTAGCATTTTGGTATTAATCATATTCTTCAACTGTAAGAGGCTTGAGATATTCAGCATTAACCTTACCCAGGCTGGTTCTATCATCCATGTTGTTAGAGTTCTGATATTTGGCTTCCAATTTTTTTATCAGTTTTCTCAATTTCAACCACCTTGTCAAGAATATTACCAAAATAATTTATATTCCAATTTTTGAGAGCAGCCTTATGTCTCTTAGAAAACAAACATAGGAAATCCTTCCATTTTCTGATTCCAATTTGTGTATACAAAGCTTTGAAAGTCATTTTCTAGAGTCCACATATTAAGAAACTTGAATAATATTTACTTCTGTCCTTTGATATAGTGCTACATGGAGGAGTATGATCCGAGCAAGTCCTGGCCATATAGACTACTTCAATTTCATAGAAATAATCTGAACAAGCTTGATTAAAAAAGACACGATCCAAGCGTTTCCATTTAGACTTGTACCAAGTAAATTTTGTCCTAACATATCCTGCATCCTCGAGAAAACAGTCTCTTATGGTAGCATTAAAATCATTAATACTATTTCGACAATAAGTAGTACAACTCAACTGGTAGGAAGATACTACATTAACATTACCCAATACCATTCATTAATGTGATAGATATGGTTCTAAAGAAATTCCAGAACTAAATTCTATTAGTCCTCTGCATTTAGTGTAAGCGTATACAATATTAGTAAACGAAAATACTATTATAAAAATTAATTTTACCTCCAACTTTATTGACAACGTATCAATGAAATGCGTTGATCATATCTTTACGGTTTTTTATTACGAAATCTTTCTGCTGATCATCTCTTTACGGTTTTTTATTACGAAATCTTGATCATCTCTTTATCCTGCATATGTGTACAACAACATATCGCCACCATCTGGGGATGGACTAGCTGCACCATTATGTGTACATCAACATATAGCCACCTTTTAGGGCTGGACTAGCTGCACCATTTCTTCAGGAGCGTAGACATGCAAATATTTCGCTTTCAGCTGTAAAGGACAGTTTCAACTCGGCCTTCGCAATCCATGTTCCGACCATGAACTTTTGACTTACGAAAATCGATTGTCAAAATTCATAGCTGATTTGTCTATCCAACAAGTTAGCATTACTGAGTAGGCTGGTGAAAGCAAGACTGTGGTCTGTGAAAAAAAGACTGAATATAAAGACTAAGGAGGTAAACTATAACACCTTACTTCAATAAAATAGACTTCGTGATTTTTCGGCATAACTAGAAAGAGAAAGGTGCTAGCAGAGCGGCAACCAAGACAAGAGCAATTTTGTTCCCTACTTGCAATAAAATATGGTGAGTACTACTACTTCTAGACCCACCGATGCTGCTCAGGACTAATTAGTACACCAATATTTTGGATCGATTACCTCTGCTACAAATTATCATCTAAACAAAATATTGTTTATAATATTTATTTGCAATCACCAAATCCGAGAACAAAGTTCTGACAATGAAGTGTAACCTAACATGGAAAATTTGAATACTAGAAGAGTAAAAAATATGGGTTTTTTTCCTGCCAATTGATTAAATTAATTTTCCTGCCAATTAATAATGAAAGGGCGTGCCGTTCTGTTCGTCATTATTTTTGACGGAGAAAAGACGTAACCCGAACTTTAACCCTAACCCTAACCCTAGAAGAAGAACAACACACCATTTTTTTATGAAGAAGAGACGTAACACTCTAACCCTAGAAAAAGAGAAAATACCATTTCCATGAAGACGCGACCTAACACTAACCCTAGAAGATGGATAGCGGAATAATTATCCAGTTCAGTGAACCAAACACACGACACCGCTATTTAATCCCCATCAGTGCCATCTTGTTCCATCTTCAAATCCCATCACCGCACTACAACAAACAAAAACGACATATCTCTTATCATTTTCATATCATTCAGTAAGTGGCAGAATGTCTTTCTCCTCTTCAATCGAGTTTCTCTCTACTTACTCCTCATACTACATTTACACGTCCTCGGATTTGTTATCGACTGCCAACAACATGGTTCGGGTATATGATACAGATAGTGATAATGATATTCACCAGAAAATTAAACATGATAGAATGAAATCGAATGATGAGGATGAGGCTATTTCTGAAGGGACGGCACCAACAGCCAACTCTTTTTGTGGAGCGGAAGCCAAAGCCGAGGAAGACGAGATGGAGATGTAGGTATCAGACGAAGCAAAACCCTTTTGTCGAGAATGCTCAAAGATTTTCCAGACATGGACAGAGCTGTCTTTTCACGGCCCTTGTCCACCTCCTAAGTTGTTAAACTTATTCCCTTCTACACCAAGTCCTCCTACTCGCTTGTTAAACTTACTCCCTTCTACACCAACTCCTCCTCCTCGTTTATCAAACTTATTCCCTTCACGAACTCCTTCTCCTCGCTTGTTAAACTTGTTCCCTCTTCTACCAACTCCTCCACCGCAAGAACCTCAAGAAGGATTCGGAGAAACGCTCATATGAGTCCTTGTTGTGGCTACGGTGCAATCAATAATACGAGTCAATCCAAAATATTTTCTGTCACATGAATTGAGGACGAGTGATGATATGTAATGATATTTATTTATGTAGAAATGGATCCAATGATCAAAATGTTGATGCTTATTATGGGTGCAAAAAGAATTTATCGAAATATCAACAATAAAGTATTATGAAAATTCACATTGAAAAATTGTGAGGTTAGCGCATGCAGTGAATACATGAGCAAAGTAATAGGTTCAAACAGAGAATTGAAAGATAAGAGTAATTGAGAAACCCTGATACATAGCAATTTAAGAAATTAATAGAATTGAAAGATAAGATTAATTGAGAAACCGATACATAGCAATTTCAAGAAATTAATAGACGACCACCGTTGTTGCTTCAATTTATGTTTCATTTATTTTGCTTTTGATACATAATGTATACTAATGCCAAATGAAAGATTAACACTTTCAAAAAAAGTATTTTTTTGTCTATTCTCTACAACAAACAAGACACAAACTTTGTTTAACGTAATCTAGATGAAGCAGAAGGATTCAAATCCTACATCTGGTATTTTCACTATATGATTTCGCATACGCTGGTGAGAATAGAATCAGAGATTTTTAGATGGTGAATATAATCTTTCTCCTCTAATTATTTCATAGGTGTAATCAGTCTCCTCGACCTCTTTAAATAGGCCCAGTGAGTTAGTTACAAATTCGGTTACATAAAAGACTTATTTACATTTCAGTCCCTATTCTTCTTATAAAGCTTTAATCTTATTCTTTATTAATAGAACTTATCATTCAAGTCCTTACTAATTACATTTAAGTCCCTTATGAATCTATTTCCTTATTAGTAGCCCCCTTAGTTCTTATAAAGATAATTTTATGAGAACTATTCGGTCTTCGGACATTACTCCAAGTGAATAAAGCTTTTTTCCTCTAGCCCCTTTGTCATGACTGAGTGCAGTGACTTGCAACTTCACTTCGAATGTAAGAATGAGTGCAAATAAGCTCCCCACTCACTTCGAATTTACCAACTAGAACTACAACTCTACTTCGACCTCGAATCTTCTGTCTTTAACACTTTTCAACTAACATGCCCCTACTTGAAAAATTGATTAGACCCTTCTTGATAGGTCTATGACATGACAAGTTTTTATCCACGTTTTATATTCCACCCAATAAGAATAGTTTACTAGTTTTGCCCCTTCAAATTCTGAACGTCATCTTTTCCCAAGTATAAATACTTAGCTCCATCTTACTAAGAACTTTTTAGAAAAATCATCGTTCCTAATCTATCTTCATCTGGTTCTTCTTCAACCTTCAACCTCATTAGCTACCTTCCCCAGAAACATCAACTTCTTCAGTCACAAAAAACAATTCCCCAGATTAACGTCTATTGTATGAGAAGATATCCCAAATACAAAAGATCTAAACCCAAAAAACCAAGAAAACCAAAGAAATCTCTCTTCCCTGGTCCTAGCAATCAAGTGTTTGGCGCTTATGACTATCTCTGTGTTGGAGAAAGAGCTGAGGAATACAAAGCTGCTGGGTTAATCTACAACGGTCCTCGCTTCTCCTCTACCACCTTCAAATACGGTAACTTCAATTCCAACCTTGTTAATTCATCTTCGCCCCTAGCATCAAACCCAGAATCTAGCCAGCAATCTTCTCCTCCTCGAAATCAATCCACTTTTCGATCACTAAGACCACATCGAAAACCTAAGCCTGTCAATCCTGACAAACCTATAATTCCTCAAAAACTACAACCCAAATCACCTATCCTACAATCCGAAGCAGTTAAAGTTTTTCGCAAAAACCAACCTTCCTAGCAATGGGTGACGATGCAGAAACCTCCTCTCCTCCCCCACAAGAAATGGTTGATGGTACTCCAGAAAATAGTCAACCAGTTCTTATGGAAAACGAAAAACAATCCCAAACTTGAACTCAAACTGAAAAACAATCCCAAACTGAGACTCAAACTCAAGTTACTGATGAAGAAAATGATTCTGAAGCCACTGAATCCAATGCTGAAGCCGAATCCGAGGCGGAACAAGAAGTAAACCCTTCAAGGAATATTTGAGGAAAGAAACCTCCTATTACCCTCCCCGAAGATGTTGCCGCCTTGGTTCAGGAAAACCTAAAACCACTTAGTCCTCGGTACATTCTAGCCCTAAAAAACGTACCCTATACTTACTACCCCGAATCCGAAAAAGAAACTCTTAAGAAAGAATGAGGATTAACTGACAACATCGTTCTTCGTCTACCAGTAGAAGGAGAAACACCTTTGAATTGTGAGAAAAACGAATTGGTAGTTTACCCTCAACTTTTCAACTGGGGACTTCGATTTCCCCTCGATCCAATGATTGTAGAGTACTTCGTAATTCTTGAGTTGTGCCCAACACAAGTCACTCCAAACCAATTGTTCACTTTATTCTCCGTCATTATGGTGTCGAGGCTAGGAAACATCCCCCTCGAAATAGAGGACTTCATTTCACTGACCAAAATCTCAAAGGGGCCAGTTTTACCATTCTACTACCTAACTTTGGAGGATGATCTGAAGATTATCGATGACCTCCTCGAGGCTGACAAGTTTTGGAAGCAAAGGTTTGTTTTTTTGTCAAGAGCCTGGGAAAATGGTAAAGAAATTTCCGATGACAACCCCTCAAAACTTACTCTCATCTGGAGAGATGACAGTAAGTAAATCATGATTATTATTGTTAATACTTTCTTCTCAATTTATTAAGACTAATCAAACTAACCAGGCCTACTTATCTAATTATTTACTCTTTTTCCTGAAATTTCGAGGCGATTCAAAAGTCGTCGGAAGACTGCAAAGACCATCTTCATGAGAATGGCTGAATGGGCTGAGAAAGCCTGGGGAAATGGCTTTCACTCCGCCTTTCAACCAATCAACTTCGTCAACAGCCATCTCTGGCGCATAACCTTGGGAGCTGACTTCCCTGAAAACCCGATGCTCCCCCCAGATCCCATTGAAGCGGTCAAAAGAATACTCGAACGAGATGGGAAAACTTATCTTAGCACTAGGAACCGATCTGACAGTCACCTGCCACCAAAAAAGAAGGGAAAACTGCCCCTCAAAAAGTCCAACACAAGTAATCCTAGCCCTTCTAAAAATTCGAAGCCTACAAGGAAACGAAAAACGCCTGCATCTCAACTTCCCCCAATATCCGAAGAAGGCGAACATATCCTTAAAAAGAAGAAAGAAGATAATGCTTCAAAGAAGAAAAAGGACAAGTCCACTACCCCGAAAAACAACGAAGCTGAAATGCTCGAAGAGGTACTGGCTTCCGAGGTCCATGAGAAAACCTTTATTGAAGAAAATCCTTAAGGTGGATTGGCACTAGGAGATAGCCAGGAAAACGAATATCTTAACCTCGACGATTTCAACTCGAGTGGGGATTTTACAGTCACCTGTGAAAATTCTCAGCCTACCAACACTATTCCATCATCTTCTACCGAGGCTTCCATAACTTCAACATCTAATGCAATTATTCCTGTCCATCATCGCCCATCAAAATTGCCCAACCCTGACAGATCCGATGAGGTAACTTCAATCCTTCGACCTTTTACTAACTTAGGTGCTGCAGCCAAAAAATTGTGTGAAGAAGTAAGCAATTCACATAAACAATTGGAGCTCCTTGCACATGAATTAATCAAGAGCAAAAAGGAAAAAGAATCTGAAAAGGCTTCGAAAGATGAAGCACTTCAAAATTTCAAAGCTGAAAAAAGAAAACTTCTTAAGGAGCATAAAGAAAAAATCGAAGCTATGGAGACTTCTCATCGTCTGGCTATTGAAAATATAAATTCTCAACATTCTATTTCCATTTCTGATGAAAAGCAAAAATCTACCGATGCTGAAGAACTTGTTAAGAAAACTCAAGAAAGCCTGGAAAATTGTCAAACTCAATTGACTACGCTTCAAACAGGATTCGAGCAGGAAAAGAAAGACGCCATCAAGAAAGTCGAAGCTGCTGTTGGTTCTTTGATGCTTGATGGTATCAAGAAGGCTCAAACCCAAACAGCCATCGATCTTCTTCGAGAAATTCATGCCGCCTATCCAAGGTTAAATTTAACAGAATTTTGGAAACAAATTCCCGAGGAAGATCGCCCAAAAGAAGCATTCGAGGTTGCATCAAGTTCTTTAGAAGAAGATGACGTTTCTGAAGGGTCATCGGAAGACGACTAAACAGTAGATTATCTATGTCATGTGTTTATTATTGTTGTTTTTTGTTTTACTAAGTAGTTTTCTCCTTTTTGTAAGCTTCAAGCTTTATCCAATGAAACAAGGAACTATCTTAATATTTCAAAGTTCTGGTGCATTTATAAAACGTGGCACCTCCATAATTTGATGCGCTCATAAAACATGGCACCTCGAAAATTTGATGCACTCATAAAACGTGGCACCTCGAAAATTTGATGCACTCATAAAACGTGGAACCTCGAAAATTTGATGCACTGATAAAACGTGGCATCTCGAATTAGGTTGTTTCTTCAAAGCCATTGCTTTGGAAAATTACTCTTCGTCAACTTTCAAAGATGATCAGTCCCTGCCAAGTTACCAAAATAACAAATCATTCATCATATTAAACAACCAATGGCCAAAAGAAATTTTATTATGAAATTCAATTTTACCAGACACCTCATTAAAACCTTTCTGGGCCAACAAATAAGGAAAGAGTATGTCTGTCTTTCAAAAATTCTAAGTTCGATTTTATTCACAATACAATTTCAAATGTTCTATATTCCAAGGGTGTTTAAGCATCCTCCCCTCACAATGAGACAACCTATATGACCCTGGCTTGACTTTCATTTTGACTTCATAAGGACCCTCCCAATTCGGAGCCAATTTTCTGAGGTGTTTATCCTTGGTATGAAGAAATACTTTTCGCAACACTTTATCGCCAACCTTGAACTCCCTCTTCTTAACCTTAGCATCGTACCTGCTTCTCATTAAGGTTTGATAATGAACCACATTCAAATGTGCTTTAACCCTCTTTTCCTCTAACAAATCAAGCTCAATCCTTCTAGCTTCATCATTATCTACTTCGGAATAACGCAATAGCTATAGGAAGGTAATGTAGATTCACCAGGGCATACAGCATCCATTCCATACACTAAAGAAAAAAGGAGTCTCTTTTGTGGCCTCTCTATGAGTTGTACGATATGCCCATAACACTTCTTGAAGATAATTTGGCCATTTCCCCACTGCTCCCGCCAATTTTTTCTTCAAACCCTCCAAGATAGATCTATTTGTAACATCCACTTGCCCATTTGCTTGTGGGTGGAAGGGAGTAGAAAAGCATTGCTGTATTCCTTTCGAGGAGCAAAAAGAGTCCATTTCTTTGTTATTAAATTGGGGACCGTTGTCTGTTGTTATATTTCGAGGAACTCCAAAACGGTAGCAGATGTTACTTAGAATAAACTTGATCACATCCTTAGCTTTTGTTCCAGCTAAAGGCTCTGCTTCTTCCCACTTCGAAAAATAATCAACTGCGACAATAATCATCTGTCTTCCACCTGAAACCATAGGCAATGGTCCTACTAAATCAATCCCCCATCTATCAAAAGGAACCGCCTCAGAGATTATCATTAGAGGTGTCGCTGGTTAATGTATCAAATTTGCATACCTTTGACAAGTATCACAACTTCGAACTAATAACTTGGCATCCTGCAATATAGTAGGCCAATAATATCCTGCCAACAATACCCTACGTGTTAAAGCTTTGAAACCACAATGAGCTGATCCATCTCCATCATGTAATTCAGATAAAATGTTTTGAGATTCTTGCTCACTCAAACATCGTAATAAAGGCCTCGACACAGACCTCTTATACAATACCCCATCCAACACCACATAACCAAGAGCTTTATTCCTTATTTTCTTGAGCAAGTGCTTATCAATAGGTAGTATTCCCTTTGTAAGAAAATTTAACAAGTCAGTTCTCCAATCACCCCGAATGCGCGCTGAATCATTTACTACCTCCCCAACAAATTCACATTACTCAGAGCTTGATATAATCGAAGGCAGTGGTTGTGTCACGATCCATGAATATTCTTCATAGTAAGCCATTGTTGCTAAAGAATCAGCCATTGTGTTATTTCCTCTTCGAATATGCTCCATCTCAACATTTTCAAATTGTGCCATCATACTTCGAAGTTCTTGCAAATACAAAACTAAACGGTCTTTTTTAGCTTCTGATATTCCTTTAACGTGGTTAACTACTAACTGTGAATCTGTTTCTAAGTGCACGAATATTGCTCGACAATTTTTTGCTAACCGCAATCCTGCTAGCACTGCTTCGTATTCAGCTTCATTATTCGAAGCATGTAGCTTGAAACATATACTCCCCTGTCGGTGCCACCAATTCTACCCCCGCACTCGATCCTTTATTACTAGATCCTCCATCAGTTCGTACCGTCCACACCGGATTCGTGTGTATTTTTTCATCTTCTTTCTCTTCGAACCTGCTCGAATGAAACTCAGCAAAGAAATCCGCTAAGGCCTGAGCTTTGACAGCCGTTCGTGGAGAGAATAACACATCGAAATCTCCCAATTCTACAGACCACTTAGTCATTCTTCCTGAGATATCTGGCTTTTGCAATACATTTTTCAATATATAAGAAGTTCGCACCACAATTGTATGTGCTTGGAAGTAAGGACGCATTTTTCTCGCCGCCACTAGTATACACAACGCCAATTTTTCGAGCTTTAAGTAACGTTTTTCAGCATCAACCAAACTTTTACTGACATAATAGACGGGCTTCGAAACTCCTGAATCTTCACTAATCAGAACTACACTCACTGCATAATCCGATACTGCTACATAAAAAAACAGTTGCTCACCTTCTCGAGGCTTTGATAATATTTCAAGAGAGGACAAAAGATTTTTTATCTTAATAAAAGCTTCTTCACAATCCGAAGTCTACTCAAAATTATTCGGTCGACGCAACACCTGGAAAAAAGGCAAACATTTATCTGAAAAACGAGAAATGAATCTGTTCAGAGCTGCTAACCTGCCTGTTAACATTTGAACTTCTTTGATATTCCGAGTTGAAGACATTGATATCAAAGCCTTCAACTGTTCTGGATCCACTTCAATTCCTCTTTCACTTATCACATATCCCAGAAACTTACCAGATCGGACTCCAAACGTGCATTTTTCTGGGTTCAATTTCAACTGTATTGCTCTAAGACTCATAAACGTCTCTTCTAAATCATCAATATGATCATTATCACTTTTGCTCTTAACTAGCATATCATCGATGTATACCTCGATATTCCTCCATATTTGTGAAGCAAATGCCTTATTCATCAACCTTTGATATGTAGACCCAGCATTTTTCAATCCAAACGGCATCACTCTATAACAATGTAAACCTCGATCAGTGATAAAGGTTGTGCTTTCTTCATCCTCTGGATTCATTCGAATTTGATTATATCCTGAAAATGCATACATAAATGTTAGAATTTTGTTTCCAGAGGTAGAATTCACTAATTGATCAATTTGAGGTACTGGAAAAGGATCCTTTGGGCAGGCTCTGTTTAAATCTGTGAAGTCTACACACATTCTCCATTTTCCATTCTTCTTTTTCACCACTACAGGATTAGCCGTCCACTTTGGATATTTGGACTCCCTAATATGCCCCATTTTATACAATCTATCTACTTCAGCAATTATGGCATCAGATTTTTCCAAAGAAAAAACTCTCCTTTTTTGTATTATCGGCTTGATCTTCGAATCCACAGCCAAACTATGACATATAATACAAATTGGGACCCCAACTACATCCTCAGACGTCCAAGCAAACACATCCAAGTTTTTAGACAAAAAATTCAACAATCTTTCTCGCACTAATAAAGACAATAAAGTCCCAATTCGAAGTACTTTGTTATTATCGAAAACGTATTCTTCTAATTCTTCACTTACCACCACAGAACTCGGGGTTGACCTCGGATCATCAATTCCCTTCTACACCAAGTCCTCTTACTCGCTTGTTAAACTTACTCCCTTCTACACCAACTCCTCCTCCTCGTTTATCAAACTTATTCCCTTCACGAACTCCTCCTCCTCGCTTGTTAAACTTGTTCCCTCTTCTACCAACTCCTCCACCGCAAGAACCTCAAGAAGGATTCAGAGAAACGCTCATATGAGTCGTTGTTATGGCTACGGTGCAATCAATAATACGAGTCAATCCAAAATATTTTCTGTCAGATGAATTGAGGACGAGTGATGATATGTAATGATATTTATTTATGTAGAAATGGATCCAATGATCAAAATGTTGATGCTTATTATGGGTGCAAAAAGAATTTATCGAAATATCAACAATAAAGTATTATGAAAATTCACATTGAAAAATTGTGAGGTTAGCGCATGCAGTGAATACATGAGCAAAGTAGTAGGTTCAAACAAAGAATTTAAAGATAAGAGTAATTGAGAAACCCTGATACATAGCAATTTAAGAAATTAATAGAATTGAAAGACAAGATTAATTGAGAAACCGATACATAGCAATTTCAAGAAATTAATAGAATTGAAAGATCAGATTAATTGAGAAACCGATACATAGCAATTTCAAGAAATTAATAGACGACCACCGTTGTTGCTTCCATTTATGTTTCATTTATTTTGCTTTTGATACATAATGTATACTAATGCCAAATGAAAGATTAACACTTTCAAAAAAACTATTTTTTTTGTCTATTCTCTACAACAAACAAGACACAAACTTTGTTTAACGTAATCTAGAGGAAGCAGAAGGATTCAAATCCTACATCTGGTATTTTTACTATATGATTTCGCATACACCATGACGTGATGATAGCTACAATAATCTGGTGAGAGGCATTAGTAGCATGATGACATGATTTTCTGGAGGTAAATCTAGCCCGAGGGAGAATTCTCTATCCTTCCAGTAGTCACAAACTACCAAGTATGGGTTATGCATATGAAAACTCTCATGTACACTCAGGGAATTTGGAAAGTAGTGGAGTCAACGGTTCACATACAAACGGACCAACTTGCAGTCGTTGCATTCTATAAAGGGTTGAATTAAGAGACGCTATATCAAATTCCGGATAAAGACAGCGCAAAAGGAGTGTAGGATGCGTTGAAAGCGAATTGCGTTGGAGTAGATCGTGTTGTTAATGTCAGAACTAAAGCGTTAAGGAGAGAACTAGACAACATGGACATGGCTGAAAATTCGTTCATTGATGAGTACACCAAAATGAAACCATGATAGTCGTCAAGATAAGGTCTCTTGGAGCAAATGTTGACAATATCTATGTTGTCAAAAAATTGTTTAGATCGTTGTCATCAAAATGCATGGTAGTGGCCACGACTATTGAAAAAATCATATGCTCTTTAAAGCCTTTGAAGATAATATGAAAACGTTTGATAATACAAAAGGTATTGAAAAATTCTTGTACGCAAAGACAAATGTTCAAAACAATGATCAAGGCGAAAAAGCCAAAGAAATGGAATTGGCCGATGCAGAGGTATGGGTCGAGGCTAAATTAATTCTAGCAAATAAGGTGACCGACAAAAGAAGAAGAATTCCACCTATGACATAAAAAAGGTAAGATGTTACAATTGCAATAACTATGGTCATTTTTCTGCAAAGGATAAGGAAAAGAAAGAAGAAAATGTTCATTTAGTTCAGCGAGTGGAGGATGATGATACGTTGCCTGTAGCTGAGGTCTATGCTTTAAGATCAAAAGAAAAATTTGGTTATTTGGGGCTGCTTGTAGTTTTAGGGTTGCATGTATTGCCTCGCAGTTCCCGTTCTTAAGACCGTTTCATTCCACTAATTTATCTTTCCCTAGTTATCTCGACTAACTTCGACCCTCACCTTAGCGGTCAACGCGTATAGGGAGTAATTCACCTCTAGAGTGTCACTCTGGCGGTCTAGTATTTGGGTTATTGCTTTGGGTGGCCCTTTACTTCTCGTTCTCATTTCTCTGATATGTAACTACAATCGATGGATTGCAGAGATGGTCGTCGGGGTTTTTGCATCGACGACGCGCTCCACCAGATCTGGTAGGTTGGGTGCACCAATTGGAGCAATTTTTGGGTCGACTAAGGCCGGATGTTGACTTCCTTATGCTAGTGCTC